>CAMZMU010000060.1:43678430-44878430 GCA_947311845.1 Poa pratensis
TGTTATCGCGTAGGTTGCTCTTATCTCGCTCTATGTATGTTGCGTATCCGAAGAACCGACGAAGGAGTTCTTTGGATGTTGTAGCGTGTCTCTATAGGTTAGATAGTGCTTGCTTTTGCCGCTAAACCCCACCATACAGCCGTAGGCGAGGACCGCTGAATTCTAAGTCTCGCTCATGTGCTGGCCTCAGCCTGACGCTCTTTCTTTTTCTTTGTTTTTGTTTTGCCCTTTGTCGGCACCCATCATGATTCAACAGGTATGTGATTGACGACGTTAGCGAGGTTACCCTTCCGGCTTGGCCTGGGCAGGGTCGGTCATCAGCGCTTGGTTATTCTTCAGGGCTCTTAGCTCAATTTGGATCTTCCATACTCGGATGTTCTTCTGCTTTATTTGTATCTTCCGCTGTATTCTATTTGTATACTTGTATCCTTTGTTGTATAAGTGTTGTGGATCTGTTGTATACTATTGTGATGATGACTATTTGTATCAAGTCCCATCCTCCGAACGGACTGGTGGGGCGTCCCTTGTTGTTTCCGATGGATCTTGGCGGGAATCGCCTCGTTCCAATTGGACTCGATTTTGGGGCGTTACAAGGTTGTTTCAAGATGGTATCAGAGCAGTGTGTTGACTGTAGGTTCGTGACCTAGGAATGGAATAGGAAAGCCATAGGAATCATAAAGTCTATCTCATTCTATCTTTTCTCGTCATACACTTCTTTCTAGTACCTTCTTATCACTTCAATTCCTACTCATCTTGTTCAAAATGTAGATGGATACCACAACATGAAATATGTGGGAGACAAGAATGATGATTTGAAAATAAGAATGAAAAACTGAAGAATAGGATTGAGAAGCTGAACATTGGAATAAGGGAATGTACCTTCGAGCTATGCCATCAAGATGTCGTTATTATTTCCATGGAAGCCAGGATAAATAATTTGGTATGGAGGATTTCCACGTTGATGCAACAAAAGGATTGGGAAGTATGCAGTGTTGCATCGGATGTTACGTAGTAATTTACGCAACCCCATAAGTTTTGGAGTATCGATAGTATAGTTTTCTAGTAGATTTGTAGATTGAATACATGGAGTCTACATCGAGCCTTGGTTCGTGCCCATGGAAGCTTTCTGCAAGGCATGTGAGAATGTCCGAGTGATAAGCTACGTGATTCACATATCCTCATGCAGGGTAATGATTTGGGTGCAGGATGGATTGATCACCATTCCTACTACTCTTATTATTTGCTCTTGTAATGTTGGCTTTGTGAATCTTGAGTGTCTTTCAACCTTAGTAGAGAGTCGGCGTTAAGCCTAGACCTTAGAATGGTATGACATTGCACCTTTACACAAGGCATTCATTGCTAAACGTAGGAATGTACGGTGAGGATTGACCTTCAATCGTGTTTTAAGGGTGTCGTGAAGAAACATTCCCTAATTGCCCACCAGGAGAGCTTTCGCTAGTTCTTGAGCTTTCTGAATTACTCAAAGATCGATCCTTCGATGGAAAAAGTAAATCGGAGCTATGAGATCAAGATGACATGATTGAGGATTAACACATATACCACCAAAACTGAACACTCTTGCGAGGAAGTGCAAGCAGGAAGATCTTGGTCTACATATGGTGTTCAAGAAGTAGATAGTAATTTCAATCATTCTCACGCTATATCGGTCTCTTTCGATGATTTCCTGAGATATCAAGTAATGAATAACTCATTCATTCATTTTCCTTGCCGGGCAGGGTTTGGAAGCAGTTCAAGAGTGTGACACCGGGTATCTCTCATGAGAAGCTGACGTTTAAGAGGGTCTCGGTAAGTAGTATGAGATAGGGCCGCGCATCTCTTTACTTCTAGTTTCAATACAATTATGATGCTAGATTATTATTTTGATTGAATTCTATTCTCGTAAAGTGCGCACAGCAGCCACGGGGGAAGCATCTATGTGGATACTACGTTTGCGAGTTCATTCGCACGTT
Source organism: Poa pratensis (assembly GCA_947311845.1). NCBI lineage: Eukaryota > Viridiplantae > Streptophyta > Magnoliopsida > Poales > Poaceae > Poa > Poa pratensis. The sequence goes on from CAMZMU010000060.1 coordinate 43,680,401, forward strand.
TACCTCTGAGCACAAAGATTATAGAGTCGACGTAAGCAATACATTCACAACTTTATTTTATTACCGTCACTTTTTGTTATCATGATTGATATTCATATTGATCTCCTTTTCTTATATAGTTCGACGCCATACGGGATAAGCTCCTACCAGAGCAACGCCTAATAGGAATTGCAGAGGAGCTGGCGGGTTTTTTGATGACAGAAATGGTAGACGACAACGGACGATTTAGTGTAAATAAGGGCTCCTACTGATGATCCCCGTGTAATCGAGTAGACGGGATCTAGTCCCGATAATTGTGATCTCCATGTAATTGTATATATTTGTATGCTCGATCGCAAGACAAGTTATCTTATATATATATGCACGAACGTGTACGCGTAGAAATATACAAAAACTATTTTGAAATGAAGAAAGAATAAATAAAAGAAAACAAATGAATTCTTTGCCGCGGCAGAGAAAGTGCACAGAATCCTGCCGCGGCAGAGAACCATTAGTCGCGGTCCGTAATACGAACCGGGACTAAACGGGGTGCACCCCGCGTGTGCTGCAACGGCCACGTGGAGCCTCTTTTGTCGTGGCTGGTAACCGGGCCGGGACAAAAAGGTTGGGCCTTTTGTCCTGCTTGGGTAGTCCCGGTTAGCCAACGGGACAAAAGCCCCTTACGGGCCAGGGCTGGAGGCCCCTTCTCCACTAGTGACTACCTCTTCCTAGCTTAGCTAGCCCTGGGGTAGTGATGCCACCCATGCCCGAGAACCGGGCTCGCTATAGCCCCCGCGATAGAGGGACCAATAGTACCTAGGGAGGATGCTCGGGCTGCATCCCGATCATCAAAAGCCACATCCTGCATAAGATCCCACACATTTTAGTATGTCGACCATTGCATGATTACCCGGGGCTGAAATGGTAGAGAATACAAGCATGCCTCACATTCAGGAGCATGTCCAACAGCCTTAGCGTTCGAGGGTGCCCTAATGCCTTGACCCTTACAACCCTTATTAAGATGCTAAAACATCTCAACAATGGGGAGGCGGCATGTTGGGGGAAGTATTAGGCTCGGAAGCACATAGGGCATCTGGATAATTGTATGGCCAGAACAAGCATCCTAGACGAGAAACCGTACTCTTGGAAGAGGCTGCCAGCTCGTGGCAGCAAAGTCCGGATTCCTTAGGCCTAGGGTAGCCCGAACATCGATATCCTCAGCCTCTTCTTCAATGGAACAAAACGTGCCCCATAAGTTATCGGCATCATCTTCTAGAAGGTCATCCTCCTTGCCTTGAAGGCGACAAAGCTTCGAAGAATCAAGCACAAAGTCAACTCAAGGGCTAGACAGAACGAAGACCGATCCAGAAGGTGACATGCGATGATGAATTACCCATGGTGCAGGGTTCCAGGCACAGTAGGTGGTGTAGTCTGGCGCATAACGTGGACGAAACCCCTGAGAAAATGACCGTCTTCACCAAGTTTTTGAACTCCCTCTTCATAAGGTCCTCTGATGAAACTCAAGTAGAATCTCCAGGACCCGACCAACAACAAAGCGTATTGGTAGGGGCCTGGAGCGGTTGCACCCGATGGATCATCCTACTAGTAAGGAATTCTAAGCTAGCCAAGCCTTCCTGAACCAAATCCCTCAACTGACTACGGAGATCTGCCACCTTGCTCCGATCTGTGACTCTCACGATGTCCGAACCACCCCTCGAAATTGGAAGGCCTTCTATATAAGGAGTTATACCATACCCTCCCTTGGCGGCTGGCACGTCCAGACAATAAAAGAGCGTGTGATTCCATGACTCAGGATCAGGAACTAAGTCAAAGTCCAGACAATCGGACTCACGTGTGGGATGCAGAGGCCACCATACACGCCACTGCATAAATCCCCTTCCCCTCTGGTACAACCCTCGGGATTGAAAAGGGAGCACCAAAGGAGAAACTAGGGAAAATACCCAGGTAACCTTCGCAGAGAGTAGCAAAGCATGACATATGTGTAATGTTACATGGAGTAAGGTGGTGAAGTTGGACATCGTACTACCAGATAAGCTAGAGGACGAAGCAGCTAACGGAAACAGAGAATCCCCTCTTAGTGAGAACCCCAAGTAGTATGTGTTCATACCCATGGGGTGTGGTACTACCTTTATTTTTGATACCGTCCGGGCACAAGTAGTGGAGGGAGGCAAAAGCCTGATGCAATGTCAAAGTCGAAGTAGTCATGAACCCGTTGTTGAAGATGTTGTTGATGCCAGTTACTGATCGGGACATCAAAGAGGCTGAGGTTGTGGTCGTCGAAGTGGTCGATGTTGATATCATGTGCAAACGAGGCTAGGTTATGGTGGCTGGTGGAGCGCAAGCTTGTGCACGGATCACCAACTAGTGGCACCTCGAGAAGAACCTAGCATCGCCTCAGCCAAGAGAAGGCTCCTCCGTCCCTAGGAAAACCTTTCTGTGAGCACGAGATGCAAGAGTAGGATGAGGAAAAACCCGACATGACAGAGCAGGGAGTTTCTTCAGAGTCATAGGTAGAGTCTTTCTCATTTGGAGCAAGGGAGATGAAAGAGGTGGACGACGCGCTGCCGTCCTCTGCAAACATTGTTTGCAGATATTTTGAAGAAAATCTACCAGACGAGCAGGGTAGAGGCAGGCAGATTTAGTGAGCATATGAGCTCATAGTATGGTAGCGGCTAGCGGATTCAGTGAGCAGCTCATTGAAGCTTGAAGGGTAAGGTGTGCTTGAGGAGCTGAAACAAAGATGGAGGGAGGGGAATTGAAGCTATGTTGGTGGCCATATGGCGAAACGCTAGAGGAGTAGCGGGCTTCCGTGTATGTGACACCCAAAGACGTGTCCTCTAGGTGTCGCGATGCTAGCCAATCATGCTCTCTATGGAGCGGGCAATGCGGTGAGCATTGTCTTGCTAGTGTAGACTTGAGCGAGTTAAAGTGAGCATTGCTTGTTGCAGAAAACTTTGGCCGGAATAAAACAACCAGATTTTTGAAATATCTCAAACTTCGGACGTAGCAGATATATCCCTTGTCTTAGCAGAGTTAGCTTTGTGGAGAGAGTACATGGAAACAGAAAACTAATGGGTTGCATCGTGCATGTCTTTGGACTTGTAATTTTCTTTTTATTACGTTTCTTCATATCTTATTGAAAACGACATCTAAGTCCTTTGCATGTTGTTGAAAAATCAGCATGCAGTTTCTGACTAATTGCGTGCTCAAGGAAAGTCGGAACAGACAAGACCGACATGCTTGTTGATGTTGTGATGTGGGCTGCAACATAGAGCGTGGGCGTCTGGGGCGCAATGTACAAGGTGTCCGTGCTTACAAGAAAATGGCTTCACTTGTTTTACCTTGGTCCTGACATCCACCCGCCGACTCTCCTACGCAACATGGGTGGAGGGTATGTTGGTCCGAGCAGCTCTGGAGACTTGGTCTTCTTTAGAGGTGCCTGGCAACAGCTGTAAGGTGGCCTTGTGGCTCTTAGTCTAGCCGCCTGCGCCATTCATGGTTGGAGCACTAGTACAAATCAGGCCTATTAAGGCCCCCGTCATATACGGAAGGCCCTTACCGTGTGTGGCGTGGAGGAACGCTGACCCCGAAAACTTTTTCACCGTCTCCCCGCGGCTCAAGCAGGGCCTTGCGTAATAGCCTTATCCTCTCCTCCCCGTCACTGTAGTAGGAGAGCGAAGGCGACTTTTTGGGCGATCCCCGTCGATCCACCGCGTCCGCGCCGCCGAGGCGTGGGATTCCCTTCCTCCGCCGGCTGCCTCGGCAGCGGGAGGGTGGGGGATCCCCGTCTCCGGCCTGTACATACGGTAGGATAGGATGGTGTCCTCGCCGGCGGTGCCTTGGAGGAGGTGGTGCTGCTGGTGGGCTGTTTGGTGTCGGCGCGGCCTTCTCCGGCGGTGGAGCTCTGCGGAGCTCGTCGTCTTCGCGCGCGACTTGCTGGCGCTCGGATCCGTGGTGGCGGCGGATCTGGGGGCTGGTTTTCCGGACCGGGCGCGAGCGGCGGCTCCTGCCTGCGTCGGTTTCGAGGTCGTCTACGGCAAGGTGGAGAAGCTGGAGAGAGAGGGCGGTCGCCGTGGTCGTTCATCGATAGAGGCTCCGTCGCGGTGCGGCGGACGGATCATGCGGCATCTGTCAAGGTACTGGACGCTCTCAGGCTGTGGTGTGGAGGTTGAAGACGGTCTTCGTCGCCGACGCCGGTGGAGCTGTTGAGCTCCGTTCTGGATCTGTAGCCCCTTCGTTTTGTACTTTTCTTTCTGTATTTGTACTGCGTACGTTGTATGTGGTGCTATGTTGATTACGTAGGGCTCTCAAAAAAAAAAAAGCAGGGCCTTGCGTGGGTGTATCACACACAGAAATGTTTTATTGTACGTAACAAAAACTTCGCACACGATTATCCGTGCATAAACCGTGTGCCTTGAGCGCAAACATCCACGACGGTGCTATTCCGGTCAACCGTGTGCGTTATATTTGCGACGGTTTGGCACGCGTGAACTGTTTCGTTTTATGTGCCCATTCTCACACGGTGAGTCATTAATCGTAGTGCGCTTTCTCGAATTCTGTATGATGCGTGCGTAGCCTCTTCTCCTTCCACCGCGTTAGGGACGATGCAGCATCCCGGACGTGTTCCATAAAGCTCCGAGCTGCCGCGCCCTCTTCGCACACACCAGCTCTACGCGATACACATTCCGATATGGTTCGCAACAAGAAGACGGCTCGCCTTTCTTGTGTCTGGCAGGGCCCGCCGGCGCAGCGCCGCCGTGTCAAGGAGGACTCTCCAGAGGTGGAGGAGGAGAAAGCTCCAGAAGTTGGGGAGGAGGAGCGTCCCGTCCCGTCCTGCCGCGGGACCACGACGGAGGCTCCACCCCCCGTATTCTGGCTGGACCCCTTGGACGACGACCGGGAATTCAACATGGAGGACGACGACGACATGGAGCTCGGATGACGATTCACCGCAGCTGGAATGCTGGGAGAAGGCTGAGCGGAAGGCCGAGAGAAAGGAGGACAAGATGCTCCAGCAGCAAGCGAGGCTGCTGGAATACTTCGCGAAGAAGAAACATGAGGCAGCTGACAGAGAGTGCGCGGCGAAGGCCGGCAGTTCTGCCCTACCAGCGAAAGCAAGGCCTCTGGCTCCACCTGCAAGAAGGAGATCACATACATCTCCGACGATGACGAGTAGTAGCAATCGTTGTCTTATATTACTTCTATGTAATTAGGCGCACGTTATTGCGTATGTAATTGGTGTGGCCATGTCCTCTAGCGCCCACGGTTATTTCAATATGAACTGTTTGGGTTTGCATAATCGCATACGGTGCCTTTCTTATAACGCAAACGATTTGTGTGCTTATAATCGTATGCGATATTTCTAGAACACAGATATGAGAAAATTAACCCCACTTGCCCCCTATCTCCTTTTTCCACTCTGCGGCCTCATCTTCTCTTCTCTGGTCGGCGGGAGACCAACTGAAGAAGCCGCTTCATCCCTGCTGCCTACAAATCAGATCGACTGCGCGACCCTGCAGATCTGCAGCACAAGGTTAATATCCTATTGCTCCCTTTTCCCCTAATAGTGGACCAATCAGTATTATCATGGTATTCGAGGGTATTCTATCCAGATGTAGATAAAGCGGCTACATCTCCCTGCAATTTCTGTACCCAAGTTTATGCGACTATTTGGCTAGGGTTTTTCATTGTTTCATTCATTTATGGGACATTTACTCTGTTGCCCCTCTTACCTTAGTCGTCCTCACTCATCCCCACGCTCGCAAACTTTCCTCGCTTTTCCCCACCCCTTGTGTGAAACCCGACGCGATGCCCAAACCCGATGTTTCCGTCGGTCAGAGGCCTTGACCGTTAACTTCTGATGTGTGGGGCCGCTTATGGCTACGTGCTGACGAGTGCGCCTCATAGGGGGACGCGGCTTGCCTGCTCCGCGCCCGTGCGCCCATCCGTGCTCCCCTCGTACGTGGCAAGCATCTAGCGGCTCTTTTCTTTTTACCCCCTGAGTGCTCTTTCTCGTCTAAGAATAACTCACACTAATACACGATCTCCTCCGTAATACACGTCTCCAGCCACGAACTCGAAAGTAATGACCCAGTCTCCAGCCACGGCCCGGGATCTCTCCACGACCGCGGCTATCCAGTCGCTACGTGTAGCAGGTCGGCGCTGCGGCGAGTCCCGTGGACGAGGTCCTCAGGTGCTCTACGAGCTCGGCAGGTGCAGACGCCCGTGGCCGGTGGACGCACCAGGACAAGCGATGGAGCCGCCGCGCCGGCCTGCATCGTCCCTGGGGTCATCGCATGGTGCATCTTTCTGGCAGGAAATTTCTCATATACTGTAGAACGCACGATGTAGTCAAGAGCATTTGTCACCCAATTAATTAAGATTGATCTCCTAACGAACTTCAGTTAGAGGTCGTTAATTGTTTGCAGATGATATGAACTTCAACTCGTCCTCAATTTTATCGGAGACGAGAGGCAGTAGTAATTATTTTTTCTTTGGTACTCGCGACCTTCGAGTTATTGAGTTGTGAAACATCTTCCACATACATGTCTACTTGTTGCATAACTATAAGCGGGATCTATTCTTGTGGATTGGCCTCTCTCTGCTTGGTTGAGCAATGGCGGCCGCGGCCTAACGGGAGCTTCTGTCCTCCTCTGATCAGCCTCGACTCGAGAAGAAAGGCACCACAGCCGGCGCACGCAACGCGGGCGGCAGCGTCGGCTTTAGCCTCCAAAAGATAGATTGCATCGATTAATCGATACACATGGGCCGGCCGGCGGCGATACACAAGGAGTCTCGGCGCGGGGAGGCCACGTCCGTGGTTACTGGTTAGACGTTCTTCGCTTCTGCGCGAGATGGTGTGCAGATGGTGTGCGTGTATTGCGGAAGGGGTCGGTAGGATCGGTATTGTTATTTTTTTGGCTGGGAAATAACGAGAGCGAAGGGCGAAAGAAACGCAGCCGTTCGATGGTAGGGAGCACGGATGGGCGCACGGGCGCGGAGCAGGCAAGCCCCTCATAGGGTTGTGTGCTGGCATTTTAGTGCTGTCGAGTGGGGCCTCGTCGGGTTGTGTGCACTGGCCTTTGAGTGCTGACGAGTGGGGCCGCGTTGGGGCAGGTGTCGTCTAGACTTTTCTTGTTGACCAGTAGGGCCGTGAGGAGAACAGAGGCGCACGCCGCCTGGCCGCTTCTTCTCCCCACTCCCCACACGCCGCCCTTATGTCTCCGGCCGGTCGGTTCTGCTCCCCCGCTCCCTCTTCCCCAGATAAATAGGCGCCGCCATTCCCCCTCATTCCACCCGTACACGCACCGCACGCAGCCATGGGCAGAGCTCCAATGGGGATCCGTGCATGTTCCCCATCTGCACTGCCATCGCCGCCCGTACAGCGCGGCCGGCCCAGGGGGCGTCCACCCGGCAGGGGCAAGGGAGGTGCAGGCTGTGTTCAATCAGCACCGCCGTTGCCGCCAGTACAGCGCGGCTGGCCCAGGGGGCGCCCACCAGGCAGGGGCATGGCCAGGGGAGGCGCTGGTCGTGTTCTATCGGCATCGCCGCCACCGTCGTCACCATCCCGGTCGCCGACGCCGGAGTCACGTCGTCGACGCCCTTCCCGTGGCGGTGGCCGTGGCCGCGGTCGTGGGCGTGGCCATGGCCGTGGTAGGGGCCGCGGGGGTTCGCCGTCACCGTCGCCTCCGCCGTCGGCGTTCGAGTTTGTCGTGCTCCTCCCCGACGACAAAATAGGGGAGACGATAAAACTTCCTCGAGAGCTCGCGATGTCGCTGAAGGGCATCGAGCCCAGTACAGTTGATCTGCGTGAGGCAGATAGCAGTCGGTACTGGCGTGCGGAGGTGTTGTTCGACGGCAAAGGCGACATTTACCTCTCGCACGGCTGGATGTAGTTCGCCAAGGCGCACGGCATACGGCAAGGGTACGTCCTGGCGTGCGAGTACTGCACCTGCAAGCAAATCCTTGTTAAGGTCTACAGCCCACTCTTGTGCCGCAGGCGCTACCTGGAGGATGAGGAGGAGCAGGATATCAAGATCAAGGTGGAGGTTGAGGATGCGTAGGTGGTAGCTGCCACTACCGCATGTGCGAATAAACAAGCATCTACTTGGGCAGAGCATCTACTAGTAACGGAAAGCATGCAAGATCATAAATAACATGTATCATAGATTAATAATCAACTTGATCATAGTATTCAATATTCATCGGATCCCAGCAAACACAACATGCAGCATTACAATAAGATGATCCTGATCATGTTAGGCAGCTCACAAGATCTAAACATGATGGCACAAAGTGGAGAGACAACCATCTAGCTACTGCTATGGACCCGTAGTCCAAGGATGAACTACTCACGCATCACTCCGGAGGCAGGCATGGTGATGTAGAGCCCTCCGGTGATGATTCCCCTCTCCGGCAGGGTGCCGGGAAGAGGTTCTGGACCCTCCCGAGTTAGGGTTGACGACGGCGGCGCCTCTGGAACTTTTTGTGGAATATGACTCGGGTATTTAGGGTTTTCGCATCGGGAGGAATAAGTAGGCAAAAGGGCGGCGGCTGGAGACCCCGAGGGCCCACACGCCCCTAGGGCGCGCCAGGGGGGCACCCGCGCCCGGGTGCGTGTGGAGCCCTCCTGGCTCCTCTTCGTCTCTCCTTCGGACTCCATGTGTATTCTGATAAAATAGGTGCCTCCGTAAATTTTCGTCCAATTCCGAGAATATTTCCTGACTAGCTTTTCTGGAATACAAAAACAGCAGAAAACAGGAACTGGCACTGTGGCATCTTGTTAATAGGTTAGTCCCAAAAAATGTATAAAAGTGACATAAAGTTGATGCAAAACATGTAACAATTGGTATAATATCAACATGGAACATCAAAAATTATAGATACGTTTGAGACGTATCAGCATCCCCAAGCTTAATTCCTGCTCGTCCTCGAGTAGGTAAACGATAAAACAATATAATTTTTTAGGTGACATGCTACCATCATAATCTTGATCATATAATATTGTAAGGCACATGTAAATGAATGAAGTGATCCAAGTCAATGGTCTATAGTTTGCTACCAAATAGATAATGAGTAAACAATGAATCACGCAAGCTAAATTTTTTCATGAATAATACTTTGGAGACAATGCATCCACAGGTTCACATAAGAGTTAACTCATAAAGCAATAGATTCTAACAAAAGGTATTTAATCAACACAAGGGAAGATTTAAGTTTCAGCATTTGCTTCAACTTTCAACATATTTATCTCATGGATATTGTCAACACAAAGCAATATAATAAGTCCAATATGTAGCATATAACAAATGTTGTAACAAAGTTGACACTAGTGTTTGCTTGTGGAAGATAGAAAGAATAAGAAAACTGACTCAACATAAAAGTAAAAGAAAGGCCCTTCGCAGAGGAAAGCAGGGATTAAATCATGTGCTAGAGATTTTTAGTTTTTGAAATCATATAGAGAGTAAAAATTAAATTTTGAGAGGTGTTTGTTAATTGTCAACGAATGGTAGCGGATGAAAATAGTATTCTCCCTATCAAACAGACTTTTAAGAGCGGCTCCCATGAAGGACGTTATTTCTACCAGCAAGGCAGATCATCCATCTTTCTCTTTTGTTAACACATGCAGGTATTTCACTGTTTGCCATTGCTTACTGATAAATCAGGGCAAAAATGTGAAGAGAATTAAGCGGTTAAAGTTGTAATTAATTGGGACTGGGCACCCCGTTGCCAGCTCTTTTTGCAAAATTATTGGATAAGCGGATGTATATGCCACTAGTCAAGGTGTAAAGTCTGTTTGACAAGTCGAATAAAGAATAACCCACTACTTCCTCATGAGCTAGTAAACATTAACACAAAAAGGAATAATAACAATTTTGAATAATTTAGAGGTAGCACTTGAAAATTTTACTTGGAGTGGCAAGGAAATACCACATATAGGTAGTTATGGTGGACACAAATGGCATGGATTTTGGCTCAAGGATTTGGATGCACGAGAAGCATTCCCTCTCAGTACAGAGTTTATGAAAGAGCATGAATTGCTCTTACTCGTGTTTTGGTGATGTTGACAATACAACATGTGCCTCTAACCCCTTGTTTAAGTGTGATCAGGTTTATGCAAACATTGCCATTGATCTCGCATCAAGAAAAGGAAGAAATCGAGTGTTTACTGTCCTTGGGCGGTAGTACCGCCCCTTCGGGCGGTAGTACCGCTGTGCCATCCTGGTTTACAGGGGCGCGGCAGTACCGCTCTCAGTGCCGCTGAAATGGGGTTCGGGCGCCCATGTGCGGCAGTACCAGCGGTACTACGGGCGGTAGTACCGCTGGCTCATGGTGGTCAGCGTTGGTTTGACCACCACGGCGGCAGTACCGCTCGCAGTACCGCCAAATGGAGCTTCAGATGGCCATGTGCGGTACTACCGGCGACTTGGGCGGTAGTACCGCTCAGTAAGTTCCAAATGCACAGTCAGCGTGCAGCTTTGACCACAGCGCAGAAGGCGCCAGCGGTAGTACCGCCCGGCGCAGCGGTACTACCGCTGGCTCGGGAAAAAGGGCTCCAACGGCCAGAAATTGGAAGGGCTATATAATGCCCTTCACCTACCTCTTGCTTGGAGCTCGCCTCTACAAGAAAAACACCATTGTTGCAAGCTCAAGATTTCTTAGATCTCCCAATCCCTCCACCCAAACTCACTCATACTTGGAGGATTGAAGGAGAAGGCCCGGATCTACTACTTCACCAAAGCGTTCTTCATTTCCCCTTCATTCACTTGAGGGATTCGAGCCTAGGGTTTCCACTAGGAAAACCTAGGCATCTTGTTGTTCTCACTTGCTTGTTACTTTTGTGTAGCAGGTGTTGTTGGTGATTGAGAGCCCCCAATCCTTTTGTGGGTTGAGCCTCAAGTTGTTGTAACGAGCTTTTGTGCTCCGGATTCCGCTTTGGAGGATTCCGATAAAGAAAGGTGGACCGAGCTTTTGTGCGAGGTTCATCGGAGAATAGGGTGAAGCCTTTTGTGGCATCTTGAGTTTGAAGCTCACACCCCTCCAACGAGACGTACTCCCCTAAAAAGGAGGAACTCGGGAATACATTCTTGTCTCCGCGTGCTTTCCTATCGGTTAATCCTTTCTAGTTATTTACTACTTGTATCTTATCTTGTTTAGACTTAACTTGTCATATAGGTAAATTCACCATAGTTGCATATCTAGAGAATTTACCTTTTAGTCAAGCCTTAATCGAAAAAGAATTAAAAATTGGAGTAGCACCTATTCACCCCCCCCCCTCTAGGTGGCCATACGATCCTTTCAATTGGTATCAGAGCCTCGGCTCTTTATTCGGGCTTAACCGCCTAAGAGAAATATGGCCCTCGACGAACATGGGAATGAGATACCCGATGACACCATCGTTCCCACTTCTGTTTCCGTGGAGGACTTCACTTCCTTGAAGTCCTCTATGGATACTCAAATGGGAGAGTTGCGCAAAATGTTAGAGCAACTCATGGTGGCAAAGGGTATCGACTCCTCCCTAACTCCGGAGGCTCCTCCTAAGGAGGCTCTTCCTAAGGAGAAGCCCTCGGATGTAAGTGTCGAAGAGAAAGCGGGGGTGAACTCAAATAAAAATGAATCCTCACCTAAAACACCTAATGGGAAGGGAGAGCATGCTAGAGTTCCTTTTGCATACTCTCCCGACCTACCCGTGCCTCATCCTCCTATTCACTTAAGAGGAGCTCCACCTAGTCTTAATGCATCTTCCTTTACCCGTTGGCAATCTTCTATGAAATCTCACTTGAAAAGTGGTTGCATAGGTCTTTGGAAGATCATTGTTGATGGATTCAAGCCGGTGGATGAAAATGACTTGACAAGGAAAGAAGAAGTTGAAGCTCAACTAAATTCCACCGCTCTTGATGTGATCCGTGTTGCCGTGGGTGAAAAGAACATCCATCACATTGAAGATTGCACCACCGCCAAGGAAGCATGGAACAATCTCACGGAGGTGTTTGTTGGAAATGAGAGCATGAGAAGAAATAGATATGAAGCCATGAGCAATCAAATTGAAGGCTTCTACAAGAAAGATGATGAAACTCATGAGGAGATGTATCAAAGGCTCAAGGCTCTTGCTACCGCATTTAGAGACCTTGGTGCTAAACATGTGGATGATACTTACATCAAGAGGAAGTATGTGAATGCCCTCATGCCGTTTGAAGAGAACGACTTGAATAGTCTCCAAGGGAAGCACAACTATGACCTCTTGACCTCAAATGAAGTCATGCAAGAGATGCAATCTTACAAGGTCCGAGCTCAAATTGCTAGAGACTCTCGTGCCCGAGCTCTTGGAATGGCCCAAAGTTCCTCACTTGCTTTGAAGGCCAAGGTTGTGGAACTAGATGAAGACCAAGATCATGAAGAGGGAAGTTACTTGGCACCCGAGGAACTCAAGGGTGCTCATAGAGATTATGTGGCTCTCATGGCGAAGGACTTTTGGAAAAATCCATCTAAAGCTAAAGCTTATGTGGATAAAAAGCATAAAGCAAGAGGCTACAAGGAAGGCAACCCAAAAATGAAGACTTGCTTCAATTGTCAAGATCAATTCCACTATGTTGCCCAATGCCCTTACAAGAACCGTGAAGAACATGGAGGAAGACTCATTCGCAAGGAAGCGTCAAGTTCTTCTCCCACGAAGCCTTACTTCAAGAAGTTCAATCCCAACAAGAAGCTACCTTCCAAGGTGTTGGTGGTGAGAGAGGAATATATGTCCGGGGATGAGAGTGATGAAGAAGAAACAACCACAAGTGAAGTGGCCGCTTTAGCCATTGCTTCATCGACAACCCCTTCTCTCTTTGAATCCCCCAATGATAATGTCACCACCAAATCCGCTACGTGTCTCATGGCCAAGCTCTCCGAGGTATCACCTTCCCTTCCTCCTAAGACTATGAATGAAATGCATGAATTTATGAGTCTTAGAGTTAAGGAAGAAAATGTTGCTTTGGATTTCTTGATGACTAACTTGCAAGGTGAAAGCAAGATTCGGCTTGAGATTCTTATGAGTCAATATGGCATCGCACAAGATCTCCTTAAAGAAAAGGGGAGACTAGAAAGAGAATATGCTAATGAGATCGCTTCCCTTACCGAGGCGATTGAGGAAGAGCATGAACTTCGAGTTTCTCTTGAGGAGAAGCTTGAGAATCTTGATGAATCTCAAAATGAAACTCTTTCTAAGATCATTAAAGAACGTGACCATGCTATTGCTAAATACAATGTTTTAGAGAAACAAAAGGTCGTATTTGGTGTTGGTCATAATAGACTAGCCGATGAGTTAGGGTCGCTCACCAAGGCTCACAAGGCCTTGGAGAGTGAACACTCTATTCTCACCAAGTCTTTTGAACAACTTCAAATACAATCTACTAAAATTGATGAACCTAGCTCCTCTACTTGCTCTTGTGATCATGCAAATATCATTGAGGAAAATGCTAGGTTGAAGAATGAACTTGCCAAGGCCTCTAGCCCTCAAGGTGAGAAACCTCTTTATGAGCTCTTGCAAGCGCAAAAGCCTCACATAGGGAAAGAGGGTCTTGGTTATGTTGCCAAGAAGAAGAAGAAGAACACGAACAAGAAGAATGCCAAGCCCGCACAAGCAAAAGAGACTACCATTGCGAGTGGTGATGCCACAAGGGGCAATGCCACTCACAATGACTTTGCGGGAAAATACAACCCTTCATATGTTCTTATGAAATCTATAGATGGTTGTGTTTTTGCTAAATATGTTGGCACTTCATATGGAGATGATTATCACTATGCTATTTGGGTTCCAAAGACCCTTGTGACTAACAAAAGAGGACCCATTTCACAATGGGTACCTAAAACAAAGACTTGATTCTTTGTAGGACTTTTCTTCCGGTGGATCTTCATGGCTCATTGATAGTGGGTGCTCTTCTCACATGACCGGAAGCAAAGAAGTAGTAAAGGGCCTATTGAATCAATTACTCACATTTTCTCATGTCACCGTCGGGAATAATGCAAGACTTAAGGTATTGGGATATGGCAATGTAGTGATCACTCCGGAGTTATCCATTGAGAAGGTCCTACTTGTTGAATCTCTCTCATATAATTTACTTTCCGTTGGTCAATTATGCAATGTCGGTTACACCGTTATCTTTAATAAACACCACGTGACCATCCTTTTCACTCAAACTCTTAAAGTAGCCTTTGTTGGATTTCGTGTAAACGGTTTGTATGTGGTCGATTTCTCGAAAGAGACCACTCAAATCGCCACGTGTCTAATGGCTAAATCCGACAAGGGTTGGCTTTGGCATCGCCGGCTAGGCCATGTCGGTATGAGAAATTTGCAAACTCTTGTGAAGGGTGGACACGTGGTAGGACTAACCGATGTTAATTTTTCCAAAGATCGTCCTTGTAGTGCTTGCATAGCCGGAAAGATGCATGAAAAGAATCATCCCAAGAAGAGCATTATCTCCACCGAGAGGCCTTTGGAGCTCCTTCATATGGATCTCTTTGGGCCTCCCACATATGATAGTCTTGGTGGCAAGAAATATTGTTTGGTGATTGTGGATGATTATACAAGATATTGTTGGACTTTCTACCTCAAGAGGAAGAGTGAAACTCAAAAAGTATTCATTGACTTTGCAACCTTAGTTCAACGCCAATATGACTCCAAGATTTTGGCAATAAGAAGTGACAATGGTACGGAGTTCAAGAATTACACTATGGATGATTTCCTAAGTGGGGAAGGCATACAACACCAATATTCCGCTGCTTATACTCCCCAACAAAATGGTGTCGCCGAAAGGAAGAACCGCACTCTTATTGATATGGCAAGAACTATGTTGGCCGAATTTCATTCCCCATATAACTTTTGGGCCGAAGCCATCAATACCGCTTGCCACTACTCCAACCGGCTCTTCTTTCGTCCTCTCATGAAAAAGACACCATATGAACTCCTTATCGGTAAAAAGCCAAATGTCTCTTACTTTCGCGTATTTGGATGCAAATGCCATGTTTACATTAAAGGTTGCCCAATTGCTAAATTTGAATCTAGAACTTTTGATGGTATTTTTGTTGGATATGCCGCAAACTCCCATACTTATAGGGTCTACAACATATCCACCGGATGTGTTGAAGAATCTATGAATGTGGAGTTTGTCGAGGATAATGGCTCCCAAGCGGAGCATATTGATCATGATAATGTAGGTGATGTACCTCCACCTCAAGCCATAAGAACTATGGGCATAGGGGAACTTATTCCTATTGAAGAACCTATTATGGACACTCAAGAAGAAGGAACAAGTTCTACTCAAGTTGAACCATCCACCTCAACCATTGATCAACAAGCTATACAAGAACAAGATCATGATAGTCATCCACATGAGCAAGATAATGGTCAAGACCCACCCAACTCTAGTGGAGAACAAGAACATGATGAACCCCCATCTCCAAGAACTCCACTTCGGGTTGACCATGAACAAGATGAAGGAAATGATGAAGATGTTCGTGTTGGTGAAACAATTGGTCAAGCCATAGAACGCCGAGTCATTCGGCGTGCATCAACATTGGATCATCTCCAACACTACAAAGAAAATATCCTTGGGAGTATTCGTAAGGGTGTGTCCACACGTAATCAATTAACTAACTTTTGTGGTCATGTCTCTTGTTTGTCTAGCTTAGAACCTCTCAAGGTATATGATGCTCTTGAAGACATGGATTGGGTTGCGGCCATGCATGAAGAATTGAACAACTTCGAGCGCAACAAAGTATGGTCATTAGTTGAAAGACCCAAAGACACATCACATAATGTCATTGGAACAAGTGGATATTCAAGAACAAGCAAGACTCACATGGTCAAGTCATTCGCAACAAAGCAAGATTGGTTGCACAAGGCTACACCCAAATCGAAGGAGTCGACTACGGTGAAACTTATGCCCCCGTTGCTAGACTTGAATCTATTCGTTTATTGATTGCCTATGCATCTACTCATAACATTACCTTATATCAAATGGATGTTAAAAGTGCTTTTCTAAATGGTCCACTAAGTGAATTAGTGTATGTGAAACAACCTCCGGGTTTTGAAGACCCTAAATTTCCTAACCATGTCTACTTACTACATAAGGCCCTTTATGGGCTCAAGCAAGCTCCACGTGCTTGGTATGATCATCTCAAGGAGTTCTTAGTAGACCATGGTTTTGAGATTGGGGTAATCGATCCCACCTTTTTCACAAAAAGGATAAATGGAGAGCTTTTCGTATGCCAAATATATGTTGATGATATTATCTTTGGTTCTACTAACCATGAATTTAGTGATCAATTCTCTAAGCTAATGACCAAGGAATTTGAGATGTCCATGATGGGAGAATTGAAGTATTTTCTTGGCTTTGAAATCCACCAATATAGTGAAGGAACATTCTTATGTCAAGCCAAGTATATTCAAGACATGCTCAAGAAATTTGATATGAACAACGCCAAGCCATATAAGTTTCCCATGGACTCTAAGGCGGATCTACACTTAGATCCGAAGGGTAAGGAAGTTGATCCCAAGCTTTATCGTTCTATGATTGGATCTTTACTTTACCTTTGTGCATCTAGACCGGATATTATGTTTAGTGTGGGTATGTGTGCAAGATTCCAATCAAGTCCTAAGGAAAGTCATGAAACCGCGGTTAAAAGGATTCTAAGATACTTGATAGATACTCCTAACTATGGTCTTTGGTACCCCCATGGGACAAGCTTTGATCTTGTAGGTTATTCGGATGCGGATTGGGCGGGTTGCAAAATGGATAGAAAATCAACTTCGGGTACTTGCCAATTCCTTGGTAGGTCTCTTGTGAGTTGGTCTTCCAAGAAACAAAATTGTGTGGCCTCGTCCTCCACCGAAGCCGAATACATTGCCGCCGGAAGTTGTTGTGCACAATTATTATGGATGAGGCAAATTTTAAAGGATTATGGTGTCATTTGTGACAAAGTGCCTCTTTTATGTGACAATGAAAGTGCCATCAAAATTGCTCACAATCCGGTACTTCATGGGAAGACCAAGCATATTGAGATCCGGTATCATTTTATACGAGATCATGTTGAGAAGGGTGATATTGCAATCGAGTATGTCAACACCAAGCATCAACTCGCCGATATGTTCACAAAGCCTCTTGGTGAAGCAAGATTCAAGGAGTTGAGAGGAGAACTAAATGTGGTGGACATAAGCAATTGGACTTAGTGGATTTCTTGCATACCTACCCATATTAGACAATAGTAATTTGGTTTAGGTGTAGGCATGGACATAGGGGAAGTGCGGTCCTAATACATTGGGCTATCCCTTCCCCCATTATGCCGATAGTAAGAACTCATTTGCATCTCTATATTCGTTCTATGAATTGTGAGCTTAAATGAAGAGTAGTGGCGGTGAACCCAAGATATATCTTCGCGGTGTCACACCACATACACTCTTACATGGTGGCCTAGGCCACCGCCCTCCTCCTTATGAGGAGTTGATCTTATTTGGCTCTTATTTGGGTATTTTAGACCTTTTTGCTTTGGGAGAGTGCTCAAATTTGGCCTTTCGTGTCGATTCTTGCATTTTTGGGTAAACTCTCTCTCTCCAGTTTCGAGTTCTATCCTAAGCCTCAACTTTATCCTAAGCCACTCAGTCTCAAATACCTTTTATTTCATGCTCTCGACAAAGTTGTTGGTCGGAACCGGTGACAAATCCTTTTTACGGCTTCAATTTGAGCCATAAAAAGTTTTTGCCCCCTGGCACCGGTACTACCGGCCCATGGAGCGGTACTACCGCTGGCTCGGGTGCCTCTGCCCCTGCCAGCGCGTGGGACCGCTGCCCGGGCCGCGCAGGAATCGGGGGCGGTACTACCGCTGGATCGAGCGGTAGTACCGCTCGTGCGGATTTTTCCAGGATAAGGGCACGGGCGGATGGGTGAAAGTCAATCCTTCCATTTTCCCCATCCGCCCCTCTCTCTCCTCCTGTGAATCCGCCGCCGCCGGCCATCCTCTCCGCCGGGACCGAGCTCCCCCGGCCGTGGTTCTTGCACCCCCGGCCCCGGGACCTCTCGGGCATCTCTCCCTCCCTCGATCCTCTGCCATGAGCACCGGTAAGCTCTCTCCCTCTCTCTCATCTAGTTGATGGATGGAGATGACCAGATTGCTTTCCTCGTGGTGTTCTTGACAAATTGGTGTGGTAGAGATGCAATCTAGGATGCCTAGAACCCTGTGTATGAATCTTGTGAAGAATCTATGGCTAGTTTTGTAGTTCTCCATCTAGATTTGTTGGATATGACTATGGATGTTTTTCATGTTCCTCTGTGAATGTATCACCATCTTGTGCCAAATCCAACCTTCCTAGATGTTGTACTCCCACCTAGCATTTGTTTCCTCCAAGTTATGTTCACTCGTGTTCTTGGTTTTTCTACCCATGAAATATTTGTGTGTTTCTCATCTCCATGCTTTCCTACCCCATGCTATTCACAGGTGGTTCGAGTGGTTCTAAGACTCGGGGAAAGAAACCTAGGGTTGACGAGATGGACGAGGAGTTTGATCCCACAATGGAAGAAGTGTATGGTCCCTCGGTCACCAAGAGCAAGAAGGCTGCTCCGAAGAAGAAAGCTGCTGCCAACAAGAACAAGCACTTGACAGCGAGTGGGATGTCTGACAAAGATTACACTTCCATGAGGAAAAGAGATCCATATGCAGTTGATCGAGTAAATTTGACTCCTCAGTTTCGGGGCACCAATCCCTTCTTCCATACCCGTTTTCAAGAGGAGTGCTACAATGAGATACTTTATCGCAAGCCCAATGACAATGTGCTAGAGCTGAGGTACATTGATATCCCTCACATGGAGAGAAAGCCCGAATACTTTGGAGAAGCATTGTCTATGTGCCATGAGTTTGGGATTGTTCCTTTCATCACTCTCCAACAAAATTATGATGAAGCTCTAGTTTGCCAATTCCTCGCCACCGTCTATTTTGGCACCGAGGAGCCCCGCTACATCACTTGGATGTCGAAAGACAAGCAGCTCACCGCTCTTTGGAGTGATATTGGATCCATGCTTGGATATGAAGATTTTGGTCCCCATTGGACCGATGCTCTTGATAAGAAGTACTTCCGGGTTCACCTCAATCCAAAGCCTTTGCCCAAGGATGATCTTGTTCCCCTCTATTTTTGGAAGAAGTACACAGTTGGCAACTCGGATGCTCTTTACCCTCCGTATGAGATCATGCATCGCATTTACCGGGAAACCATCAATCCCAAGGTTGGAAATTTGGATCAAATTCACAGCTACCTAGTTACCTTGATGGTCATGACTCATCGTATGAAAACCAAAGGGAAGAAACTGGATGTTATGGATTATCTTTGGAATGAGATTTGGAACGTCACCATTTTCAAGAAGAATGCTTGCTTCGGCCCCCTCATCATGAAGATTATCCTTTGGAAGTGGGCCAACGAGCATCCCTCTGAGGGTCTTAGTGACCACAACACTTGGATCATCCACAAGCCCAAGCAACTCCGTGTCAAAGATCATACGGAGAAGGTCAAGGATACCAAGGGTACCAAAACTACTAGGGGCAAGGACAAGGAAGTTGTAGGTGATGAAGGTCCCTCTCGGGCTGCCAAGGAGAGTGGCTTCACTTGGATGGCTCGTCAAATGAAGAAAGTGTTTGGTTTGTCCAAGGCTATTGAGAAGAGGGCATGGGAACGTGAAGACAAAGAGAAGCGTGCTCGTCAACTCGACATTCAACATCGCCGTGCTCTAGGTGAACAAGTTGCTTCCGGCTCGGAGAAGAACATTCCAACTTATGAAGAGTGGCAAGCAAAGAACTCTCAAGGCGAAATCTTCTCTTGGTCGGACTATGATGGTGATGAAGAAGAAGTGTCCTCTCGTCGTCGCCCTCGCCCCCCAAGCAATGAGTAAACCCGGGACGTTAGCATCGGTTTCTCTCCTTTTTGGTGTCTTGATGCCAAAGGGGGAGAAATATCTATTAGGTCTTCGTGGGTTTTGCATGGGAAAGTCACAAGTGTTGCGCTCTTCTTGATTGGTTTGTTTATGCGCTTGTGAACTTGGTTATTTGTCGTTTTTATGTTGTGAACCTCGTTTGTTATGCATGGTGTAAGACATGTTGAACTTTAAACTTTATTCCCATGCTTATGTTGTGATATGATCTATATGTTGTGATATGATCTATATGTTATCTTGCACAGTTTGTAAAAGTTAGGGGGAGTGTTGATCCTATTTGTTGTGCATTTGAGCATTCAAAAGCTATCCGTTAATATGCACACATTTAGGGGGAGCTCTGTCTAAATTTTTACAAATTGTTGTATTGTCATCATCCACCAAAAAGGGGGAGATTGAAAGAGCATGAATTGCTCTTACTCGTGTTTTGGTGATGTTGACAATACAACATGTG
Source organism: Poa pratensis (assembly GCA_947311845.1). NCBI lineage: Eukaryota > Viridiplantae > Streptophyta > Magnoliopsida > Poales > Poaceae > Poa > Poa pratensis. Next base: position 43,700,810 of record CAMZMU010000060.1, read on the forward strand.
CCTCTAACCCCTTGTTTAAGTGTGATCAGGTTTATGCAAACATTGCCATTGATCTCGCATCAAGAAAAGGAAGAAATCGAGTGTTTACTGTCCTTGGGCGGTAGTACCGCTGTGCCATCCTGGTTTACAGGGGCGCGGCAGTACCGCTCTCAGTGCCGCTGAAATGGGGTTCGGGCGCCCATGTGCGGCAGTACCAGCGGTACTACGGGCGGTAGTACCGCTGGCTCATGGTGGTCAGCGTTGGTTTGACCACCACGGCGGCAGTACCGCTCGCAGTACCGCCAAATGGAGCTTCAGATGGCCATGTGCGGTACTACCGGCGACTTGGGCGGTAGTACCGCTCAGTAAGTTCCAAATGCACAGTCAGCGTGCAGCTTTGACCACAGCGCAGAAGGCGCCAGCGGTAGTACCGCCCGGCGCAGCGGTACTACCGCTGGCTCGGGAAAAAGGGCTCCAACGGCCAGAAATTGGAAGGGCTATATAATGCCCTTCACCTACCTCTTGCTTGGGAGCTCGCCTCTACAAGAAAAACACCATTGTTGCAAGCTCAAGATTTCTTAGATCTCCCAATCCCTCCACCCAAACTCACTCATACTTGGAGGATTGAAGGAGAAGGCCCGGATCTACTACTTCACCAAAGCGTTCTTCATTTCCCCTTCATTCACTTGAGGGATTCGAGCCTAGGGTTTCCACTAGGAAAACCTAGGCATCTTGTTGTTCTCACTTGCTTGTTACTTTTGTGTAGCAGGTGTTGTTGGTGATTGAGAGCCCCCAATCCTTTTGTGGGTTGAGCCTCAAGTTGTTGTAACGAGCTTTTGTGCTCCGGATTCCGCTTTGGAGGATTCCGATAAAGAAAGGTGGACCGAGCTTTTGTGCGAGGTTCATCGGAGAATAGGGTGAAGCCTTTTGTGGCATCTTGAGTTTGAAGCTCACACCCCTCCAACGAGACGTACTCCCCTAAAAAGGAGGAACTCGGGAATACATTCTTGTCTCCGCGTGCTTTCCTATCGGTTAATCCTTTCTAGTTATTTACTACTTGTATCTTATCTTGTTTAGACTTAACTTGTCATATAGGTAAATTCACCATAGTTGCATATCTAGAGAATTTACCTTTTAGTCAAGCCTTAATCGAAAAAGAATTAAAAATTGGAGTAGCACCTATTCACCCCCCCCCCCCTCTAGGTGGCCATACGATCCTTTCAGTTTAGTCTAGCAAGGTTATGTAAGCAAACAAGAATATCAACTAGTACACCAAGTTTTATATGACAAACATATTGCAAACATTATAAGACTTCACACCGTCTTCCTTGTTAACCAAACCTTTTTATTAGAAAATATCTAGCCCTTAGAGATACCACTCATGCAAACCAAATTTCAACAAGCTTTACGGTAGTTCTTCACAATAATAGGCTTAAGTTACATGATGCAAAATTTTAATCATGATCTACTTGTTAACTCAAAACAATTGACAAGTATCAAATTATCCAAATTAGTGATCTACAAGAATATGCAAGTTTTTTTCCATTATACCATTTACCACATGCAACATTTTCTGTTCCAACCAAACACCAATCAATTTATTTTAATAACTCTCCAAACAAGTATAAGTGAAGCAAGAGAGTACTTTCTTTAATAGAACTAATAGCTCTGACAAGAGATACATGAAAACAAGAGCTAAAAGCTGAACAGCGCTAGATATGAATACTCAACAAATATAAGTGAAGAATAGGAGTATTCTTATGAAAAAGCGGAGCGTGTCTCTCTCCCAATCAAGAATGCTAGGGTCCAATCAAGTTTATTACAAAATGAAAATAAAAATACTGAAAATAAAAGCACACAGACGCTCCAAGAAAAGCACATATGATGTGAAAGAATAAAATATTGTTTCACTAGAGATGACCTGATAATTTTCCCCAAGCTTAAATGCTTGAGTCTTCTTGAAATATGCTGGGGAGATCCATGGGGGCCTCCCCAAGCTTAAGCTCTTCACTCTTCTTGATCCTATTATATCATCCTTCTCTCTTGACCCTTGAAAACTTCCGTCACACCAAACTCAAAGCAAATCTCATTAGAGGGTTAGTGCATAATCAAAAACTCACATGTTCTATAAAGACGCAATATGACTTGTTACTTTAAACATTAGCTACTGCCACTGATGTTATGTTAAGCTCTTCCACTCAAAAAAGAATTTCACTCAACACTAGTAAAAGAGAGAATGCAAAATAAAAATGCATAATCTGTCTAAAACAGAATAGTCCGCAAAAACGAATTTTTTCGAGGCACATACGACGCTCAGATCGAAAAACTTTGAACTAACGAAAGATTGAGACATACATAAAGATTACGCACAAAAAAATTCAGATTTAATTAACAATCTGGTGATTTTAGGAATTTCGAACAGTGAACAACAGAAATCTGTTTCTGCGCAGCAATCAATATTTAGCATCATCTTAACATTAGAGGCTACTCTTGGCACAACAATTGCGAAAAAGTAAAGATAGAAAGGAGTTGCTACAGAAGTAAACAACACCTTGACTCAAATAAAGAAAAATTGCAGAAAATAATGGGTTGCTTCCCATAAGCGCTTTTCTTTAACGTCTTTTAGCTAGGCACAAAGCATGCATCAAGTATTACCAAATGTAAAAGTATCAACATTGTAATTTGTTCGAACAATAGAATCATAAGGTGGCTTAATCTTCTTTCTAGGAAAGTGTTCCATACCTTTCTTGAGAGGAAATTGATATTTTATATTCCCTTCTTTCATATCAATAATGGCACCTACAGTTCTAAGAAAAGGTCTTCCAAGCACAATAGGGCAAGATGGATTGCATTCAATATCCAAAACAATAAAATCAACAGGGACAAAATTGTTGTTAACCATGATAAGAACATCATCAATTCTACCCAAAGGTTTCTTTATAGTAGCATCAGCAAGGTGAACATCCAAATAACAATTTTCCAAAGGTGCTAAATCAAGCATATCATAAAGTCTTTTAGGCATAACAGAAATACTAGCACCAAGGTCACACAAAGCATTGCAATCAAAGTCATTCAATTTCATTTTAATGATGGGCTCCCAACCATCTTCTAACTTCCTAGGAATGGATACTTCACGTTTCAATTTTTCTTCCCTCACTTGTATGAGGGCATTAGTAATATGTTTAGTAAAAGTCATGTTTATCTCACTTGCCTTAGGACTTCTAGCTAGCTTTTGCAAGAACGTAATTACTTCAGAAAGATTACAACCATCAAAATCAAAATCATTATCATCAAAGGTGATGGAGCTATTGTCTTCCTTATTACTAGAAATTTCAGCATCTTTATCAAGAACAGTTTCAGAGTTATCAGGCAATTTAGGATGTTTTGCAATAGAAGTGGAAACATTATCGACACCAATTATCTTGCCATTAATGGTAGGAGGTTTGTTAACACTTGAGTTTGAAGCATTTTCAGTAGTAGAAATAGTATAAACTCTAGCAATATTATTCTTTCTAGCAATTTCATCCTCTCTTTCCCATCTAGCATGCAATTCGGCTAACATCCTCACATTGTTATCAATTTTAACTTGTATAGCATTGAGAGTTTTTCTCTCTTTAACATCATGAGGCATGTTCTTTATTTTCAATAAGTCAACATCAAGAGCAAGACTATCAACCTTAGAGGCAAGAACATCAATTTTCCCTAGTTTCTCCTCAATAGTTTTATTGAAAGCAGTTTGTGTACTAATAAAATCCTTAAGCATTACTTCAAAATCAGAGGGTACACTTTTATTATTGTTGTAGGAACTACCATAGGAATTACCATAACCATTGGCAATATTAGAAGGATAAGGCCTATAATTGTTATTACCAAAATTATTCCTATAAGCATTGTTGTTGAAGTTATTATTTTTAATGAAGTTCACATCAACATGCTCTTCTTGAGCAACCAAAGAGGCTAAAGGAACATTATTTGGATCAACATGCGTTTGACCATTTGCAAGCATAGACATAATAGTATCAATCTTAGCACTCAAGGAAGAGGTTTCTTCAACAGAATTTACCTTCTTACCTGTTGGAGCTCTCTCGGTATGCCACTCAGAATAATTTATCATCATATCATCCAGAAGCTTTGTTGCAGCACCCAAAGTGATGGACATAAAGGTACCTCCAGCGGCCGAATCCAATAAATTCCTTGAAGAAAAATTTAATCCTGCATAGAAGATTTGGATGATCATCCAAGTAGTCAGTCCGTGAGTGGGACAATTCTTAACCAATGATTTCATTCCCTCCCATGCTTGAGCAACATGTTCATTATCAAATTGCTTAAAATTCATTGTGCTACTTCTCAAAGAAATAATCTTAGCAGGAGGATAATATTTTCCAATAAAAGCATCTTTGCATTTAGTCCATGAATCAATACTATTTCTAGGCAAAGATAGCAACCATTCTTTAGCACGTCCTCTCAGGGAGAAAGGAAAAGGTTTCAGTTTAATAATATCACCATCTACTTCCTTAAGCTTTTGCATTTCACAAAGTTCAACAAAGTTATTAAGGTGAACAGCAGCATCATCAGTACTAACACCAGAAAATAGCTCTTTTATAACAAGATTTAAAAGTGCAGGTTTAATTTCATAAAACTCTGCTGAAGCAGCAGGTGGAGCAATAGGCGTGCATATGAAATCATTGTTGTTCGTGCTAGTGAAATCACACAACTTAGTGTTCTCAGGAGTACTCATTTTAGCAAAATTAAAGACAGGACAGCGAATAACTCGAAAATAAACTAGATGCAGGTAACTAATTTTTTTTGTGTTTTTGATAATTAAAAGCAAACAAGATAAGATAAAATAAAATAAACTAAGCAAGAAAAAAAAAGTAAAAAGATTGGAAGCGTGAAACTCCCCTTGCAGAACCCTGCTGTCTCCCCGGCAACGGCGCCAGAAAAATAGCTTGATGACGTGCAGCACACGTTCGTTGGGAGACCCCAAGAGGAAGGTATGATGTAGTCTAGCAGCAAGTTTTCCCTCAGTATGAAACCAAGGTTTATCGAACCAGTAGGAGCAGTAGCACTTCAGAAGGTTGTTGGCAGTGGACTGTGGCACGGCGCAACACCAGGGAATCCGGCGCTAACGTGGAACCTGCACACAACACAATCAACTACTTTGCCCCAACGAAACAGTGAGGTTGTCAATCTCACCGGCTTGCTGAAAACAAAGGATTAAACGTATGGTGTGGAAAACAGTAGTAAATTGCAGAGAATGAAAAGGAACAATGTTTGCAGTTTGTGGTTTAATCAATGTAAAAGAATGGACCGGGGTCCACAGTTCACTAGTGGTGTCTCTCCATAAATATAAACGACATGCTGGGTAAACAAATTACAGCTGGGCAATTGACAAAATATTGAGCGCATGACAATGCGTACATATATGACAAGTTGGCTACCATGATATTTAATTGGGCATTACGACAAAATACATAGACTGTTATCCAACCACATCTATGACTAATAATCCACCTTCAGGTTGACATCCGTGTTCCCCGTCGGTATTAAGTTGCAAGCAACGGATAATCGCATTAAGCAATGTGCGTAAAGTAAACAAATACATATGACCGTGGACATAACATTGTTAGGTTACCCCTAGTAGCAACAGCACATCCACAACCTTAGGCGTTGCTGTCACTCGCCCAGATTACAGGAGACTGAACCCACTATCTAGCATAAATACTCCCTCTTGGAGTTACAAGCATCTACTTGGCCAGAGCATCTACTAGTAACAGAAAGCATGCAAGATCATAATAACATGTATCATAGATTAATAATCAACTTGATCATAGTATTCAATATTCATCGGATCCCAGCAAACACAACATGCAGCATTATAATAAGATGATCTTGATCATGTTAGGCAGCTCACAAGATCTAAACATGATGGCACCACTAGTACAGAACGACACATCGGATACCCCTCTATGGAAACGGCAGGTGTTAGGCGACAGAGAATCGCGATTTTAGCGTTGCAGACGAGGCCTGGCAGAGGCTGGTCCGTCAACATTGGTTACGGAGAATTTTATATCTCCGTTACCAAAAGTATTGGCAACGGTCATAAATTTGTCTCCATTTCCAATATGTATCTCTATGGCTACGGTTGTTTATGTATATCCGTTTGCGATGTGCTTGGGAAATTGCAGTTGCAATCTGGAAGCGCGCCTGTTCAATGCGGGTTAATTCACGAGGGATTGGAACCGCCTGATCGACGCTAATAAAATGTGACTGGAACCGCGCGAAGCCAGGCAGGTCCTGCATTCTCCCCTTCGTTCTCTCCCACATTATCTACCACACTAGCACAACCGCCATGGCGGAACCCTGGTGGCAGAACGAGGAAGTCCCGAGCGACGACGCGAGCGCGGAAGACCGCGGTGAAGTTTCATGGTGGGATCAAGACGGGCCGCCGGACTCGGACCCCGACGACTCGGACCCGCCATCTTCACGCTCTGTAGAAGACGACTCCGACGACTCGGACCCGCCGTCTTCACGCGAAGGAGAAGACGACTCTGAAGAGGACGAGTCGCCGGAGGAAGAGGAGCCGGAGGACCCGCCGGAGCCGTATTATTCTAGCCAGGAAGAATACGACGCCGCCGACGACGATGACGACGAGGAGGCGTCGGAGGAGGCGCCGGAGGAGGAGGCATCGGAGGAGGCGCCGGAGGAGGACGTGCCGGAGAAGGAGGATCACGCTCCGGAGAAGGAGGCGCGAGAGGAGGATTCGCCGGAGAAGGACGCACGGCCGGAGAAGGAGGAGCACGAGCCGGAGGAGGAGGAGGAGCACGCGCCTGAGGAAAAGGCAACCGACAAGAAGCGACGCCGTGCCGCGGATGACAATGGCGCGGAGGCATGGCGTAAGCAGAACAAGTAGAGTAGATAGTTAGTTCAATTACTCTATCGATCCTTTGTAAGTAGGCCCAGTGTGTCAGTGAAGAAATTAGAGGAAACGGTTGTTTATCGCCTCCGTTTGCGATGTTATTATATGCTATAAATGTGCCACTGCGGCAACCCTAACACTCTCGCTCTCACTCTCACTCTCACTCTCACTCTCACTCCACAGTCATAGTGTGGCGGCGGCTCCAGACCTAACCCTTATCTCGCAGATCAGAGCGGCGCGTCCGGCCGGCATCGCCGCCGTGCATCTTCCCCCAGCGGCGCGTCGGCGCATCTTCCCCCAGCGGCGCGTCGTGAGCCGCCGCGCATCCCCCCCAACGGCGCGTCGTGAGCCGCCGCGCATCCCCCCTGCGGCTCGTCGGCGAGCCGCCGCGCATCTTCCCCGAGTATGTCGCCGACGCGGATCTACTGGTCTATTGCCGTGCATCTTCCCCGGGTATGTAGCCGACTAGATCTTACATTTTGTTTAAAGTAGCACAGAAAACTTGTCTAGTATTTGAAGTCTAGTATTGTGTTCTGTCTAGTGCCGATGATGAATACACCCCTCGACACTAGATCTTACATTTTATTTAAAGTAGCATCTACCGATCTAGTATTGTAGTACTGTCTAGTATTGTAGTATTGTAGTACTGCCGATGATGAATACACCCCTCAACACTAGATCTTACATTTTTTTTAAAGTAGCATATAAAACTTGTCTAGTATTTGAAGTCTAGTATTGTGTTGTGTTTGTTTTTAGTACTGCCGATGATGAATACATTACCTTCAACTTGTCTAGTATTTGAAGTCTAGTATTGTGTTGTGTTTGTTTTTAGTATTTGAAGTCTAATAGATTAATTTCAACCCTTTGTCAATGTGCTAATCCTCGTTATGGTTTTGTGTAGCTAGTGTATGAAGTAATAATATATTTCGGCGACAATGCATAAAAATGGTGAGGCAATTGAAGGTAACATCACCTTCAAGTTCTGCCTCCAAATCGTTTCGATCGGACAGCAAGCACACGGATATAGGCGCTTAAGGTGTAAAATGTTTTCATCTTAAATTGTATTTATGTCATGTAGCATCATATTTGGCTCTTTTCTAACTAGACATCCATGTATTTTATATGCAGAAGCGCCATGCAGATCCAAACAAGCTTTAAAATAGCTAAATACAAAGTGGGATCATATCCGTGAACCGTCGCTATTGTGACGTTTCGCTGCACTGTTCAAAACACTTTTTTAATTAAGAGTGTCTTGGACAGTGTGGCCGAAATGTCACAGCGGTGACGTTATTATATTTCGGCGACACCGTCCAAGATGGAGCTAGCCTCGCTACGAAGAATTTGGCAAGATTAATTTGCTAAGGAGGCTTGCGAGCTCGGTGTGGTTTCTTGTTTTTAGTTTCTCCATCTATTTGTGTATGTGTGTAGCAATTTGGCTGCAGATGTGATTTGGAGAAGCATGAAACCGCTACTCGAGTCTTTTGCTAGGTCGAATTCCGTTTTCGCGCTTCGGAACCGAGGAAGAAGGTGGAGCTGGAGAAGAGTGGAGTGTCATAAAAGTTAAGTTTAGGGAGGCATGAGAATGATAGGATTAGCGAGGCATGTGTAACTCATCTTTTGATGCTATGTAATGATGACAATTCTTATATACGTTATGAATGGATTTGGTAGCAACTTTGTGCTTCTGCTGTGAGATTTTGAATGTAATTTGGCAACCGAATTGCTCCTGTAGGCTTCTAAAAGAACCTCAATGAAAACGAGTAAAATAGAATCTCCGTTACTGATGCACCGATACATCGGTGACGGTTTTTGCCTCCGTTACCGATGAAGGCCTTCACATCAGTGACAGGGTCGGGGACACGGACCCTTTCTCCGTTGCCGAAGGGGTTTTTGGCCCGTTTCCGATGTGTCGTTCTGTACTAGTGCACAAAGTGGAGAGACAACCATCTAGCTACTGATATGGACCCGTAGTCCAAGGATGAACTACTCACGCATCACTCCGGAGGCATGCATGGTGATGTAGAGCCCTCCGGTGATGATTCCCATCTCCGGCAGGGTGCCGGGCAGAGGTTTTGGACCCTCCCGAGCTAGGGTTGACGACGGCGGCGCCTCTGAAACTTTTCGTGGAATATGACTCGGGTATTTAGGGTTTTCGCATCGGGGGGAATAAGTAGGCGAAAGGGCGGTGGTTGGAGACCCCAGAGGGGCCCACACGCCCCTAGGGCGCGCCAGGGGGACCCGCGCCCAGGGTGCGTGTGGGGCCCTCCAGGCTCCTCTTCGTCTCTCCTTCAGACTCCATGTGTATTCTGATAAAATAGGTGCCTCCGTAAATTTTCGTCCAATTCCGAGAATATTTCCTGACTAGCTTTTCTGGAATACAAAAACAGCAGAAAACAGGAACTGGCACTGTGGCATCTTGCTAATAGGTTAGTCCCAAAAAATGCATAAAAGTAACATAAAGTGGATGCAAAACATGTAACAATTGGTATAATATCAGCATGGAACATCAAAAATTATAGATACGTTTGAGACATATCAGAAAGATAACGACAGAAAAGTGGACCACCTTTCTCGATTGCTCTTTGCTTGGTGAAGACTTGCATAACCCATGGAGAGGTACCTATCGATTGCTCTTTGCTTGGTGAAGACTTTCATAATTTTTTCAAATTTTCAACCCTGTAGCCTGATACGTCTCCAACGTATCCATAATTTATGTTGTTCCATGCTTATATTATACCATTTGCTACATGTTTTATATACACTTCATATCACTTTTATGCATTTTCTGGGACTAACCTATTAACAAGATGCCACAGTGCCAGTTCCCTGTTTTCTGCTGTTTTTGGTTTCAGAAAGTTACTTCTGGAAATATTCTCGGAATTGCACGAAACAAAAGGCCAAATCCCTATTTTTCCAACACGTACACGGAGTCGGAAGGAGAGACGAAGGAGAGCCACGAGGTGGCCAAACCACAGGCCGGCGCGGCAGTGGGCCCAGCCGCGCCACCTGGTGGTTTGGGCCCCTCGGGGGTCCGCCGACATCGCCCCTTCGCCTATTTATTCCCCGAGACGTGAAAACCCTAAAACACCGAGCCTTTCATCCAGAACATATTCGCTGCCGCCGCCGTCGTCAACCCTAACTCGGGGGTTTCTGAAGCTCTTCCCGACACCCTGCCGGAGAGGGGAATCATCACCGAGGGCTCTACATCGCCATGCCCGCCTCCGGAGTGATGCGTGAGTAGTTCATCCTTGGACTATGGTCCATAGCAGTAGCTAGATGGTTGTCTTCTCCACTTGTGCCATCATGTTTAGATCTTGTGAGCTGCCTATCATGATCAAGATCATCTTATTGTAATGCTACATGTTGTGTTTGCTGGGATCTGACTTATATTGATACATATGTGGAGCTGAATATTATATTATCATGTCTATGTCAATTGTGATCTTGCATGCTCTCCGTTACTTGTTGAAGCCTTGGCCAAGTGAATACTTGTAACTCCAAGAGGGGGTATTTATGCATGATAGTTGGGTTCAACCTCTATTTAACCTGGGATAGTGACAGCAAGTTCTAAGATTGTAGATGTGTTGTTGCCACTAGGGGTAAAACAGCGATGCTTTATTCAAGGATGAATGTATTGTTTACATTATGCACATTACTTAATGCAATTGTCTGTTGCTTGCAACTTAATACTGGAAGGGGTACGGATGTTAACCGGAAAGTGGACTATTTAGGCATAGATGCATGCTGGATAGCGGTCTATGTACTTTGTCGTAATGCCCAAATGAATCTCATAGTAGACACCACAGCTCACACATGCATGTTATATGCACTTATCAATTGTCAATTGCGCAGCTGTAATTTGTTTACCCAGCATGTTAGTTATCTTATTGGAGAGACACCACTAGTGAACTGTGGACCCCGGTCCATTCTTTTACATCTGAAATACAATCTACTGCAATCATTGTTCTCTACTGTTTTATGCAAATAAACATCATTTTCCATTCGATACGTTTAACCCTTTGTTTTCAGCAAGCCGGTGAGATTGACAACCTCACTGTTAAGTTGGGACAAAGTAATTTGATTGTGTTGTGCAGGTTCCACGTTGGCACCGGAATCCCTGGTGTTGCGCCGCACTACACTCCTTCACCAACACCTTCGAAGCAACCTCGTTTTCCTACTGGTTCGATTAAACCTTGGTTTCATACTGAGGGAAAACTTGCTGCTGCACTCATCATACCTTCCTCTTGGGGTTCCCAACTGACGTGTGACGTACAAGCATTGTTTCTGGCACTGTTGCCGGGGAAATATTCCCTCGTCAACTTAGAGCTAGCATAGCCCCCAAGGCCCGGGTTGTCTGTTTACAACAAGCTGGGACTTAAAACTTCATCACCTAAAATTTCTCATCTTTCAGAACAAAAATTTGACACTGTAGCCCCCAATTGCCGGGTTAGCTGTCCACAGCTACCTGGGACTAACACATAAAATTTTAAACTTTTTGCGCATGTAGCCCCCAAGTGCCGGGTTGCACGCCTGCGGCAACCTGGAACTACACTTTACACACTGAGAAACTTAACATGTATAGCCCCCAAGTTCCGGGTTAACTTTCCTTCAACAACTTGAGGCTTAACCACATACTATTCTCTATCTATTTGCGAACAGGAACACATGAGCAAAAGCAGTGAAGAAATTGCCCGACTTCAAGGAATGTTGGAGGCTGAAACTGAAACCCGGGCTGATCATGCAAACCAACTTCAGGTCCTAGAAGAAAAAATCACTGCTCTGACTCAAGAAAACTCTGACTTGGAGAGGGATAAGCAGGAGCACGAGGAAAACTTCCAGGAGCAACTGAACACACTACAAAAGCGGCTGGATAACACCACTAGCGAGCTAACCCGACTGAAGAAAATGATCACCTCTATGGTTGAATCCTTAGTGGGTAAGCATTACTCCTTTGAACTCGAATTGAACTGAGCAAGCAGACCCGGTTTTTAAATCTCACTGTTATGCCTTTCCTTACCCAGGCCCTCGTGATGGGAACCTTCGTAAAACTGCTGCGGAGAAGATCAAGTGCATGTACACGCTGACACGTCAGCTGTACTTTGGCAGCTGCGAGGTCATCAAAGCCGCAAGGGACTGGGAGAACCCGCCAAGCGTGTATACTGAAGTCCTTGGGCATCTGTCAACAATGCCACAATGGATACATTTGCTCAAAAGATCTGCATGCTAACTGTCGTGGGGTAGATAACACGGCAGATGCTACCTTGGGGTAGCTTGAGATGATGGGCAAGGCGACTCTGGTATCTGGGAGATTGTTTAGCACTGCAGGGACAAAGGGTTTACCTAGGTTCGGCCTCTCCATTGGAGATAAAGACCTACTTCCTGCTATCTTATTATTGATCTCGATCTCGATAACCCGGCTACGACAACAGAGCCGGATCTCGATCTAGGTTACAAGGTTCGCTTGGTAGCGTAGGTTTCTCTCGATGGTTCTCTCGCTTAAGCTTGGATCGTAAAGGTTCTCCCTCTCTAGGGCTCAGGGGCCGGTTTATATAGACGACCGGGTCTCCTGGCACTTTACAAGACGAATCCGGGTTCTACCCAGACTCAGAGTCCTACTCTAGCTCTTCTGGCCTTCGTGTCCTCCAAGTCCTGAACCGCCTCTGGTCTTCTAGAACCTTTCCTTCCTGAACCGGGTTACCGCCAAACCTACTGGCCCAGCAACATAATCCGGCCCATGCTGATGGTTAGCTGGCCTGGCCGGGCCTCCTGCCTGGCGGGCCACGCTTCCCTCTTCATGGGCCTACCGGGTTATTATCCCCCCATCAGACTCGGAGCCCTCGAGCCCCCGGTCTGCACCGGGGGTGGCAGGGGTGGCCCCAATTGTCGTGGACAAGGCAGGAGCGGAGGAGGTTGCCCGTGTGGATGGTCCCGGGGAAAGGCGTGACGTGGATTCACGGGCGACCTCCACACCGTGTAGACTTGAAGCAGGCGGGTCCCTTCTCGGGGACACGACTCCTAGGTGCGCCGGATCTCGACCAGAACCCGGGAGGGTTGAAGGAGGCCCCAGGTTCTCCAGGACATTCTCTAGCGTTACAGAGTTCTTGTCGTTTGCCTGCGCCGAAGTGGCGCAGCTGGTGCTTCTGGCGTTCAGTGGTGAGGAAAACTCGTGAGCCCGAGAACTGAGGCTCACAGCAGACGAGGAGGCTCTCGATACCAGAGAGCGGAATCTGGCGGCGGATGAGGAGCTGCTCTATGCACGAGAACTGAGGATATCCAACCAGGAGAAGGGGTTGGAGCAACGGTTAGCTGAGTTGGACGACGGCAAGCGTCGTCACCTTGATGCCATACAGGAACTTCAGATTAGAACGGTGCAAGACGAGGACCGTTTGGAGCAGAGCTTGGAGAACGCGGCAAGCTGGACCCACGGCGAGGACGAAAATGACCTCCGAGCGAAAGATCAAACTATCTCGTCGCAGGGCAAGCAGGTTTCCAGGCTGCGAGATGATCTCAAGAAAGAAAGGGAAAAAAGTGAGCAGGCCACATAGGACTTCCAGAGGGCTAGGGACGAGAGGGATAGGTTGTCCTCCCGGGTTAGATCGATGACCGCCGTGGTCGAGGCACAGAAACAAGCTCTTGACGCCACTGAGAAGTTCAAGAAGGAAGCTAACGCGGGCCGTGTCGCCATGGAGAGGAAAATCCAGGAGCTGAAAGGCGCAGTAAAGTTCAGAGAAGATGCGGGTGCACGCATGGCCGTTATCCGCGAGATTGAAACTCAGGAGCTGTCCGAAGGTCGGGCAGCTATGGAAACATCCAAATCTCAGGCTCAGATTACGTGGGACCAGTACGAGCAAGTGTCCAACCAGCTGAAAACGGTGCAGGCCGAGCTGGTGGAGGCCAAGGCTGCTATTGAGAGGGAACAACGTCAGTTCAGACTTCACCGCCGTGATGACAACAACGTCTTGCTCCAGATGCATAATGAGTCTCTGGATATCGTAAAGGAATTCACGAACTTGGGAGTGCCTTCTCCGCTTGCTCTTCTGCCTGATCATTCCACTACCTTCGCTCACTATCATGGGTTCTTGAGGTACGTGGCCTTGCTCATCCGTGGCATCAAGGAGCGCGCTAGCAAAGTCACTCGCCAAGCAGGGGAGCAAGCTGTGAGGCAGGCGACAACCCGATTTGTTGCAGCACTTCGTCGGCGATACCCACAGCTTTCCTTGCTATCCGAGATGGAGGGCTGGGACCCGAGGTGCCATCTCATCCAGACATTACCCGCCAGGTGGAGGAGATCTTGGAACGCCTTTCCCGTGAAGATGACACTTGAGCCTGTGAAGTCCTGAAAAGGACAATACCAGGGGTCGTGAACCATGCTTTTATATTAATATGGCCAACAGGCTTATAAACTTGCGCTTTTGAATGTAAACAACCTTTTCCTAGATTACATAAATTTTATTGTACTCGTGGGGGCTTAACGCTCTCGGGAAGGATCCAAAGGCGTGAGCGCTAGCCAGCCGTGAGCACTCAGACTAGTCTGAAGTACTGACACAGGGCGCAACCCCCCAAAGGATCCATCGCTCCTGACCGCACGGACCTCAGCCCACGACGCCACTGCCCGAGGGAAACTGACAGTGTCGTCGCGAAGGCGCTGCCCCAGGATGACGCCCGCTTTCGTCTTAGCCCAAGCACATAAAACTGATGTACCCAGGAAAAATCCCATGCAAGCACGTTTTTACTTAGCTCGCAGTTGACTTCTTCAGGCTATCTCGGTGATCATCTTAGTCGCGCTGCCGCCGAGGCGGGTCTTCTATGCCGGCATAATTCTGCCTTGCCCAGCAATTCTTGGCGGGAACATGGCTCCAAACCAATATAGCCTATTTTAGGGCGGACCCTCAAATGCCGACTAGGGGCATGACTGGCTGGCTTGCGCCGGTCCGGAGACCCTTCGTTTGAGATACCCGGAGGCCACCCATCTGGTGATCCGACGACTTGCTGGCGTACTGAAGACGCCGGTCCAGAGACCCTGGCTTGCTTGCTATACCCGGAGGTTTCTTGCTCAGTGATCTAGCAACTTGCTGGCGTAGTGAAAACGCCGGTCCGGAGACCCTGACACTTCGTTACCCGGGAGATTCGGATGCCAGCCATCTAGCAATCCAGTATTTCTGAGGAGGTCCACTCGGTCCCGGGTGTATTGTCACGATGTGACCCAGAAGATCCCATTCTCATTCAGCAAGATTTCCACAGACAAAAGTCTGATCCCAGCTCGCGGCGGTTAGCCCTTGACTGTCTTGCATCTGATGTGGTGTCGGCAATGGACAGAATTCTGCGAGTTCATCAGTCTGAGTGGAGGCATTAGCGAAGGTCCAGAAAGATCTCCCTTTCTGCGGTACCCAGCGGTGGCGCTGCCTTTGGCTTTCTTCGGTTTCTTGTTGAGAGGGCAGTCTCTGCCGATATGTCCTGGCTCACCACACGTGTAGCAATCCCCATTCTTCTGGCATATCTGGATGTCATTGAACTATCGGCAGTCTTCCAGGCTATGTCTGTCAGATCTGTGGTACACGCACCACACTCTAGGTTTGCCATTCTGGCTTGGGGGAATGTGGATCTCTTGCGGTATGTAGATGAGGGGATCCTCATGGTGAGGCTCACTCTTTGCATCTTGGTCGAGGTTTTGTTCCTCCGGAAGCGGCACTGCGGGCGGTGCGTCAGAACAGAGTTCCTCCCTCACTCCATACGTCCATGGGGAAGGAGGGACGTCAATGTTCGTGGCATCTTCCTCGGGTCTTCCCTCGCTGACCAAAGGGCTGGCGTACGCGGCAGGAGGAATGAACTGAATTCCAAAGGCTTGGTTTTTAGTAACAGATGTCGAAGAAGATTCTTCAAGAACGATACCAAGTCCGGGGTATCGCAGGAACTCCTTGGCTGCCTTTCCTTTTCTCTTCGCACCATCCTGGCTGGAGAGCCTTGTCTGGGTGCAAAGGACTGGAAACAGATCTTGTCACGGACGGAGAGCTAGAGGCAGTTCTTGTTCCGGCCGAAGAGCTTGACGTAGATCGCGTGCCGGAAGAAGGAGAACTCGACGATGATCTTGTCTCGAAAGAAGAGGAGCCTGATGTAGATCTCGAAGTTGTTGACGAAGAGTTCACCGTCGCAGCAGATGTCGACGAATCCAGCGCTTGTGCCCCCTACCTGGCGCGCCATATGTCGTGTCTCGAAGCACGGACACCGGGGATAAATGATACCCTCTTTTTAGGTTCGGTATGGGGCGCGAAAGAGGCTGAGAATTGTCTCTCGGGTGTAGTCTAGATCAAGCTCTCCTCTCCACGATCAAAACATGCAACCAAAGGGACACAAGGAGCTACCCAGGTTCAGACTGCCCGAAGGCTAAAAGCCCTACTCCTGCATGTCTGGATTGATGGGTTCTTCATGGTGTAGCTTACAATGGAGGTTTCCGGATGAGGTACCCAGAAAGGTTTTGGCCAGAGGTAGACGAAGGACAGATCCTGACCCGGAGGAGATCACCTTCCTTCTCTACCCTCGCAGCCCTAGTCTAGTCTTGCTCTGGTTCGACTTGTCCTTCTTCTCCTCCGTGCCTTGGTCCTCCTTTTATAGGCCAAGGGGATACCACATGGTCACGCGAGGAGCGTGGGGGGTTTTAGGCGGGAAGAACCCCCCGCAGCTGGTTTAGGAGGAGACGTGACCTCTCCTCCTCCAAGTATCTTCGCTGGGTTAGGTGCGAGCGTCCACCTTTGGGGAAAGCGGGGCGGACAGCGGCTGACACCACCACGGGCCGTGCCCCCGACTCGCGCCACAATCGCCTTGCTTCCCAAGTCTTCTGAGGTCTTCTAGCGTGAGCTGGAGTGCTTATCCATAGTCGTACGGAGAGGTACCCGAGAGGGAGCCCGGCCTCCTGCCGGGAACTCGGGCTCTCGGGGGCTTCGTTGTCTTCCCGCATGGTTCGGGGACCCGGCAGGCCCCCAGGACCGGAGCCCTTAGTTGACGTAGTTCTTGCGTGGTCTTCGTGAGGTTGGGGGGTGGACCCGCCAACCTTCCTTGAGTCTTGGCCTTGTCCATCTTCATCTTGGGCCCACGCGGGGTGGATCCACTTTGGCAGTACTAGGGGAACCCATGTTCCACTGTTGCGACAACATGCCTTCGTTTTGCACTAATTTTTTAGCACTAGCTACATTCTTTTGCACTACCTCTTTTATGTGGAACACAACTAAACGGGAAAAGGAGGTGTCCCGCGAGTACCACGCGCCCAGCCCCACAAACCCCGTGCGGCCTCGTTTGCCACGAGGTGCCGTGCCTGAGCTTCAACTCAGCCTATGCCTTCAAGCACGTGCTAGAGCGCCCTTCGCCCCTTCACCTAGATGTCCTCTTTAAGGTTTGCAATATTGACATGTATTCCCATGATGTGTCAAAACCATGCCAAGCAAATTGTGACAACATCTAAAAAATATCAATGCGACATAAAAGTATGTGTATGGAGCACATCCCCATTCCATTGCAGCAAATCGTGTAGAAGTACCATCACAAGTATGCAACATGTAAGTAAAACGAGGCTTGAAGCATCGGGAAAATTGCCATTTGCAACACACCCAAAGTCATCGCATCATATTGTTCGTGGTTGCAGCAAATGAAACGAGGTTCCATCATGTGCCTATGCCAGCATAAATGATCCGTAAATTACTAACCTCAAACCATCTCTATGAAGGCACCCACTTTGTCAATTCAAACTTGTGGTCCATGAATTTGAATTGACATTGAAACTGTTCTACTTGGCTCTATTTCCTTCCTTGCCATTATCTTTTTTTTTTCAAGAGTACGCAATTTCATACCTTATTTTTAGAGAAGGCAGAGGTTTGAATAGAAAAATTGACAGTCCGTTGCGAACAACACTGTCACACCACTCCACACCGGTTAGTCCGAAGACAATCCCCCACACACAACAGCAACAACCCGAAAAGCCTATCCTAGATTGGGTAGCAAGGTCGTGTCTCAGCCGATGCCGCCGCCTCCAAGAAGAACATCTTCATCAAGACTTTCCTCGTCTATGCACCATCCTAAAGAGGTGGATGGCGGGATTTGGTCCGTCCCGAGAAAGGTGTCGTCTTGGTGACGCTAGCGATGGTGTGCATTGCGCCCCTGCAGAACAAACTTTGATAGCGGCGAACACCGGAGGAATGCAACCTTGGACCTCCAAGCCGTGTCTCCAAACACGATACTCCCAATAGAGGGACGACGTCGAGGACGCCGCTATTGCGCCGGTCCAACTCCAAACCTAGGCTTTCGCCCAGAGACATCAACCAAACCGGAAAAAGGATGAGTACGGTGTCAACACACCTCGGCGACGCCTCCAAGAAGGGAAACGATGCCACGAGCGCCGTCCTCGCTGGCACCGATCGAAGACGGGCCAAGACCTTCGTTTGAACGTCACACACCTCCCTCCTCGCCCACCGGAATGGGGAAACCATCCACGCTCTTCACACCGTCGTCGCCGCAACAAAGCATAGTCGTTGCCAATGCGTCAAGGTACACTGATGACCCTCACGACGAGAGACCACCTCTCTACCGACTCCAATCTGGCCGAGCACCTGCAGCCCCCCACCTTCGACCTCCTCCAGCACGGCCGAGACCCGCTACACTGCTGTTGTCGCACTCCGGACAGCTGTAGCGCCGCCAGCCCACGAACCTAGATCGGGCCCTAGATGGGCCCAGATCTGGCCCGTGCCCCCACCACCGTGGTCGTCGACGCATCCTCTGCCGCTTCACGCCGCTCCAGGAGCTCACCACGACCGCGGCGCCGCCAGCTCCGCCTCCAAGACCGTCGGTTGCCTCCACGCTTCGCCGCCTCTGTAACGTCGCCTCCGGGCCAGCGCTTGCGCCTTCATGGCCACGCCTTGCTCGGGGTCTAGGAGCTCCGCCAAGCCACCCTCTAGCTCCGCCGCATCACCTCCTCCCGCCGTGCGCCGCCACTCTGCACTGTCGTCGTGCGCCGCCCGGTTGAGAGCCTCTGCCACGCGACTTCAGCTCCTTGGGCCCACTCTCCATCCCCGTCGTCTTTGTCGGTCAGCGGTGCTCTGGCTAGGGTTTCGGCCCCCCAGGGTGCCCACGCGTGCGACCCGGGAGGGAAGGAGGAGAATACCCGTTCCGGCCGGTTCGAGTTGGTGGAAACTTAAGGGTTGAAAGAATGGCAAAAATGCCATTATCTTTTTGATTAAACGGTGAACCGGAGTTTTAATTAAAAAAAAGCAGGCTGAGCCGGCTCCCGAATGCCCGGCGAGATCAAAGTAATGTTAAGAGAAGCGTAGTCAAAATAACCACCGAGCTGGAGTAGTTACCAACTCGCCCCTCCCCTCCCCTCCCCTCCTGCTCGCAAGAACTTCCGCTGGCAAGAACCCCTGCTGCCTGCCTCCACCACTCCCCTCCCGCAGACCAGATTGTGCGCAAGACCTTCGTCACCTCCCCTCCCCTCCCTCCTCGGCACCGCAGGGGATGGCTCGTGGGCGTCGCCGCCTCGAGATACCTGGCCGCATCTTCCGGCTTGCGGTTCGTGACCTGCGGGCGGCGGCTGCTGCGCCCGAGGAGGAATTTCTTGGAGCCCACGAGGAGGCGAAGATCCGAGACCTGCGGGCGGCGGCACGGGAGGAGGAAGTTCTTGGGGGCCACGAGGAGGCGGAGGTTCGAGACCTGCGGGCTGCGGCGGCGGGGGAGGAAGTTCTTGGAGCCCCCGAGGAGGCGATGGCTCCGCCTCCCAAGACCGGAAAGAAGAGGGCCGCTGATTCCCTTGGAGCTCAAGACACCAAGAGGCAGCGGTTTGACTCCATTAGAGCTCAAGGAGATACCGGCAACGGCAAGAACTGCAACCGCCTCTCCGCCGAGACATACAAGGGCAAGCCCACCGGGGCCGGGGACTGCAAATTCTCCTCCTACGAAGATTTGGGTACGTACTCAATGCTGGCCCCCTCTACTTCGATCGCGCCGTACAGCGGTGTGGTGGCAATTAGCGTTTATTTGAGTGCTGTCAGGGCCTTGGGCCTTGGCTGCGTGAGCAGGTTGATGGTGTGATTCACCTGCAGGACTCTGTATGGTTTTGGTTTTGGTTTGGTCATCTGCAGGACTCTGTATGGAAAACTTTGATCTGATATGTGTAGAAATAGCATAGAAATTTATGATGCTTGTTGACTTGTTGTGGTCTGATATGTGTATTTGCCGTTGTAAAACTCTGAGCTCTGTTAATTCAAAGCTGGGCATTGTTGCCTATTATCTAAAACTTGTTGTGGTCTTGTGGACAGTTCCATCCTGCTTTGTTGCAAAGTTGGTATATATTTGTCTAGCTATGTATATGCTCTAGTATTGTGGCTGTAGTAAATGTAGCCTACTTCTCCCCTGAGTTCATATTGTCACAACTTGTCTTATCTTTATTTTGGAAGTGTGTTCTGTGTAATTCCGATAGCACATGAAATTTGCAGCACTTAGTAGAATTTGACATTGAGGTGGGAATTTGGACGCTGTGGTAGCACTGTTGCAGCACTAGAACTGTTGGTGGACAAGTAGGTGTTGATGCACAAATGTTATTCGCCCTTCAGTATTACGAATTGATCCTATTGAATTCTCCATTTCCTTACAATCTTGTAGTTTTCATGTAAAACTAAATGCAGCGGCTGGTACTTCAGCAGGACGTCCAAATAACTTTAGGAAGTTGGTTGAGGTTCTGTTAAATTCTGATAGTAGATGAAATAGGCGGCACTTTGTAGAATTTGACTTTTGACATTAAGGTAGAAATTTGGACGTTGCGGTTGCTGTACTAACTGTTTTAGGACAAGTAGATGTTACTGCACAGGTTTTATTCGCCCTTCAGTATTTTGAATTGAGCCTATTGAATTCTCAATGTCCTTCCAATCTTATAGCTTTCCTGTGAAACTGAATGCAGCGGCTGGCACTTCAGCAGGACCTCCAAAGAACTTCAGGAACGTATTTCAGCAGGAACAAGTAGAGGGAGACGATGATAAATATTCAGAGAAACCTGAAAACTTGCATCCAAACGTACACCCTTCACTCCTCCAGTGTATACTTTTCTTAATTTATGTGACAATCTTTTCTGTTTTTACTATTATCAGATAGACAAAAGCACTGCAGGCCTCGTGCATTGCTGATTTGCTGTCAATAATTTTATAGGCTGGTTTCTTATTCCTGCATATATGGTTTCCTGCAATTATGTTATAATTTTTAATACTCCATCGCAGGTGCTTGCAAGTCCTGATGATGCTCAAAAGGCAAAGAATGTTATCGAGACACTAGATTTCCTTGCCAAAATGCAAGCCAGGTTCTCAATAGACCTATACCGGCAGAAGTTTGCCCTTAACCAGGGATTACCCCTTCCCCTTCCATCTTGGGATCGGGTACCCACACCGCCAATCCCTTCTTCCCCTCCTCCTGTGATCATCCGGATGAATAACTTGGAGGAAGCCAAGAAAGCTTTGGTGGCATGGAGCAATGGCAGTAAAGTGCAGCTTCAAGTACCTGAGCAGATTGTCCTTTCCGTTGCAGAGGAGATGTTTCACGCAGTCAAGGAAGCACAAGCTGATAGAATCATATTGAATCTATCTGTACTGGAAGCAAAGGCATCTCAAGCAAAATTTATTCGGCGGAAGATAAACCATATTAAGGGAGAAATTGACAGATACAATGCGATGTTATCCTTGCCATGGATCCCGACCCAAATGTTACCACGCTATTGTAGCGACAATGTAAGTTACTCTACATAATATGTTTTATCTAGTCGATCCTTTATGTTGCTGCATGGCATTCTTTGAGCTTCCACATAGTGTCCTTAGCACAGCTAAATGTAAAATCGGTTATTGTAGCAATTAGCTCCCCTGCTTGTAATCAGTTTTCCTGTCAATTTGTAGCATGAAAAGGGAATTTATAAATAAAAAAATTCGTTGTGCACTGCAATCCTTTTAAAACTGCAGCTGTACTTCTTTTTTTGTAGTGTTGT
Organism: Poa pratensis; assembly: GCA_947311845.1. Classification (NCBI taxonomy): domain Eukaryota; kingdom Viridiplantae; phylum Streptophyta; class Magnoliopsida; order Poales; family Poaceae; genus Poa; species Poa pratensis. The sequence goes on from CAMZMU010000060.1 coordinate 43,722,709, forward strand.
AAGGTGGTAGTAATTGAGATGGTGGACATTTTGTTGTTCCTTTCCTATGTGCAAATGAGATGTGGTGAGCTTTTAACAACTAGAACTTCATCTAATTTAAATTAAATGTCCTTGAGCTGTAATCCATCAAATTTATGTACTATGATAGTTCTTGCCAAACTTACTTCTATGTCATTCTTTGAACGTTTTGTGATATCTTTAATGTCACTAATGGCGGCTTTGTTCGCATCTGCAGCTGCCTGCTGTTGGTGGGTCTTCTCAGTGCGATTTCTGAGAACCGTGAACTGTCCAGGTGACACATACGAAAGACGCTTCTCTTCTTATGTCATGTCCGGCTTGCGTACTAGTTGGTATAGAGGGTACCTGAAACTGCCTTATAGTTTGTATCATAACCATACTTTGTGTTCCTTTCTGGTCCTGCTGGACAAATGGTTTCGTCCTGGAAGAATAGATGGATACGCTGTTGTTTTCTAGTTAATTCCATCTGATTTTTGTGGCTGGGGCGATGTACCTGGCAAGCATGTTTGCTCATCTGTGTCCTGATGATTCAGTTTTGGTAGGTGTAGTTGGAGCCTGCAAGTCAATGGTTCCATGATGTACATATTTTCTGTCTTGTTTTGACAGAACAATCTGTGTATATTTCTAACTGCATGGTCTTGTATCTTTCCTCCCTTATATTCCGGGTCAGCTGAATGGGCCCTGCTCTGAAATCTTAGTGTTTGTGCCCTTCGGAAGTAGCGTGTTTGATGCAGACTGTGTGTGCAATGGCAGATTTTTACCTGTCTGTGTGCACCGGCAGATTCTTACCTGTGTGTGTACAATGGCAGATTCGTTCTGCTCCTTGGAACACAAATATATGCCCTTTTGAACAGTGGTGACTGCCTCTATTCGGGATTGCACATGTGTCTTTACATTACCACTCTTGCTCCACTAGTCCACCGTCCTCACCTCGAGAGAAGAGCAGTTGCCCTCCCGTTCTCTCGACACCTCGCACGTGTTGATTCATTCCAGCGCAGCGATAGGCTCAGCAGAAACGTCTGTCTAGCACTCACCTGCCCGCCCTCTTGCTCTACTAAAACGGTTAGATTGATCCAGCTTCCACGTCCAAGCCGTGAACCATTCTCATAAACAAGTGAAGATGAAAAGAAAAAGTAGTAAACGAGCTGAATTAATTGCTCAATGAAAAACGTAGTACACTCCTACATCACATTCAAGAACAGCTGCGTCTCAATAAAACACATTCAAGAACAGCCTCGCATACAAAAAAAACACCAAACAATAATGGTAGATACATGAACTGAACACGAGCATACTGGCATCCTGTTCGTTTAAGTTCAGAGGCAACCAGATTGCTGGTTACAAAATCTGGCGCAGGCATGGCACCATAGGAAGTAATTTCAGACACAGTGGCTGAAGCCGGCAGGTAATTTCACAAGATTTATCCACCATTTGCTGAAATCACATTCGAGGACAGCATCACGTACAAGGAAAAGCAGTCACCAGGTAGATATAGGACCTGAAGACAAGCAGATTGGCATCCTGTTGGCTCAAGTTCAGAGGCAAACAACCAGATGTGCATAGTTGACGCATACACAACCTAAAATATCACAGGAATTTAGAATACACTAGATGGAAACAGGCAGGGAATTTCACAAGACAATCAAATCCACCATTTTCTGAAATCACATCCGAGAACAGAACATATGCAGGAAAGACAGTCACGATATCAGATAATCAAGTTCGATTGCTGATGACAACAAGATGGTAACATAGTCAACACTGGCAACATAGTCAACACAACCACTATGGCAAGAACACAGGAACTCCCTACAGCACTACCACATCTCCATTACTCAACACTGGCTAAAACATGGACCTAACACACACCGATACACGCACAGGTCGGACGAAGGACAGCGACGCTCGCCTAGGCCCTCTCGCCACGGATGCGGCGGGCGAGCTGGATGTCCTTGGGCATGATGGTGACGCGCTTGGCGTGGATGGCGCAGAGGTTGGTGTCCTCGAAGAGCCCGACGAGGTACGCCTCGGCGGCCTCCTGCAGCGCGGACACGGCAGAGGACTGGAACCTGAGGTCGGTCTTGAAGTCCTGTGCGATCTCCCGCACGAGCCGCTGGAAGGGGAGCTTGCGGATGAGCAGCTCGGTGCTCTTCTGGTACTTGCGGATCTCGCGGAGCGCGACGGTGCCGGGGCGGAACCTGTGGGGCTTCTTCACGCCGCCGGTGGCCGGCGCCGACTTGCGCGCCGCCTTGGTGGCGAGCTGCTTCCTGGGCGCCTTGCCGCCGGTCGACTTCCTCGCCGTCTGCTTGGTGCGGGCCATGGCGTGGATCTTGGGGTGGCTGGAGAAGAGGAGAGCGCGGTTGGAGATTTGGGGATTGGATTTGGAGTGAGGAGGACGAAGGGGAGGGAGCGGTTTTAAATAGGCAGCGCGCAGGCGGGAGAATTTTCGCTGGGGTGCCGTGGGCGCGTCCGTTTTGGATTTTCGGGAGGGAAGGTGGGTGAGGGGCGTTGGATGTGTTTGATGTGGACGGTTGAGATTACGTGTTGTGGACGTGATCCGTAGGGAGGACGACGTTGTGCTCTGATTGGTCGGAAGCGACTCAGGCGGATCGAGATGAAATTTGCTCTTTGCCGCCAACGTCCAAAACTGCGTTCCGAGATGAAATGAGCTGGCCTCGGTCCTCGGAGGAAGGCGCGATAATATTTGCTCTTTGCCGCCAACGTCCAAAACAATTTTATTCTCTACTCCCGAAAGTACAAACACCTGACCTTAAATTTTCTATAGATTACCGATAAAGAATATTGACATAGGGTGTGTTTGGCAGCCAAAATTCTTCAAGTGTACAAAGAATATTGTGGTTCCTAAAAATACGGTGGTTTCAAATACTTTGACGTGTTTTGGAATTAGCAAAAACTTATTATAAACCATGGTATTAGCAAAAATTGAACTTTTTTTCAGAGAGTGCCTATGTATCTCGAGCTACATATAGCTCTTTTTTTCAGAATTCAAAATTGGAATTTTTATTGACAAAAAATTTGAACAAAAATCCTACATGTAGACAATGTCTCGAGATCTATCGATGTGCAAATTTTCAACCCAAAGTTCGTATTATTCTTGGCTACACAAAAAGAAAAATCTGGCAAAATTTTAAATTTCTGAAATTGTGGACTATTCACCACCCAGATCCACCCATTTGTAATTTTTGTACAGCCGAAAATACAGCATATTTTGCGGTCAAAATTTGCATACTTGTAGATCATATTACTATCTACATCTGTGATTTTTTGTCGAATTTTTTAAAGCATAAAAATACAAGTTTTAAAAACAAGCTACATGTAGCTCGGGCTACAAAACACCGGTCAGTATATAAAAAGTGGCAAGGACATCTTTTTCCAATATTGTAGTATTCATTGCGTATGCATATACATACTTCGGTTTTAGAATACTTAGGTTTTGGAAAATCTTCACCGTCAAACAGAGCCATAGATACAACACTGATTGGATGGAATGAGGATCTGGCGGATGGCAACGACAAGAAGGTGTGGAAGTTGGGTGATCTGCTCTAAGCAATGTCGCTGGAGGAGTTGATAAGGGTGTCGCATTGCATGCGGCCAACACATTTGTCGAGCATGCAGGAGGCGACCACACAAGACCCTAGACCATATAGGGCATTCCAATTTTCACAACTTTTTATGATGATTCTCTTTTTCAGACAATATCAGCTAAAGTATCAATGTGTGTACATTTCAGATAGTGCCAATGTACATTTTCTTTTCTTGCTGATTTTTTTTACGTGGGAACCAAACAACTTTGCTTGCAAATTTATTCTCGAAAGGCAATATTTCTGAGAGTCCTTAACAAATAATATAATCTTGATGGTTGGTGGTTGCCTGCTGCAGTTTATTGTAGTGTATATGTGGATTTTTATACTATTTAAATGTTTTGCTATAGAATATTGGCTACACCTACTTTCCTCAAGACATCTTGCATATTCTTCCTTCCAAATTCCAAAATGGAATTGTTGTTTGTGAGGTTCACTGAAATCGCGGTTTAATTTTGCATCTTCAATGCAATTGTTATTTTTTTACACGTTGTACACACTACCTAGGTGTGGGACTACCCTTTCTATCTACCGTGAATCAAAATGATGCTACTAGTCAAATTTGTGGTCTCGTGCCTTATATGTCTATTATTTTTGAAATTATGTACACATATATGCCAAGTTAATTACTATAAACTTGTAATCTTATGCATTATATGCCTTTTAATTTATGTCCATATGTGCTCAAATTTGAGAAAATTCAACATGCACCTTAACGAAATGTTTGCATATATCGCCTCAAAGTTCATTCCCACACCTTTCAACTATCTCGAACAGCAAAACTAACTACATACTAATGATGGAGATATGTTATATTGGCAAAATATTGTCTATCAGAACAACAGAGAAGTGGTGTCTCTAAGGATTTGATCGTTCAAACAATGTTTTACAAGAATAGGGTCGGTCATAGTGACAAGAATAAAAATAACCCATTAAAAGACCCACAAATTTAATGACACCCCCACCCTTTTTACATATACCGATAAAAAGAGTTTGGTAAAAAAAGTATGCACACGATTTAAGTTGAGAAGATGTTTGTGAAGTATGTCACGGGACGAAACAAATCATGTGTCTGCACACGATTTAAGTTGAGAAGATGTTTGCGAAGCCTATCACAGCGTGAAAAAACCATGTTTCCTTGCCTAGGTTGTTGCCGTTGAAATTTTAGTTAAAAAGGTGTACTTAGTCGTATATCCCGTGTTTCAAAAGAAATTTTAATTACATTATTTATATGTGCGACGAGTAGAAAAACTTGCATGACATGTGCTGCGGGGAAAGGAACTTCGCGACATGCGGCGTCACAAGCATTGAACTAGGGTGTGATTAGTTGCCTAGGCCAATTATCGAGCGCTAGGATATGGGGGCGTGGCCCCGGAGAAACGGCTGAAAGATCGATATGTCGACTAGAGGGGGGGTGATTAGGCGACTACCAAATTTTAATTCTTTTTCGATTAATTAAGGCTTGAGCAAAGTAAAACAAGGTTGACTAGATGTGCACTAAGTGAGCAACCTATGTGATACAAGCAAGGTAAGCAACGTAGCGGAATCAATAAGTAAAGGATAGAAGTAACCGCAAAGTGGAGACACGGAGATGTTTCCCGTAGTTCCTTCCCAAGGGAAGTACGTCTACGTTGGAGGAGTGTGGAGCCACCTAGGCGCTCCAAAAGCACGGATGTGCTCACTCTATTCTCCGTGAGCTTTACCCGTGGGGGTTCGGCTCATTCACTATGAGGTCACCTTGATGGCGTTGACCAAGCCGGTACACAAAGGTCGGGGAACTCCACAATGAGTAGGAGCCTCCCAACAATGCCTCGGACTTCCTCCGAGACTCACAAAGGCACCTCGAGTTACAAGCAACCAAGATGCAAGTTCCACACAATCCGTGTGGGGGGATTTGAAATTCCTTCGGTGGAGACGTAGATCTAGACCTCCTATGACACTCCTCAAAGTATCAAGTCGATTGAGTGGTGGGAGTGGGAGATCTAGTAGTTTGAAGCTTTGGCAACAATGGGGATTTAGTTGTAGTAGTAGCTCAAAATATCCCAAGGTAGGAGAAGGGGTTTAAATACCCCTTTCTTTCAATCTGGCTGTTGGAGGCAGAAAACCCGCGCCAGCGGTACTACCGCTGGAACAAGCGGTGGTACCGCTGGGTTCTTCAACGCAGCAACGCAGACAGTCAACGGTCTTCTTCCTTCTTCACGCGGCCCACGCCCCCGGTACCAGGTGGTACCGCTCGAGGTACCGCCCGAGGTACCGGACAACGCCTCCGAACGCTGGAAACAGCGGTACTGGCAGCGGTATTGGAACCAGCCAGTCCACCTCAGCGGTACCGGCTGGTACCGCTGGCGGTACCGCTGGTGGTACCGCTCAAGCGCCCAGAACCCGAAAACAGCGGTACCCGCGGCGGTACTGCCGCTGCAGTGCAAATTCCTGGGGCTGGCGGTACTACCGCCTATCCCAGCGGTAGTACCGCCCTCTGGCAAAGTTGCATCAAAATGTAGAGAATCGCTGCGCGAATGCAATGACGATATTCATAAGACCTGTTCAAACTTGTATAAAACTGTTAGATACAAACTTTGTATTATCATCAACATCAAAACATGATTAAGAGCGACAATGCTCTTTCAATCTCCCCCTTTTTGATGATTGATGACAATACAAAGATTTGCTACAAATGGTTCGAAAAATTTAGACGGAGCTCCCCCTAGATATGTGCACTACTCAAGAGTAGTCTTTGAACATCCAAAAATGCACATCAACTAGGATCAACACTCCCCCTAGATTTTTCAAACCATGCAAGATAGATTATATAGCATAAAAGAGCATATCTTGCAACTAACATAGATAGTTCAAAACCAACAAACGAAGTTTAAACATGTCTTACACCATGCATAACGAGGTACTTGAAGCGATAAACAACAAAGTTCACAAGCTTATAAGAAACAAAGAGAACACCAAAGCTTGTAACTTAACCCATGCAAATCCCCGAGAGTCCTAATAGATATCTCTCCCCCTTTGGCATCAAGACACCAAAAAGGGAGAAATCGATGCTAACGTCCCAACGGTTAGTCGGAGAGGTTGTCGTTGCTCCCGGGGCGAGGACGGCGGCGAGAGGAGACTTCTTCTTCACCTTCATAATCTGACCAAGTGATGACGTTGCCGTCCTCATCCTTTGCTCGCCAATTGCTCAAGGTGGTGATGTTCTTCTCCGAACCCGAAAGCACATCTTCGCCTTGATCACGGCGACGTTGAATGTCGCGTTGACGTGCCATCTTGTCTTCATAATGATTTTGCCAAGTGCGAGTTTCCACAGCCTTGGACATACAGAAAATCTTCTTCATTTGCTTGGCCATCCAAGCAAAACCACCTTCCATCCTAGGAGCCCGTGAGGGGCCAGCAGCAGTTGCAGCAGTCTTGTTCTTAGCTTTGTCCTCCTTGTGCCTCTCGGTATGATCCTTGATGAGGAGGCGCTTGGACTTGTGCTCAATCCAAGTCTTGGGGTCACTAACATCTTGATTCGGGAAACGGCGGTGCCATGCCCACAAGAGGATCTTCATAATGAGAGGGCCATGACACGCATTCTTCTTGTTGAGGATAACATTGTAAAGCTCATTCCAAATAAAATCAGCAATGTCAATCTTCTTCCCTTGAGTCTTGAATTGGTGAGACATAAGCATCAAGGTGCGAAGATACCCATGAATTTCATCCAAGTTGCCAACCTTGGGGTTGAGGACCATGCGGTAGATGCGATGCATTATATCATAGGGAGGAAAGAGCCCCTCCGATTTCCCAACGGTGAACCTCTTCCAAAAATAGAGAGGACGAAGCGCCTCATTCTCCACGGGTCTTGTAGCTTCATGAACACGGAACCATGTGCTTGACAAGTGAGAGGGAAGAACAGTTTGGTTCCATGATTTTCAAAACCAAGCATAGCAGTAATATCAGCCCAATTCTCAAAAAACTTGGTCCTTTGTCATCCAAGTGAGATAAGGTTCCTCCACTTCGGTCCCAAAGTGAACAGTGGCAAGAATTGGCAAACGAGCGCTTCATCATAATCTTGCTTGAGTTGCATGAGAGGATGATCCCAAACTCTTGACACATGGACATTGCTTCTCCAAATACTCCGGGTGCCTCGTCATATGATCCATGTCAATCCATTTTTGTGGCACCACATTCTTTTCTGCCTTCCTATGAAGGATCTCTGAGTAGCATTGGGCTTGAAAGACATTGTGGAAGAAGGGTCATTGCCACGATACTTGGGAAGCAGGTTTGCCCGGTCAGTTGCATAGGCATCCCTCTTCCTTAGGTCCAGAAATTGAGGTTCAGGCATCGTGCTTGCGGTCAGCTCCTTGGAGGCCGGTTTCTTGGCAACTCTCTTCTTTGGTTTACTTGGCCCCGATGGATGGAGTTCTTCTTCAATCTCATCAACCGGTTCATCTGCTCTAGGTTTCTTGTTTGCTCGACGACGAGTACCTCCCGAACCAACACCACCTGTGAATAGCAATGGATGGGAAGCATGGGGATAAGAAAATGCAACATGGTTTCATGATTTGGGAAGCTAAAGCACAATGTGAACGAAAGTGAGAGAACTTAATGGCTAGAGATGTTATTAAACACTTGGAATAGAGGCATCACATAGAGATGATGAACTAATTTCAACAAGGAACAAGAAAATCATCTCTAGGTGACTCCTATTAACCCTAGATGTAGAACAACAAAAATAGCCAATGAATTCTAACAAGATTCATACACAAGGTTCTAGGGTCCCTAAATTGCATCTCTACCAAACCAAATCGTCACAAGCACAGAAGATTCATCATCCATACATCTCCACCCATCCACTAGGTGAGAGAGAGGGAGAGGACGTACCGGTGTTCATGGCGAGGGTCAAAGGTGAGGGAGAGGTGCTGGAGTGTCCCCGGGGCGTGGGAGGGGAAGCCCTTGGCCGGGGCACTCCTTCCCGGCGGCGGGAAAGGTCGGCGGCGGCGGAGATTGAGGAGAGGAGTTGGGGCGGCGTGGGGAAAAGAGGAAGTTTGACTTCCTCCCCACAGCCGCCCGACCCTTATCCTGCGAAAAACCGCTCCAGCGGTACTACCGCTTAACCCAGCGGTAGTACCGCCGGCCGGTTCCTGCGCAGCCCAAAATGCGATTATTCGCCCGATCAAAATGCTTTCGCATCATGGTAAGGGGAATAATGATGCAGTGGGATGCCAGTACCGGCGCCTGGGGGCACCGCGCTGTGTAAGTCCAAGAGGGCGAACACAATGCCATGTCGCCGGGTCCGACTTTCTGAGCGCCAAGAGCATGAAACCAAAAGCATTTTTTAGAAAGAAAAGTGTTTCGAGATAGAATTTTTGGCTTAGGATAGAACACAAACCGATAGGGGTGGGAGACATTCGACTTTGCAAGATGCAAAAGGGAAAGGCCAAAGGTTGAATGTTTTCCACAAGAGAAAGCCAAGGTCTAGAAAACCCAAATAAGATCAAATGAAGATCAACTCCTCATAAGGAGGAGGCGGTGGCCGAGGCCACCATGTATGAGCAATTATCAACCCAAAACCGCGAAGATATATCTTGGGTTTAAGGCCAATACTCATCGTTTAAGCACAATTTGTCACCGGAGTGACCAAATAAAGCACGAATTGTCTATGTGCGCATAATAGAAGTAGTGTTGACTCATGAGTTGAGCTACACTCCCCCTATGTCCATGCATGCATCTAAACTAGTTACGATGTCTACTAAGGGTATTTGTGCAAGGCGGTCAAGCAAAGTTGCTCGCATCAATGACATTTAGTTCATTCCTCAACTCTCGAAATCTTGGTTCATCAAGGGCCTTGGTGAATATATCCGCAAGTTGATCCTTGGTTCCTACAAAAGAAAGGTCAATGTTGCCCCTTTCCACGTGCTCCCGGATGAAGTGATGACGAACTTCAATATGCTTTGTCTTGGCATGTTGCACGGGGTTGTGGGCGATCTTGATAGCACTCTCATTGTCGCAAAGGAGAGGCACCTTGGTGAAGTTAATACCATAATCCTTCATAGTTTGAACCATCCATAAGAGTTGAGCACAACAACTTGCGGCGGAGATGTACTCGGCTTCGGTGGTGGAGAGAGCAACACAATTTTGCTTCTTGGAAGACCAACACACCAAGGAGCGGCCAAGAAATTGACAACTCCCGGATGTAGACTTCCTATCCTTCTTCTCTCCGGCATAATCCGCATCCGAGTAACCCATGAGATGAAAGCTTGAACCCTTGGGATACCAAAGACCAAAGTTTGGGGTATGAAGCAAATATCGAAAGATGCGCTTAACCGCCACTAAGTGGCTCTCTTTGGGAGCCGCTTGATACCTTGCACACTTACCCACACTAAACATAATATCCGGTCTAGATGCACAAAGATAAAGCAAAGAGCCAATCATAGAGCGATAGAGTTTTTGATCGACATCGTTACCCTCGGTGTCGGTGTGGAGGTCGACGGAGGTGGACATGGGTGTCTTGTAAGATTTGAGCTCCGTCATCGTGAACCTCTTGAGCATGTCTTGGGTATATTTGGCTTGATTGATGAAGGTACCTTCCCTATATTGCTTCACTTCAAACCTAGGAAGTACTTCAACTCCCCCATCATGGACATCTCAAATTTGCTTGTCATTAGCTTTGCAAACTCATCATTGAAAGCATTGTTAGTAGAACCAAAAATGATGTCATCTACATAGAGTTGGCATATGAAAAGATTGCCACCCACCTTCTTGGTAAAGAGGGTGGGGTCAATAACACCAACTTGGAATCCACGGTCTACAAGAAACTCTCGAAGGTGCTCATACCACGCACGTGGGGCTTGTTTAAGGCCATAGAGTGCCTTGTCGAGCTTGTAAACATGGTCCGGATGGTTGGGATCCTCAAACCCGGGAGGTTGCTTAACATATACCAACTCATTAATAGGACCATTAAGGAAAGCACTTTTAACATCCATTTGTTGCAATTTAAAGTTATGATGAGATGCATATGCAAGCAAGATGCGAATAGATTCAAGACGAGCAACGGGGGCATAGGTTTCACCGAAGTCAACACCTTCGACTTGAGAGTAGCCTTGTGCCACCAATCTTGCCTTGTTTCGAATGACAATGCCGTTCGAATCTTGCTTGTTCTTGAAGACCCATTTGGTGCCGATGACGTTCTTGCACCCATTTGGCCTTGGCACCAACTTCCACACCTTGTTGCGCTTGAAGTTATTGAGTTCTTCATGCATGGCATCAATCCAATCATGATCTTCAAGAGCTTCATACACCTTCTTGGGCTCGATGAAGGACACAAAAGCATGGTTGGTGCTAAAGCTTGCCAATTGTTTTCTTGTGACGACCTTGCTTTGGACACCTCCAAGAACTTTGTCCAATGTATGCTCTAAGCGAGTTAATTTTTGCTCTCTTCGCAATTCTCTTCTCTTGATGGCCTCTTCCGAAGTTTCTTGAGAGATGACTTGATCATTTCCTTCATCATCGGAGTCATGTGCATTGTTTTGATCTTGAGCTTGATCTTGATGAGGACCACCTTGATCTTGTTCTTGATCATTGTCGTGTGCACCATCTAGAGCTTGGTCTTGAACATCAAGTTGTGGAGAGGAACCACTAGGTTGATCTTGTTCTTGACCTTGCTCACTTGTTTGAGGGCTCGGAGTTTGTTCTTGGTTACGGGGAGGATCTTGAGTTGGTGATGGTATAACTTGAGGAGGAGCTCGAGGAGGATCTTGAACTTGAGGAGGATCCTCTTCAATGGGACGAATGTCCCCAATTGCCATCCTTCTTAGAGCGAGCTCCATAGGTACATCACCTACAACATTAGGATCAACTTGCCCCACTTGGGAGCCATTATCCTCATCAAACTTCACGTCACTAGATTCTTCAACTTGACCGGTGGTCTTGTTGTAGACTCTATAGCCGTGAGAGTTTGTGGAGTAACCAACAAAGATACCCTCTATAGATCTAGTTTCAAACTTAGATAACCGGTTACCTTTCTTGCGAATGAAGCACTTGCATCCAAAGACACGAAAATAAGAAAGATCCGGTTTCTTCCCAAGAAGAATCTCATATGGGGTCTTGTTCAATAGCTTGCGGAGAAATAACCGATTTGTTGCATGACAAGCGGTGGAGATGGCTTCGGCCCAAAAGTTAACGGAGAAGCATACTCCGCAATCATGGTCCTAGCCGCATCCATAAGAGTCCGGTTCTTCCTCTCCGCAACACCATTTTGTTGAGGGGTGTATGGAGTGGAATATTGATGAGCAATCCCTCTTCACTAAGAAACCCCTCCACGGTATAGTTCTTGAATTCGGACCCATTGTCACTTCGAATTGTCATGATCTTCTCTTGATATTGCGTTGAGCCATGTTGATGAAGTCAATGACTCTTTGTTGAGTCTCACTCTTTTCTTGAAGAAATAGACCCATGTGTATCTTGAATAGTCATCAACAATCACCAAGCAATACTTCTTCCCACCAAGACTATCATAAGATAATGGACCAAAAAGGTCCAAATGAATGAGCTCAAGAATCTTGTCGGTGGTAATCTTCGTCTTTGGTGGATGGGCTTCTCCATGTTGCTTTCCTAGAACGCATGATCTACACACACGATCTTTGGAAAACTTAATATCGGTTAGTCCAAGAATGTGATTACCACTTTGAAGATCATGGAGTGTTCTCATATTGGTGTGGGCTAGTCGGCGGTGCCAAAGCCAACCCACATCAACTTTAGCCATTAGACAAGTCGCGGCCGACATGCTCTCTTTCGAGAAATCAAGCACATACATGCCGTACTCGACATGTCCAACAAAGACTACTTTAAGAGATCCCTTCACGGTGATGATCACACTCTCGTCATCAAAATAACACCCATAACCACTTTTAGTAAGTTGATAGACGGAGAGTAAGTTGTAACCAAGGGACTCAACGACAAGTACATTCTTGATAGAGACTTCTCTAGCAACAACGACCTTGCCTCGTCCCAATACCTTAAGCTCGCGGTTGTCACCAATTTTGACTCGTGAATATTGAGGTAGAGGAGGTTCAATATCATCCACCAAGTCAATGCGTCCGGTCATGTGTTGGGATGCGCCACTATCCACCGTCCATCGACCCGCACCGGACGCCACACCCTACAAGGAATCAAGTCTTTGATTTAGGTACCCATTTTTCGATGGGTCCTTTCTTGTTAGTCACAAGGGTCTTAGGAACCCAAATAGCCCAATGATAATCATCACCATAAGAAGAGCCAACATATTTAGCATAAACATGACCATCTCTAGATTTCATAAGAACATAAGATGGGTTATATTTGCCGGCAAAGTCATTATGGGTAGGAAGGTCCCTTGTGACCTCACCACCCACAATGGTGTTGGTCTCCTTCTCTTTAGCCAACTCCCCCTCCTTCACAAAGATAATAGCTTTTGAAGAGGGAGAAGACTTCTTCTTCTTTTGTTCTTCTTCTTTGACTTGGTAGAGAAACCAAGTCCTTCTTTTCCAATTTGATCCTTTTGATTGCTCAAAAGGTCATTGAGGTTCTTTTCTCCTTGGGCACAAGCCATAATGCCCTTCTCAAGTTGAGATTTCAACTTAGCATTCTCTTCAACAAGGTTAGCATGCTCACAACAAATAATAGATTTAGCAATAATTTCATTTGATGTGGAAGCAATAACTTCTTTCACTTGTTGACCTAGGAATTGATCATGAGACTTCTCAAGTTTGGCAAAAGACTCTTTGAGGGTTTTGAGTTCCTCATCAAGTCTCTTGTTTTCCTTCTCAAGTCTAGCATGTTCAATGCCTAGCTCAAGCTTCTCATTCTTATAGACTTTAGAAGTAGCAAGAGCATGTTCATGATCCTTTTTAACTCTAGACATGTCAATAGCATAGGATTCCTCGGAATTAGATAGGGCCTCCTCAAGGGACCTTATACGAGTTTGCTCCTTTTCAAGAGCAATAGCGAAATCCGCTATCTCATTAGCATAGTCAACCTCACGGTTTGCCATGCCCGAAATGATCTCCTCCTTTTGATCTACAAGAGAGTTAGTTTCCTCAAGTTGCTCCAAAAGAGCATCAACATTCACTTTGTCTTCTCCTTTAAGATTGCTAGCCACACGTCCACCTCATTTGGACTTTGGGGCTCCTTCACAACATTCTCTACACAATCCAATAAGGAAGGAGGTGTAGAGGCAATAGGTTTAGGAGAAGGAGTTACCGAGGTGGCTTTTGCCATGAGACATGTGTAGGGAATGGACTCATTTTCATTGGGGGATTCAAATAGGGATGACGGTGTAGAGGAAGGTGTAGCTATGGCAATGCGAGCGGTAGCTACAACTTCATCTTCATCTTCATCACCGGACGTGTATTCTTCCAAAACTTTTCTATCTTGAACACACAAGGCATTGGTAACCCTCTTCTTCACGTAGTTCTTGTTGCCGTTGCCCTTGGACTTGTCTTTTCTCACAAGCTTGCCATTGTGGTCCTCTCGATTCTCCCAAGGACACTCGGCAATGTAGTGATTGAGATTACTACAATTATAGCAAGTCTTTGGACGGTCTCCTCTTGGTCTTGCAACGAAGTTCTTCTTAGCAAAAGGTCTTGAAGATCTCTTGGAACGGTTGCCCCAATAGGCTCTTGAAGCAAGAGCCATGTGCTCACAATAGTCTTTCTTGATCTCCTCCGTATCCTCCTCTTCACCTCCATGTTCAAACTCTTCTTCACTAGTGATGGTGGTGGACTTCAAAGCGACATTTGGAGATTGTCCCGCAAGTCCCCTTTGCCGAGCTTGAGCATGAATAGAGCTCTTGACAACCATCCCAATGGATACAAACTCGTTGAGCACGGTGTTGGAGTCAAGTGTTGAGAAGTCCGGTCTTGATCGAATGGTTTGAGCTAAGCCTTGATTTGAGGGAGTGATGGCCTTGAGAAATTTGCGCTTGATCCAATTATCACTAATCTTCTCAAAACCGAAATCATTCAAGGTGATGGCAAGAGCGGAGAGTCTTCGATAGAGATCTTCGGGGGTCTCATCTTCATTCATCACAAACTCATCGGCTTCATCTTGAACCGCTTCATACTTGGAAAGTTGAATGCTTTTGTTCCCCAAGAACAAGTTATGAAGATTCTCCCAACATTGCTTTGCCGTCGTGCACATACGGATATGCGTGCGATAAGTTGGGCTTGCGGCCGTTTGTATCATGTGCATGGCGGTGGCGTTGAGTTGATGATTGGCCTTCTCCGTTGGAGTCATGTTGTGTGGGTCTTGAGGATGGAAGCCTTGCTCTAAAATGTCAATCAAGAAAACACAACAACTAGACATGTGTGAACGCATAGAGAATTGCCAATTAGGAAAGTCTTTTGGATCAAGCTTAGGAGGTGCGCCCATATTGGCGATGTGTGGCGGAGAGACGTGTTGGTGGATTGTGTTATACACTTGTTCCGGTGGAACATTAGCATACACCCCCGGCGGCTTCCTTGGGGTTGAGTTACCATCCTCGGAGTTCTTTGTTTCGGGATTGGCTTGCGCCTTTCCGTCCGCATTGACAATACCCGTAGAAGGAAGAGTATCTACCTTCCCGGGGACATTTTCCAAGGAGGGTAAATCAACCTTAGGAGGATCCGGTTTCCCTAGGAACTCCTTGAACATTTCTCGCATCGATTCCTTCATGCTTATGTTGAGGTTGGTAGTGATCTCGGTATTGAGATTCGATATCTCACTCTTGAGTTCACTAACAACCTCACCAAAGCGTTCATTAGTAACCGATGCGAGAGGGTCCACGACGTCCGACATATTCTCTTAGGCGGTGAAGCCTTAGATAAGAGACGAGGCTCTGATACCAATTGAAAGATCGATATGTCGACTAGAGGGGGGGTGATTAGGCGACTACCAAATTTTAATTCTTTTTCGATTAATTAAGGCTTGAGCAAAGTATAACAAGGTTGACTAGATGTGCACTAAGTGAGCAACCTATGTGATACAAGCAAGGTAAGCAACGTAGCGGAAGCAATAAGTAAAGGATAGAAGTAACCGCAAAGTGGAGACACGGAGATGTTTCCCGTAGTTCCTTCCCAAGGGAAGTACGTCTACGTTGGAGGAGTGTGGAGCCACCTAGGCGCTCCAATAGCACGGATGTGCTCACTCTATTCTCCGTGAGCTTTACCCGTGGGGGTTCGGCTCATTCACTATGAGGTCACCTTGATGGCGTTGACCAAGCCGGTACACAAAGGTCGGGGAACTCCACAATGAGTTGAGCCTCCCAACAATGCCTCGGACTTCCTCCGAGACTCACAAAGGCACCTCGAGTTACAAGCAACCCAAGATGCAAGTTCCACACTATCCGTGTGGGGGGATTTGAAATTCCTTCGGTGGAGACGTAGATCTAGACCTCCTATGACACTCCTCAAAGTATCAAGTCGATTGAGTGGTGGAGTGGGAGATCTAGTAGTTTGAAGCTTTGGCAACAATGGGGATTTAGTTGTAGTAGTAGCTCAAAATATCCCAAGGTAGGAGAAGGGGTTTAAATACCCCTTTCTTTCAATCTGGCCGTTGGAGGCAGAAAACCCGCGCCAGCGGTACTACCGCTGGAACAAGCGGTGGTACCGCTGGGTTCTTCAACGCAGCAACGCAGACAGTCAACGGTCTTCTTCCTTCTTCACGCGGCCCACGCCCCCGGTACCAGGTGGTACCGCTCGAGGTACCGCCCGAGGTACCGGACAACGCCTCCGAACGCTGGAAACAGCGGTACTGGCAGCGGTATTGGAACCAGCCAGTCCACCTCAGCGGTACCGGCTGGTACCGCTGGCGGTACCGCTGGTGGTACCGCTCAAGCGCCCAGAACCCGAAAACAGCGGTACCCGCGGCGGTACTGCCGCTGCAGTGCAAATTCCTGGGGCTGGCGGTACTACCGCCTATCCCAGCGGTAGTACCGCCCTCTGGCAAAGTTGCATCAAAATGTAGAGAATCGCTGCGCGAATGCAATGACGATATTCATAAGACCTGTTCAAACTTGTATAAAACTGTTAGATGCAAACTTTGTATTATCATCAACATTAAAACATGATTAAGAGCGACAATGCTCTTTCAACGGCCTCTGGGCCATGTTATCTATTTTTATTCCGTTCCTTGCATTCCATTTTCTTGCATCAAGATATGAACGGGAGCCCGTTGTTTGGTTGCAGACATGAGCTCCAGTGATACAATGTTTATGTGTTTTGTTGTTTGTGTTACCGATATTGCTCCCACGTCTTCTCAACATGGTAGACTTACCTCTGACACTATGAGATTTCTTACACTATCACATTTGCAAATAACATCTGAAAGATTAAGAACTCAAATCTATTCGCTTACAAGCGTCGAAATAGAAAACATTTGCACGAATGTTGTGTGAAACGAGAACATGAAGTTAATCCTCAAAGGATCGAGCGTGTGCAATCAATTTGACAAAAATAATGTAAAAAAACTCGAAACATGAACATGAATTTGAGGAAATACAATTAACAAAACTCGGAATCGATTGCTGAAATGAATCATGAATCAAAACATGATTGAGTAGATAAGAAAATATGAGTAGAACACATGTGGTGAAATAGCACAAGGAGGAGAGTACAACAAATCTAGTGCACTTGCATACCTACATAACACTTATAGATTAAGAACTATGATATATTTGTTTATTAGCATCAAAACATAAATTTACACCACGAGAATTGTGTGAAACTGTGAGATAAAACTACCTCAAATATAAATTTTAAACGGTCCACTATGTGAGCTCAATTAGACAAAAATTATTTTAAAAAACCCGTAATATGAACAACAAATTGAGAATTTACACATAGCGAAACTTGGAACCGATTGTCCGAATTAAATCACACTCGATGTGCATTCTTTTTACGTAGAGCTTATTTTAAACCCAAAAAGATTATGTTAATTAGAAATGATTGGGTGAAAAAGATTAAGAAATGTGACCAGAACTCTTGTGCATACTCAGGTAGACGAGTGCATTGTTGGAGCCGCCCTCGTGTATCGCTGGAAGCTGACTCCACGAAAACTACCAATGCAGAGGTTTCCAGGGTTTGATTTTGGGGTGATTTAATCAACGAGTTAGCTTGGTCTAGTAACTCATGCGAGCATCCAATTATCAGGGTTTTGCATCGAAGGGTCAGGTCCAGTTTCATGCAGCCTACCAATCGCTCCCCTATTATCGTGTACACTAGTGATGTTTCTAAAGAAGAAGACGACGTGTGTAGTGATAACCATGTCCGTGTGACCATCACAATCTACTTACAAGTTGTCAAGATGCGGTTTCCATTCTCGACCAGCAACCATGACTATGACACTGATGACGCTTCCTCCTGTCACAATCAATCGTCCATGTCACCTCGGTTAGGTTAGATACAAGTCATGTCCCGTCATCTTGTCCATTGCATATTGCCCTCTATATGTTTACGAAACTTGGACTTTTATTAACCATCAGACACAACAATAATAACATGTCAAAATTGAAGAAACGTAGCTGGCATAATTGTGGTTACAACTTAGAAGATCGAGTGACAAGGAGGAAGTACTAGCCCTCATGGCAGCTGATGACAGGATCTCACTCACACCATCTCTGAATTTGTGTGTCCAATGTAAGTATGAGGCATGCTTTTGAGTTTACCCTACTTCATTTTTTTACAATGCCGATGATTAAAATGATGTGGCGCACTATATGATATCCTGATAGTTTGTTGAACCTTGTATCATGCACACATACAAATTGTGTGCCTCCTACTTGGTTCAACAAGGTTATCAGGATTCCTTGTGTCTTTCCAATAATATTCTAAGTATGAGGCATAATTTTTTTTGAATCTTGTTTTGTCTAAGTCTTACAATGCCGATGATTAAAATGAGCTGACACTATGTTATTTAGGGGTGGTGTAAGTGAGACTTCTAAAATGCAAGAATATAGAGCTTCTGCATCCTACTGGTTTCGCTTACTCCATCCCTGAATTTCTGTGTCCAATCTAGCATATGAGGCATGCTTTTGAGTTGGCTTAGTTTATTTGTATCTACTTTGCGTATTTCTGCACGACATGTGAACAATTTAGTTGCCTAACATTTTTATTTGTCTTTTGTGTATACAGATGAAGAAGTGGGAGAGTACTTAAGGAGGAGGCGGAAGATAGGGACTTGAAACCACTAAAAGAGAGCAAGAACCGGATGATCGAAAACCAACTTCATCGCGCCCTCTCTCTTAGACATTGCGGTTCTCTATCTTCTATGTGGTGTATTTGTGTATTACAACTTTTGATATAACTTGGCTATTATGGTTTGTAGTGCATGTGATGAACTAATGTATTTGTGTATGACAATTTGATCATTTATATGTGGTATTGTCTATATTCCTGTTGTTTTTGTCGCCTGTACCTAAATATACTGTATTTATACTGGATATACTGCTGGAATACAATTTTCTAAAAAAAATACCATGAAATAATACCGCTGGCGGACATGGCACCCTGAACCCCAAACCAGCGACAAGTACCGCTGGCGGGCGTGGTGGCTTACCGCTGGCAGACGCAGCGTCCGCCAGCGCTATAGCTCCTACCGCTGGTGTGCACCACCCTTACCGCTGGACGACCCACCCGCCAGCGGTATATGTTACCACTGGCGTAGTCATCGCTGGCGGGCGCGTGCCCGCCAGCGGTATCTGCTTTCCGTCCGCCAGCGGTAGGGCTTTTCCTACTAGTGTCTAGATACATCTGCATGTGGGCAAATGGAAGTCATCTAATTTGGAACGGAGAGAGTATAGATTAAGAACTCTGATATATTTGTTTATTAGCATCTAAACAGAAATTTATACCACGTGAATTGTGTGAAACTGTGAGATAAAACTACCTCAAATATAAATTTTAAACGGTCGACTATGTGCGGTCAATTAGACATTTAAAAAAAAAAACTCATAATATGATTAGGTGAAACTTGGAACCGATTGTCCGAATTGAATCGCACTCAATGTGCATTCTTTTTATGTCGAGCTTATTTTAAACCCAAAAAGGTTATGTTAATTAGAAATGATTAGGTGAAAAAGATTAAGAAATGTGACCAGAACTCTTGTGCATGCTCATGTAGACGAGTGCATTGTTGGAGCCGCCCTCGTGTATCGCTGGAAGCTGACTCCACGAAAACTACCAATGCAGAGGTTTCCAGGGTTTGATTTTGGGGTGATTTAATCAACGTGTTAGCTTGGTCTAGTAACTCATGCGAGCATCCAATTATCAGGGTTTTGCATCGAAGGGTCAGGTCCAGTTTCATGCAGCCTACCAATCGCTCCCCTATTATCGTGTACACTAGTGATGTTTCTAAAGAAGGAGACGTGTGTAGCGATAACCATGTCCGTGTGACCATCACAATCTACTTACAAGTTGTCAAGATGCGGTTTCCATTCTCGACCAGCAACCATGACTATGACACCGATGACGCTTCCTCCTGTCCCAGTCAATCGTCCATGTCACCTCGGTTAGGTTAGATACAAGTCATGACCCGTCATCTTGTCCATTGCATATTGCCCTCTATATGTTTACGAAACTTGGACTTTTATTAACCATCATACACAACGACAATAACATGCCAAAATTCAAGAAATGTAGCTGGCATAATTGTGGTTAGAACCTAGAAGAACGGGTGACAAGGAGGAAGCACTAGCCCTCACGGCAGCTGATGACAGGGCTCCCTCTTATCCGCCATGCTCCCAGTGACAGTGACAATGGGCCCCGCGCCACCTCTCTTCCTCCTCCGAGGATAGGCCACGGCCGTTTCGCTTTGCGCTCCCGACACGCAACGGCGAAAGCCCATCCCGACTACCGCCGCCGAGCCCAACAACCCAAACAGATTCGATCCGACCCGCTCCAGCGACCCCTAGTCCGACCGAGCGACGCGAGACAAACTCTCGCCGATACAACGAACAAGCATTCGCATCCCGTCCAGCGGAGACAGCCAAGACGAATGAGCGAGGAGGCCGCGGCGGCGGCGCGGGCGGGGAGGGCGTGGGAGTTCAAGCGGGATCTGGCGGCGGGGGCGCTGATGGGGGGCGTCGTGCACACCGTGGTGGCCCCCATCGAGCGCGTCAAGCTGCTGCTGCAGACGCAGGACGGCAACGCCGCGCTGCTGGGGAGGTCCCGCCGCTTCGGGGGATTCTTCGACTGCGTCGCGCGCATCGTCAGGGAGGAGGGCGTGCTCTCGCTCTGGCGGGGCAACGGCACCGCCGTCATCCGCTACTACCCCTCCGTCGCCCTCAACTTCTCGCTCAAGGTAATCCGACCCCCACCTTCCCTTCTCCCCTCCCCCGCGTCCCCTCGCTTGCTCGGTTCAGTGCATTTCAGCCGCGTGCCATTTCTCGTGCTGCGGATGTTGTCGTTGCGGATTTGGGGATCATCCTTCCATTAATTGCTCCGTTGACTGAAACGTGCTTAGGAATTATGGTAGTCTGTGATGCAAGAGAGATTGGAAGTCTGGTGTTGTCGGTAGTTGCCTGGTGGGGAGCATCTAGTGCTACTCAGTCTTGATGCTCCCATCGGGCGGCAGCGAAAGAAGTCCAGATAACCCCCTATGTATTGGGTTTGGGACGATTAACCCCCCTATGTTTAAACTGGGGCATTTAACCCCCTATGTTTGCAAAACCGGACAATTAGCACCCTCACGGTGGTTTTGCTGTATCAAAGTCGGTTTTGGTTAGATAGACATGCGCGCAAGCGAGCAATTCGTTGACCGTGGACGGCTTCCTCGTGTTGCGCCGCCGGCAGGGACGACGAAGGCCGGCTGCTCCCGTCCACCTCCCTGCTGCTTCCTCGCCTTGCCCGTGGCGCGCCGGCTGTTGCAAGAGTCACCGTAGCTGCCATGAAGATGCACATGCCGCACCAGTCACCGGAGCAGCGGCGGCCGTCGTTGCAGGGTAGCAGCTCGATAGCTTCAACGGGCGCGCCCGACCACGCGCCACGGCGGTGCTGGAGGTGTCTCATACTCTCATCTCGGGTGGCTTCCCCGGCACCTTTATGTTCGCGGTGTTGAAGACAGCGTCAGCCGCGCCCCGACAACAGCGGCGCTGTATGCCGGTGAAGACGGCGACGTGGTGCCCGCTTGCTAGTGACCTGCGGCGAGCGTGATGAGCAGCCCACAGCATGGCCGTGGTGGTCGCCTCAATCACGGCCAGCTTGCCAACGATTTTCACGACCAGTTCGCCTGTGAACTGTGATGCCGATCGTCGTCCTTCTTCCGTCCGGGTCTCTCGACGGCATGTCTCACGACAAGCGCCAAGAGCCCAGCACAGCACGTACGACGTGCTCTTTACATTGCAAAACGTTATTGGAGCACCGTGTCCAGCACGCTCCTCCTTGCTCGGATACTTGGGCAGGAACCGCAGGTTTGGGGCGCCGCACTCCGGCCGGGAAACCAGGGGAGGAGTGGCGCGCGAGGCAGGGATCGGGCGGCGCACGCCGACCGGGAGACTGCCGACAAGGCGCGCTGGAGTGGTGCGCGAGGGGCGGCGCACGTCGACCAGGAGACCGATGGGATGGGAGGCACGCTGGGCAGGGCGGCTACACTCGAGCTGCAGGTAGGCCGCAAGCAGCATCCACGCCATCGCGCGGGACACGGCGTCTGATGGTCCGCGTCGGGCGCCCCCATCCGCCGCCATCCATCCTTACCTTGGTGACCAGCGACAAAGATGAGCCGGCCCATAACAACGAGGGCAAGCATGAGGTGGTCCAAGCCGCCAAGCACTGACGCCTTGGAAGTTGCTGATCGTCTGCATCCAAAGGCCACGACGCGGTGGGCATGGACATGGAGACGGGTGGCTGAAGAATAGGGGAAGCTAACACAAAACCAGCATCCACGTCAGCAAAACCGCCTGCAAAACAGCTTACTAAGGGGCCCGGGGTCAATTGCTCGGTTTTGGATACTTAGGGGGTTAAGTGTGCCATTTTAAAGTTAAGGGGGTGCTCTGTCCAAACTCCAATACTTGTGGGGGTTATATGAACTTCTTTCGGGCGGCAGCGAGGCCAATTCTCTGGGATGAAAGATTAGATTCGGTCATGACATGTCATTGCCGACAACATATGAGATTTGGTGGGATTTCGCTTTCCAGGGATAAATGTTTGCCTCCAGAAGTGGCAAGGAATCAAAGAATAAACAATAAAGTGCCCGGTTGCTCGTGCCTCTTGTCTCCAATAGCAGTACAGACAAGTGAGATATATGAATAATTGGATGCCAGAAAATGGCACTATTGGTGCATATGTTCTTGCTCTTTTATAGGCTAGTTATAGAATTCCATTAGCAGGGTGGCTGGTTAAGGTTTATTTAGTCAAGTCTTTCTGTTGAGGATCTAGGAGGTAGGAATGACCATTAGAACTATACTGATGTGAGGTGATGTACTGGAAGCCTACATATAATGAACATTTGGTTACATCAACTGTAGTTAATTGGTAAAGGAAGCATTATGAGGCTTTGCTGATTGGTTCATCGCTTAGTACCGTGCTTATTTTTGGCATGCCATATAAGACTTCCATATGACATCATCGATGTTACTAGTGGATTACAAAAGCCTGGTGCAGGATTTTAATTATGCAACGGCTTTCTTTGACAAAACGACAAATAGTGATTTCTCAAAGGTAGCTGATGTCATCAATGCATAACGGATTTACGGAAACAATTATTCAAGCAGGTATTGACTTGCCATGGTGATGCCATAAGTTTTGAAAGGTAGCAAACGACAGATCACTGTGATGGCATGTTGTGTCGGTATACGTACTGAAAAACCTTGTACGTCTAGTCTTAATGTGAACAGAGAGTGATTTTATGGTTCAGCAATAACTATTAATGCCAAAGTACAACTCGTCATTTAAAAGTAACAGAAGTGGTGTCAAGTGCATGATTAATACACTGGATTGTTAGGAACCTGATACAGAATCTCTGAATGTCTGAACATTTGAACACTTCTCTTATTCACAACGTGATCGGTTCGCCCAATTTTGCATCTCAGCCGTTCAATCACATTGACTTGCTGGTCGTCTTTAGGTTGATTGTTTGCATCTGTACCCAGTAACTGATATATTTCCTTACTCTTGTTCTTTTATTATTATTTTTAAAAAGAATAATGACAAATGTGATTAGAGGCATCTATCTGAAAGATTTGTTATTGCTAATTCACGATAAAATATAAATTTGTCTCAAGTATGTTCATGCTTCACTTAGCGGTTTATCATGAGGTACGCTTCTACTGTAGTAGTTGTGCTCACTTTTCTTCAATGTATCATGTTTGTTTCTATATGAGAATAGTGAATATAGACATGATATTAAATTACAGAGTAAATCAAGTTTTGGAGATGCCGTTTCTCTCTTTTGACCGTGATCATGAGATGGCATGAAAAGAACCACAATAATGTCCACACGTTAGTGCTCTTTGTTATACTAAACTAGTTAAAACAGACATATTAGCTCTAACCTCCAGCTGCTGAAAGTGAAATATACAGTTATGGGCATTTTAGTTTATTGGGGATGACCGTGTGAAGATGGTCAAACTCTTGTCCAAGTTATGCCTCCCCATATTTCTATCTGGACCTGGCCTATCCTATCTTAATTGGGATATGGTGCCACTTTACCAAATTGTCGCTAAGAATTTTCCATCTAGGGGGTTGAGCTTGGTGCATCTTTGTTGGTGGGTAGTTAACCTCTCCCCAGATGTGTCAGCTTATTTAGTCTGATGGTCCATGTTATGATTTGAGCGGCAATTGTTCGTGAGCAGAAGTTGAAAGAGATCGCCTTAGGTCTTAATGCTGAAAGAGATCATGTTCAGCACTTCATAAAACCATAGTAAATAGAATCAAAGAGTCATAGCAATTGTTTGTTGTTTTTGTTACGAGGTGAGCAACTAACTCGTATTCCAGGGGGCCAAAGGCCTTATATACACACGTCTACAGTAAATGTCTACAGTAAACTAGATTACATGTCTAACACCCCCCCTCAAACTCATGGTGGATCAACAACACTGAGTTTGGAGAGAAAGAACCCATGCTGCGCTCGAGTCTGTGCCTTCGTGAAGAAATCCGCTAGCTGTAACTCGGAGGGCACATAGTGAAGAGCAAGAATCTGATCCTGCACAGCAGCACGCACAAAGGAGGCATCCACGCCGATGTGCTTGGTGAGCTCATGCTTCACCGGGTCACGCGCAATGCTGATGGCACCTGTACTGTCTGACAATAGAGAAGTCGGTGCAGCAGCAGAAACACCAAAGTCTGCTAGCAACCATCGCAACCAGGTCACCTCAGCCGTCAACATAGCCATCGCTCGCAACTCAGCCTCTGCACTGGAGCGGGAAACTGCCTTCTGTTTCTTCGTCTTCCAGGCAATGAGAGATCCTCCAAGAAAAACACAATAGGCAGACAGCGAGCGGCGATCAGAAGGATCACTGGCCCACGTAGCATCAGAGTAGGCCTGGAGCTGGAGAGAGCTGGAGCGAGGAAAGAAAAGGCGGCGGGAGATCGTGCCACGAAGATATCGTAGAACACGGAGAAGGTGACTATAGTGGACAGAACTGGGAGCAGATACGAACTGACTCAGAATGTGGACAGGATATGATATGTCTGGACGAGTGACAGCCAGATAGACAAGACTCCCAACAAGATGGCGATAGCGTGTCGGGTCTGTGAGGGGATCACCATCGGTAGCACGAAGCTGAACATTGAGCTCCATAGGAGTCTCAGCAGTGCACTCATCACCAAGAGCGGCGCGAGCAAGAAGATCCTGAATATATTTTTCTTGGGAGATGTAGAAGCCATCAGAAGTCGAAGAAACCTCAATCCCAAGAAAATAGCGAAGAGGACCAAGATCGACATCAGGAACTGCTCACGGAGGCGGGCCTTAACAAAGGCAATGTACTCAGAGTCATCGCCAGTAATGATCATGTCATCAACATATAAGAGGAGGAGCGTCCGACCACGAGGTGAGGTGTGGACAAACAGCGCAGGGTCATGGTCGCTAGGCACAAAACCAGCGGCAGTCACCACAGAAGCGAAACGCTCAAACCAGGCGCGAGGGGCTTGTTTAAGGCCATAGAGAGAGCGCCGAAGACGGCAAACCATACCATCAGGAACAGAGTACCCCGGTGGTGGCTGCATATAAACCTCCTCCCGCAACTCACCATTGAGAAAGGCATTCTGGACGTCAAGCTGAGACACAGACCAATGACGAACAGAAGCCACAGCGAGAAGAGTGCGAACAGTGGTCATGTGGGCAACAGGAGCGAATGTCTCATCATAATCACGTCCCTGCTCCTGCTGAAAGCCACGAGCCACAAGACGAGCTTTGTAACGCTCAAGAGAACCATCGGAGCGAGTCTTGATCTTATAGACCCACTTGCAAGTGATGGGGCGAACACCGGGAGGAGGAGAAACAAGATCCCATGTGCCGGTGCGCTCAAGTGCAGCAATCTCCTCAGCCATCGCAAGCTGCCATTCAGACTGAGCCATGGCATCCCGATAGGAAGTGGGCTCAACAGCAGCAGAAAGACTGACTGGGAAGGAGAATAGCGATCAGGAGACCGTAATGAGGTCCGAGAACGAAGGTTATGAGCCGGTGTACACGGGGAAGGAGGCGCACCGGAAGTGGAGGGCACGTCAGAAGGATCATCCACAGCACGAGGGCGACGAGTGTAGTGGAGAGGAAAAGGAGAGAGGGGACGATGTAGCGGGGAGGAAGGTGGAGAGGTGGATGACGAGGAAGGAGAGGAGGAAGGTGGGGAGGGTGGCGTCGGTGGTGTATCAGGAAGAGTGGGACCCATCGGAGGAGGAGGTGGGGAGGAGGAACATGAGGCACAGAGGGAGAGGTGTCGGGAAGGATAAGGAAGGAGATATCCTCAACCGAAAAGGTCGAGGCAGTAGGACGCGGATAGTACGAACGAGACTCATCAAACGTCACATCACGGGAAATACGTAGCCGACGACTAACAGGATCCCAACATCGATAGCCCTTGTGCTCATCACTGTAGCCAAGAAAAACACATTCCACCGACTGAGCGGTCAATTTGGTGCGTTCGCGGGGAGCAAGGAGAACATAGCATACGCACCCAAACATGCGAAGAGCGGAGTAGTCAGGAGAACGACCAGAGAGACGCTCCATAGGAATACCACCCTGCAAAGCAGCCGAAGGCTGGATATTGATGAGATAGGTGGATGCGGAGACAGCCTCAGCCCAAAAGTGGGGTGGAAGAGAGGCGGCGATCATCATCGCACGAGCCGTCTCAAGAAGGTGGCGATGCTTGCGCTCAGCAACGCCATTCTGAGCGTGAGCACCAGGACAAGAGAACTGGGCGAGAGTACCCTGTTCGGCAAGAAAACCACGCAACATCTGGGAGATATACTCACCAGCCGAGTCAGCACGAAAGACACGAATGGGCGTGGAAAACTGGTGTGTACCATGGCAGCAAATCGCTTGTATATAGGGAGAACCTCGCTGCGAGATTTCATAAAATAGAGCCAAGTGTAGCGAGAGAAGTCATCAATAAAAAGAACATAGTAGCGATGACCACCTTTCGAATCGAAGGGAGCAGGACCCCATACATCAGAATGAACTAAGTCGAAAGGACGCTGAGAGACTGACTCACTCGTAGGATAAGGTAATTGAGTCTGTTTGCCAAGTCTACAACCATTACAATGTAAAGATACATCGCCAGAGACAGACCCTAAGACACCTTGATGCACTAGCGAGGACAAGCGAGAGCCACATATATGACCAAGTCGATGATGCCACTGTTGGAAGGACGCAGAGGAGGAGGCAGCAAGAGCATGGAGCTGGCGGGTGTGGTGGCAGCGGAAGGAACACAAAGCCAGTCAACCTCCCAAAGGCCCTGAGCCTCACGGCGCCGAGGGCCAGCTCCAACTAGAACCTGGGTGCGACGATCCTGAACAGAGCAAGAGTCGGTATCAAGAATGACACGACAGCCAGAATCAGTAAGTTGAGCAGCGGAAAAAGATTCATGGTAAGACGGGGAACATGAGAAACACTAGGAACAGAAAAAGATGGAGTAGAAAGAATGCCACGACTAGCAACAGGAAGAGGTGTGCCATCGGCAGTAAGAACATTGACAGGAGAATCAAGAGGGCGAAGAGAAGACAGAGCGGAAGCATCAGAAGACATGTGAAAGAAGCTCCAGAATCCAGAACCCACGGAGATGTACCTGACTGTGTAGGCGGTGGTGGCGAAGTAGCAGTAGTGGAAGCAGTCAGCGAGGCAACGGTGCCCGTCGAAGAAGAGCCAGAGGAAGCCAGCATACGCTTGAGCTGGGCAATGTCCTGGGCAGTGAAGGACTGTGCAGACGGAGGCGCACGAGCCGCAGGAGAGGAGCGACCCATGTCACGCTGCTTCTTGAAACAATCAGACTCTGGGTGGCCCGGCTTCTTGCAGTAGTCGCAGAACGGGCGAGACCCGCCCCCCCCTGCAGAGGGCCGCCCACCCACCCCCCGTGGAGTGAGTAGCAGCGGTGGAGCAGACGACACGGAGCACGGGCAGCAAGCACAGTGGGAACCACAAGCAGACCAGCAGAACGGAGTCGAGTCTCCTCAGCGCGAAGCTCTGCAAGTACCTCTGAGATGGGAACACGTCGACCACGGGCAAGCAAGTGAGCACGCCGAGCTCAAACTCGGACGCAGGCGAGACAAGAACTCATGGACACGCTGAAACTCCAAGTCTGACCTGACTGTCTGACAGCAGCGACAAGTACCACAAACAACAGTCCTCAGAGAGTCAAGCTGACGCCAGATGGCAGAGCACTGTGAGTAGAACTCATCACAGTAGAGTCACCCTGCTGAAGATCATGCTCCTGACGGACCACAGATAGGTAGAGAGCATCACCAGAGGGCTGATAGCGCTGACAAAGATAAGTCCACATAGCAGCAGTAGTGCCTAATCCCATGAACTCAGAAGCAAACTGAGGCAGAACACTAGCAGTGAGAACAGCAGCAGCACGAGCATCATCATTGCACCACTGAGTGTAAACAGACAGATCATCCCGGTAAATAGAAAGAGACTCAGAGTAATCCGATACCTGCTGGTCGTAGGCTTCAACTGCAAGATCATCAGCATCCTTGGCAGCATCCCGATCAGCCTGAGAAGCATCAGCGCAAGAACAGGTGGCACCGGTGGAGTAGGAGCCACAGGAGCAACGGGGCATGGCGGACAAGAGACCTCGCCAGAGAGAACGCCCCACAACAGGAGGCCGCGCATGTGGATACGCATAAAGCCCACAAACTCGGCGTAGTTGGTGCCATCAAAATCACAGAGCACCGAGGAACAGCAACATAGCCCGACGGAGACATCGCGGGCCCTCTGCTGATTTTTTTTTTTTTGAAAGTCAACACAGGAGAGAGAAAGTAGATCGAACCAGCTCTCGACAGGGAGAGGCCGGGCTCGATGAGTCGAGCAAGCTCGACAGGGAGACGGCCGGGATGGGCTCCGGCGGCCCGGCCGGAGCAGGGTGGCGACCGGCGGCGTGCCGGAGAGGGCGGCGGCCGGCGGCAGTGCCGGAGAAGGGCGGCGGCCGGCGGCAGAGGCCGGTCCAGGCGAGCTCGGGAACGAGCAGCGGCGGCGGCCCGAGGAAGAGAGGCGGCGGCTGGAGGGCGGCCGGAGGGCGGCGACGGCCCGAGGCGGCGCGAGAGGTGGCGGCGGCCGGCGGCAGTGCCGCGGACGGCGACGACGCAGGCAGGCCCGAGGGCGGCGGCGCGGCAGGTTGGCCCGGGGACGGGCGGAGACGGGGCGGCGGAGAGCAGTCGGGCCGGTGGCTGCCTCACACGGAGACGGCCGGGGAAGGAGAAGCCAGCCACAGGGCTTGCACAGCAGGACTTGCAGGAACTCGACAGCAAGAAGGAGACGGGAAGCAGCTGCCGGCCAGCAGACTAGCGACGGCAACGGAGGAGCACGGAGTTGCTGCGCGTGAGCGCCGTGCGAGGAGACCCTAACGTGTGCTCTGATACCATGTTACGAGGTGAGCAACTAACTCGTATTCCAGGGGGCCAAAGGCCTTATATACACACGTCTACAGTAAATGTCTACAGTAAACTAGATTACATGTCTAACAGTTTTCACCTTTCAAATTATTATGAAGAGATGTGTCTAAATTTGGCGATAGAGACACACTTGTTTTTTTTCTTATTTGTAGGAACCTTGAATTTATAGTTCGTTAAGTAACATAGAAGGGGGTTACTTAAAGGGCCAAATATGAAAATACACCCAATGTAGTAAATAATTCTGATTGGCTATTACTCACTCCGTATCAAAATATAAGACTTTCTACCTACTTTCTACACACATGTATCTAGACATGGTTTAGTGCAAAATTCACATGAACCTTGCACTAAAACATATCTAGATACATGTGTGTAGAAAGTAGATAGAAAGTCTTATATTTTGATACGGAGGGAGTAGCTCATAAAGACTATCTAATCGTTATCTGATATCTCTAGTCCTTCAATATTCTTGCAGGATCTGTACAGGAGCATACTGAAAGATGCTGGAACCTCAGCGGACAAGAAGTTCACATCAATTGCTCTTACCAACTTCATTGCTGGTGCCGCTGCCGGATGCACTACTCTGGTCATCATTTACCCGCTTGACATTGCTCACACTCGTCTTGCGGCTGACATTGGCCGAACAGACACCCGCCAGTTCAAAGGCATCCGGCACTTCATCCAGACCATCTACAAGAAGAACGGCATCCGGGGTATCTACAGAGGACTACCAGCATCGCTCCACGGGATGATCGTGCACCGTGGCTTATACTTCGGGGGCTTCGACACCGCAAAGGACATGCTGGTACCGCTCGACTCCCCCCTGTGGCAGCGCTGGGTGACGGCGCAGGCGGTCACCTCCACGGCGGGGCTCATCTCGTACCCCTTGGACACGGTGCGGCGGAGGATGATGATGCAGTCGGGGATGGAGGTGCAGATGTACAGCAGCACCCTCGACTGCTGGAGGAAGGTGTACAAGGTGGAGGGGGTCAAGTCGTTCTACCGGGGAGCGCTGTCTAACATGTTCCGGAGCACCGGCGCTGCCGCCATACTCGTCCTGTATGACGAGATCAAGAGGTTCATGAACGGTGGTAGGTTGTGATAGGTATAATAGAGAGGGTGGTAGGTTCTCCACAGATTTTTGGACTCGACACGGAGGCTAGAACCAAAAAGGTACAGGGAGCAGGTGCGGCGGCTCGAGTGTTTTGTAAGAGAGTCCTGCTGTTTACCACTAACCGGTAACGAGCACTTCATGGTCTCAAGATTGTGGCTGTTGTTTGTTTTGATTTCCGTTCAGTCTCCTTTGCGTGTGCTTCGAGGATCCAATGGATTGATTGCCTGCCCATGCATATGTGCCTTCTGGTTTTGCTGAAACTGGGACGGGTGTAACACTGTTGTCAACCTATGAATATGTGTGCAAACTTGCTGCATGGCCTACTAGGGAGGTGGCGATATGCCGAATCAAACAAGAGAAAATTGTAGTACAGTATAGGTTAATGTATGAAGATTGTAGCTCTTGTTTTTGTTTTGTTTTTGTTCGAGGTTTTAAGAGTTCTGTCCAAAGTTTACAATAAAAAAACTCTAGATCGTTAAAACTCTATGGAAAGACGCAAACTGCTCCAGGCCCGTGTCCCTCCTGGGATCGTTAAAACTCTATGGAGAAATATACAATTAAAAAAAGGAATGCTCCAAATAGAACAGGCAAGATGTCGCCATTTAACATCTGTAAAGCAGCAAACAAAACTAAAGGGCAATATCCAACCCGGAAAAATACATAACGAGACTAATATAGGCGAATAAATAGTGAGATTTACATGGGGCGATAATACAGTTGTAACGGTATAGAGTCATCCGGGCCGTTGATCTGATCTGAACCAGTGTATAAACTGGGGAAACGAATATTGAAGAGGGGCTTGACACGCACCCCGCCGCCGCCCTCTCCTCGCGCCGCGCCTCGCCTCCCCGCCCCGCTGCAGCTGCTCGTCCGGCTGTCCAGCATCCTCCTCGTTTTTCCCCGCAGCATCTCCGACCCGTCCTCGTCCGGCCGCCGCTCCTCCCCAGCTCGTGAGCAGTCCCGCATAGCATAGCAGGCAGGATGTTCGTTCTGAGCCAGATTGAGCACAACCTGCCAATGCCGCCACACTTGCTGAGCCGCCCTCTTGTTGACGCCATCAAGGCCGAGCTTGACAGGCTCTTCCTGGATAAGGTAGAGGGAACTTGATCACGTTATCATTAGTACTCCGTACATGACAAGATTTTGTTCACAGTATTACTGGAGACCTGTTCTTTAGCTGTATGTGTGTTTGGATCGTGTACTGTAGGTGGTCTCAAATCTCGGACTATGCGTGTCCGTCTACGACATCCTTGCCGTCGAAGGTGGATTCATCTTTCCAGGAGAGGGCTGCTCCACCTATAAAGTAATGTGTGTTATATAGTTTTGTCATCTATGTTTGTGTGTCAAGGAGCGTCAGATGTTACTACTTACTAATAGGATTGTTCAGTATGCTTGTAAGCTCGGTTCAAAGTGATTTCGTATAAGGGTGACATTCATCCTCTCTAATTTGTGCAGTACCTGATGTTCCAGTACATCTTTAATATTTTCCTGTGCAACTTCCTTCTCTCTAAGGGTGTTCACGAAATTACATGGAGCCTTGTTCGCACTTCTTAGCATTTGACTGCTGTGCTTATATAGCGCTGGAACCTTTTGATTGATACAATTACTTGTCACTTAGGTGGTTTGTCTCTTGGTCATAAAAAATTTCTAGCAGTAGTTGTGAACAAATACATTTAGTCCAAAAAGTAGTAGTTCCCCTCAATATGCACTTATTTAAGTGCTTATTCCAAGATCTAATTTGCCTCTTTGTAAGTTATTAATGCTGATTATACCTGCGACTCAAGTGGACCCTCTTGCAGAAATGCAGGGAA
The DNA here is from genome assembly GCA_947311845.1 of Poa pratensis. Lineage (NCBI taxonomy): Eukaryota > Viridiplantae > Streptophyta > Magnoliopsida > Poales > Poaceae > Poa > Poa pratensis. Next base: position 43,755,293 of record CAMZMU010000060.1, read on the forward strand.
AGACTGCGTACTATAGACCCAAAGTGGTCGGACCCTTCCCGGACCCTGCGCAAGCGGGAGCTACTGCACCGGGGCTGCCCCTTTTTTATACCTGCGACTCAAGTGGATAGTCTAGTCTGTTCCGGTGTTCCTAGCTCGTGTTCTATTTGATGAATAAATCCCTATGAATAGTATGCCACACTTTCGCTGTGGATGCCCTTCCTTCTGATATTGCTGTTACTACAGACTACAAATTGTGTGACCTTGACGGAGTTCTTCATTTGTTTTGAGGCTTCATACGTCTTACAAATCATTCTTGGATTCTATTTATTTTCTCCATTTTGGATAGGTTTCCTTTAGGTTGTTGATGTTCAGGCCCTTTATCGGGGAGGTTCTTGTTGGCAAGATCAGTGGATATGATGAAAAGGGTTTACAAGGTGACTCAGTTAATTTCTCACTGCTTTTGGTTTACAATCTCTTATAGCCCTTTGCTTGAATTCATCGATGACTCTTTCTAGTACTTATGAGCTATGTCTTTAAATTTCTAACATCTTGCACTCTTATGTTACTTCACTGCGAGGAATTTCATATTTTCTATACCATAGTATATTCATTGTAATGTCTTCTCAGAAGATCAAAATCTGGGCGATATCTATCGTGCTACTTATATTTATTCATGAATTCTGGTTGAAATGATAATTCAGGCATGTTTGGCTGCTTTCAACACATTATCACGTTTTTGTGCCACAAGTTCAGAAAGTCGGTTGTCATACTCTGTCACACTTTAAAACAAAATTTTGTTTGCTGGCATGCCTCTCGCATTTTGGCCTGATCTGGAGACGTAAAGCTGAAATGAAAATTAACAAATGCTTTAGGACCAATAAGCATGCTATATTGTTTGGAGCAGGCAAAGGGTAAAATATAGTTTAGCGTACTGTCTGGAGGGTAGTTATGCTGCATGAAGAAAAAATGACCTTAGTATCTCATTGTAATTTTATTTCTTGGTGAGCATGTACATTTAACTGATTCCTGCTCAGCCTGTTTCTTCCTCCTGTCTACTATGTTGGACTCTTTTACCTGAAATTATTAAGATTAGACTGTTATCACTATGTAAGTTGTGTCACTAGAGAAACTCTACACACAACATGATTGGTTTTAACTGGTATATTGTTTTCCTTCAGTTTCACTTGACTTTTTCAGTGATATATGCATTCCGGCACACTTGATGCAGTTTGGCACAGTGAGGTAACGCACTGCTCTTTGTGTTATTTTGTTGTTGCAGTGCATCAACCCTAGTATTATTTGATGCATATTGAGGTGTTTTATTTAACACCCAGATTATATTGAAGGTTTATATTTTAATTCATAAATTAACATTTCACCTATTCCTTACATATACATATACGTATGCACATCTGTTGTTTAAAAGACCAGTAGTTTTTAGCTGGAGTATCATGCAAATTTTTTTTTTTCTTTTTCCTGAATGATGACTCATGAGGAATGTATTTTCTGCATAGAAATCTGTTATTTATTCTATGTACATCTCGTTTCTTCTTCATATATTCCCAGGGGGGAAGATGGTAGGTGGGTACTGAAGACTAAAGTTGGTGATGAAGATGAAATGATTGAACTTTATCTTGATATAGATGATGAGGTATTTTTATTTATTTTTATTCAAAGAACTTCTGATTCCCAATGTCACTGGCCACAAAAATCTTATGATATTGCAAATCTCTATGCAGATACGATTTTTGGTATCTAGCATAAAGTACCCAGGTATACCAGTAGAGCAAAAGGAGGATGACAAGCCATTTGCTCCAATGCAGATCAACGTATGTGTTCTTGTATATGTATTGTTATACATGCACAATTTGGTATGTTCATATTTGTGATCGTTGTTACATGACTAATATGTACCTATGACGAGCGACTTCCAAGCTTACTCGTGCTCATTCTGTTTGGCAAACATCTCGTCACAAATTTACCGTCCTCTCCTATTCTCAGAGCCCTTGACCCCTTTGGATAATCGACGCACTAATTCCTTGTCTATAGGATTACTACTTCCAGACTGTTTATCATGATATCTGTATTGCAAATATGTCTGTTGTCTTGTGCTTTAATGCCTTTTTAACATCTTTGCATGTCTCAAATGGATTTCTATCTAAATCTTGTGAATTTTGGCCTTGGTGCTTTGGTGAATAATTAGCTTAATCTTGTTGCAGGGGAGTATTAAAGGGGATGGTCTGGGCCTTCTTGCTTGGTGGGCGGCAGATGAAGAAGAGGAAGATGCAGAGGCCGAGGCCGACGCCGAGGAAGAGGAATAGCTGCAAGTTGCTTATGGGAACTGCTTTGTGTAATTAGAAAGTGAATGCAATAGCTAGCATGTTACAAACATAAGAGCTGTTAGGAATTATATCCTTGGGGGCATTTCTCACTAATTATAGTGTAGGTTATACACCCAACAAGGACAAAGATGCTTGACGAGATCAGCCAAGATCTCAGCCCTGTAAGAATGTGTAACTTCCGTTTGGCAGTTAGGTATCATTTTCTTGCAGAATATTGTATCTAGGGATGAGCTGACAAGCGTAGCCTAAAAAAACAGTGGGGCAAGAGCCAGGGTCAAGTATCCTGATGGCACCCGCCGGGTTCGGGTGCGGGTTTGGCACCCCCATACCCGTACCCGCCCCTTCTCCCCACCCCTGCCACCCGTCCCCATACCCGCTGGCGGGTACAGATTTCCATGCGGGGTCGGGTCCCAGCCAAGTTTGAACACAACAAAACGCTCACAACAATTCACAGTAAAAATTCACAACAATTCACACATTAACACAAGTACACAGCCATCCACGTTGACGAACAGATATGGATGAACAAAAAAACAAATTCCAATGCTAGAATTCGGAGGTAGGGAGCTCAGATCCGGCGCCCCATGGCCGGAGTAGATCTTCTCGCCGCCGTCGTGGCCTCCACCGCTTGACGCGCCTCCTCCCCGTCGGCCTTCTCGCCGCCAGCTCGCCCTCCCTCCCGCGACAGTTCGCCGGACGTGGCTCCTGCAGAGGGTGCAGGCGGCAGAGGGCGCAGGCGGCGACGGCGGGGCTGGGAACAGAGGGCGCATGCGGCGTCAGCAGTGGGGATGGGGAACAGAGGGCGACGACGGATTCATAGCTGAGAGGAAAAGAATCGAGGCCAAGGGAGGAAAAGATGCGTGGCTGAGAGAGAAAGATGCGTGGTTGAAGGGATAAGGTGCGGGTGCGGCGTCTCCTTCTTTCTATTTTCTTTTTTCCACACACTGACATATGGGGTAGCCGGGTATGGGTTTGAAATCCCCATACCCGCCTCCGCTAGACCCGTCGGGTTTGGACTTTTACTGTTAAGAAGACCCGTGGGTTTTTTTCTACACCAAACCCTCCCCATTTAAGGCGGTTAACCGTCGAGTTTGCGGGTATCAGGTACCCATTGCCATCCGGAGTCAAGTATCTGGTGAAACCTTTAAGTTGGCTTTTTTTTTTGGAACACCCTCTAAAATGGACTGTTTGAGTCCTTATGAGTCTCAACATATGGAAACTGGGCTAGGCCCAGCTACTTGGATGGCGGATGCGTTGGACAAGTACGACATTGTTTGCTCTTTTGTTCTATCAAAAAAAAAAAATCAGTCGTTTAAACTCAAATCTGGTATTTAGCCAAGAGCAGTGCTACATGTACGACGATTGTCCGACAATGGTAAATTACCCAGGATCACAGTGACGGACAAGATTCGTACAGAAAATATCATATGCAGAGCAATTTCGTTTAGCCAATCCATCAAGCAGGCACATATAGTAAGAGATGAAAACAGTAAAACCAAAGGGTTCATGCAACAAAATGGCAGTTAGAAACTCGTTTGAGCTGCAAATTCAGAGATGGCACAACAGGCAACTAGCTAAGATGCAGTTCAAAACAATGTAAGATCCAACCAGATACCTAGATCAAAATTTCCCGGCAAAACAAGTAGACTACGCGTATGCCGGAGGTATTTGCAATATGACATACCAGACTGGCAACATCGATCACTCCAAGCAGTCGCACACAGTATTTCAACCCAATACAACAATGGAAAGGCTACCAGCGTACAATACCATGTCCCAAAGAACGAAATACCCCCACCAAACCAACTCTCATTCCCCCCACTGGCTCCACAGAGCTAACCAAGCGACACAGCATCAAGGAGAACCAAAACATTCTTCAACCAAGAACAATTGTCTTCGGAAAGGGACATGTATGAAGCACCTCACTGTTGCTTGCATTCCGCGGGCCGCTCCCCCTGCCCTTCCCCAGCAGGAACTCGACCGCCCTTCTGTTCAAATCAAGAAAGGAGGGCAAGATATGAGGCTCTACTGAATCTACTTATATCATAACAAGAGCACACAACAGCTCTCAGAGGCTTCGTACCTTCTTAGGGGCATCATCCTCATCATCGTCTTCCTCATCATCCTCATCCTCATCCTCATCTTCGTCCTCCTCGTCGCCATCTTCGTCCTCCTCCTCATCTTCGTCCAGCATGCCATCAAATTCCTCATCTTGAGCAGCCTCTCCGGTGAACCATGAAACAGCGTGTGGAATAATCTTGTCCCTGATGGTAGATCTGGCAAGCAAGAAGGGACATTTAGAAAAGAGAACAGGCCTTAAAACTAATTCTGCAGTACAGATACAGCATAATATGCATACCCAATATCATAATCTTGCTCCATTTGGTTTTGCAACTGTTCAGCCTGTAGAAATGTGAGACACCTCGAGTCACGTTCATCCTCAAATTCCAAACATAAGAGCGGACACACAGGAGATAAGAACTTACAGTATCCTCGTCAATTTCCTCATCATCATCAGGAACTTGAGGTGGGCTGAAGAAATTAAAGAAGCTTTCGCAATTTTCAATTTTCGTTATAGGCTTGGCGTTCTTTGACCCCTTCTTTGGCTTCTTTTTTAGCACCTTTTGTGTCAAGCACTTCCCAGGGTACCATTCAATTTCAGTACTGAAAAAGGGACAAATGGAGAAACGTTACAGAAACCATGAATGCATCCAAAAGAACTAGAACTCCACAGTGACTTGAAATATTAATTACCCAATGGCTTTCTCTAGGATTGGCTCATCTTCATCGATCATGTGATATGTTTTTGTAAGCACTTCATTCTTGAAGAATGGGTTAGTATTGAAGTGGAATTCAAGCTTGAAACCCTTTGGCTCACTGATCCTGTACCATTTGATGTCCTTGAGAAACTTCAGAGCTTCCTCGTCCCTTTCTTGGATCTGGATACATGTAAAAGGTAAATTAGATGCCAAAAAAATGGAATTATGTGCAGGTGAATCTAAAGACAGGTTAGAACAGAAAAGATTGACAGTTCAGAAAGGGAACTTTTATTACAAAAATATAAAAATGCAAGGTCTCACCTCCTCAGCTAGGATTTCATGGTTCTTCATTGCATTAAACCAGAAATCTGGCACACCCTTTTCCTCTGCAGCAAAGCATTATGAAAAAGGTCAAAGACAGTTAGAGGCTCTTTCCCAGAATTAAAAATACACCAAAGATCCTATCGCAGACAAAACATATTTTCACCTTTCTGGTCTGCAGCAGTTTCACCTGCATCATCTTTAGTTACACCTTCTACCTCAACCACACCGTTGACAACTTCATAACGCTGTAATTTAGAGGTGCAAGAAATCCATCAGATGTATGGATCATGCAAAATAGAGACGACTGTCTAGAATAGAAAGTCCCCGGTTTGTAATTCATGACACAGGTGAGAGCTTTACAATGATTCATAGACTTGAAAGTAAAGTTTGGCAACATGATAAAGCAGCAAAATGACATGGTCTAAAAGATAGCAGCACACCAGCATTAGTAATAGGTTACCTTTGAGTACAGTGGTTCATACATCTTCTGGTATTTAGCTTCAAGTGCAGCTCTCTCCTCGAAAAACTTCGCTTCAAGTTCATCGTGTTGGCTCTGTCAAATGGTAAACAAAGGCAAGTAAGTCACCACCAAATAAAACAATATTTTCCCCAAAATTCAAGTATTCAAATAGTGAATCATACACAACGAAGGATTGATTAGTAAAACACTATAACAGGCATTTAAATGAAATATTGGTTGTAGAGCTGCACATCCACAAGGTGGTGAGAATATTAACACAAAGAAAAAACAGAGAAAATACAAAACAGAAAGGGACGGCCAAAGGACTATGTACAAAGCTTCAAGTAAATAGATTGACAGATTAGAAAGTAAGAAAACATTATATCTATCTGTTATCCAACATGTCCTACCCAGTCCCAACATCGAATTGTTGAGATAAGACAGTTGATGACGGCAAGAAGATCTAGATTAGGCACTATAAGCACATGAACTGGATCATGGGCCAGACTGAACATAGACAGCTGCTTGCATTTCTCTAGAATGTGAACAAGATTCAGCCGCACAGCACTAATGCCAGCCAACAAGCAACCGTTCAGCACAGTGCTTGCACAATCAGGATTGGAATTTATCATATTTGTACGAACCAATCAGCAACCGTTCAACACAGTCCTCACTCAAGCAGGATTGGAACTTAATCATGGTTGTACGAACCAATCAGTGCCTCTAAAGCAAATGGTATCAGAATCACAGAAATCGCACTTAGTAGCGCACAATTAATGATCCACGATAGCGCAAATCACCCATTGCCAGCTTACTCCCACAACAAAAAACATGGTCATAGTACGAGGAGGGTGGAACCCTGTTATACCTGGATCTCCCTTAGCACCTCGACGCGCTTCCTGACATTGGGCTCGAGGCTCTCGAGCACGTCCGTGTGCCGGGCCGCCAATCCCTGCAGCGTGTTCTGCACAAGCACGACGCCGAATCAGCACAGGTCCGACCAAATAGCCAATCCAAAGCCCCCAAAAATGAATGGACGGTAAATGAGAAAGCAACAAATCCCCGCGTGGAACTGCCACGGGAAACCTCACCTTAATCGACTCCACGAGGTTGGCCTTGTCCTCGGCGCTGAGCTCTGCATCGAAACCACCGAAACCAATTAAGACACCGCAGCAAGCAACGGCAACAGCGACAGGGGAGAGGAGGCGAACGAACCTGCGGCGTTGGGGACGGCGGAGGCGAGGGCGGAGAGGTCGAGGGCGTCCTTGCCGTCGCTCATGGCTGCGTCGGCGCGGGGAGACTCGGGTCCGAGGGTTCTGCGCGGGAGGAGGCGGCGAGGGGAGAAACCCTAGGGGGGCGGCGGCGCGTGGGGGCGTGGCTTCGTGGGGGGAGTGGAGGGGTGGAGACGCGGAGGGAAGGGATAAAAAAAGAGATCGAGTCCAGGGCCGCCATTTATAGCCCAGAGGCGCGGCTTTCTCTTTGGAGTTTGGACTCGGGGGCGAGCGGCGCGGTCGGGACGGGCCGGGCCCGCTTGTCGGTGGGAGACGAGTCCGTTCCCTTTTTTTTTTCCAAGGCCGGAATATTCCTTTCACGCGATTGGGGAGTCCAGTGATGAGCTGTGGCTTGCGCACGACATGACTGGCTGCTTTCTCACTGGCCAGCTCATCGGCAGTCAATCAGTTGTACTAATAAGTCCTTGCCTGCAGAGTTGGGATTCATGAATTTGCAAGGAATTTACAAGGCGATAAAATGGTGAAATCATTGGAAGAAAAAAAAAGGAAATACAAATGCGCCTTTTTCGTGTTATTGCATACCTAATTTGATAGGGAAACACGTCCATGTGCAGCGGCGACAATGTCGAAGCCAAGGAGGGAGAACTCGTCGCAGTTGTTAGGATGCTTACCGGAGCAAATAGGCTCAGGCTTTATGCTTGGTACAACTGCGAAAGACGACGACATGTCGCGCTAAAACCGTGGCGTTGGCGGAGGCGAGCATGGATGAGGGAGGCAACATCAAAGAATATGAAGAAAGTGTCTACGGTTTTAAAAAGTTCAGGTACCTCGCGCAATACGAACCACTTAAAAATGGGCCAAGGAGGGTTTCTAAAATGGGGGGAAGACTACAACACGACTCGCATGATGAGATCCAACGAGCATGCGTCGAACTGTTCCTTGACCCGTGAGCAAAGCTTGGGTCATGCTGGATTTTTTTTATTTTTACAACGAGCGTGAGACATGTCACCGGAGTTGGGTTGTCCTACAAGCGAGGGACGCAGAGGGAAGACCGAACAGAGGGTCATGATTTATAACCGACAAAGATCGGGGAAGGGGCGGGAGGTAGATTGACCTCGTGGTCGTGGCTGCGGGTATGTTGGGCCCACATGTCGGTGAGAGACGAGTCATTTTGCGGAATTATTCATTAAAGAAGAACTCCATTAAAGCAAGCTTAAGAATCACTAGATCTCCCAATCTCTCCACCCAAACTCGTTGATCTTTGGAGGATTGAAGGAGAAGGCCCGGATCTACATCTTCACCAAGCCGATTTTCATTTCCCCCTCATTCACTTGAGGGACCATTTGCTAGGGTTTCCTTTGGGAAAACCTAGTCTCTTGTTATACTCACTTGTTGTCTTTGTGACAGATCATAGCTGTTCGGGAGCCCCCAATCCAGTTGTGGGTTGTGCCCCGGATCGTTGTTGTAAAGGCTCCGGACTCCGCCTTGAAGGTTTCCGATAGTTGAAGGTGAACCAAACCTTTGTGGTGCGGTTCATCGGAGAAGAAGGTGAAGCCTTTGTGGCTGTTGAACCATTGTGTTGGTTCACACCTCTCCAACGAGACGTACTCTCCTAAAAAGGAGGAACTCGGAAATACATCCGTGTCTCCGCGTGCTTTGACTTCGGTTACCTCTATCCTTGTTTACCGTCTTTACTTCGTGTACCGTATATGTAAATTCACCGTAGTTGCATATCTAGAGAATTTACCTTTTTGTGTAAAGCCTAATTTAAAAAAGAACTAAAATTTGAAGTAGCACCTATTCACCCCCTCTATGTGTCATACCGATCCTTTGAGATGAGTCATTTTGCGGAATTATTCATTTACGTAGTGTGATTCTCGGAAGCCGTGGCTATGACATGTATGCATCTGCCTTTTCACTGTCCAATTCACAATCACCTAGTTAGTGCTGAACTCCGTGTTGTGCAAACACAATCCTTTGCTAGTAGGAAGATATACTACTATAGTACTCCTTTTGCTGGTCAATTTAACTAGGTCGAGAGGGGTTTGATATTCTTTTTTGACATTCGACCGCCTTTCTTGGTGTCTGGTTGTAGCATGAAGCACCTACAACTCGCCGGCAAGGCGGCAACGCGTGTGTTATGCCTGCCTGCCACTTCCCTTTTTATCTTTTCGGAGGCAAAGGAGCGGCCTTGGTCGAGACACTTTGCCTGAAACATGGAGGGAAAATGAAATGATCCAACTTGCCTGCCCGAACTGGGTCGTGTGGACGTGTGGCGTAGTTGTCGCGCGCCAGTTCTCCAGTCACATTTTTTTTGATTTTAAAGGCAGTCGTATCTGCCACCCGATTAGATAGAAAGAAAGTTCACCTATACTATACCTAATGCACGCACCATTGCTAGAAGATCTCTGTAAATTCCTAAAACAGAACAGACTCGTGAAGCTGAGGACTGTATTTGATGATCTTGGAGGCTGCTGGCAGGTTCAGGTGCCAATACAATACAGTGATCGATCGATATTTTTTCTTTTCTTTTCCAGTTTTAGAATCTGAACCTGAAAGTGGTAGGCGGGTTTAAGCACGATTCGTCGATTCTTGCCTTGAGGGGTGGTTGGTGGCGGCGAGGTGGCGGCGGGGTCGCGGCGGCGACCTGCGGAATTAAGTGCAGCCGAGCGACAATGGTGTCGCGGGGGTCTGGAAGGGCTAGATTTCGGCGGCGGAGGGCAGCGACACTGGCAATGTCGCCTTCCAGCCACGGCGGGAAGGGCTGCGCGGCGGTTACACGCACACGCGCGTGGCTGCATGCGTTTAGGGCTAGACCCCTGGTGATGTATATTTACATCATGAAATGTACATCACGGGCAGTTGTTGGACACCACTTTTTGTCTCATGATAATGTAAAAAAGCGGTTATTTATTAGTTTACATCCCTTATTGGAGATGCTCTAATGCACGCATGATTGTAGAAGATCTATGGAAATTCTCACCAGAGTTTAAACCTCATGTTTGACATCGGTGTTTCTCATTTAGACGGAATATTTTTCACTGGCAGACGATGTTCCCGTCGACAGCGAGACGTCCGTTGTGACTTCGTCAATATCAAGACTCAATCGTCGGCTCAATTTATCGGAGGTGTTTACAGAGTTAGGGTGTGCGTGTTTACATTCATATGGGTGAGTGTATGCGCATGTATTTGAATACTGTGTTTGTATTGTGTTTCGCAAAAATTAAACAGACATGCGAAGCTGAAGCTAAGAGTGTAATTGATGATCTTGGAGCTGCTGGCAGGGTTCAGGTGCCAACACAGTGATCGATCGACATTTTTTTTTCCTTTTTCTTTTCTCGCCTCTGAACCTGAAAGTGGTCGGCGGGTTTAAGCACGATTATTCTCGCCGTGAGAGGTGGAGGCTCCGTGCCTTGCTCCCGAGGACATCCTTTTCGTGCTGCCCATTCTGATTCTCTCAAGTTTAAATTTAAAGAGGAACAAACATAAAAATAAAAATCGTGCTACGCATCTGTCCATTGCTTGCTTCCCGGCCTGGCTCTGGATCGTTGTGATGCGACAGACGGAAGCCCCGTTGCGTTCTCGTGCCGGGACAGATGGCGCATTCAGTGACGCCGATTCCGGAATCAACGCTTTATGACGCGCCACGGCTACACGTGAACCCGTCGGCGTGCGGACTCGTTCGTGTTCACGTACAACTTTGATCGGCAATCAATGCGTTTGTTCCAGACACAGGGCACCCAGGGAAAATCGTGACGTTCATCGCTCGATCGTGGGCACACTGCATTGCAAGGACGTACGGGTTCGCTGTTTCTGGCCCGCGCGCCGGAGATATTACTGTTTCTCATTCTCGACGTATATATCGGATTGCATTACCGAGTCAAGTTTACGGTGGAACATGAATTTCAAATTCGTGTTTCAAATTTACAGAAAATTTTGAAACACCTAGCTCACTTAGATATCGTCCCGATACTTACACTAGTGGAAAACGCCAGGACTAGCGCCCCCCCCCCCCCCCCCCCCCCCCCTAGTCCCGGTTGTCCACGAACCAGGACAAGCGGCCCTCCCACGTGGCCACGGAGGAGTCCACGGGACTAACGTTAGGCCCTTTTTTCTTTTTGATTATTTTTCAGGGTTTAGGAGGGGTTTAGGGGTATCGGATAGTTTCCATCGTACGGGGATCACGTCGATGCGCCAACAACACGTTTTGGTATATATATATTATATGAAGATCACGTTGATGCATATATATATATATATATATATATATATATATATATATATATATAACACATACAATTATATAAGATCACGTTGATGCATATATATACCACATACAATATAAGTAGTACATGAAGATCACGTTTTCATATAAAGTACTTAATTGGGAGCATAGTGGTACTCTCCGAATTTAGGTATGACATCTGTAAGAAAAAATCCCGTCAATTCCTCCGCAATTGCTTTGAAGTGGTCCTGTATTAGGAGCACGTTCCGCTTCTTGCCAACTTTAAAAGAATGAGATCAAAATAAATACATGAGTTGTGTGTATATATACTATGTGGTGGCAGGCATGTCTTAAGATGTAGTAGTGTCGAGGTACTTTAGTTGAACAAGAATTTCAAAGTTTAGCTCCTTTGTGATCTACACGTAAAATTCATATTGTAAATGCTGATTTCTATTATAAAGTTTTTAAAAAAATACAAAACCCACGGTACCTAAAAAGAGGGAGTATATCGAGGAGCAGCCGTGGCATTTTCCGGCTCGCCCTCCTCTCTTACAATCTAACACGCTCGTTAGAGTGGCAAAAAGAGAGATCTAATATGGTTTAAATTGGCTACAATTTGCATCATACTGGGCCGCGTGGAAGCCAAAATAATCTACCAGGACGCGCAAGGCTCGCCCTAATATTTTTGGTCTCGAGGAACCGCAAAAGTAAGGGAAGATAATTTTGCGCTCGATCTATGAATGTGAATGGATGATAATTCAGTTGACACGTCGAGTGGAGTTATGGTACTGTGATTGAGAAGTTAGTCTTATTTTAGCCTCTCTAACGATGTATTAGATGAGGTGACAATATTATGCATGTTGTACGCAAGTTGTGTCATCTCCAAGGTTTAGTACCTGCACTATCTCTTAATTTAGGAGTGGTTAAAAGTTTAATTTATTGTATTTTATTGTACGGGATTCATTCTTGGTCCGAAGGCCCACAATCTTTTGTACGTGTCTTATCTCTTCCAACACAACTAGAGTCGACTATACGAAAATTTCTCAGCACCAAAGTGATGTCTCGGTTAGACCCGCGTCAAAGATTGCTTTAGACCCTATAGTTTCGACCAACACTGCATATTGTTTCCCCACAACAATAGAATGTAACACATATATGCATGATTGTATACTCAAACAATAGGGTTATTCCTCCAAAAATAATATAAAAATAGGGTTATTACAATTGTTCTCGCGTGCCTCCTCGATGTCATCTGGCCTGGAGCTCAGCCAGACAACCGTGCGACCTTATAAGTGACCAAAATTCAAAAATATATTTAAAAGTTTTTTTAAAAAAGAAAATAATTCTGCATGTTGTCAGTGATGTATACTATAAGCGTGCAAAATCACAGTGTGTTTTGTAGAATTTGAATATTTTGCAACTAATTATGGTTTTGTAGAATATGAATATTTTGCAACTAGTTGCGGCCGGACACTATTGTCGAACGTCACACTGAGTTTCAAAAGATGGACATGAATTTTATGTTGTATTTTGTGCTGTTTTTTTTTGCAAAATATAACCATCCTGTCAAAACGTGAAAACGGTGGCATTCTCTCATTCCGTCCTCTTCTGTCGTTCGGTCATTCATCTTTGTTTGACTCTGCTCTTGCTGTTTTAATTGTTTTTCATTCTGAATTGTTTTGATTGTTTTCTTCCTTCTCGCTAGCTCTTCTATTGTTGTACCTGTCATGTATTTTTGTATTTCTGCTTCTGTCATTCGTCTCATATTTGGCCTGTCTTCCGCCTTGGATTTGGTCTTTTTCCTTTTCTTTTTGTGCCACTGTCATCAGTTTCTGTCTTTCATTAGAACTTGTTTGCTGTCTTTCAGTCTCTCTCTTTCATTATTACTTGTTTTCCGTCTTTCATTAGTATTTGTTTTCCGTCAATCATTTTTGTGCTTCCTCTTTCTTCTGTCTTCCTTCTCTCTAGTTCTTCTTTTATTGTATCTGATTTTTTTATTCTACGAAAGGGTGGTTTTTAACTTTGTCTTTGTCTTCCTTCTTCGATTGAAAATGTGTCCTTTGTTAGTCTCAGAAATGGGATTTTAATCTTTCTCTTCCATCTTTATAGTTGTCTTTCTTGTTAGTGTCGGAAAGGGGGTTTTCATCTTTGTCTTTGTCTTTCATCTTTGATTTGTCATTCGTTAGTCTCAGAAAGGGAGTTTGATTTGTCTTTTGTTTCTCTTTTGAGTGAAGTTTTTTCGTGGGTAACTCCGCCTGCCCTATATTTTACTCTAGACATACTTGAGTTGGACAGCCGGTTCCAAGCCTGGAAAAAGGAGGAGGATCACGTTTCTTTTTCATTTGATCGAGCACTGATTTTTTGAGAGAAGGTGAGGAGGGTCTTTTTCCTTTCTCTTTGTTTCAAATAAATAGATAGACAAGGATAAATAAACAACAAGTTTGTCCCTTCACTTCTTGTTGTTGGTCGTAAGAAAGGGAAGAAGTTGTTTTTGAAGTACACTGCCACATATTTTTCGCTTGTACTCCCTCCGTTCCAATTTAATTGACTTGTTATCCGCCACATGTGGATGTATCTATACATGTAACATGTCTAGATTCCGGATGGCACCCGCCGGGTTCGGGGCCGGGTTTGGCACCCCCATACCCGCACCCGCCACCCGCCCCATACCCGCCGGCGGGTCAAGATCTGTACCATACCCGCGACCCGGCAGGTACCCGCCAAGCATCGCAGCAGCACAGAAAATGGGGAGAAAATGGTGTGCGCTGCGTGCGTCAGTGCGTGTGGTGTGGCGTGTGCTGCGTGCTGTGTGGTGTGACCCGTGGTGTGGTGTGGACGTGTGGTGTACTGGTGTGTGTTGGGTGCTGCGTGCGTGGGGAGTGGCTGGGTTAGGTGAGAGTTAGAGTGTGAGGCAATGACATGTGGGCCACTCCTCAGTCATAGCGGGTATGCGGGTCTGCGGGTATGGGTTTGGCACCCGCATACCGTCCCCGCTAGACTCGAGGGGTCTAGGTTTTTACCAATAAGCAGCCCCGTGGGTTTTTTTTCTTACCAAACCCGCCCCATTTAAGGCGGGTACCCGTCGGGTATCGGGTTTGCGGGTACCCATTGCCATCCGAAGTCTAGATACATCCATATTTGGTGGATAGCAAGTCAATTAAATTGGAACGGAGGGAGTATCTCCAAAGTCCTGAAAGTATTTTATATGTCACTTGGTAGTCCTGGATCATTTGTTGCCACAACAACTCAACTTCTTGCACGTCAAGCTCTTCATTTGCTTTGAAAGTGTTTCCGAGCCCTATAATCTTGACGTGGAACAAACATGATCTGTGTATTGTATTTTTCAACACATTTTTATCACGTTTTTCATGGCCACATCCTGATCTGTAATGATTGTCTGCGGGTGTTTGCTGCCCATTTTATTTCGTGAGAAAGAAGAAGGTGTCTCACCTGCTACGTTTTTTTTTCTTTTGGAGCCGGGGACAGAAACCCGTTCTTTACTAGACAACGGGGACAAAAAGGGAAAGCCCATATTTATTTTTTCCGTTTGTAAGAAGCGCATTCAGTTTATTTGGGCTTTCTTGGACAAACTCATATCCAGATGGTGGGCTGTGTGCAGCTCAAGCGCGAACGAAGCATCCCCACGCGATGTGTTTTGTGGCTGTGTTTCATGTCCAAGCACGTTTTTTTTGGTCCGTTTGAAGAACAGAAAAACGCGTGACAGATTGCTAGTGGTTGAAAAAACAACTGTGCGCGAAATGAAACACAGCTGACTGATAATTAGACACCCGAGAGAGGCAATTCTATAGTGGTTGACTGTAGAAGAAAATAACGCCAAATGGTAGGCAATCTCCCGGGTTAATGATCAAAAATATGGAATTTTCTCTCTCATGTTGTACGCATACATAACGCACGGCAACAAATCTGCAGCCTGGCTATATGGAAACTATTCTTGATTGTGCGAGCTCAAAGTTCGGAATTACAAATCTCGCTTACCAAAACGCCTGTAAACGTACGTACTACTACTACTTCAGGTGTCAATGGAAAGTATATATGTCGGCTGCGGGTTGAAACCAACACAGATATCTCTCGCGATCAAGATTTTTACCCCGTCTATATATTGAGGAGGTCGCTTTGGTCGTTCATCAATCAAATCAAGAAGTAGTAAATCGAAATCCAGAATGATGGGGAGCCGTCCGGTGCACGCCATGGCCGTCTTGCTCATCGGAATAATCAGCCTCGCAATGCTCGGACAGCGTAAGCTAGCAAATGTCTTACTGTATTCTCCTTGCTGGTTTCTATTGTATCCTGTACTGAAAAACACATGATGCATCATGCTTATATCGTTCAGTAGATCGCGTGGAGGCCGGGAGGAGCTACCGAGGCGACGGCAATGGCCATTCCAACATTACAAGCACTGCCACCAAGAATGCTACGGCGCCATCGGTAGAGGAGAGCAAGCTTCGCCTCAAGTTCTGTGTCCCCAGTGTTTGCGGCGACAAAGCTGTGGTCTGGTGGAACAATTGCGTCTGCTGCGTGACGCTGCCCGATTTCCCGTGCTGGGATACGCACGACGAGTGCGAGGCGTCCTGCCCCGTCTGCGACCCGGATTGCCCGACGATCTATTCGCCGGCGGGGGAGTCACACGTCTGAGTTGATGAGTGCTGAGTGAGATCCATGCATGTTTCGAGAGATGCCTGATATTAGTGTCGATCGCTTGCTATTTGATGGTCCAATAATGTACTGAAGCGCAAAATATCTTTGACAGTTATTCTAGGGGCGGATCTGCCCCCGGGCCATTGGCTATTCAATCAGTGCTGAAGCGCAAAGTAATCCCTGTATTTTTGGATGAATCAATCGAGGTGCTAATTAAACGAGGTGTTTTGAGATGCATATGCGTCATTTCGCGTGATACGCGTGATTGTGAAAATTAGATCATTGCTGCTACTCGATCGAGAGAATAACATGCATAGCTTCTGAAATTGCCGGGGCTAAATGTAATAGCCGGCTATTTTAAACTATGATCTGAACAGAGATTTTTGGCTCATGACCTCTTTATTTAAGAAGCAAAATCATATTTTACAAGATTTTAAAAGTTTGGAGAAAAATCCTGCATGTTGTCAATAATGTATCACACAAACTTGCAAACCTCAAGTTAAAATACTTTATATTCAGAACTACTTAAAAATGGCAAATGTGTGAATATGAGTATACACACTTTTAAATCTCTGAAATATATAAGATTAATATAGAGAATTTTGCATTGTGTTTTTACATTCTTCTACGATGCATCATTGACTACATAAATAGTTTTTATATATTTAAAACATGTAAATATAGGTTTTGATTTTTTTAAATAAAGGAACAACTAGAGCTCGGGAGGCAAATAGATTTTTCGATGATATCTTTGCTTTTTTTTAGAAAAGGAGGCTAAGCCCCAGCCTCTGCATCGATTGATGCATACGGCCTTTATTAATTTTATTGCTCAAGTATTACAAGTGTTCATGGGTCACAAAGAGTCGATACATGAATCAACCATCTAAAAAGACAAGATAACATAGTAGGACTGATCATCAGCATGTTATCCTAAGATCAAAACGCCAGCTGCACAGGGTGTAGAAGTCCCGCGCTACCGCAAGGAGACGGTTGCACCCAATATCCACAACGGCCCGCTTGTCCGTTGTTTGTAGGTAAGACCACGTACGAATCGAATGAATAGCCATCGGAATTACCTGCATAAAAGAGGAAGTATTTGCATTGTTAAAAATAATGTTATTGCGTATGTTCCAAATGGCCCAAAGTAAAGCACAAGAACCCACTCGAATTTGTGCTTTCTCTTGTTTATCTACCCCTCTAAGCCAACTACCAAATAAGTTGGAGATACTTTTTGGGGGTGTAATATTGAAGGCCATATGTACAATACGCCATACCATCTTAGCCAACGGACAGGTTATAAAAAGATGTTGAATTGTTTCATCTTGATCACAAAAACAACATTTTTTACATCCATTCCAATTACGTTTCAGCAGGTTATCCTTTGTGAGAATGACTCTCCGATGTAAAAACCACATGAAAATCTTTATTTTCAGTGGTACTTTCAGTTTCCAGATAAATTTACGTAGAAACCTAGCATGACCACTCAAGTAATCTAGGTATAAAGATTTGACCGTAAATTTTCCAGAATTACTTAACCCCCATTTGAACACATCAGCCGAATCAGAGAGCTGCACATCCATTAGTCTACTAACTAAGTGCAACCATCTGTTCCACCTCTCACCCGTTGGAGTTCTTCTAAACACTAAATTCGGTGGGGGTGCATGTGAAAGTACCGAAGCTACCGACTTCTCTTTCCTTTGAACAATATTATACAAGGACGGATATTGACAAGAGAGGGGCTTATCCCCGAGCCAAGTATCCTCCCAAAATCGGGTACTTTCACCGTTTCCTATAGTGAAGGACCCTCTTTCAAAGAACTCGTTTTTAACTTTCATTAGTCCCTTCCAAAAAGGAGAATCAGAGGGCTGCACTTTTGCTTGAGAAAGTGATTTAGATTGCAAGTACTTATTACTAATCAGTTCATGCCAAACCCATCCTCTGTTAGGATTTTCGAGAACCATTTACATAAAAGACTTCTGTTTTTTGCTTCTAAAACCTCAACCCCGAGACCTCCCTGCTCTTTTGGCCTACAAATGATGTTCCACTTAGTAAGTCTATATTTTTTCTTATGCCCATCACTCTGCCAAAAAAATCTGGATCGAAAAAATCCATTCTCTTCCGAACCCCTTTGGGTAATTCAAAGAACGATAGCATAAACATGGGCAAGCTTGTAAGGACCGCATTTATCAAGATGAGCCTGTCGCCATATGATAAAAGCTTCCCAGCCCAACTAGCTAATTTTTTCTCGAAACGATCTTCCACTAATTTCCACTCCCCATTTTTCAACTCTCTGAAGTGAATGGGGATCCCAAGATATCTAAAAGGGAAAGCACCTGCGTCGCACCCAAACAAATTTTTGTACTCCTCTTCGGAGTCTTTAGCTTTACCAAAACAGAAGAGTTCACTCTTATGAAAGTTGATTTTCAATCCTGATAATTGTTCAAACATACATAAGATGAGCTTCATATTTAGTGCCTTGTCCATATCATGAGACATAAATAGTATAGTGTCGTCTGCATATTGTAAAATAGAAACCCCCCATCCACTAGGTGTGGTATTAAACCGTCAACCTGACCATCCTCTTTAGCTCTAGCAATTATTATAGCCAACATATCGGCAATAATATTGAACAAAATCGGAGATAAGGGATCTCCCTGTCTTAATCCCTTTCTAGTTTGGAAACAATGACCTATATCATCGTTTACCTTGATACCTACACTTCCTTTAGTGACAAAATCATTCACCCATTTACACCATTTCGGCTCAAAGCCCTTCATTCTCATCACCTGTTGTAAGAAGGGCCATTGTACCTTGTCATACGCTTTCTCAAAATCTAATTTTAGCAGAACACCGTCCAATTTCTTCCTATGAAGTTCATGGATGGTTTCATGGAGGATAAGTACCCCTTCTAGAATATTTCTTCCAGGCATAAATGCCGTTTGTGTTGGTCGTATTACCTTTTGTGCAACGGCCATTACCCGATTGGTGCCCACCTTTGTAAATATTTTGAAGCTGACATTTAGTAAACAAATGTCTTAAAAGCCTGGTAAAGATATCTTTGCTATAAGCACATGTATTCTTGAGCCGGCCCTTCCCACTATATTTTCATTCTTAAAAGCCTGGTAAAGATAGCGTGTGCTTAAATAAGCCCAGCAATATACGACCGCCATTTTTTTCTTCTACAAATCGTCGACGCCAAATAGATTGGAGCCGGTTTAGGTCAGCTCTTTATTATCTGGCAGTTCATCAAGTTCACGTGCCCCCTCAAAAAAAAATCAAGTTCACGTGTGGTCATGAAGATTATTTAAATCATTGCTCTTTGATTGAATCATGTACTAATGCACAAAGTATGTATATATTTTCGCTGCCATTTGATGAAGTTATCAAATTGCGGGGAATACAAACACCCATGTGTGGATCAACAAGCCAAACATGCCGCCCTATTGACGAACCAAGCAACATTTGTGCTAGATTGTAAGGTTCTTTGTTGAATGACCGTTGTCCATGCACAAATGTGGTCTCGACGAAGGCTTCGGCAGTAGTCATTTTTCATGCCGAATGTGGCAGTACCGGTATCTCCCAAGATTTTACGCCCGCATCGCATTGATCACAGTCAGGCAATCACTAGCCACTCGAATTTGTCGGAGAAAAAGATGTCTCCCATCATCTCGTCCGTAGCTGCCCCTCTGATATGAAAGAGTTGATCGCCATGCTGTCACCTTAGTGTTCATTTCTTCTAGATTTTATTAGCATATAAACATTCGAATGGAAAGGTGGAAAAAAGGTAGTATTATCTATTCAAACTAAACAACAACGCTCCTCAAATTTTACGATCATTAGATATATTGCTTTATGTTCTCTAAAAGTTTGTGTTCTCTGAAATTATTTATCTAGTGTGCAATGTGCACACAAATCACGATTATTATATAAAGAACTGACTATATTGTTGTTTGAGTTTGCTGGATGGAATTATCTGTAGGTGGCATATGAGTCCATTGGTGGAAGTTGGGTCAATGTTGTAGTGTAACATATTATGTCATCGTGTTTCTAGATAGTTCCCCTTTCATGCTAAAAAATCAATATTTTCGCATAGAAAGACATATGTATATTGATATACTTAACTTGGAGATGTAATAGAAGTTCTGTTCCGAGTAATGGAGCTCGTTTAATTTGTAGCAACTATTCATAATTCATTTAGTTTGAATGTAGAGATAATGCCGCATTCGCAAAAAAGAGATCTTAGTGGATGTTTGAGAAATCATATTAACATAATATACATAATATTCGCAAAGACATATGAATATTATTATGCAAAGACACAAGTTGTTTCAGAAAAAAAAATCAAAAAACATGTACCATCATGTGTACATCATCGGTACTTGTATATTTTGTTCCGAAGGAAACATCTCAGAGAATATTGCACACAAATGAATAATTTGATGTTCTATTTACATATAGACGGGTCCTAAGATTTTGAGCGCCCCATGAATCTTCTAAGCTCTAGGTCGGGCCCTTCCGTCAGACTGAGTCGAACAAGAAGACCCAAACAATTTTTCCTCAAACCACCAACTAAGAGCAAGGCCACCGAACCTCCTCATAATACCACAAGAGATCCACTATGTGACAAGAAACAAACTAAAAATCAACACGAAAATCCTCTAGCATGCTTAACCAATTTCAGTAGCATTAATTCACATTTCTCAACTATAGCTGATGCACACGACATTGTTTGGCACCTTTGTTTTTCTACAAGAAAAGAGTTCATGGCCCACTGCCACTACACTCATAGCTGCCGCAACCATGGCACCACCAAAATGTTCTAGGGCTGCCATCCCGGTTTCCAAGCTCTGGCAAACGTGGCCTTGTCCATTTTTTCTGATAAAGGAGGTTTTATTACTTAAAAAGTTTTAAGCATTACACACGGCGTCTGCATAACTATGATGCACACAGCCATCACGAGTTCAAAAGTGCTAAATGTAAAATAAGGCGAATTACATATCAATATGAGAAATTGTAAAAAACATCTATGGTTGTGGAGGACCGATCCATAAATTATGCTACCATCCATGTTGGGATAAAAAGTCACTCGTCGTTTCCTTCAGTCTTGTACACAACTTCAAAAACAGGTCTCGATGCTCCACATGTTGCAACTGAGACCACAAACGGAGCGTAGTTGTACTCCTATAAATACCCTGCATGAGGGAAGAAATATTATCATTAAAAACCTTATTATTTCTACAGCCAAAGCGACCATATAACGGCAAGCGCTGCCACCCTAATAAGTTGTTTAAACCTATGATCCACATCATTCAACCAATTGTCAAAAATATTAGCAATGCTTCTTGGTGGGTATAAAGTAGAATCGATCTGGATGATTGGCCATATAGAACCAACTAATTGACACTCAAAGAACAAGTGCTTGATAGTCTCATCCTTATGACAGAACACACACTTTTCCATGGCCACCCAACACGGTCGGATAGAGGTCCCTGCAACACGATGGGATGAGAACCCGCCTCGATCGGCAAGATTTTTATGTTGCTCATTTTGTTGACCGATGTTACGATGTTTGAAATTAGAATAAAGAAAGGCTGCTTTTGCTGTCGAAGGAAAGAACGCCTAAGGGTAGGCAATCTCCCGTGCTAATGACCAAATATGGAAAGTTTCTCGCTCAGGTCGTACATATGGCAAACTATTCCTGATTGCGCGAGTTCATAGTTACTCCATCCGTTTCAATTTAATTGACTTGCTATACACCATATGTGGGTTACATGTCTAGATACATCCACGTGTGGTGCATAGCAAGTCAATTAAATTAGAACGGAAGGAATATGAATTAAACACCTCGGCTACTAAAACGGTCAATGGAAAGTATGTCGGCTGCGGGTTGAAACCAACACAGATACCTCTCGCGATCAAGGTTCTTACCCGTCTATATATATCCAGGAGATCGTGCTTGGTCGTTCATCAATCAAGTCAATCAAGAAGTAACAAATCAAGAAGATCCAGTATGATGATGGGGAGCCGTCTGTCGCACGTGATGGCCGTCTTGTTCATCATGATCAGCCTCGCCATGATCGGACAGCGTAAGCTAATGCCTAATGCTAACCGTCGTACTGTATTCTCCTTGGTAGTTTCTATTGTGTTGTTTACTGACAAACACATAATGTATTGTGCTTTGTGTGCAGTAGATCGCGTGGACGCCGGAAGGAGCTACAGAGGCGGCCATGGACACGCCAACATGACCAGTGCTGCCACCAATGCTACGGCGCCATTGGTAGCCGAGAGCAAGCTTAGCCTGAAGTTCTGTGTCCGGGGGCCCTGCACGCCCGGAGGTCTGGTCTTAGTGAACTACTGCGTCTGCTGCCAGACGCTGCCGGATACCCCGTGCTGGCACTCGTACGAGGAGTGCGGCGAGGCGTGCCCCGTCTGCGACCCGGAGTGCCCGACAACATATCCGCCGCCGCCACCGCCGCCGGAGTTACTCCTATGGGTTTAGTGAGTGCTAGGTGAGATCTTTTTTGAACAGGAGTGCTAGGTGAGATCGATGCGTGTTTTTAGAGACACCTGACCATGGAGATGTTAGTGTAGATCGCTGTTATTCTAAGGGCGGCGGCGGGTCTGCCCAGGGCCTTTTGTTTATTGTGAGAGTGTTTCCTTTATCTAAACATATTGTAACTTTTGGATGAATCATTGAGTGCTAAACGAGATTTTATATGCGTGATTCGTGTGATATCGAATTTCCTATTGACGTACGGAGTACCGAACCGAACTCTCACCCATCCCGACCTTGTTTCCTCCCACCAATAAAGAGTATGCTCCGTTTGGATGTTCATATTGAGAGGGTAGATATTATATTGGGCTCAATATCCAATATCCAGGATATTGATATTGAGATTGAATGTCAATATTTTCTGTTTGAATGTGTTCGACATTCGGAACTAGACAAGATATTGAGTTTGAATGTCAAATGCTGTTTGGATGTTATAAACGCGGTTTTTCGAGATATTGATCAAAATGTACAGAACAACCACATATTATGGTACAGAACAACAACACTATATCAAATTCAATGCATAATCCATCATAAACGACCATTTTAATGAAGTCTCAAACAAACAAGGTACAAAGTCTCATACGCAATATGACATGTTCTTACATAGCAATCACAAATGACAAGCACTCAAGGCAACATGAGCAGCCATTCCTTCCTCAACTCCAAGGGGAGCTCCATAAGTGCATGAAATAAACGTTCGCTAAGGTTTAGCTTCCCATAAGCTCGCAGTTTGTCAGATCGAGACAAGTCTGGTATGTCATCAAGTGCAGCAAGTATCACAGAAGGAGGAGTAACCTGGGGTGCCTGTAATGGCTCCGTCGACTTCATTGCATCACTCCAAGACGTCTTCATATCACCAAGCATGCACATAATTGCTTCACCCATACGTGGCTTCTTTGATGGGCTAGCACATTCAGGAGAGATATCATTGGTCTCTTGTGTTAGTGGTATAGTTTCAGCCTCAGTTTCAGTTTCCGCACCAATCCTAGCACCTTGACCGGTGGCATGGTCTTTTGAGTAAATAGTACATATCTCATTCCAGTTGTGGATCACCTTGTTCTTGTATATAGCTGCTTTTTCATTAGCCTGCAAGCAGGCACAATGGCAAGTTACATTGGCAAGTTACAAAAAATTAGAATGAGCTAGCGACATGTCACGTACCTCCACATATCTTTCCCATACTTCATCGTTGTCCATTTGAAACGCATTCTTGTCCCAATCCCAGCCAAATCCACTTTGAGAAAGAATTTTGCTTACAATCTCATAGTGCTTGTCAAAGGTTTTGCACCTTGTTACGATTTTGTCCTTTGTGACGTCCACCCCACACTTCTCTTTAACATTCTTGATAGCATGTCGATACACATGTGACTTCCATCCATTTTGAGCATGATCTCCATTGTTGTGATGCTCAACAAGCACGTCCAACAAGGCACGGTCCATCTCCGGAGTCCACTGCGTGTAAGCTCTTCCAAATTTCTTTGACTTTGCTCCCTCCATGGACCTGCACAAGTAATAAGGACCAAGAACAGTAGACATACAAATTGTATTAGCAATAAAAAAGGCACCCACAGTACACATACAGATTGTATTAGCAATACAACTCGTGAACAATTGAACGGGATCATATTATATATATAATAATTTCCTTGTCACAATGATGCATGTACAAAATACTCCAAAAGCACCATCTAGTAACCAAACACATCACCCAAAATATCCACGGGCAACAAGGTAGCTAACCCACTAATCAGCACTACTACCAAAATATCCACGGGCTTGACTTCTAGCTAGCTAACCCACTACTGGTGCTACTACTGTTCTTTCTACCACAGCCCAAAAGTTCTTTCTACCACATTTCTAGCACGAGCGTGACGCAGGTTATATAACTCCTCGGCTTTTTTGGGCCGTTGTGCACTTGCTGCCCACTCTTTCAAGTGATATCGAGTGGACCTAAATGGAGTAAGAAATCCAGGTCCATTGGTGTAACCTGCGTCACCCAAGTAATATTTCCTATGGTCAATCAAGCAAAGTTAGTTATCTAAGAACACAAGAAAATAAAAACAAAAGGCCAAGATAAAAAGTAGTACCATTAGGTACAGCAAAGGCATCTTGGCGACTTGTTCTCATTGCATCACGTAGGACTCTAGAGTCAGAAGCTGAACCCTCCCAACCAGGCAAGACATAAAGAAATTTCATGTTCCAATCAACAACACCGAGCACGTTAGTGGTGATAGCTTGTTTTCTATTTCTGTAGCGTCCTTGGTCAGCCACATCAACAGTAACAGCAATATGGCAGCCATCTAATGAGCCAAGTGCATTGAGAAACCACTTCCATTTGTAATCATTGGGAGGTTCAACGGAAGGATCAGGCAATTTAATGAACTCCCCATGGAGACATAGAATAGCCTTTAACACCTCAGAAAAGTGTGAACTAATAGTCCATAAAGACCTCTTGTACTGCCCTCGCAACAACCTCATTTTTAAACTGTGACCAACAACAAGCAAGAACATAGCAATCTTTTCTTCCACAGCAACATACACGATGTCCCGTAAGCCACATTTCTCACGCAACATAGCACACAAGTCATGAAAGTTTCTTTTTGTTAGATGAAGCTGATCATAGCAAGCAATTTTAGTCCCATCATACATATCTTTCAACAAATACTTTCGAAGAGAGAGTTTATGTTCATCATCGGTAAAGGTCCTTAAGTCCCTCGGTACCCGTTGTGTACTAAGATATGCCATTGCAAGAAGAGTGGATTCAAAGTATTGTTTCATCAACACAATCCTTCTCCTCTTCCTTCTTTTGTTTTCTTCAGATACATAATTAACCAAGTCTAACTCTTCCGACATTTTGCAACTACAAGAATTTTGATTTCAGAAATTTGCATCAACAAAACTGAAATTTTTACAAGCATGTTAACAAAAACAGCACTTCAAAAGTTCAGCACATGATGCACATCACATTGACATTAATGTACAGCAACAATCAATTCAAAATTTCAGCAGTGCATCAGCAACTCATCCAAATAAAACATCAGGGGCTAACAAACTAGCATTAGTACAACAACAATACTACTACGTGAGGGGAGAGCAGGGCATGTACAGCAACCAGTGGAAGGGGGTGGTGAAGGAGGGGAAGGAGGCTCGATCCGTACCTGAACTGCGAAGCTGTAGCTCGGGATTCACCGGTGCCGGCCGCCGGAGCTCGTCCAGTCGAACCCTAACCTGCAGGGAAGAGGAGAGATATGAGACGGGAGGGAGAGAGCATATGCCACGAGGAGAGAGGGAGACGACAGCTGTGGCGGGGAGGGAGGATGGAGGGTGCAGGGCCGCCGGCGGCCGGCCGCTGGACGGGAGGGCGGAGGGAGGGAATCTTACCTGCGCCGCCGCCGTCCCTAGGTCCAGCGCGGGGGGAGCTGCGTGAGACGAGGTCGGGAACAGGTACGGGAGAGACTCTTTTCCGAATATGGAGGAATGTCGAGGCCACGGGCTGGATATTGGGCTGGACGGTTTTCTTCCTTCACGCAGCTCGCTCGATATTGCGCCCGAATGTGGAGCCTGAATGCCACGCTCCGCCAAACGGTGACATTTGGGATATTCGGCTAAGAATGGATGTGAATATCCAATATCAAGGCTGAATGCAAACATCCAAACGAGGTGGTACAGATCTCGCTTTAATTTGCCGCGCAAGTAAACACAACAAACGATGATCTCCAACATAGCAATCCATGGTGTCGGCGACGACGCCGTCTCCTCGAGCCACTACAATCGACGACCACCGACGGCTTGGCCCCACCTGCTACCGCGTTGAGGTGGCGGCTGGCCGCCCTGATGCGCCCTCTTCGATCACCCTTCGGACTCCATCTTCGTTCCAGCTTAAAATAAATCGCCATAATTTGGCGTCCAATTTCGATAATATTTCTTCAATAGTTTTTCTGAATAAAAAAGACAACATAATACAGGAACTTGCACTGTGGCATCCTGTTAATAGGTTAGTCTCAGAAAATGCATAAATTGATGTATAAGTGTAAATAAAACATGACATTGATATAAAACAAGCATGGAACAATAAAAAATTATAAATATGTTTTGGACGTATCACCCCGCACAGACACCACGACTCCACGAGACCACACACCACACCACAGACCGACGCACAGCAAGGCGGCGCTTCGCCATCAGCCACCGCCACCGCCGCGCAGCCACCATGGATCCTTTGCTGCGTGGGCCACCAGTGCCTCCGCCTCCGTACTCGCGACCCCGTCAGACCAGGTGCGGATGCCGGTACGCTCCGCCCCAAGCGGGTTGTCTTTCCGGGCGACTGTGGACGTGCGCTATCAGGGGCATCTCTCGGGCACCTTCGACACCGCATCACTGCCCTCGTCGTTTGACGCCCCAGTTGGGCACCTCGCGACGCTCTTCGCCGCCCACCTGCCCGCGCGCATCACCGCGCCACGCCAGCCCCTGGCTGCTTCCTCCGCTGCTCAGATGGAGCAGGACATTGGCCTTCTGATCACGGATGCTCACCATCTTGGGGACGCCGAGGATGACTAGCGCCCGGGAGTTCTTGGCTTCTCACGCCCGGTTCTTGGTCCGGATGTTGAGATCGCTGGATAAAGATAGATTAGTCTTTCTATAGTATTTTTCAGTCTTTTTCTAGATCTGTTGATTTGATTATGTAAATTTCAGTCTTCTCGCAATATTTATAGTATTTTTACTTATTTATAATTTATTTTTATCGAACTATTACCTAATTAGCACAATAAACCATATACAAATGTTTAAAAATATTAATCATGGTCTTCTTTTTCATGCAATTATAAGTTGGCCTTATCATGCTAAATTTGTGTATTCTATAAATAAAGTTACATTTTTTATATTTCTAGACATTATCCCTTCTAAATATCTTAAGCTTATTCCTTTTAAATGTGAAGTACAAAATAAGGCGAACCACACCGAATCGTGGATTAACTTGTGACACTTCAATACATTAGTGAATATAATATATAAATACACATGTAGGGATGTCTAAACTGTAAAGTGTAACAAATATCTTGTGTCAGTTTCTAGTTTATGGTTACGTATAGTGACATAGAATTTTGGATTTGAGAAGCTAATAGAAAATCATAGAGTATGTAAGGTTTTTATGTGGAGCTTTTCATTGAATAGTTGGTATTTTTTTACTGGTTTTGTCGTGGTAAAATGTATCCAGTGGGCTCAATAAGCAGTTGACAGTGTGTAGTACTCGGTATTGGAATTACACTGCTTTTATAACAACAAACATAAAAATGTCATGTATTCTACGAGTACATACCTATAATCTGATTACTAGTATGATTGGGTCAACACACCGAGTATGATACGCACAAGTGTATAAGATCTTTGTTGTCTTTCGTGGGAATTATTTTATACATATTTTGACACGATGAGAGATAAAGATAGTAATAGGTACTTAACAACTGATGCATCTCTTTGAAGCAGCACTTCGGGCACCGTGACGTGCATCATCATGATCTAGTTGTTGGTTGATCTTTGGATCTGACCGAGTAAATAAGAACGTTAAGTGGATCGGGTCAATAACCAACATTCGTGTTCCTCTTATCCCAACATGATCGCCCTGATCAAGGGCATCTTAAAAAATGGTTTGGTTCCCCGTTGTCAGCACATATATAAAGGGTGGGGCATGTATGCCTACGCGGGTTAGTGCTTCTATGTACGGCCGGCCTAGTTCCCCAAACTCTTGTACACCCTGATCCGATCTAAAAGGTATGCTGAAGCGACGGGAAGACCAAGACTACCGTAGGTCACCTTCAAGGGTTGTGTCGGCGTCCATGGGCTTTCTCCTTGACCACGGTGCTCCCGTGATGACTGATACGTTTCAAACGTATCTATAATTTTTAATGTTCCATGCATGTTTTACATCAATTGTCACATGTTTAATATGCATTTTATATCATATTATGACATTTATTGGACTAACCTATTAACAAGATGCCACAGTGCCAGTTTCTGTTTATTATGTCTGTGCATTGCAGAAAAGGTCCAAAAATGAAAGTGCTCAGAAAAATCTGAAAAAATAACAGAAATTCTATTTCGCCAGAAGACTCCGGGAGCCACAAGGACAAGTCCAGGGGAGGCCCACAGCCCCCACACGCACCCTCCGCGCGGTTGGGGCTTGGCCGCGCCGAGGGGTGGTGTGGGCACCTCGTGCACCGCCTCGCGACGCCCTTTGGACTATATATTGCCCCTGACCTAAAACTCACAGAAGAATCGACGATTTCTCCAGAAAAGTTCCAGAGCTCCGCCGCCATCCAAAATCCTAATTCGGGGGACAGAAGTCTCTGTTTCGGCATCCTGCCGGGACGGGGAATTGCCCCCGGAGCCATCTCCATCGACGCCACCGCCTCCATCATCGCCGTTGCTGCCTCCTATGATGAGGAGGGAGTAGTTCTTCATTGGGGCTGATGACTCATGCCGGTAGCTATGTGGTTTATCTCTCTCTCCCATGATGTGATCTATATGTGATCATGAGCTTTGTAATCTAGTTGAATCCATAGATGTTACTCTTCATTATTTTATGATTATGCTACTCAAAGTGATTTTATTAATGTAAACTCCGGAGTCACCTTTGTCCCACGGTGCGAAGTTGACAGTGTGCGCACCGTGTGTGGCTCTTAGACTAAAGATTACAGGAATACTTATCATGAATTATTATTTGTGTTGGATGTCTCTATGAAATTGTGGTGTTTGTCTAGTACTATTTAGGGCGCTCAAGTTGACAGTGTGAGGTTCCCTAGATGTGGAATGCGACTTTAAGGTGTGCTTTTATAGCCCAACGCAGTGGATTGGTGTTCGTTATCCAACGAGAGAATAACTCAGAGTAGCATAGTGAAGAGGAAATATCTATGTATTTAATTATATTATTATTGTTGAGAGTGTCCACTAGTGAAAGTATGATCCCTATGCCTTATTTCCAAGCATTGAAACACCGTTTACTCTCATTTTGTCTCATGTTTGCTTGCTGCCATTTTTATTTCAGATTGCAATTACCACTTATAATCATCCATATCACTTGTATTTTAATATCTCTTCGCCGAACTAGCGCACCTATACATCTGACAAGTGTATTGGGTGTGTTGGGGACACAAGAGACTTCTTGTATCTTAATTGCAGGGTTGCTTGATAGGGATATCTTTGACCTCTATCTCCCTGAGTTCGATAAACCTTGGGTTATTCACTTAAGGGAAACTTGCTGTTGTTCTACAAACCTCTGCACTTGGAGGCCCAACACTGTCTACAAGAATGGAAGCGTGCGTAGACATCATGCTCTTTTCTGGCGCCGTTCCCGGGGAGGTAAGGTAAAAGGTACTCACATCCTCCAGCTACTTAGCTATTTTCTAGCACTGTTGCTGACGTGTGATTGCTCGAAGGTATTTACTTTAGATTCTGCAATTATATCTTTTTATTTCTTTTTTTATTTCACTAGTTAGGCTTAATGGAAAACAAAAAAATTAGAGAGCTCTATGAAATTTATCTTGAGTTAGGACATGATGCTTTTGAAGAGAAAATTAAAAAACATATGGAAAATTATTTGCGTGATGGTAGCAATGTTATATCTATGAATTCTATGAACACCATTATTGCTAATGCTATGCAAAGCTCTAAGCTTGGGGAGGTTGAGGTTTTTGAAAATCCTTTTGCTACAAATGATTATATATTTGAGACCTCTCCTCCTAGTGAAGTTTTTGAAAATCCTTTTGCTACTGATGATTATAATGATTGTGATATTTTCAGTCTACCTACTATTGAGGATATAGTTTATGTTGATTATGATATGACTCCTATATATGATGTTTACAATGATGAATATGATATTTTTAGTCCATCTACTATTGAGGATAAAATTCATTATGATTATTCTATGCCTCCAATTTATGATGATTACAATGATGGATGTGATACTTTTACTCCCACTATTACTAATGAAACTGTTTATACTTATGTGGAGAGTAATGATACTTTTATGCATGTGGATCATGATAAGAATGCTTTATGTGATAGCTATATTGTTGAGTTTATTCATGATGCCACTGAAAATTATTTTGAGAGAGGAAAATATGGGTATAGAAATCTTCATGTTACTAAATTTCTTCTCTTTATGATGAATGCTTTGAGCTTTCTCTTGATTTGTTTTTATTTGCTGGGTACTTTAAGATCTACTGGTCCTTATGAGATAGGGAGACACAATTTCATATATCACAATAATATTAAGTCTCCTCTCTTTATGTTGAATTTTTTGAAATTACACTTGTTTTGCCTTCCTATGCTAGTCACTTTGTTCTTCATTGACTTGTTTTTTTACAAGGCTCCTGTGCATAGGAAGTGGGTTAGACTTAAATGTGCTTTATATTTGCTTCTTGATGCATTCGTATATGTTCAACTCTTATACATATGAGAGTATCATTAAAATTAGCATGCCTAGCTAAAAGGCTTTAAAGAAAAGTGCTTGTGAGAGACAACCCATTGTTTTTATTTTCTGCTATTTTTATTTTATTTGAGTTAAGGTGCTGTTTACTTCTGTATCAATGCATTTGTATCTTTATTTTCTTGCATTGTTGTGCCAAGTAAGGCCTCTAATAGGAAGATGATGCTAGATTTGGATTTCTGCGCAGGAACAAATTTTTTCTGTTCACCATTTTGCTTCTGTAAAATCACAGAAAAATTATTTAAATCTGAATTTTTTTGTGCATGATCCTCAGATATGTATGCATCTTTTGTTAGTTCAAAGTTTTTCGATCTGAGCAAAGTAAGTGCCTCGAAAAAATTCGTCTTTACCTACTGTTCTGTTTTAGACAGATTATGTCTTTTATTTTGCATTCTCTCTTTTACTAGTGTTGAGTGGAATTCTTTTTTTGGGTGGAAGAGCTTCACATAACATCAGTGGCAGTAGTTAATATTTAAAGTAATGGTCATGTTTGCGTCCTTACAGAACATGTGAATTTTTGATTGTGCACTAACCCTCTAATGAGATTTACTTTGAGTTTGGTGTGACGGAAGTTTTCAACGGCCAAGAGGGAAGAGTGATATAATAGGATGGAGAAGAGTGAAGAGCTCAAGCTTGGGGAGGCTCCCATGGATCTCCCCAGCATATTTCAAGAAGACTCAAGCGTCTAAGCTTGGGGATGCCCAAGGCATCCCCTTCTTCATCGGCAAAATTATCAGGTCATCTCTAGTGAAACTATATTTTAATTCTTTCACATCATATGTGCTGTTCTTTGAGCGTCTATGTATTTTATTTTCTGATTTGTTTTTGTTTTGTTCTCTGGTAACTACAATGCTTGATCACAATATTCTTGTTTGGGAGAGAGACACGCTCCGCTTTTTCATTTGAATACTCCTATTCTTCACTTATACTTGTTGAGTATTCCTGTCTAGCGCTGTTTAGCTTCTAGCTCTTGGTTTTCATGTATCTCTTGTCAGAGCTATTAGTTCTTTTGTAGAAAGTATTCTCTTGCTTCACTTATATTTGTTTGAAGAGTTTATGTTGAAGTAAATTGATTGGTGTTTGGTTGGAACAGAAAATGTTGCATGTGGTAGATGGTATAATGGAAAACGCTTACATATTCTTGTAGATCACTGTATTGGATAATTTGATACTTGTCAATTGTTTTGAGTTATCAAGTAGTTCATATTTAAACTTTTGTATCATGTAGTTAAAACCTATTAATGAAGAACTACCGTAAAGCTCGTTGAAATTTGGTTTGCATGATTGGTATCTCTAAGGTCTAGATATTTTCTAGTAAAAGGGTTTGGTTAACAAGGAAGACAGTGTAGAGTCTTATAATGCTTGCAATATGTTTTCATATAAGTCTTGTTGTGTCGGTTGATATCCTGTGTTTGCTTCAAATAACCTTGCTAGCCTAAACTCTGTACTGAGAGGGAATGCTTCTCGTGCATCCAAAACCTTGAGCCAAAATCCATGCCATTTGTGTCCACCATAACTACCTATATGTGGTATTTCCTTGCCACTCCAAGTAATTTTTTCATGTGCTACCTTTAAATTATTCAAAACTGTTATTATTCCTGTTGGGGATATGCCTGCTAGGGGTATCACCAGCATGGATCAATCCGGCTAGTCCAGGGTGGCCCGCAGTGGTGGTTAAGGCTTTGCCTACGGGTGGCCCAGATAGCTGACGACCAAGGAAGGCAGATGCCGGCAAGGAGGAGGCCCAAGACTGAAGCCCATGAAGCCACCAAGACCAAGACGGAAGGCGGCATACTTGCCGGCTAGGTTTAGGACTCCGTATACTTGCTGGATACGTAATCACCTTGTAACCCTAGGTCCAGCCGCCTATATAAGCTGGACCTCGGGACGCCTTTAGGGATACTCTCATACGATTCAACACAACCAACTCATTGTAACCTGTTCACGGCGATATTGC
The DNA here is from genome assembly GCA_947311845.1 of Poa pratensis. NCBI lineage: Eukaryota > Viridiplantae > Streptophyta > Magnoliopsida > Poales > Poaceae > Poa > Poa pratensis. The sequence continues at coordinate 43,788,274 of CAMZMU010000060.1, forward strand.
CTTATAGTGAGTTATAGCAGCACGTAGGGCACCGCCACCGCCGTGGTGCCTGAAGCTGGGTAAACCGCCGTGTACAATCCCGACCTTGACGACGTCCACCTTCTTGCCCTACGTTCACCCTCGGCTAGCAGGACCCCGTCTCCTATCCAAGATGCCGATACGACGACAGTTGGCGCCCACCGTGGGGCCTAAGGCGTCAGGCGTCACGTTCCAGGCGGGAACTCTTGGCGGCATCGGCGAAACAATCGCCGTCGGCCGCGCTGTTCGCTACGGCGACAACCACTACATCAGCTGCGACGAGTCCTACATCCCCGCAGACGACTACATTGTCGGATGCGGAGTTGTGCCGTTTGGCGGCGTCGATGTGTTCATCGGCTACACTTCTGAGGCGTATGGGTTGCCGCGAATTTATTCGCCATCCCACCCCCCTACAATCAAGACGGATCTGAGTTTGCCTCCTCTGAGGAGTCCGCAGATTCAGATCTACACTTTGTCGGCATGACGGGACTGGGATCAGACTCCCAGCCCAACAGTCAAGATCCCGAATCTATTCTTCCTGCGCTCCAGGATGATGCGATGTCGGATGCCGGATCCAGATCTACCGTTCACGTCAACGTAGATTCTGATTCCGAAGAAGATTCTGCCAGCATGTTCGAGCAACGGGTCAAGAAGTGTTTTGTTACACCTGATCCTCCGCCATCTGAGGCGGCTACGGCTCTTCCGTCAACATGCAGCAGGTTTTTGTGGCGGATGTCACCGGTGCAGCTCAGAGAAGGCGGCAACTGACGCCGCCAACCTGGGGACCCCGGCAACCGATCCACAGTTTCCAGAGCCTCCTGGGGCTCCAAAGAAGAAAATTCTGGAGAAGGGCGAGCCCAGCAAGATAGGAAGCATGGCGGCTCTGGCGGAAGTTCTTCACACGCCGGTAAACGACAAAACCAATCCGGCTGATTTGGAGAAACTTCGGAACACCTTGGTGGAGCAAACTGAGTACCTCAAAAGCAAGCAAGCAGAGGTCCAGAGCCTCCTCGACGAAGCCAAGGAGGAAAACGCCAAGATAACTGCCAAGTGCGACCCCAAGCGCAATCTTTTCACCACCACCCCATTGCCCAAGCCGGCAGGACAAGTGGCGGAAAGAAAGGTAGGAAAGGCAGGGATCATGACACCTTCAAATCCCCTGCCCAAAAGCTTGGTTTCGAGTGGGCTACAGCGCCGCAGCGTAAGGACAAGAACGGGGACGTCATCCTCGCAACCCTGTCCTCAACACTGCAGCCGCCTTGGACATCCTCAACAATGATGACTATGACAAGGACGAGAAGATCTACTACGCATCGATCCTTGCTCACAAAGCTCTAGAGCAGCAGGCCCGTGCTGATTCTCGCGCCGACATGGCGGACGCAAGGGGAGGAAAGTTGGAATCAAAATCCAACGCTTGCAAAGCTGCGGCCGGTGGCAACCCAGAAGATCCGTCCGGCTCCAGTAGCCACGGAAAAGGGAAGGACAAGGAGAAAGACCCACGCAAATCACCACCTCCAAAGGCAGCGTGATGAGGCATCCAGGACCGGCAACAGGCGCAAGGCCTCACCTCCCGCCTAGGCGGGATGAAGGCGGAAGCAGGGGCAGCAAGCAGCCGCCAAGGAGTGGCGGCAACCGCGACGATGCCCCGCCGCCAAGAAGAAGCAGGGACCGCACACAGTCCCCACCACCAGTGCCCAGGCACGAAGGCGGAAGCCGGGGACACAACAATGAGCCTAGGCACAGCCGGGCAGCGCAGGACGAGCCCATGCTGATAGATCTGGCAAACAGCTCAGTCCGCAAGACGCGAGACATCGTCTCAATGACATCAAGGCTGGAAAGCAAGATGCCTATCTAGGACCTGAGTGCTTTGGCCCAGCCATCCGCAACGTTCAAGTACCCAGAGACATGACATCAGTGTCAAAAACTCATCAAAGGTACAATGGAGCGGACAAGCCAAACTCATGGTTGTCGGACTACGCGCTGGCAGTTGAAATTGCGGAGGCAATGGCCTCGTCGCTGCACGCTTCCTTCCCCTCATGTGGAGGGGACAGCCCGAAGCTGGATCGAAAACTTGCCGGAGAAAAGCATTCATAGCTGGCATGACATGGAAAAGGTGTTCACGCAGCACTTCCAAGGCACGTACAAGCGACCCAATACATACACAGATTTGGTTCGTTGCGTGCAAAAGCCAGATGAAACAGCTACAAGCTTCTTGGCAAGGTGGATTCAAACAAAGGCAAGCTGCGAGAACGTAGACGACAATCAAGCAATCCATGCCTTCACCACGGGCCTCCTGAAGGGCTCAAGTCTCAGACATAAGCTCGTACGCATGCAAGTCAAGGATCTCGGAGTCATGCTCGAAGTAGCAGCCATGTACGCACAGGCGGATGATGATGCACGCGATGGAGATGGCGCACATGATATGGCGCCAAACAGGCGAGCAAGTCACAAACGCAAGGCTCCCCAGGATGACAAAGCCGGACCATCAAACGAGGTCGCCGCCGCCTTCGAAGGCAAAGGCGGCAACCGCAAGTGGAAAGGAAAGGGTAAAGATGGCGGCTCCAGCAAGCAGCGCCTGACGTATGATCAGGCGAAAGCCTTGCCTGCCCAATCCACGCGTCCTTAGGCAAAGTCAACCACACATTAGGGGAATGCCGGTTCATGGAGGACTTCAAGAAGGACCCCGAGGTTGGCTGGAAATCAAAAAAGAGCAAAAAGGCTGAGAAGACAAAGAAGGAAGACGATGATGGGGCTGTGTCCATGTCGAGGATGAGGAACCCAAGCTGATGCGCAAAGAAAGGAAATATCCCAAGGTACATGGCCAATTGGTGTGCTTCCTGGGCACTCCTTCGGCAAAAGAAGAAAAGGCGGAGATGCGCGAGCTAAACGCCACAGTACCAGACGTTCCCCAGTATCTAGACTGGTCAGAGGAGCCAATAACTTGGGATAGAGATGATCATCCAGATCACGTTCCTCACCCCGGCAAATACGCCCTTGTCGTCGACCCAATTGTCGATAACTTCAGGCTCACCAAGGTGTTGATGGATGGCGGCAGCAGCCTCAACATCATCTACGCGGACACTCTGAAGCGCATGAACTTGTCGGAAAGCCAGCTTGACTATAGCAAGTCAAGTTTCATGGCATTGTTCCGGGAAAGCAAGCAAGTCAATGGGAAGCATCAGATTGGAGGTTACTTTTGGGCCTGAGACAAACTACCGCTCGGAGTATCTCAGGTTCGAAGTAGTCCCCTTCAAAAGTGCCTACCACGCCATTTTTGGACGGCCAGCTTTCGCCAAATTCATGGCTCGCCCGTGTTACATATACAGCAAGCTGAAGATGCCGGGACCCAATGGTACAATTACCATCAGTGGCAACTTCAAGAAAGCAAAGGAGTGTGAGCGTGGCAACGCCGCCTTCGCTGAGGCAGTCCTCCACGCAGAGGAGTTAGCCATGTTGAAGAAAGAGCTCGATACATCACAGTTGCCGGAGCATGTAAAGACCGCTGAGCAAAAGAACACTTTCAAGGCGTCCGAAGACACAAAGAAGGCGGATCTGGTCCCAGGTGACAGCTCCAAGCAAGTCACCATAGGGGCTGGCTTGGACGACAAATAGGAAAGCGCGCTCGTCAGGTTCCTCCGTGAGAATCAGGACATCTTTGCATGGTCATCAGCTGACATGCCAGGTGTCCCGAGGGAACTTGCCGAGCACTCTCTTAACGTCTACGAAGGAGCCAAACCAGTGAAGCAAGGAATAAGACGCTACGGTGAGAAGAAGCGGACAGCAATAGGGAAGGAGATCATCAAGTTGCAAGAAGCCAAGTTCATTAGGGAGGTAGTACACACTGATTGGTTGGCAAATCCTGTAATGGTTCCAAAACCTAATAAGGAAATGAGAATGTGCATTGATTATACCGGTTTGAACAAGTGCTGTCCTAAGGACCACTTTGCTTTGCCTCGTATAGATCAGGTCATAGACTCCACAGCCGGCTCCGAGCTGCTGTGCTTTTTGGATGCGTACTCCGGGTACCACCAAATCAAAATGCGAGAATCCGACCAAATCAAAACAGCGTTCACTACGCCCTATGGGACCTTCTGCTACATCACGATGCCCTTCGGTCTAAAAAATGCCGGCGCAACGTATCAGCGGTGTATGCAAAGATGCCTTCACGAGCAAATTGGCCGCAATGTTCACGTCTATGTTGACGACATTGCCGTCATGTCAAGAAAGAAGGCAGATTTGCTTGACGATTTGAGAGAAACCTTTGATAGCCTCCGGGTATATAGGATGAAACTCAACCCGAAAAAATGCGTCTTCGGGGTTCCTGCCGGCAAATTGCTTGGCTTTATCGTTTCCGAACGAGGGATAGAAGTGAATCCAGAAAAAATCAAAGCGATCCTCAACATATCCAGGCCCAAGGACCTGAAGGACGTGCAGCGACTTGCCGGCTCGGCGGCTGCCGTCAGTCGTTTCATTAGCCGTCTTGGTGAGAAGGCACTGCCTCTCTACCGGCTTCTGAAGAAATCCGACAACTTCGAGTGGACAGACGAAGCAGACGCCGCCTTGCAGCAACTCAAGGACGCGTTAACGTCTGCTCCAATTTTGGCAGCTCCTCGTTCGCAGGAACCAATGCTGCTCTATATCCGCAACTAACTTGGTTGTTAGCGTGGTACTGGTTGTGGAACGCAAGACGGAAATTTCAGACTTGCCGGAACAACGTCCGGTTTACTTCATCAGTGAAGTATTTTCCGCCTCAAAACAGCGTTATCCGCATTACCAGAATTGGTCTACGGTGTTTTTACGCCGCCAGGAAGTTAAGGCACTATTTCCAGGAACATTCAATAACGTGGTGAGCAAGGCACCTCTGGGGGATATCATCAATAATACAGATGCAACAGGCCGCGTTGCCAAATGGGGCATTGAACTTGCCGCCTTCGACATCTGTATAACCCAGAACGGCCATTAAGTCTCAAGCCTTAGCAGATTTGTAGCTGATTGGACGGAGGCCATGGACGAAGTACCTCTCCCTGAAGATGCATACTGGATCATGCACTTTGATGGATCAAAAATGCTCAGGGCTCGGGGGCTGGCATTGTTTTAAGAAACCCTCAAGGAGACAAGCTTAGTTATGTGTTACAAATTCACTTCAAGGCAACTAATAATGTTGCTGAATACGAAGCTCTCCTTCATGGTTTACACATTGCCAAGGAACTTGGCGTCCAGCGTGTCCTCTGCTACGGAGATTCAGATTTGGTGGCGCAACAGATACGTGGTACTTGGGACACAAAGAGCGAACAATGGCGGCATATCGAGCTACCGTTGACGAATTCGCCAAGTGTTTTCTAGGCTACGAGGTCCGCCACATCCCAAGAGCTCAAAATGAGGCGGCAGATACACTTGCCAGAATGGGTCTGAACGCAAAAAGGTACCAAAAGATGTTTTCCTGGAACACCTACACAAGCCGTCAATTAAAGGAGCAGACCTCCTTGACCCAGATCGGCAGAACCAGTTGATAGTGCTAGCTATGCCGTCTACTTGGTAAAGCCGGATTGGACGACGCCATATTTGGACTTCCTGATCAATCAGGAGTTACCGGATGATGAGGTTTTGAAAAGGCAAATAATAAGAAGAGCCAAGGCATTTACAATAATCAAAGGTGAATTGTACAAGCGTAGCACCACTGGTGTTTACCAACGCTGCATTTCGCCCGAAGAAGGCAGAGAACTGTTGGATGAGATACATGCCGGCGTATGTGGACATCATGCTTCTCACGCGCCCTTGTTTCAAAAGCCTTCCGACAAGGTTTCTATTGGTTGACAGCCAAGCAAGATGCAGAAGACATTGTTAAAAGTGCAGGGGCTGCCAACTTTATGCCAGACAATCACACATGCCGGCTCAAGAGCTTAAAACAATACCCATCACATGGCCTTTCGCAGTCTGGGGCTTGGACATGGTTGGTCCGTTTAAAACGGCGCCTGGTGGCTACACACATTTACTTGTGGCTGTAGACAAGTTTACCAAATGGGTTGAAGCTAAGCCTATCAAAAAGCTAGACGGCGCCACAGCCGCAAACTTTCTGTGGGGAATAATCTCTCGGTTCGGGGTGCCTCATAGCATTATCACCGACAATGGCACTAACTTGTCGCAAGGCGAAGTCGAGGAATACTGTTATAAGCATGGTATCCGCCTAGATCTAGCCTCGTAGCGCATCCGCAGCAAACGGTCAAGTAGAGCGTACAAATGGTTTAGTCTACAAGGAATCAAACCACGTCTCGAAGTACCATTGCACAGAGCGGCTGGGGCTTGGGTGGATGAATTGCAGTCTGTCCTTTGGAGTTTACGCACAACTCCAAACAGATCAACCAAGTTTACTCCTTTCTTCTTAGTCTATGGCGCAGAAGCAGTGTTGCCAACCGACATGATGTACGATTCTCCCAGAATCAAGCCTACGTCCAGGAGGACGCAGAAGATGCAAGACAGGATGGCCTTGACCTACTTGATGAAGAACGAGATGTTGCCCTTGCGCGATCCGCCATCTATCAGCAAAGTTTGAGGCGTTATCACAGCAGAAGGGTGAGGCAACGAAGTTTTAGAGTGGTGACCTGGTTCTCCGCCTAATCCAAGATAGAAGGGCTTGCATAAGTTATCCCCGCCTTGGGAAGGACCTTTTGTGGTCAGTAAGGTGTTGCTCAATGGTTCTTATTACTTGGTCGATGCACGAGACGGATACAAGAAGAAGCGAGGTCGCAAGCGCAAAAGGAAGGTTGACGACAAGTACGAAGAAACCAAGCGACCTGGAACATTGAGCAGCTACGTCCTTTTTACACTTAGCAATTTCCACATTGTAATAAGTACTATATGATTATGAAATAAAAGTCTGTGGTTTGCTCATTCAGTTTTGGGATCATGCCATCTTTTGTCTTTTCTCGCAATCATATATCTGTTGTCATAAAAGTTACCAAACAAAATAAGTTTTGCTCCGTGCTAAGGTCCAAACTTTTTGACATTTGCCGTCTGCCGGCTAAAAACGCAAACAATCTTTGCACCGCCTAATATGCTTATCTGTCTGTTTGTGTGTGGGTCGCCTAGTAGTATGTCGTTGGCACCAACATGCTGGCTTTGGTCTCTGAGTCTAAATTAGTTGGTATTGCACCTGGTTGGCTCAGCTAAAGTAACTAAGATGAGGTTCCGCCAACATATGAAAAAGCTAAACATGCAGGCGAGATACATATTAAGGCGGGCCACTTAAGTAAGCCTACCGCCAAGTGTAGCATAAAAGTTGGCCCATAAATATTTACAACCCAAAATAAAGTTTTATGCGTTAACAGATTAACGCAGTGTTTTGTGCTGCCTTTGCAGGAGGAAGTCTAAGGGATTGCCGCCTTGGTAGAGCTGGTGGAGAGATCCTGGGGGCTGACGCCGGCATTCTTGGGGCTGGCTCCGCCATCCTTGGGGCTGCGCTTGTCGGCTCCGGCTTCGCCTTCTTCGCTCGGGAAGCTTCAGGATCCGCCAAGGAGGGATCGGCTACGGCAACATGCGGGTCCGGGTGTTCCTTGTAGAACTTGCGGATGTCAACCATGTTGGCAACCCGGGTCGCATAGCCGCGAACAGACCGCAGCACGTCCTGCATCACGATGGCTTGGTTGTTTTCGTCTTCGGTGGGGAAGTACTCGGTGACTTGATGAATATCAGCCTCCGGGTACCACGCCGCCGTCATTGCCAATGCCAACTTGGCGCCGCCTCGTGCTGCTGAGCGTAGCGTGTTGTCGTGTTCAGCTGCCGCCTTCTCCAGCAGGTCCGGCAGAGCATCGAAGATGACGGGATCGCCGTCTTCCCCAGGGTAGAACTTGGCGGCAAATGATTTGCCTGCGCCGACAATCTGGTTGACGATTTCGCCAACTTTCAAGATTCGGCAAGGCGCGGCGTTGTAGCCAGGTCATCTCCCAAGCTAGCCGGCACTGCACAAACACAAAGTTACACACTGCAGCTTCAAGTTTCAAGAAAGCAAGGTGACAAAATGAAGGATTGGAGGCATACCCAAGACATGGTCGTGGATGGCGTTGACCTCATCCAGATGGTTCTCAAGCGTTTCTTGGCTAGCTGGACCGCCTTTGACAGTTGGTCCTGCTGCTCCTTGGCGTTCTTGTTCACCTGGTCAAGGTTGTTGCTCATGGCCTCAAGTTGTCCAGTCAACTTGCTAACTTCGGCAGCATGGCCAACGCACGCTCATCCAGCTCCTTGGCGTGATCCGCCTTCAGCTTGGTCACCAGCCCGGCAAGATCTGCAGCTTCGTTCATCAAAGCTTGCATGTCAGTGGAGTTCTTGAGAATATCTTGCGCAGTGTTTAGTAATTCTACAAATAAAAAGAAAAGACGACTAAAATACTTGTCGGAAAAGGAAAAGAAGTCGGACGAAAAGAAGGCAAAGAAAGCTTTGTCACCTTCATCCTTCTTGCGAGCTTCTTCCAAGCTCGCAATTTGGGCGTTCTTCAACTCCACGTCCTGCTGCAGTTCCTGCATTCCTTCTTCTTCTCTTGAGCACGAAATAGCTCAAGATTGGAAGCAAGAACGGCCTGCATGCACGAAAACAACATTATGGTTAGCACTATTTAGTCAACGAGACCACTTTGCCGGCTAAATTTTTCAGCCGCCAAAGTGCTCGGGGGCTGGGACCATAGGCTATTTTACCTCAAGTTGTCCGTGCAGGGTGTCGTGGAGTTCGTCCATGTGTGCGTACCAGTTGCGGGTACCGTCACGCATGGTCTTCAGTGTTTGCCGGGGGTCTTGCAACCCTTTGCCAGGTTGGGAGCCAGGATGGGAGGATGATCCGCCTTGTTCGGCCGCCATCTGGTCATCCATCTCCTGCTTCATGGCAATAAATCGAGCGGCATCACTAGCCGAAGCTTCAGCCGTCTTGGAAAAAGTGATGCCGGCAACTGATTTCTTGCCCGCCATCTTCTCTGTAGCCGCCTCTGTGGTACCACGGGAACGCCAACTGTGGGCGTTGTCGGCGCAGCGGCTGGAGAAGAACGTGGTGGCTTGCCCCTGCCGGCAGCAATCTTCAAGTTGGAGCGGAGCTTGGGCATGGCAGGCTTGCCTCTGTAAGCAGAAACATGCAAGTTTGTCAGCACAAATATATCAAAATAGCTAAGTCAGGGAAAGCCAAAGTTTGCTTACCGCTTGAAGGGACATTCCCCACGGTCTCATCCTCTGCATCGACAGAGGTGGCCGCCTTCTTCCTCTTCTCCAAATCCTTGGTGGAGGAGCTCAGCTTGCGCTTCTTCGATTTGCTGGCACCTGTCGTACCAGTTTGGAGCCAACTCTTCCTCCCCAAGGTTTGCAGCTGAAAAGGAAACAAGACAATATTAATCAGTACCTAGTGGGCAAGGATGTTAGTGAAATAACAAAGTAGCTTTGACTTACCGCTGGGGCTGGGTTGTCATGGGTGAACATGGCGACGCCTTCAGCCGCCTTCACCGACAGAGGCTTGATAAGCTCTCTAAGCCGGTATTCAAGGCATCCTGATCAAGGGTGCTGTTGCCGGCGTCGTCCGCCTTGTACTCGCACATCTTCAGTGGGCGATGGCGGAGAGGCATAATCTTCCTCGACACCCAGCAGATGACGGTGTCAACTCCGTCAAGTCGTGGAGCCAACATCGTCTTCGTCAAGAACTCGATCCGCCTAACGGCAATCGAAGTTCCGCCGACAAGCTGCTGAGCGGCACCTTTGCCGTCCACAGCCTTGTGGGTTGGCGGACCGTTGACGAAGGCTGGCATCCCTTGTGTGCTGCCAGGTGTCGGGATGTCCTTGCAGTAGAAGAAAGTGCTGGTCCAGTGCTTCACCGACTCGATGTATGGTATTTTTGGGTACCAGTCGGGTTGGCGGCAGTTGAACGTAACACTACCGCAGGTTGCTAGGTGGCCGCCTGGTATGGTTTGCCGGCGGCACAGGAAGCAGTACTTGAAAGCTCTATGGACGCAGCTATGCCTAAGTACCCTTCGCACAAAGCCTGGAAGCCGGCTAGCACTAGAATACTATTGGGCGCTATGTTGTGTGGCTGCAGCCCATAAAAACTAAGCACCGCCAAGAAGAAGGCGGAAAGCGGCAGAGACATACCGCGAAGGCGTGCGAGCCAACATGACGCGCTCGCCGTCTTGGGGGTCAGGCACCGCCTCGTCGCCTGGAACTCTCCAGGAGCATTCAGTCTTTGGCGGAATGTATCCGCCTTCCTCCAGCTCCTTCAGGTATGCTGACGTCATAACTGACGGCAGCCAGTACCTGGAACCCAGGTCTCCAGCCTCTTCCTCTTCCTCGGCGTCGTCATCCTCGTCGGCGGCAGATTCCGCCGCAACCTCTGAGCTGGCCGCCGAGGGATGGGAGGGGAAAGTTGGAGCGGCGGTTGCAGGCGCCGCCGGAGCTGGGGAAGAAGTAGAAACCCCGCCCGTGGCCACGGTGGCCGCGGGAGAGGTCATCGATGCGCCTGCGGGCGCCGCCGCCGCCGCTGGGACAGATCCAGATCCGGCGGGGGTCGATGAAGCCGCAGCCAGTGCCGCCGTCGCCGCCGCATCCTGCTGAGTGCTCGCCATTTGGGGAGAGTCGCGCTCGTGCTCGCCGGAGTTGAGTACGAGGAGGAGTTGAGCTCGGGAAGGTGAGGAGGCCACGGTGGGTGTGCGAATGAAGAAGTGCATCGATGTGCCCTTTGGGGTATTTATCCCCACGCGCCAAGATCCGTGCCTAAGATTGGGGGGACGCGAGATTTCCGCCACGTGCCCACGATTTGCACGTCGTGGCAACGGCGTCTGCGGCCTCGCTCCGATTTCTGTGCGTAGTGGAGAAACCATCATGACGCATGCCCAAGTCCAAACTGTCGTGGACTGCATGGCGTCATCCGTCAACATTTGACGGGTCCAGTCAATTGACAAGACTGGTGCCAGGAAGATTCCTGACAATGGTCAGGCCGTCTTTCCCATGATGGCGGCAAATTGTCCGACTACTTTAGGCGGACCGCCGCTTACTTTCAACTTTGGAATGCTTCAAGCTCTTCAGATGCTTACAAGACAAGGCGGACGTTGCCGAAAAAGAAGACGGCGCCTGAAGAACTCGAACCCTCCCAGGGGCTAATGTTGGGGATATACCTACTAGGGGTATCACCAGCATGGATCAATCCGGCTAGTCCAGGGTGGCCCGCAGTGGTGGTAAGGCTTTGCCTACCGGGCGGCCCAGATAGCTGACGACCAAGGAAGGCGGATGCCGGCAAGGAGGAGGCCCAAGACTGAAGCCCATGAAGCCACCAAGACCAAGACGGAAGGCGGCATACTTGCCGGCTAGGTTTAGGACTCCGTATACTTGCTGGATACGCAATCACCTTGTAACCCTAGGTCCAGCCGCCTATATAAGCTGGACCTCGGGACGCCTTTAGGGGATACTCTCATACGATTCAACACAACCAACTCATTGTAACCTGTTCACGGCGATATTGCCTTATAGTGAGTTATAGCAGCACGTAGGGCACCGCCACCGCCGTGGTGCCTGAAGCTGGGTAAACCGCCGTGTACAATCCCGACCTTGACGACGTCCACCTTCTTGCCCTACGTTCACCCTCGGCTAGCAGGACCCCGTCTCCTATCCAAGATGCCGATACGACGACAATTCCTTTTTGTGTCAATGTTTACTAGCTCATGAGGAAGTAGTGGGTTATTCTTTATTCGACTTGTCAAACAGACTTTACACCTGGACTAGTGGCATATACATCCGCTTATCCAATAATTTTGCAAAAAGAGCTGGCAACGGGGTGCCCAGTCCCAATTAATTACAACTTTAACCGCTTAATTCTCTTTACATTTTTGCCCTGATTTATCAGTAAGCAATGACAAACAGTGAAATACCTGCATGTGTAAACAAAAGAGAAAGAGGGATGATCTGCCTTGCTGGTAGAAATAACGTCCTTCATGGGAGCCACTCTTAAAAGTCTGTTTGATAGGGAGAATACTGTTTTCATCCGCTACCATTCGTTGACAATTAACAAACACCTCTCAAAATTTAATTTTTACTCTATATGATTTCAAAAACTAAAAAGCTCTAGCACATGATTTAATCCCTGCTTCCCTCTGCGAAGGGCCTTTCTTTTACTTTTATGTTGAGTCAGTTTTCCTATTCCTTCTATCTTCCACAAGCAAACACTAATGTCAACTTTGTTACAACATTTGTTATATGCTACATATTGGACTTATTATATTGCTTTGTGTTGACAAATATCCATGAGATATATATGTTGAAAGTTGAAAGCAATTGCTGAAACTTAAATCTTCCTTTGTGTTGGTTAAATACCTTTTACTTAGAATCTATTGCTTTATGAGTTAACTCTTATGCAAAACTCTTTGATGCTTGTCTCGAAAGTACTATTCATGAAAAGTTTTTGCTTATATGATTCAGTTGTTTGCTCATTATCTACTTGCTAGCAAACTATAGACCATTGACCTGGATCACTTCATTCATTTACATGTGCCTTACAATACTATATGATCAAGATTATGATGGTAGCATGTCATCTCAAAAATTATATTGTTTTATCGTTTACCTACTCGGGGACGAGTAGGAACTAAGCTTGGGGATGCTGATACGTCTCAAACGTATCTATAATTTTTGATGTTCCATGCATGTTTTACATCAATTGCCACATGTTTTATATGCACTTTATATCATATTATGACATTTATTGGGCTAACCTATTAACAAGATGCCACAGTGCCAGTTTCTGTTTATTATGTCTGTGCATTGCAGAAAAGGTCCAAAAATGAAAGTGCTCAGAAAAATCTGAAAAAATTACAGAAATTCTATTTCGCCAGAAGACTCCGGGAGCCAGAAGGACAAGTCCAGGGGTTGGGGATTGGCCGCGCCGAGGGGTGGTATGGGCACCTCGTGCGCCGCCTCGCGACGCCCTTTGGACTATATATTGCCCCTGACCTAAAACTCACAGAAGAATCGACGATTTTCACAGAAAAGTTCCAGAGCTCCGCCGCCATCCAAAACCCTAATTCGGGGGACAGAAGTCTCTGTTTCGGCACCCTGCCGGGACGGGGAATTGCCCCCGGAGCCATCTCCATCGACGCCACCGCCTCCATCATCGCCGTTGCTGCCTCCTATGACGAGGAGGGAGTAGTTCTTCATCGGGGCTGAGGGCTCATGCCGATAGCTATGTGGTTTATCTCTCTCTCCCATGATGTGATCTATATGTGATCATGAGCTTTGTAATCTAGTTGAATCCATAAATGTTACTCTTCATTATCTTATGATTATGCTACTCAAAGTGGTTTTATTAATGTAAACTCCATAGTCACTTTTGTCCCACGGTGCGAAGTTGACAGTGTGCGCACCGTGTGTGGCTCTTAGGCTAAAGATTACATGAATACTTATCATGAGTTATTATTTGTGTTGGATGTCTCTATGAAATTGTGGTGTTTGTCTAGTACTATTTAGGGCGCTCAAGTTGACAGTGTGGGGTTCCCTAGATGTGGAATGCGACTTTAAGGTGTGCTTTTATAGCTCAACGCAGTGGATTGGTGTTCGTTATCCAACGAGAGAATAACTCAGAGTAGCATAGTGAAGAGGAAATATCTATGTATTCAATTATACTATTATTGTTGAGAGTGTCCACTAGTGAAAGTATGATCCCTATGCCTTATTTCCAAGCATTGAAACACCGTTTACTCTCATTTTGTCTCATATTTGCTTGCTGACATTTTTATTTCAGATTGCAATTACCACTTATAATCATCCATATCACTTGTATTTTAATACCTCTTCGCCGAACTAGTGCACCTATACACCTGACAAGTGTATTGGGTGTGTTGGGGACACAAGAGACTTCTTGTATCTTAATTGCAGGGTTGCTTGAGAGGGATATCTTTGACCTCTATCTCCCTGAGTTCGATAAACCTTGGGTTATTCACTTAAGGGAAACTTGCTGCTGTTCTACAAACCTCTGCACTTGGAGGCCCAACACTGTCTACAAGAATAGAAGCGTGCGTAGACATCAATGACTCTCATCATCCACTACACCAACAACTCCAAGGATTGCATGTATTAAGCAGGCAATCACCTCTACTTCAAATACTTGTAAGCAATCCTTAATCCCTCTGTTGATGTCAATCAGGTGCACTAGTTGGTGATAGTTTGAGTTAATGTCCTCCCTAATAACAAATTAGATCTAACACTAGTGATTAAACAAGTATGCATTTTCTTTTCAAAAAATGACCATGTTGCTCTCATTACAGAACAATTCAAAAATTTAGCCTAAAATTGGACAATAGTACATCGAGTCTGAACAGTCTCTAAGAACATCTCCAGCGGTATACCCCCACCCCCCTATCCAACAATTTCAGTCCATTTTTCTTCTGGGGTCCAAGGGAACCAAAATTTGTTCTGGCACCCTTCAAATAATGTATTCTTGGGGGGTGGGGGGGGGGGGGGGGCACTTGTCTGACACATTCCGGGGTGCTGCCCAGAGCGGTACCCCGAAAGGTGCGTCACATTTAGTTTTGACCATTTTTATCTTGTTTTAATTTGCAAGAAAACATTCAATGCCAACAATAAATCCAGCTAATTTTTTTACAGATAAATCAAGTTTGGCCAATAGCAAGTATGACCACCAATGTCCCAGCCAACAGCAAAGTTCGACGACATCAAGGCATCATCGAAAATGCATAAAATCTTTCTTGGGTCCCGGTCAATAGCCCTTTCTCTACTCTCTTTCACCCCTCGATCGGTAAAAAATGCATAAAAATGTTTGGTGTGTCGGTAGACATGATCTTGACATCCCTATCGAGTTCCTTCCCTTGCACCCCAAAGTAGATGTCCCACCTTCCCTTATTCTGTTCATCCATCTTCTCTTTGAGAGTCGAGGACGAGCGAGAATTCGAGATCAATAGTGCTACTTCATCCAGAAGGGTGGGCCCATAAGTTTTTCTGTTTATTTTATTTTTTATTGGGCTGAAAAGTCAGTAGTGCCACCTTGTCCTCATGGGTGGGCAACGCTGTCAATTTCGCTGTCAAATCGAGATCAAACCCAATTTGGCGCACATTGAAAAAAAAATCAAAATGTGGTGGGATTTTGTCCCGCAAACATAAAGTGGTGTTTTTGCAATTTGAACATCAAAGTGGTGGTTTTATGCTAACCACTCGGTAGTCAGAGATATGGTAGCAAGTGACCATGTTCTATCTAAAATATCTCGAAATGTGATCGTTAGAAAATATTGGTTCTTATTTTATTTTATTTTATTTTTTAAGAGTACTTTTTTTGGTTGTCTTCAATTGATTCATGCTGTGAAAAAAAGTAATTTGTAACTTGGACCGGTCCTGGTTCGATAATTGAGCTACAAAGCCCAACTAGAACGAATCGGTATACGAGTCTCTTTCGGGATCTTCTAATAAAAGGAGTCGCTCTAAGTCGGAAGATGCACTTCCAGCCCGTCTAGTCCAGGAGGGGAAATCAAGGAGAGGGAAACCCAGAACCAGAAGCCCAAATCATACTCGCGCAATCAATCGTGCTCCGGCGAGAGAGAGAGAGAGAGAGAGAGAGAGAGAGATGGCGTCGGCGATCCTCCGCTCCGCGGGAGCGCTCCGTCACCGGCTTCCGCACCTCCTCTCCTCCACCACCCGATCTACGCCGCGAGCGCTCGAGGAGGTGGAGCGGCAGTTCATTCTCCGACGCGCCGGCCTGCCTGCCGTGGGAGACGCTCGCCTCTTCAGCTCCAGTTCCACCGGGAGGTCCTACGCGGTCAGTAGTCCCCTCTTCCTCCTCCTTTCCCCTTCTCTGACGAGGATTCATCTGGTGCTATGTGCGATTGGGTGTCCTGGCCTGGCCATCGATCCGAAACTGGCTCCACGGTTACTTGGTTAGGGTGAAATCGGGCGACTCACTGTCGATTATACCTGCAGACTTCGATTACACCTTCGGTTCCCCGCTGTCAATGTAGTTATTGGTGCTAATTAAGGTGTTTGTATGAAGGGATTTATTCCTTAGCAACGCAACTAACAGAAGTTTTCTGAGATTGTAGTATTGTTTTGTGGGTGCTGTACCTGTTCTACTTCTACCAAACAGGTGCCCTTTCATGTAGAGGTGTTGACATGCGCACGTGCTTAGCAACAAGGTGACAAAGTCATGGTGTGCGAGCTTAGTGATTTCGGAAATAGTGCATACTGCATAGTTCCTGCTAATGGAATGTACCTCTTAGTTTGCTAGTTCATCTGTCACTCTATTAGGTGTGCCTATTTGCATATGTTTGGAATAATTTTTTGACAAAATCCAAGGATTTGCAGGATACACCGTAGATATGGTCGAGTTGTATTTTAGCAGTTTTCTGTTGATATAATGTCAGTATCACATGTTAAAAGTTAAGTCATGCTTGTGAGTCCTAGGGATGAAAACGGAGCGGAAACTTTCCGACTATTCCACGGAAAAACGAAAACGGAATGGAAATACGGAAGCGGAAACGGAATTTTGAAAAACGGAAACATAAACTTTTATGCGGAAACGGAAACGGAAACGGAACAGCTTATTCCGGCGGAAACGGAAATTTCATTTCCGGTAATACGGAACTTTCCGTTTTTTTGCTACGCCGGTGCTATGTGAATGCAACATGTCTACCAATTTAGTGGGAACATTGAGGCACAACCCAAGATCTGAAAAAAAAAGTATATGAAATGACCATGTTTAGGCCCTACCTACTTGCATATCATCTCCCTCTCGAGGCATTCCCGGTTTAGCATTTCAGTGTTGCACTAGGGTTAGAGACGATAATAGGTTCTTCTTTTCAAAGTTGATAACTTATAAACACTATATTATACTTTAATTTATTTTCATCTTATAAACTTGATAAGTTTATTGGTTTGCTTGAGTTTTCCTGCATTATTCAAGGGTTGCTTGGTTCCGGCAAAAATCTGTTTTCTGTTCCGTGTCCGCACCGTATTCGGTCTGTATCTGTTTCGGACAATATTTGTTTCTGTATTTGTTTCCGGAGTTTCTGTATTCGTTTCCGCTTCCGCAAAAATATGAAAACAAATGTGGCACCATCCAATTCCGTCCGTATCCGCTCCGTTTTCATCCCTACTTGTGACATACTAATAAATTTCATTTTTCCTCAGCATCCTTGTAAACTCAACAAGGGCCGCAAACGACTTGTGGGGATGGAGGGCCAACTGGAGAGCATCAACGCTGCAGTGAAGGAGGATGCCCGCGGCTGGAGGGAGATAAGGGAACACCTTGAACAAAGCCAACTAAAGCGTGCAGAAGTGTAAGGAAGCTGTTCATCTTGTTCTGGAGGTGTATGCACGTATGCATTATATGCTAAATAAAGTTTCTGTTAACCTGCAGGGACAAGCGACATGATAGGGTGGTACTCTCTGCCTCAGCCGCTATTACCCTTGCCTTATTGGGTGCCGAATATGTTGTTTGGTTACGTCGGAAAGAAGAAATGGCAGAGGTGGAAATTAAGGCTCTAATTTGAGGTGTATCCATGCTAACTTTATGTTGTGATTTTCGGCCAGTATCTGAACGTGTTTCTCGT
Source organism: Poa pratensis (assembly GCA_947311845.1). NCBI lineage: Eukaryota > Viridiplantae > Streptophyta > Magnoliopsida > Poales > Poaceae > Poa > Poa pratensis. Next base: position 43,805,852 of record CAMZMU010000060.1, read on the forward strand.
GTATTAGACTAATCCGTAGACGAGTTGTGGAACATATTGTGCGGTGGACTAAGTTGTGCACATGTTCTTTTCTTACGCTTGCTTTTTTTTAAAACAAATTGTAGGGCTCCATACAATGTGGTTTGATTGTTCATTGTTCACCCCGGCTTCTTGAACAAAACGAAATAAAACGTGCACAAGTGTAAGGAAGCAGTTCATTGTTCTGGATATGTATGCAGCATGTATTCATTATGCTAAATGTGGTTTGATTTAACCTGCAGGTACAAGCGGCAGGATAGGGTGGTGGCATATGCCTCCGCCGCTGTTGCCTCTGCCTTGCTTGCTGGCTTGCTGCCAACGTCGTGCACTCCGGCTGAGTATAGAAGAGGAAGTACTTCTGAACTCTTTAGCTCTGCCTGACTTCGAGGAAACCTGGCTTTGATAGTATTGGCGTTTGATTCAAGGAATTGTCTTCAGATGGCAACCTGGCTTCTTGCTTGCTTGATTGCATATGTCAGCTATGTATTTGTCTTGAGTAGACTTGTGGATATTGCATGGTTTCAAGATATATCTACCGATTTTCATGTTGGTAAACTAGCTGAGGAGATGAAAAGTGCTTCCTCTGTCGAAATACGTGGAAGATAAAGTGTGTCAGGTCAGTCTCAACAAGCTTGTTCCTGAGTTGAAAAATATCTCACAGTGATGACCATCAGGCAGGTTCAGGCCCATCTGTACATACATACGTAACATATGACAAGTTCCACCCATATGTTTTCTAAAAGAAAAGAAAGGCGTTTGTTCTTGAATGTTGGGGTTCTCATAACATTTACATCTACACTTTATATGAGTATATATGAATGGAACCCTGTGTCCTATATTATGGTAGCAATCGTTGCTTTTGGCTCGCAACTCAAGCTGTTTCAAACCAAACCGTTACTTGTCATGTAACGAATCCTATACATTATATATCAACTCCCACCCAACCACACATGCTGTCAAGACTTGATTGCATACCATAGGTGAGTGACGGCTACATCTGTGCTACTTTTCTCTGGTATATCTGCTGTAGGGATGCGAAAACGGGACCGTTTGTCTCACTTTTTGTGCATTTTGTGCATGGATAGAGTGCTTGCCTGTTTCTTCTTCAGTACATCAAAATTCTGCTTCGGATGGCCAATTCCACGCAATCGCGAGCATTTCTCCCTTATTACGTCCGCCACTAGCAGTCGCTTACTCGAGCTCTTCCCACCAAAAGGTGGAGAGTAGTATAGCAGCCTGCACACCAAGATGCAGAAGACTGAAGATTACTCCGTGACTCCGCATGCTGCTACGGAAGCTCCACACCAAGCAGTAGCAGCAGCAGCAGTATTATCTCAAGGATCGACTGTCTCGTGGGTCGCTCGGCGCGGAACCTGCAGAAAGCTCATCCGGATCCTGCTGAAATCGCCGACTCCGAGAGTCGCCCTGGCGGTTCGCGAGAAGCTCATCCTCCACCGAGCAACCCCGTGAACAAGTATGAGTACAGCGAGCTGGCCAAGGCTACCAAGAAGTGCGTACGTATCTTTTCAGACCTTTAAGAAATATACAAGTGGGTTTTCCATATGGAAGCATGTGAATGAGAGCAATAATGTATTTTCCGGTTCCTGTAGCACCATTTCGGATCCTCTGTTCTAGCAAGTGGACCCGATCAGAAACTTTCAGGGTGTTTTTGCCAGGAGAAACTTTCGGGGACCTAATGGAAGAAACTTTTCCTTCCTAAGTTACGTGCCACCGATTTCAAAAAACTAATTTTGTAGTAAAGGGACTCTAATTTTATGCATGTTCCCATTCACCAGGCATTTCAGAAACATTGTTTGGTCTTGAGATATTCCAATAGTAGTTCCGGTCAATTTCAGATTACAAATATGGAATTTAAAGTTTTAAACTACCAACAATATAATAAGAACCCGAGATATTTAATTTTAGAATTTTGAAATTAGAAATTCTGAATTACCAAAAATATAACCAGGTTTCAAAATTTGAACATTGAATTTTTATAATTTGTATTTATAATTCTCATATTTTACTTTAAGTCCAAAGGATTTGTTTCCAAATTGAAAATACAAACACATATATCGGAGTTTCAAGTTCGATGTGGAATGTTTCCATATCAAATTTGCTAAACCTCAGGTCTCAAAATTATGTACATTGAAATTCACTTGTATAAAACTGGTGAGTTGTATTAAATTTTGAATTAATAGAACGGATTATAAACAACTTGTAGTCAGACAAGCTTTCTAGAAATCAGATTAAGGTATATAAGATGAAAGTTGAAAAGCAATACAATTGATGAATTTCATGCTGAGCTTATTTTATAATTGTTTTAGAAAAATAGGCAAGAAAGCAAGCATAAGTTCGTTACCCAAAAAGAGAAGTATTCAAATTCTGGTTGAAAACTTTATTACGATAACCCACCTCAATGCCAAATGCAACTTTAAGCTAATGAACAACTGGAAAGCTGAAGATTTTTGTATGGTTGTCACCTCAGCTCCTCTATTTTTCATACCCGGGTACAAAATCATAAGAAAAATAATGATCTGTACACATTGATAGATCAATCCTTATTAGGTACTAATTACAAAGAAGAAATAGAGGAATGTATTGAAGTAGCTATAAACTGTGTTGTACAATAGTCCTAATATAGCCCAGATGACACTAAGCTTGCTCAAATCGCAGAAGGAAAGGTAAGAAAATTATTACGGAGGAGTAATGCGACCAGACAAGAAAAGTCTTTGACATATGAACTTGGGAAGAAGGCTACATTATAATATGTATAGATATTCGAGGTCAATTCGATGTCCATTAACCTTCAAGCAGAACATTTGCTATCACGCTTTTATCCATTATAAAATATGAAAGCCCGATCGTCACATTTCCTAACCCAAAGAGAAAAACAAAATCTCGCCATTCTACACTCACAGCTCCCTCCCTCTTTGTTCAAAAGAAGATCATGATCTCCTTTCGACTCACAGCTGCGAAACATCTGAGAGAGGAAAATGCCAGCGGAGGCGTTACCGAGCTCTCTTTCACGAATTTGAACCTCACCGGCAGCATGCCTGCATCTGTGTGGTTTAAGGGGGTTGATGTGCGCCTCAACCTCACTTTGAACAACCTCAAATTTTTGAAAGAGAGCACGACAACGCCTCCACCGAACTTCCAATACTTCAAATTCTTGAAAAAAGAGCACGGTGATGCTTATTTACTGTCTGCGTGCACCCCAATATTCTGCAAATTAAAATAATATTGGAGCACGTAGAAATTAAGCGAGAAGATTGATGTCTATAGTCGTTTTGGTGTGGTTGTGTTGGAGCTGACAACCGATAAAGTTGCTGCTAACGTTGGGGCTAATATCAGCTTGGTGGAATGAGCACCGGCAACAATTCCATGAAGGCCATCCACTAAGCGATGTCGTTGACATGCTTGCATGCTATCTTGGGCAAAATTAGAACCTAACATCGGCGTAGCTTAGTGCAAGTCGGGGAAGGGGGGCCACTGCCCCCCACCCACCCACTTTGGAGCAAGATGTGATGTAATAATGTTGAGACCGTAATATCAAGCTTAGATGGCTTTGTATACTTTATCTATTTAATTGTTCCTTACTTTTATTGACAAGAGGTGGATTGCAACTTCTCATGTCAGTTATAGTGTGAAATATGACAAATTCATGACTACGAGATCCCTGGCGCGGCTTGCCGCACGTCACCCACATTTAACATTGTTAAAACGATATGGTAAACGTCATTAATATGACATGACAATCAACGATTACTATACATAGTAGTGCCACTATAATTGTAGAGCAAAGCACCATACCTTTTCATATATAAAGTCATATCCATAAGAGTCATCGAACACATAGATCTTTGATCATTCATTACAACATCTACAAACTATCAGATATTGTAAACATAGATAAAGGATGCATGGATATATAGCGCATACTGGGATAAGTATACATTAACACACATATACTATTGTTACCAACTGGCATGTAGTGTTCCCTAGATGCTTGGTCTAAATCCAATATTAAGAGAAGCAAAAATTTGCAACTAAAATATTTTTCCGTCCCATAATGATATAAAACGAAGGGTATTTTACAACTAGAGACATATCTCTAGCCAAACATCGTCCCCGAAACGAGTATTCAGCTCGTTGCCAACAAAGAAATGTCCTCTGGTAAAGAAAGCATCTTTGACAACGCAATGTCATCTACAACATTTACCCTCAGTCGGTGTTACGTTACAAAACAAACTTAAAACTTATGGTAAAAGCCGCAACAGTTGGTATTATGTGCAATTTCCTCGCGAACTAACAAAAAACCAGACGATCAACCGAACAATTCAGGCTCGATTCATAATATAGCTCCGCATGAGTCCAAAGAGTTGACTCACTGCACACGGCACGAGGAGGAGGCAGCCACGCAAAAACCGCGACCGAGCCGAACCACCAAGCCGTGGTTGCTTCCGGCTCGCCGCTACCTCCCTCCCTCCTCCGCTTGCTGCTGCCCACTGCATTCCCCTTCCGTTCCCCATGGCCGCCTCGCCGTCCCTCCACGGCCCTCGCCTCCTCCCGCTCCTCCCAAACCCTGCCCCGGTCCCCGCCTTCCCCGCGAGCTGCGTGCCCCGGCCAGACGCCCGTCGCCGGCGCCTCGCGACGGCGGCGCCCGCGGTGCCGCCGTCGCGGAACGGGAGCTCGGCGGGGACGGACTGGTGCCCCGTGCCGCCGGAGCAGCGGCCCGTGAACGAGTACGAGGCGCTGGCCGCGTCGCTCCCCTTCTCCTGGGCCGCGGGGGACCTGATGATCTACTGCTCCCGCCTCGCCTTCACCGGCGCCGCCTTCGCAATCTTCGTCGGCCTCCCCGTCGCGGCCTTCGGCGGCCACGGAGACGCCCTGCACCTCGCGCTCGGGGCCACCGGGTCCGGGCTCCTCGCCGTCACGCTCGCCGTCGTAAGGATGTACCTCGGCTGGGCCTACGTCGGGAACCGCCTGCTCAGCGCCACAGTGGAGTGTGAGTGACGGGCCCGATTTCATCCTTCGTTTTCTGTTGGTTTGCACGGTTGTGCCCCTGATTTCCTTGCGTGATTCCTCGCAGATGAGGAGACGGGATGGTACGACGGGCAGGTGATATGTTACTCCTCATCACTCGTTTCTGTGATTTTGTTTTGTTATATGAACATGGTCAAGTGACCTCCAGAAGCTATGCTTGTTCGAGAGCAAAGTGGCGTTTAGTGAAGAAAACTGCAATGGCGGGATGCAATGGGTTTGAACTAGAGAAGTTACGAGCAGCTCCGAATAAGTAATATAAGTAGCACAACGCCACCAACTGGTCACTGAATAAGTAATATAGCATCAGGCCACAAAGGACCACTAAATAACTGATATAATAAGTAGCATAACGCCACCAAGGATCACTGGGTAAGTAATACAAATATCATCATGCCAACCAAAGATCATTCACAATGGTTGTTCCTGTGCTTAAAAGTCTGCCTGAAATTACTGATGATCACTATGTACTATGGAGTAATTTTTAAAGTGTTACCTTTGCTTCTGTATATGTATGTTTCTGATAGAAGCCTCACATGATGAACCTTTTCGAAAGGTTGCTATGAAATTCAAACATGATATATCATGCACAAATTTGTTTGATTTTGATTGTATGCCATTTATTCAATCATCTATGGAAATTATGGGTTGGAACTTAAAAAAGCTTTGTTGTTCAGGGGTGGGGCTGCAAATTCTGCTTTGATCTGACATTGACTTGGCCATTCAGTTTCCGTTATATCTGTTATAATAATGGCATTGGTGTTGATTGATACACTTAATGCATTTTGTGCTGCAAATGTTGTAAGTTCTTTATCGTCCTGGTAGCATTGACACATTCCTTGGATGTTATTAAAACATGGCTATCTTATTTAGCCTGGATGGGTCCAGGTACCTCCTCACGGGTTTCGGTCTTGATGGTTGTTGTAAATGTTATGCTGACTAGATTAGTTTTTCCATGGAATGCTGATTGATATGAGAAAATAGTACACGTTTTGAGCATCAGGCATTGGAATTAGCTTCGGCATCCTGATATTGTTTCTTACTCTTGGCAGATATGGGTTAAAACTCCAGAAGTGTTAGCTCGTGATCGGCTTCTCGGTTCATTTTCTGTAAGTTACCCATATGGTTGTTAACTTCTTAATCCTATTCCACTTTTGTCTGTTTTGAGTATGGTAAATGCTTCTTTTCTGTTGAGATGCCAGTCAAGAAGCTTTGCAAATGATTATTGAATGGTGTGTGCACATGGCATGAGCTGTGAAATTCTTAACACAACCATATAAAGAATTTGTTTCTCTGGATCTGCCTATTCATGGGCATTAGCTGGACCAGTGTGTTTCTAAAATGTTGCACATTTCTCCGTATTAAACTGTCATGTTTCTAAGATAAACCATCAAACTGTCATGAGAGTGGGTAACTTCTCTAGCACACATTAGGAATCTTTCTCTAGGAGTCTGATGTGAAAGGCAACTCATGCAGCTTCTAAGAGAAATCAAGAACAAACAATTGGTCTTTACATCTTCAAGTCTTCGTGCTCATGTGGTCTATTTCATCCTATTCTTGTACCCCATCTCCTTTATGTGGCACCTTGTTTCCCATGTTTGCGTGTGGTATTGACCCTGTCATGAAATAATCATGTTTGCCTGGTGATGCAACAAGAAAGAGAAACTAACAATAACAGCATGCTTGCTTCAGGTCAAGCAAGTGCTGATCAGGGTGAAATTCACCTTGGTTTTTCTTTTCTGTTGAGATACTTGTCACATAGCTTGGGAAATGAATATTAAATGGTGTGTGCACATGGCATGAGCTGTGTCATTCTCGAAAATAATATACTCTTGTAAACAATCGATTTCCTGGATCTACCTGTTATGGGCGTTATCTGGACCCGTCTGTTTCTAAAACATCACAATACTAAGCTGTCATGTTCCTAGAAAGTATATTGAACTGTCATGACCACTGGCCACATGGTCCTGTGTGAGTTGCTGTAACAAGCCTTAGGAATCTTTCTCTAGGAGTTGGATGTAAAATGCCACTTATTGTAGCTTATGAGACGAAGCAAAAAGAAACAATCAGTCTTTTACATCATCCAAAGTGTTTTTGCTCATTTGGTCTATCTCACTATTGGCCCTGTCATGATTTAAGCATTTCCATAATTGCCATGTTTCTCACTATTCCTTCAGACTGTGCCGTGCTTGTCATGTTGTGTATGGTATTGACCCTCTCAGTCAGGATTTAAGCATTTTCATGCAAAATTATGCTTGTTTGGTGATGCAGCAAGAAGAACTAACATAACAGCACGCTTGCTTCAGGTGAAGCCAGTGCTGAACAGGGTGAAGTTCACCCTGGTGGGTCTTGCCGTGTCGCTGACCCTCTGCATCCTCCTCTACGCCAACACCGAAAAGCCCAGGGAGCCGTTCGAGTTCGAGAACCCCGGCGGAAGGGCCATCCCCGGAGTGTACAGCGACACCGCCGCGAGGTCGTTCGAGCCCGACGCATTCTGCGGAGAACCAGATCTCGGCGGTGACCAGTCGTAGCGCCGCAATGCGTTGACGATCAATCATACCTGGCGCCGCCTTCCTGTGTAATTAAATCTAGAAGGTCGGGGTGCTCTGACGGACGGCAATGACAAGATATATCATGTTCATTCCGTCCTTGTAATTGTAAATGGTGGGGGTTCATTTATCAATCAGGGTAATGTAAATATTTGACCCGTACATAGTGATAGCTTACACAAAATTCATTGTATATGTCTCAGCTCCTGTATTTATCTTCGTAGCAGAAGAAATGGAGCTACCAGTATCTGGATGATATCTGCTGCCTGTTTGCTCGGACCAAAATGAACCGTCGGTGCGTGACGTGACGGGCATTGGGTTATCCGCCGGCTAAAATGTCGTCGCCTCGGTCGGGTGGATGGTGCCGAAACCGACGGGAAGTTGCCTGAGACAAGGACATGTCTCCACTTGCTCAAAGCGTGTCCCCTCACCAGGCGCTTTTCCGGAACAAATCCAATCCAGTGCTCGGCGTTTCCAGACCGGCAACACTTCGTCGCTACGGTATCTGAAATCGCCTACGATTTTTCCTAAATTTAGTGTGGTTGCGTTTCTAAATAGCAAAAATGGTCAAGTCTACATTTGAAACTTGAATCATTCCTCGCAACTCATGGAAGCTGTGGTCTTGATCACTGGCCGAAATACAACCACTCTCTTGCGGTCTTACCATTTGCTACGACAAGAAAACCTGTCACGCAGCTCATGCTAGCTCTTACTACATTTCTCTTCGAAAAAAGAGAAAACCTACCCGTGAGAATGGTTAGGAGGGCGGTTTTAGTCTTAACCCAACAGAGTTTAACTCTCAGGTGTAACTAATATTTCTCATTTAGGTGGTATATTATACAGTGAGAGGCGATGTTTACGTCGACAGCGAGCCTTCTATGGTGACTTCGTCAATCTTAAGACTCGATTCGCTGGCCAGTCTTTGGAGGTGGTCATAGAGATAGAGTGCGCGTGTGTGCGTGAGTGTGTGCACGTGTGTGAGGGTCTACGTTTATATATACTGTGTCTCATAAGAAAAATTCCTCTCGTAAAAATATCCCTCGTACGTTAAGATTTATTACAGAGAGCACCTAAAATCCTTTCTGCAGCCCTGCCATTCCAGAAAGACGGCTTTAAAACCAGGATTTTAGTACAGGAAATCGGAAGAACCGGAGACAGCAAACGGAGTCGCCGCCGTTTCCGGTCAAACATGCCGTCGCCGCCTCCGGTCCAACCCGCGTCCTCCCACACAGCTCCCAGCTAAAACACATCCACCCGTCTTTCTCGTCGCACACGCAGATACCACCTTCCCTTCCCCCACATCTCGCAGGCGGCACGCGGGACAGCTTAGCTCCGAGCCGAGACACAGCGAAGCAGCAGCCCAGCGCCGGCACAACACAATCTCGCGCTAATCACCCACTAATCCTCACGCCTCCCTCCCATTCCGCCCATTAATTAAGCCCCCTCTCTACTTGCGCCCGAGGATCTCCAGCCAGCGAGGCGTCGGATCGGGAGGTCGATGCCGGCAGCGACGACGGCATGGCCGGGCGCCGAGCGATGAGGTCGGTTGGCGGCGGCGGCATGCGCGAGCTGGCCGCGGCGGCGCGGACCTCGCCCGCGGTCTCCTTCCTGCTGGCCGCGGCCGCGGCCGCCGCGCTCGTCGGAGGGGCCTACTTCTGGGTCGTCGTCGCGTCGTTCCGCCTCCCGGAGCCCGGGGCCCAAGGGTGCCTCCCCGACGGCGAGGGCTCGTGGGCCATCGGGATGTACTACGGGAAGAGCCCCTTCCAGCTCCACCCCATCGAGCTGGTCAGCACCTCCGCTTCGCTGCTGGGCTGCGTGCGTGCGTTCGCGTGATGTCGATGTGCTGAGGTGCTTACTGCTGCTTCTGTGTGTGTGATTTGGTGTTGGGCAGGAAGGGAGGAGCAGCGCCAACAGCTCCGCGTGGCCGGTGGCGAACCCCGTGCTGACCTGCGCGTCCGCCACGGAGGCCGGGTTCCCCAGCAACTTCGTCGCCGACCCCTTCCTCTACGTGCAGGTGAGACGCCTGCTTCTGGCTTCTTATGCATCGGCTTCGCTCTGGATGGAATTGTGCTAGTGTTTCGTAGATGTACAAGTGTATTGCGAAATTGCTGGATTCTTCGGGAAGCAGATCGCTTAGCTCTAAACGAGCAGAGTTCACAGGTTGACTGGATGAACTCGTGGCAGTTGCACTGGTTCTATTCAGCTCCACGACTAGCAAGGCTTGACAAGGGCTTGTAGCAGTTTGACTTCCACATGCTTAGGAGGGAATTTTGGAGCATAATGTCTAGCTGAGTAGCTGGAGTAGTATGTGAACGTCAGTGCATGTCTAATGGCACTCTGCATGAACTGTTTCAGTTGGGAATGCAACGTTCACTAAGCCTGGCGCACACTGGATGTGTCTGAATCCCCAGTATATAATGAACAATTTCACTTGGGGAACTCTGCTTGGGGAGGATTGCAATCTTTTTCACACTGAGACTTGTCTTAATGGCATAATCGAGCACTTAAGCTAGTATGATCTATAATCTGATTTTTAATACAGCCTAACTGTCATCGGAATATGCTTTGCTTGAAGTTCTTTTTGGTGCAACTCTGAAATGTATGTTTAAGTGAAATGTAGGTTCTGAAATGCTACTGACTTGTTTTATGGTTCCATACTTTCATGTACCAAAGGATCAAACACAAAACACGTTGTTAGAGTAAACTGTGTTTTTACAAGGCCCAGCAACACATTTAAGGATTTTTTTTGTGCAATCATCTGTTTTGGATGAAATTTATGTTGGGTTCTTTTATAACGACACGTAAACCCATGTTTCTTAATACATTCTATCAACCTAGAGATGCAATCTTCATGGATTATATGTTTGGATTTGTACACAGAATAGCATTCTTGACCCCAGGAACAACTTCCTGTCCATCTGATGTGCCTTCTCATTATTTTACCTTGAGATTTTTTTTCTGGAATTCTCAAACTGATATGACTTCTTATGCATCTCTCAGGGGGACACACTATTTCTCTTCTTCGAAACAAAAACAACAACTACAATGCTGGGTGATATTGGTGTTGCAAGAAGCTCCGATCAAGGTGCAACATGGGAATTTCTTGGTATTGCTCTAGATGAGGCATGGCACCTATCCTACCCTTTCGTGTTCAAATATGAGAATGAGGTATATTTATAACTTTGTACGTGTCACCGGGCTATTTCTGAAGATGTCAAAGCACTAAATTCCTCTTTTTTTTAGATATATATGATGCCAGAGGGGAACAAAAAGAAGGAGCTTCGGCTTTATCGTGCTACTAAATTTCCTCTTGAATGGACATTGGAGAAGGTGCTCATCAGCAAACCGCTTATTGATGCCGCATTAATCCAGTTTGAGGGAAACTGGTGGCTTTTTGCCTCGGACTTTACACGTCATGGAACTGAGAAGAATGCAGAGCTTGAGATCTGGTACAGTAGCTCTCCTCTTGGTCCTTGGACTGAGCACAGGCAGAACCCCATTTACAAATCTGACAAAAGTTTGGGAGCTCGAAATGGTGGAAGGCTCTTCATCTTTGAAGGGTCGTTGTATCGCCCAGGTCAGGACTGCAGTGGAACCTATGGACGGAAGGTTAAGCTGTACAGAGTTGAAAAGATTAGCAAGGAAGAATACAAAGAGGTGCCAGCAAACCTTGGGATTGAAGAGCCAAAGAAAGGGAGAAATGCTTGGAATGGCATGAGGTACCATCACCTGGACGTGCAGCAACTTGACTCTGGTGGATGGATAGCAGTGATGGATGGCGATCGTGTTCCTTCAGGTGATTCAACTCGCCGGGCTCTCTCTGGTTACGCGGGCTTTCTCTTAGCCGTCGCTCTGGTCATCTTTGTGGGTTTTGTGAAAGGTGCAGTCAACTGCTACCTTCCTCCAAGTTTCTGGCCTTCCCTGACTAGGAGAAATGAATTGTCTCGTATCTTGCCAGTGCACCACCGCCTGAACCAGAAATTCCGCAGATATTCTACTAGTATTGGCAGATACGTCTCTTCTACCAAAGCAAAGCTCAACGAGAAGACATGGTCCAACACGCTCTTCTTCTGCATGATTGCTCTGTTGGGGACTGTGAATGTCTGCATTGCCGTGCATTTCTTATGTAGTGGTAACGGTGCTGAACAGGCATATACACATCAAGGGCAACACTCCCAGTTCACGATGGTCACGATGACATACGAAGCCCGGCTTTGGAACCTGAAGCTCTTCGTGGAACATTATTCCAGATGTGAGTCAGTCAGGGAGATAGTCGTTGTCTGGAACAAAGGCAACCCTCCGACCAGCGATGCCTTTGATTCCACAGTCCCTGTCAGGATACGGGTGGAAGAGATCAACTCTCTGAACAACAGGTTCAGAGTTGACCCTCTGATAAAGACCCGAGCAGTCCTCGAGCTGGACGACGACATCATGATGACGTGCAGCGACATCGAGAAAGGGTTCAAGGTCTGGAGGGAACACCCGGAGCGGATGGTCGGGTTCTACCCACGGATGATCGACGGCGACCCTCCGCAGTACAGGAACGAGCGGTACGCCAGGGGCAAGAAGGGCTACAACCTGATCCTCACGGGTGCCGCCTTCATGGACGCCACATTTGCATTCGAGAGGTACTGGAGCGAGGAGGCCAAGGAAGGGAGAGACTACGTGCACAAGAACTTCAACTGCGAGGATCTGCTCATGAACTTCCTGTACGCAAATGCGAGCGCGAGCTCCAGGGCCGGGAGGAGGACCGTGGAGTATGTCCACCCTGCGTGGGCCATCGACACCTCCAAGCTCTCCTCCGTCGCCATCAGCCGCGACACCCAGAAGCACTACGACGTCAGGACCAGCTGCATCGCCAAGTTCGAATCCATATACGGCCCTCTCCCGCAGAAATGGGAGTTCGGCAGGAGAGAAGATGGCTGGGACAAGTAGTCTGTCTGGACAGTGGCGGGAAAGAAAAATAGTGCACAGGCAGCCAACACTTGCAAATTGTAGAACCTTCTTTTTTGTTGCTCCCTCCCATGGGAAGTTTTGCAGCATGGTAAAAAAAATGTTTACTAAACCCTTTCTTCATAGAAGTTTCTTGTCTGACAGAAGTACGTGTTAGATTTGGCTAGAGAGAAGCCTAGAGTGTTGTAGATCGAGATCTGTTCAAAAGATGTCTGATTCTCCATGAAATAACATGTGAGGATCGATGTCCAAATATGGCAAATGCAATACTCTCTACGATTCAGCGGCTTGTCAATTCCTTTATCCTTCTAGATATTTTGCAATGGTTTTTCTCATTGTAATGGTGTGATATTTCTTACGTACAGTACACATAGTACTAAACTGAACTTGTTTCTAGAATACTAATAATTTATACAGTATATGAAATTGACCAAGATATACTAAAAAATATGAACCTATATACTATCAAAACAATATATCAATTTATTCTCCATAAAATATATTTTTTACAGTGTATTTATCTGATATACTCAAAGCTCTTGACGTCAAACGGTAGATACGTCACATGAACTAGTCAATGACAGCCTTTGTGTTTCCCTCCCAAAAATAAACGGGCAGACTCGCGGTCAAACCTTTTAATTATCATATACTATGTCCCAAGAAAGAAAACATCTCCAAATCTTCTTATTAAACAAATTCATCAACGTCAAACAATTATTTAACATCACATCCAATAGACTAAATACAAAATTTGTAAGAGATAAACTAGCCCCTGTTACAAAAATAAGAGATAAATAGGGGCAACACTAACCTCAAAATATAAGATACTTCCGTATACAAAAGGATGTCTCAACCTATCCTAAATTTGCATATATCTACACACTAAATCATGTCTAGATACATACAAATTTGGGCTAGGTTGAGACATCTTTTTATGAACGGAGGGAGTACATGGTAACTAACGTCTAGAAAAAACATTTTTAATTACTCGGTTTACAAGATCACATCATGCGTATCTTAATCAGCTTGCATAATGGGAACTTCTAGGGTTTACTGGCTGGTTCTCACTTTCAACAATAGGATACCTACTTAACTCTATTTCAAAACCATCGGTAGATTCTCCTCCAAGAAGGCTTTCTGCATTTGTATCCACATTGAGCCGTGCCCATGTATGCATTGAAAGTTTTCTTAATCTGTCGAGCTCGTCGGCAACCTCTTTCATCGAGGCCTATTGTCGCCACACATATCTAAGCATCTTTTAGCAAGGTCTGCGAGTCCACTCAACACCTCCATGCTCTCTTGTCCTTTCACGTCGCTCACCAACACTGCATCAAGATTGTTCTCCTCCATAGCAGACAAGAAAATCAACGATAAGCTTCTTTGCTTCTCAGACCCTTCAAGCTTTAGCGGCAACTGACTAGTGAGGATCTCTAAAAGGATAACTCCAAAGCTATACACGTCGCTTTTGTCTGTTAACTGGTATGTTTGCATGTATTCTGGATCAAGGTATCCACAGGTACCTTGAACTATTGTGACAAACTGCTCTTTGTCAGATGGGGCTAATATGGAGGCTCCAAAGTCTGACACTTTGGCCATGTAGTTGTCATCAAGAAGGATGTTGGAAGTTTTCACATCGCCATGAATTATTGGAGGAGACGCGTACGAATGCAGGAAACTGAGTCCTTCGGCTGCTTCATGAGCAATCCTTAAGAGAGTGTTGAAGGATATTTGCAATGCTTTGTTCTTTCCATGGATAAGCTCGAAGAGTGTACCATTCAGGACAAACTCATAGACAAGAATTGGAACTTCCACCTCAAGGCAACAACCCACAAGTTTGACAATGTTCTTGTGATTGAGTTGGGACAAAATGAGCATCTCCTTGCCAAATTCCTTCTTTTGCCTTTCGTTGACTAATCCACATCTTTTAACTGCAACCAAGATGTTGTTATTTGTTATCCCTTTATATAATATTCCATTGCCTCCTTTTCCAAGTATTCTACTATTGTCATAGTTGTTCGTGGCATGTATGAGTTCAGCTTCAGAAAACACAATGAAACCAAGACCTTCTTTTGATTTCATCTCATCTAACAAAATCACGCCACCGTGCTGGCGGAAATACTCTTGCTTAACTTTGTTCAATTTTTTATTTTGGACTATCCTGTGTGAAAGGACACGGATGTAGCCTAGAGAGGGGGGGGGGGGGGGGGGATTTAAAATTCTTTACGGTTTAGGCTTGAATAAATGCGGAATAAAACTAGCGTTTAATTTATCAAGCACAAAACCTAAACAAGCTAGGTTTACCTATGTGCACCAACAACTTATGCTAAACAAGATATACAACTATGTGATAGCAAGATATATTACTTCAAGCTCGATGGCTATCACAAAGTAAATTGCATAAGTAAGAAGCTCGGGTATAGAAATACCGAGGCACTTGGAGACGATGATTTATCCCGAAGTTCACTTCCCAATGGAAGCTACGTCTCCGTTGGAGCGGTGCGGAGTCACAAAGTGATCCCCGAATAGCCGTCAAATGGCACACCGTAATCTCCTTCGTGCCTCTACCAATGTAGAGTGCCACGAACCACTATGGGACACTCGAGGGTGGTCACCGAACCCGTACAAGGATGAGGCACACTCCACAACTTAATTGGAGGCTCTCACCGAATTCCTGCGGCTCCCAAAGCCACAAGAAACACAAGGTTGGGGCGCGACTCCACAACTTAATTGGAGGCTCCCAACTATCCCGCGAGCCACCAAAACTCCGAGATCAACAAGGACCGTCTAGGGCACTCCAAGTACCCAAGAGGACAAGCTCTAGGGCACCCCAAGTACCCAAGAGTAACAAGCTTCTCAACTTCGATTTCCACGTATCACCGTGAACTCAAACCGATGCAATGGGCAAGAACACAAGAAGTGCTCAAAATCCTTCACTCTCAAATCCCACCAAAGCAACTAATGCTATTGGGGGGGAGAAGAGACGAAGAACAAAGAGGAACACCAAATCCCTCCAAGATCTAGATCAAAAGGCTTCCCCTCACTTAGAGGAGAGATTGATTGGTGGAATGATAGATCTAGATCTCCTCTCTCTTTTCCCTCTAATTGGAGGCAAGAATCATGGAGGGATAGAGAGATAGCAAAGCTCAACAATGGTGGCAAATTTCGAGCTTAAGAGTTGGGGTCTCTTTGGAGAAAAAGACCCCTTAAATAGGTGGGGAGAAATCTGCCCGTTTGGCCAGAAAAAACACGGGTCGGATAATCCGACCCACACTTGAATCGGATAATCCGAAATACATCAGAGAGCTGCAAAATAGCAGTTTTCGCGACCAGCAGAAATCCGGGTCGGATATTCCGATTCATTTTGAATCGGATTATCCAATAGTCTGAAAACTGACAGAAACAGCAAAACGAAAACTGCAATATCTTTTTCATTCGAACTCCGATTTCGATGTTCTTGGGCTCGTTGGAATCACCACAACGAGCACGACAAGATGATGCAAGAAAACATCATAATCCAAATAGGTAGTATAAAACCAAATGTAGAAAGGTGAAACCTCTCTATAGAAGATGAACCGGGAGAAACTCTAAAACCGAAAACGCAACAAGTTTTTCATACGAAATCCATTTTCGGTGAACTTGAGCTTGTTATGAAGGTCACAACAAGCTCCAAAACCACATAGAGAGATAAGCCAAATAAGAACCAAGAAAGATGATGAAGGCAAGTATGCAAAGGTTTGAGCTCTATCCAACTGATACGCTAAAGCTCAAGCGAGAGCCCCTCTTGATAGTACGGTGTCTATCCAATAACCCGGTCTCCCGACTAACAACCTGAGACCGGTAAACTAGAAACCCTATCAACATCATACCTTTGCCTTGCGCATTCCTCTTGAGCTAGATGACATCGATCTTGATCTCTTCAAGTGGATCACCTTTCTTGATTGCGCTTCGCTTGTGTGAAGACTCAAACATTGCTCCCCCATAATCCACTATGGGAGAGCCTCTCTTAGGCACATCTTCACATGAACATTATCTCTAAATGGGTGGCAAGCTTCAAGCCCAGGATTTCTTCGAGATGCTCCTCTTGAACTTGCACTTCTCAACATTGATGACGATCACCACTTGACGTCATCGTTCATGGGCTATATGAAATCTTCATTTGATGCAAGCCCATAGAAAGATACCTAACCACACATAGAAATGCTACACACATATCATGGGTTAGTTCACAAAGCTATATGGACAATTGCTTACCATACCAAGAGATACATGATCCCACTTGGTACATCTTGTAGCTTTGTGTTGATCAATATCTTGATCAACCTTGTATCTTTTCTTCTCTTTTCAATAGATGATGTCTTGAAGAAAACCATGAATGATCACATAATCCTTTTCTTCAAGACATACTTGCGATATGCTCAACTCACATATGACCAATCATCGGATAACTCCTCGAATACCAACTTGGTCAACACATACTCTTCTTCTTGATCTTGATGCCAAATACTTCATTATATCAATATATTCATGGCATCAACCTTGAATCCAACATATGGAGTTCAAACATGGTCTATGGACAAACACTACAAGTACAACTCAATGCAACCATTAGTCTATAGAGATTGTCATTAATTACCAAAACCACACATGGGGGCGCCATGCCCTTTCACTTTGTACCCAAGAGACAATGATCGTGATAATAATCACTACACAAACAGATCCCGCTGCAAGTCCTACATAAGGAAATCACATTAGATCAACAAAGAAACATAGTTGATGTTTTGAAAACACTGTTTTGAATTTACTACTGTATTTTTTTACATTGCACATGAATGAGATTAAAAGTGATGGTTTAGCTAAATGATCTCATATTTTGGGGCTTACCAATAATTAATCTGGTATCAATGTTGCATGTATTGCTTTCAAGTTTTCTTCCTACTCGACAAGAACACCAGAATCCTCCAACTGTATTGTGGCAAACACCGCCTGAAGGACATGGGTTGTTATTGCATTCATTCACATCTACATTAAGATGAGCAAAACTGATGTTAGCATTTTGAGCACACAATGCATTCAGAGTGCAACTCGGCATTTATGTGTATACACCTACAATACAGAGCTAATTAGTACCTTGGCATCCACCCAGAATATAAGGGTTGCCTTTGTAGCCCTTAGCGCAATTGCATATGTATCCATCATCATTGACAGAATCAGTGCACACGCTGTTGTTGCTGAGGCATGCATAATCAGTATTATTCCATTGTGCGACCTCACATGACTTGACATTTCTTATAGCCCAGTCAACCACCATAGGCACACGTCCATTGTATGTGTCATTGAACTTTGTGTTTCTTACGTACGAAGTGCTGAAGTTGAATCCTGCTGCTTCCATAAGCACTGCATAGCTGCACCGGTTGAACTGCCAAATTCTGCTTGTGTTGACCGAGCTCAAGAACTTTGTGTCGTAGTAGTACATCCTCTTTGGTATAGTACTCTGGGAGCAACCTATGGCAGAGCATGATCCGTCTACTAAGTCTGACATGCTGCGGCATGTTGCGACGCCTAAGCCTTGGTACCCCGTGTCGTAATCATCATATATAGAGGCGAGAACATTGCACCCGATAACCGTGAACCTGTTCTGTGCATCGGAGAGCCGGTAAGGAGAAGAGCTATCATCTTTCTCGGCAACCAAATTCTGACCAAAATACTCCATACTCTTGGTAAAGTTGTTGTAGCAGTACCCCATTATGTTGTTGAATACCCTGGCCGTGCCATGGGTCAAGGAAATGTCTATCATCTCAAAGGAACCCCTGAATGGCTTGTAGATACCATCTTGGAGCCTGCAACTGATGTCGAATCCTTCTGCGAGCCAGCAGTTCGGATCGATACCGAATGGGTACGGTATCTCAACATTGCCACACAGCCTTCGGCACTGTGAAGTAGGAACCGCAGTTCCAGGCCCATGTTGTGTTGCAATCAGTACAAGGCTCAGGCCAAGCTGCAAGAACACTTGCATATTCTTCGGCTGGAGAATAAGTAAATATGTCACTCTTGTCAGCTAAATCGATACCTTTGTTTATAAAGAAAGAAATAATTGGTAGAATAATTGGTTATGGTTTAATCAAGGGACTACTCTATTGGATTTGTTAATTATCCATTGACCTTGTCCATGAGGTGCGCCTTCCAGGTAGGTAGCTTACCGGCAGTTTTGTCGACCAAAAACTGCAGCTGGGCGGCGGGGGGCGCCGTATGGTCAGCGGAATGCCCAAATAGGTGATCGGAAGGTCGACGATTGGGCATGTGAGGTTGGCGAGGACAGGTGCCGCCAAATCCATGTCACATCTGATCAACGTGGCTGTGCTCTTCTGAAAGTTGACGCGGAGGCCTGATGCGCGTCCGAAAAGCTGCAGAATCTCCTTGACGGCGAGGGTGTCTTCCGGCGATGGATGGCAAAATAAGATGACGTCGTCGGCATACAAGGAGATGACGGGGATCGCACGTCGAGGGTGTAGCGGCCGCAAGATGTTGAGCTCCATCGCACGGCGGAAGAGGCGCCCCAACGCGTCCACGGCGAGCACAAAGAGCTGCGGTGACAGTTGATCGCCTTGGCGTAATCCCCGGCGATGCCAAATTGGCGGCCCTGGCGCGCCGTTCAGCAAGACCTTGGTGCTCGCCGATGATAGCAGAATGGCGAGCCAACCAAGGAAGCGCTCACTGAACCCGTAGCGGCGTAGAACCTCAAACAAAAACGGCCATGAGACCGAGTCGAAGGCCTTCGCCAGGTCAAGCTTTAGGAGCACGCGAGGTTCCCCGAGCTGGTGCAGTAGGCGCGCCGATTGCCGTACGAGCATGAAGTTATCGTGCAGGCTGCGTCCAGGGATGAACGCGTTCTGGACAGGGCTGACTAGCTCGTTGAGGCGTGGCGCGAGGCGGAGTGAGAACATCTTGGCAAATATCTTGGCGACGAGGTGAATAAGACTGATCGGTCTATAATCACCTAGACCCGCCGCGTCGGCTCGCTTGGGAATCAGTGTCAGCAGCGCCTGGTTCAGGCGGCAAAAGCCTCAGCCTCGGAGCTCGTATAGTTGCTGGAAGACAGCGACGAAGACATGCTTGACCACGGGCCAGCAAGAACGCAGGAACTCGGCGGTGAAACCATCAGGGCCGGGCGCTTTTTCCCGCCGGCAATCTCTTCACAGCTTGCCAAATCTCCTCCTCGCCAAAAGGTGCATCGAGCTCATCTAGTACAGCGGGCTCAATGAGGTCGTCGAGGTCGATGGCATGATCACGAGGCAAGTCAGTCCCAAGGAGGGAGTCGTAATGGGTGTATGCTGCCGCGGCCATGTCGGCAGGGTCGGTGAGCATGACACCATCCACAATCAGATTGTGGATCATGTTCTTCTGCTTCCGGTAGGTGCACTGTCGGTGGAAAAAGGACGTGTTCGCGTCGCCATCCTTGAGGAACGCAATACGCGCACGCTGACGCGCGAGGGTTCGTTCCAGCGAGGCCAGACCAAGGTAGGATAGCTTGATCTGTCTGCGGAGCCAATCCTCATGGGGCGTCAATTGCCGAAGCTCCTGTGCAGCATCGAAGCGGAGCAGCAGCTCACGGGCGATGGCGAGCTGATCACGGATGTTGCCGACGGTGCGCATGCTCCAACTCGTGAGCTTGCGGGCGGTGGTCTGCATGCGGCGCATGATGCGACGGAAGGGATCGCCTTTGTCAAAGCAATCCTGAGCGCGATTCCGATTCACCAGCTCCTTGTGCTTGGCCCGCCCAAGAGGATCCTCAAGCTTCTGGAGAAGATTCGGAGGGGTTTTCTTTGGGCTGCACGCGCTGATGCCAATGGAGGCCACTGCCACGTCAATTGGCGGCGCGTTACTCGCCCAATCCACCTGGGCGGGCTTGGCGTCCTTGACTTGGAGCGGACTGGACTCGCATTGCGCACCCGATGGCTATGGTACAGCAACCTCGATGATGACAGAGCCTGGAGTGGCCTTGATCTACAGTTTACGCAAGAAGAACATGCCTTCTTCTCCGCGTCTACTTGTATGATCCTGGGCAATGGCCAGCGAGCGCGTTTCTGGGAGGACCGCTGGTTAAATGGGTGTTCTATCTCCCAAATTGTGCCCCAGCTATATGCCCTAATCCCCAAGCGAAGACGCAAGGCTAGAACTGTTGCAGACGGCATGCTTGATCACCAATGGGCAACCGATATCCACGGTATCATGGGCATCCATGAAGTTGGACAATACCTGCTGATTTGGCGAGCCCTTGAGCGTGTCGTTCTCACTACTGAGCCTGACCGCATACATTGGCTATGGACCTCTACTGGGAGATACACTGCCAAATCAGCATACATTGCCACCTTCCAGGGCTCTATCACTTGCCCAGCTTGGAAACTAACATGGAGAACCTGGGCACCGCCGCGCGTGAAGCTATTCCACTGGCTTGCCAACCTTGGACGCTGCTGGACAGCTGATCGCCTTGCCCGCCGCGGCCTGCCGCACCCGCCGCGCTGTCCACTATGTGATCAAGCGCCGGAAACGATCAAACACTTGATCATGGAGTGCCCCTTCTCCAAGCAAGTCTGGCATGACATACTCTCGTGGCTGCGCCTAACTTGTAGAGTGCCCGCTGATGAAGACACCTTGATGGACTGGTGGTGCAATGCACGTCAGAGCACGCCGAAGCCCATGCACAAGGGACTCGCCTCCGCAGCATTGTTGATCCCATGGATGACTTGGAAGCATCGCAATGACTGCGTGTTCAATGCCGCGACGCCGTCGACCAACATTTTGGTTAGCAAGGTCAAGGAGGAGGCTGCGCTATGGGCAAGGGCCGGCGCCCTGGGCCTGCGCGCCATTATCCCACAGACTTGGGATGTACACTAAATTTGTAGTTTAGTTCATCCCTAGACCTCTTTGGAGGATGTAACAGACTCTACCTTTCCAAATTAATGAAACGCAAATGTCTTTTGCGTTTCCTCTTAAAATTATCCATTGACCGAGAACTAGTTAAATCTCAGTCGACACCAAGGACCTTTGATCTGATTATGACGTCTATGCATGGATTTTTATTTTTCTGAACTCTGAGAACAAAGACTAAACTGAATACACTATATGGACAAAGTATTACATTATGGTGAACATGTTCTTTCATGTGCTTGAACATATTTGTATAATCGTGTGAGAATTAGTTCGACACAATATTACATCTTTTGAATTTTTTCTATATTTATATGAATAAATCTGTAAAATTCGACTCTCGGTGAACCAAGACATAGACGCTCCCTTACTCTGAACATTTAGGCATACGCCAACTTAGTATCGTAATGCAACAGACTGGTTTTGGCTACATGAGTCTTAACAAAACCAGGCTCTTCTGTCAAAGCAAAGAACACATTCATTCATGCAAGTCCTAGTTCAAAGCTTGATCCGTGACCAAAACTCAAGTCTGCTTTCAGCAACCTACTCAGTACTCACAGCACATGCGCGCAGAAGCTGATTTAGGATCGCTATTGCATATACACCAAGCTGGCCACACCAATTCAGAATCTTGGGAACAAACAAGCATTCGTCTAGTTTTTCCTAGCATCCAACCTTCAAGTAAACGCAAGATCGAACAAACTTGAAGCTGATAAGAAATAGAAATTCTAGAAAATTAGCTCGAGATAAAACCCACATGGAACAACGAGGGCGTTCACGCCTGGTGGTATCCTGGGGACTTATTAACTCAAGGATCTGTCCTAGGGCACCAAGAACTTGTTTCCGTAGTTGTGTTCTGATGAAGAGCTAGCACCTCGAGTTCTCCATGTATAAACATGCACAGAGCTCTTGTTGATCGAACTAGTCAAACATGCATGGGCATGTGCGTGGCATCATTTTCTTTCATTTCAAGCATAAGTGGAGCACAGTCGCGGTCCAATCTTTATCATGCATATTACACTAACACAAGTGGAGCACACTGGAGCTCGGCAATTTGAAATTCCCGCAGCAGGTAGGGTGTCGTGTGGAATGAAAAATCTGTTCGCCTCAGATCCCTTTCAGGAGCTTGGACTGTAATGCATGTCGCTGCTATTCTTCCTTCCGATAATCCCTTTCAGTATATATCGTTGTGCAAATAACTAATCCCCACGATACTTAATTATCCTACATGAGCGGTCAAACTAAATAACCAAACGACTAAACTGAATTGCTCTTTGTTCCGACTAGTAATACCGCACGTGCATGCACGTGTTGACAAATATAAGAAGTCTAAAAGTTTGAGGTACATATCGCACATATTCTGACTTTTTTCAAATCTGGAAAAGGCAAGCACATATTTGTTGTATCTGTGATTTGCACAGATGGAGGAAACACCTAGTTCAAACAATTGCTTCTAACATTCAGCTCATATAGATGTTTCTCTTTTACATGTAAAGCAGAAGCTTTATTATGAAGAACTGTTGGGCAAATCGCCCATTACAAGCACAACGACATTCGCTGGGATATCAGAGTCTCACACATGCATCATACCAGAACTGCATCGTGCACCTATGAGTGTTTGTATATAACAGTTCTTACTCCAGCGAATGATGCTCCTCATCTTCTTTCTATTTGCACTAATAAAGTCCAGCAGATGAACAAACATGGAACATATGTGGCAGCTTCACTCCACATTCCTTTTTCCTTTTCCTCATATCTAATCCAATTAACCTTGGAACACGATAGAGAACTGAACAATTGAAGTATGAAGCTTTCTCTATTCTAAGGAAAATAAATGATAATGCTTATGGGATAGATCTTCCAGTTGAGTGGAAATATGCAACACATTCAGACTTGGCTATTTATCATGCAGAACATGGCAGACTTGGCTATTTATCATGCAGAACATGCAATTTATGAGAATATTGGAGGACAGACAAAACGAGAAAAAACATAACACAAGTCAAATCCAATTTTAGCTTCTACGCACTTTTTACATTCTACATAATTTGAAATTTAGTCATGTGTTGCAGTGGTTACTACATATTCTATCTATGAGTAGAGCTAAATTGATGAGGCTCATGAAGCCTATAAATAGAGGTCATCACTCTGGTATTGTAATCAGACTATGTACCCACCTATCAGTAAGAAGAAACTTTGTGTCCTCTTCTTAGATCTTATGTGTTGAAAGTTTTAAACTGAACTCTTGGCAGCACTCGCCCCTATAGCGATATCTAGTGCAACACGTCAAAGTGGTTCCTTCAACATTTGTGTTGCCTATATTGTCGCAACAAGGTGGAGTTGTTCCTCCACAATCTTGTGCTGATTCATTGATCCTAGTAGCATTTAATTATTGTAGGAACTAAAATACCGCAAGAGTGAGTTCTTTAATTCATTATTAGTGATCGATGTTTAGAGATGGCCATGAGACCTCAACAAGTAAAACCTGTCTCACAGTCTAACTAATTTTTCACTGAAAAAGTGCATTGCAAGCAACCAAAGTGCAATACACCCCCTAAAAAAGTGCAACGCCGAGTCTTAAATTGGAGGAAAAAGGTACGGGCCATACAACCAACCGTCAGCAGATGAACAAACATGGAACAGGTTTCGGCTTTTTCAAGTTACTAATTTTACCTAACCTTTGGGTACACAAGAGAGCACCGAACAGACGTTTGAGTTACACAACATGAGATTAATGGTCTAACTAACTAAGAGTGCAGATTTCCTTGTTTACTTGGCGCATCGAACTTATTTCTTCCTTCCACGGGTTGACTTCGTCTTCTTGCTTGCGGCTGTGCTGCCTGGCTTCTCCGAAGTTTCCTGCAGCCCATAGATCATCGAAGTTCAGATATTGTAATGATGTCATGCAAAAAGATGTACTCTTCCCAACAGCGTATGCGGAGTCAGAGGAAAAATCATCTAGAATTATTATAACACCAGATTTCAAAACATAACGTCTGTTATTGTATTTACCCAATTGAAGGTTTTCTTGAAAATAATGTTGAGAGATGTTATGCCAGGCACATTCTACAATCGAAACATCTACAATTCAAACTTGGCCAAGCAGCCTGATGGTGAATTGGTGATCGCTAGTACTGTCATCTACCCAATATATATGTCAAACAAACTCAGACAGTGGTATGAATATCAGAGACACAATAGGCCATAGTTTGAATTGCATTTACAGTTCTAACACATGTACTGGGTTGCATATGATGCTACAAAAGATGTTTCTGGAGAAGGCCAAAGATGATAAATATGACATCAATTGGCAGTTTGGTGGATGTACCTTCCGCTTCAATGGCACTGATGTGCTAACAGTTGGCTTGAAAAATGACTCCAGCCTGATTACATGGAGTCAACGATTATTACAGTATGATAGAGTCCAAGTGTTAAGCAAGAGACTATGCACACGTGCATTAACCATGTATGTGCATATATACTACAATGCTCACCTTCCTTGGGATGATTTATTCTTCGCCGATTTGATCTTCTCTATGGCCTACATAAAATCAGAGACATATGGCTGGTAAAAATGTTTAAATAACTGGAACAGAAAGAGACAAGAGAAAAGTGCATGCCTTTGTCACACGATCTTGATTGAAACCGTTTTCTTTCACCAGAAAGTCCACGAGGCCCTGGAGAGAAATTAGATGCAATAGATATGTTCAGGTGTTCACTTAGGACGTGTTTGGTTCGATCTTTTTTCCCCGTCATCCGATTACAGTGTGATCTGGTTACGTTAAACATGTTTGGTTTGCTCGGCCCGTAATCGGATACCATGTAAACGGATTACAGCCCAACTTAAATCCGATTCCGCCCACCCACCCCCCGGAAACAAATATCGTTACCGGACGACCTAGCGACAGTGATGGCCCGAAAGAAGCCTCCGCCTCCGATTTCCTGTGGTCTCCGCCTCTGCTCCTGATGGCAGATCTTCCCCACAGCTTCTTCTATGCCAGAGGTAAAGCGTCGCCGGAGTACCAGTCGCTGGAAGAGCGGCGGCGGCCGCTGATTGACCGGCGTTGATTGCTCCAGATCTCCCCATCGACTTCCTCTATGCCACGAGCAATACGCCAGGGAAAGAGGATCGACGTGAAGGAGAAGAATAGCGGCGTGGCGGGAAGAGCACCAGCGGCGCTGCGTGCATGAGAATCGGAGGCGGCCGCCGGTATCCTTCACTACCGTAAGGTAATCAATATCATTACCAGGCAGAACCAAACAAAATTAGAAAAAGTCCATCACACGGCAGTCCCACCGTAACTTGATTCCCTTCCCGTTTACGATAACGTTGATGGAAACAAACACGTCCTTAATGGTTTGGAGGCAAGTAAACTAGGTAAGTACACATACCTCCTCATCAGGCGCAGTCCATTTGAACTCGGGAATATCCAAAGTAACATCGGGTTCCTTGAACAACCGCCGAGCTTCCTTATAAGGCCAGTCCTCAGGAATTTGATATCTACAGTAGACAATGGTCACATGTGAAAATGCAACTCACATTAACATGCCAAATTGTCTACCTCATGTCACAATCAAAACATCTGACAAAGAAATGACACTAAAGAAGAAAAGAAACCAACACACAAAAAAATTACTAGCCAAGGACACACGATTTTAAAGTGGGTAAATGTTGGGCCACTGTTCTACACAACTGAAATACAAGGTTCAGATGGGTACGAAGTCAACAGAAATTCTTCAAAAGGGTTCAGGACTAACTTCTCTTTATTAATATTTTCCAGAATGCCCTCGATGGACCCGTGTTGACGAATAAGCTTCAGAGCTGTTAGACCCCCAATACCTAGTGGACAAGCACGGATACACAGTTAGAAAACTTTAAGTCTTGACTAGCTACATAATTTGAGAAATGCAGACTACACCAAACAAAGAGAAAAGAGTGAGCAATAATACCTTTAATGCTATCACAGTAGTCACATCCACAGAGGATGCACAAGTCAATGAATTGGTCCATAGTGAATTCAAGCTCCTCCAAAATCTACAGAATGAAATTTGGTGAAGTGTATACAAGACGATAATAAATTTCAAGCCGAACACAACACTGCTTACTTTCGCAACTTCAAATTCCATAACAGGTATTTTCTTGGAACTTGGATCCATCAAATGACGAACAAACCGTGAAGCTCCAAAAGTAAGTGAGTCCATATCTTCTGATGCAACAGCATACACCTATAAACATAGAATGTACTAAATAAAATATGTAAGCAAAGGGTGAAAACGAGAAGTTGGTGTGGTCCACGATGTTAATATTACCTTGTCAGCTTTGCAAAGGGCAGCACATTGTGATTCAGCTTCACAAGGAGCCTATTGGTACAGGGAAGAGAGATCAGTGAAATTGAGAGCATAACAAACACATAAACTCTATGTCAGAAGAATTCAAGTTCAATGGTTGCATAAAACAAGATGATTATATGTAAATGTGTACCATCGAGAGATGTAGGAACCTGAGAAAAACTGAATTTACCTCTACAACAGGAACGCCCATCAGTCTTAGTAGTCGCTTACAATCTTCATTGTGCTGCTTAGTGACCTGCTCACAAAGCACATAGAAGATGTAAAGCTAGAACTTACTCTGAAAACGCTAATTCCTGGCATATATTACAAAACATCACTTTATGCAAAACAAAAGAATACAAATGATATTTTCCCAGTGAGAGATCTGTTGCCCCTTAACAAAACAGAGATCGTCTTGCATTGTGGACTGCGACTAATGAACATTTTCATACTTAAACACAAACAAGTGAAAAAATGAATTTCTCACCTTTACAGTTCTCTTGCTGAATTTTTCAATTGCCTCCGCATCTCCTGTCTACCACATCAAAATATATTCTCCTTAGGGGTCAAAGAAAGAGAATATAGAAGAACAATGTGAACAAAAAATGGATCAAAGCAATGTCAGCACACCTCTACTGCCTTGGTCAGCCCTTCGGTGGCATCCTCCCTCTTTGCGTATCTGACAAGTACACCATGTTATGTTAGGCAGCCATATTAACCACTGGTAGGGAACAATCAAATGATGAAAGAAAAAACTTCTCGTGCCTTTTTGCAAGCTCACCCCCCTTCATCTCAGGAGGCTTGCCATCAAAAACATATCTGCATTGGCAAAGTTGCATCCCTTTGTTAAAAAGAGCAACATATTTGTTTACATGTTCTTGTATGGGACATTTCTGATATTAAGAAATGAGGGAATTCGGATTTACACTGGTTTAATTCCTGCCTCAAGCAACCTTATAGTTCGGTTGAACATACCTAGCACATGACTGTCCAGGGAATAAAGGTAAAAACACATTAATATACATACTAGCATTAGAAACACTGTGGAGTACTTGAAACATTAAGTGCACAGAGAGAAGTAAATCTGAACCTCGTGACATCACCAGCTTCGTTTGTAAGGGTTTCCATCCCCGTCCTTCCAACTACAATCTGCACAAGGGAAGGCATAAGAAACCTATCCTAACTTTCATTTCAGCAGGTAAAAAGGCTTGCTGCTATCACACGACAGCTTGTTAAACTACCACCGGAACAACGTAAATGTATATATGCCCAAGTGGTTGGCAACAGCTAATTGCCATTATCTAGGAGCCGTAATGTAAAAATGGGAAAGGATTCCAGCCCAAGGAAACCATCTGCATCAGTGTAGGGTTTACAAAACCCTAAACCCAGCCTAAGAGAGCAAGATGTTCAGGTCAAATCGACCAATGGGCATAGAAGCATCGATCCGCGACGTGTGGAGATGGATCCATTGAGCACAAAACAGGCCCAAATCATCGCCACCCCAAGCAAAACAAAATGGAGAGGAGGATGAGCCATGTGGGTTAGTGGAGAATGGGGGGCATACGAGGAACTGGTAGATGCTCATGCTGGCGTCGATGGCGATGCGGCGGCCGAAGTAGCTCTCGAACTTCTGCTCCCTCATCGCCTTGGGCGCGTTGTCCGCCAGCAGCTTCGTCAAACCCTACAAAGAAGAACCGAATCGCCTGTTCATTCGAATGTGACGAGATTCCGAAATCTGTGACCGAACAAATCCACAGGGAAAGAGGAGGGGAGTCTCAGGCGGCCTCTCACCTTGACGCCCATCTCGCCTGCGACAACGGCTGCGGGCGGCGGCGGCGACGGAGTCGGGGGTTGGGGAAGAAGAGGCCGCGGGCTATTTCGAGTTTTTCTTTTCTTTTCCCACCTCCACCCCCGGCCTTTGTATTTTCAGAGCCGCCGCCGAGGTTCAGTGGGCCGCCGGGCCGGGCCGAGCTCAAATATCCAGAGACATCAAAGACCCATCAGATATCCTCTGGTCTCGAACCTGGCCACACGCCCACACCACAACTGCGTTGCCGCCGCCGGGGAGGTTGGAGCGGACCGGAGTGGAGGCGGGAGATGTCGAGCCGGTTGTGGAGGTGGTACGCGGAGCGGCAGTTCCACAAGTGGGAGAAGACGGTGCTGTGGGACATGGTGGAGCCCTACCGCCCGCCGCGCTCCTTCAAGCCGCTCGTCGGCACCTACGTCGCCGCCTTCTACACCGCCGTCGTTGCCGCCGCCCTCACCGAGCAGCTCTACAAGGTCAGGCCACTCCCCCCATCGATCCCTCCCTCCCACCTCCAAGAAGCTTCTCGTCCGCGGCAGTGCCTGTCTGCGCATCGCTCGGAAGGTGCTCGACGGAATGCCCGGCCGGGACAATGCCATCTTCTGCAACTCTTGTCTGCTCGAGTGACAGGCACACTGAACAATTCCGCGTTCTGAACTGACCAAACTCTTCTGATCATCGTATAAAGAATGATTATACTACGCTCCATTTGAAGAGGCCACACCTGTATATGTAGTAATTTTTACTTGCATCTGATATTGAATTGCTGTTACATCTTGGAGCAGGAGAAGTACTGGGAAGATCACCCGGGCGAGGCGGTGCCCATCATGCAGCCCAAGTTCTACTGGGGGCCATGGAGGGTGGTGAACGGAGAGGTTCCCCGCTTCATCCAGCCACCTGATGAAGCAAAGACGGCATAGAACCCATTCCTCCTTTTCTTGATCGGAAGCTGGAGGATTCTCAAAACTTAATCAGTGTCTGTTGTGTAGCTATGGCACTAGTGCATGCTTGTAATTCGCATTCTGGTGACTGGGGCAGCGCCATGAACGATGGTGGCATTTTATGCGTTCTGGTTTGCATGAATAAAATGATCGATAGGATTGTGAAGCAGGTCACTGGTTCCAGCTATTCTCTGCATCAGCTAAAACAAAGGTTCCAGTTATTGGTAGCTTAACAGAGAATTGCCATAGCATGTTGCATATGCTTACTGGTTGAGCGTCACCAGAAATTTGTAGTGCGAAACCAACTGTAGGCAATGTGATGTTATTTTTGCCGTGTACAAAACAGATTACCTATTGATTTGATTGCAAAGAAGATTACTTATTGATTTGATGATACTCAGTCACGGGTGGGCTGCAGTCATTCTGCATCAACTGAAAACAAAGTTTACGATTCATTTTAAAAGAATCAGCATGATTGGAAAGCTTTCCATATCCTTAAATACATTCATCGAATGGGGAACCACTCAAATGTCAATGGACAGGGTGGAAATGGAGATCCGACGGATAACCATCAGATGCAATTTTGCCTGTATGCGGCAGCACCACAGCAGCCAAGACCACACAACCATGAAAACAACAGCAGACAAATTGCACAGATCGAAAGAGGCATTTAAATAACAACACTGAGCATACAAGAGACGGAGGTGATGCTCATCTTCTCAGTCTATTTAAATTTCTACCCTAAATAGAAGGGCTCTTAGTTAAGGTTACATCAGCACCAAACCATAAGTGTTCACACATCAAAAATAGGTGCCAGTTTTGCACCTCTCATGTGATAGGGAGTGGAGGAATTTGTCTATCCATGTATACGCCCGGGGGTGTTAAGTTTTTCGCCCAGTATTCTCTTCTAACCAAAAAAGGGGTTAAATCAGAAATCACGAGGTGCTGTCCTCAGAAACCCATTCCGCTCATATCCGGCATGCGACTGGCGATTCTGGCTTTCGTCGCCGGGAGCTCAGCAACTGAAGCCTCGGTGGTTGTCATCAACAGAGAAACACTGTTGTACAGAAGGACAGATTGTCAAACAGGTCTGATTATTTCAGCCACAGTCGTGCAAAGGTACATAAGGTGGTTCGAGAGCTTAAGCTGTACCTTGCTGCATCTTGAAGTGCAGTCCGGATGACTTTCACAGGGTCGATGATACCAGCCTTGATCATGTCGACATACTCTCCTACAGTAAGCAAAATGCAGGAATCAACAACTGAACCGCTTAAGATTCTTACAGTGTTGGGGAGATATTAGAATTGCCATTTTAACTCCAATCTGGAGACTCGAACATGGTGTTTTGTTACATAAGCTCAAATTCAGAATGAACAGCAAAATACACAGTTAGTCAGCACAGACCTTTTGCTGCATCATAGCCCCAGCTAAGGTTATCTTGTTCCAGTAGCTTCCCGACAATTATAGCACCATCAACGCCAGCATTTGCAGCTATGGTCATCAAGGGGGCCTGCAGACATTCAGGAACAGTTAATTTGTGTTCAATAAACAAAGATGGAATAACCAAGTGCACAAGCACCATCATAATCGGTACAAGAAGTAAACCTTCAAAGCATTCTTGATGATTTGAACTCCAATCTTTTCATCCTCATGTGATGTGCTAATCTTGTCGAGCTCCTTGGTGGCATATAAGAGGGCAACTCCACCACCTGTTAGGCATGACATGAATTGGAGAAACACATACAACATATAATCAGGTTGAAGAAAAACAAAGTAATAAGAAACAAATGGAGAGAAATCATATAAGCTGCTCAAGTGCTAAGGAAAATGTGATTACCTGGAACAATACCCTCCTTCACAGCAGCTCTTGCAGCATTTAGAGCATCTGTTACCCTATCTTTCTTCTCACCAACTTCAGCTTCACTAGCTCCACCAATCTGCAATATAAGTGTGCGTGCTGAGAAGAGCACATAAAGAAGGGACTTGACAGTTGAACCATGCTTAAGAACTAACAAACCTTGAGGACAGCAACACCTCCAGATAACTTTGATAAACGCTCTTGAGCCTTTTCTTTGTCAAACACAGCGGTACTGTTCTCAAATGATTCTCTAAGCTGTCAAGGACATCCACAAGAAAAAAGATGTCACTTGTATTGAAAGAGCTACCTAAGAATGGTATCCAGGTTGCCTTAACAATGTGATGATTCTTATGAGTACCTGTTGACACCTCTCTTCGATCTGTAGCTTGTCACCTCCACCATCTAAAATTAAAGTGTCATCAAGAGATACGGTAACCTGTGAAGGGAAATGTCATCGTACAGCTCCTTTTTAAAATAATAACACTATATGGTTCCCAGGTGTAACAATCTATGGACGTTGGCAAACCTTCTTAGCTGTGCCGAGCATTTGTAAGTTGACTTTAGCAAGATCAAGACCTTGGTCCTCACTAACAACCTTCAAATTAAAATGAAATGTCAAATTAATTTCATTCATAGAAATGTCACCCGTGTTAACCAAGTTTCTGAAAATTCTCATAACAGCTAACCTGCCCTCCTGTCAAAACAGCCAAATCATCCAAGTTGGCCCTTCTGTTTTCACCAAATCCAGGAGCTTTGACAGCACATATCTACAGCCAAGGCCTCATAATTAGCTCAAAATCTTGCTTATATAAGCTTCACTGGATAAAAACTCACAATAACTTAAGCCTTGTCAAGGACATGAACACCAGACAAAAGGAAAAAGAAATTGAAGAGGCTTTCTTCAATACCATTAGGGCAAAGTAATGATATAGGTAGAAACTACCGAAATAATTAATATTACCTTTAGGCCAGCACGATGTTTGTTCAGTACAAGCATTGATAGAGCTTCTCCCTCTACATCAGCAAAAATGAGAAGAGGTTTCCGTTCCTACAAAGGTCAACCATCATTTATCAGTTGCCACCACCAAATTTCCATCATGTAATTGACAGAAGTGGACACAGTAACAAATAACGGAACACACTTACGTTGATGGAAATTTGCAATACTGGAAGAAGTGAATTCATGTTTGAGATTTTCTTGTCATGAATGAGAATAAGAGGATTTGCCATCTCCTGCACACATATAAAAGGATAATTCAGACATGGTTTAGCTTAGGCTATTCTTCTGAAATTTTCATTATTTGTTGATATACATGATATCCATCTCTTCATTAATTTCTATCAGTCACATTCCTAAAACTATCTCAGACTCCAAAGTTCAGTGAAAGATTCACAATGCAGATTCACACGAACAAACACAAGCACCTTGCATCATCCTCAAAAGTAGGAGACAAGTAGCCTATCTATGACAAAACTGAAGCTTCTCGAAACAAAGAGCAAAAAAACTACAATCATTGACTTCCACAAGTACTATTGATAAGTTTTCACCTCCATGCATACTGCCATGAAAAAAATCAAAGCAAGAGGAGGATCCAAAAAAGGCTTTAATTTACAGACTTGGGATGCTGAATTCACTGGTTTAGCGAACATAACACATACTTGCACTAAATTTTGAGGTAATAGACTTACACATTTCTGAGTTTTCTGATCAGTCACAAAGTAAGGAGATATGTAGCCTCTTGAAAGCTTCATACCCTGTACTGCCTCCAACTCATTGTCCAATGTTTTACCATCCTGCCAGTTTCTAAAAATAAGTTGCAGAATAGCAGATAAGCCTGATCAATAAAGCATCATATAATACTCACAGCAATAGTAATGACTCCGTCCTTTCCAACTATCCCCATAGCTTTAGATATCAAATCTCCAATTTCCTTTTCACCATTTGCAGAAATGGTAGCTACCTGGTTTACAGAGAAAAATGAGCTGGACATGTTCAAGCTAGATTTCCAACTAAGCGATGGATATTAGTTCCTATGGAGTATGCTGCTAGGACAGAGTCACAATGTATGGAGTGTGCTACTAGGATAGAATCACAATGAAGATTGTTGATTATATATAGAAGATGTAAATGATGACTGCATCAAAGATACATAAGCAACTCAGATATGGTTATGGGACTGAAGAGGGAGGGATATCAGGCCACAGCCGTAAATCAGAGTATCTCACCTGGTTTATTTCCTCTGGGGAATCAATCATCCATGCTTTACTTTTGAGGTGGGCAATTACAGCATCTATGGCCTTGTTTATACCACTACGCAAGTCCATAACATTGATCCCTGCTGCCACAGCCTTGCATCCTTCCGTAAGAATGGCCTGTGTAAGTACAGTTGCGCAAGTGGTACCTGTTGACCCATCCAATCAGAAACAAAGTGAGTGGCACGTAATGCTACACTCAGTCAAGTAGGCAATTAGTTTCCTAGTGTCTATTTGAGGGAGGAAATTGCAGGCGCGCAAAACCCCCACACACTAGACTCACGCCCACACGAGCACTTCCATTATATCATGTTGATTCAGATTACATACAGCAACTGTAACACGTACAGTCAAACAGCCACTAACAATGTTTTAAATGAAAATGTCATGTTTTCCTCTAAAAATAGTACTGCGAGATCGTATGTCAGAAAACTAAGTGATCTCTTCAAGAATGTTAAGGCTAAAGTTACTCCGTCAACATAAAAATTTTGTAAACCTGAAATATATGTGCCTTTAACCTGGACCTAGAGCAGAGTATGCCAAATCATGCATAGACGACAGTCAAACATAGACAATGCACTGGAACTGGGATCAGCATGAAGGCATAGCCCAGAGGCTGTGAGGCCCAAGCATAACCGCAACATCCGAAATCATACAATCCACAAACTATTGCTATTCATCCACCATGTGAGCACTGTACGCACCAATGACAGAGCAATCAAATGCATTCAAACTTTCCCTTTCCTGAAAGCACAACAGTTCTTTACTAGCTAGCAAACAGTATTCCCCACACACGATGGAGAAGGTAAAATCATCAACATTAACACTACACTTTCTGGCATGAAATTAGCATGCAAATAAAAGGGAATGCTTTGCTGAACAAAACAGGTTGTTTAGTTGTTATAAGATCAAGTGCAGGAAGTTCCATGTCCTTACCATCCCCAGCGGCCTTGTTAGTAGCATCGGCGACTTGCTTCACCAGGTTGGCCCCAACGTTCTTGGCGCTGTCCTCGAACTCTATGCTCTTGGCGACGGTGACCCCGTCCTTGGTGACCTTGGGGGATTTGTTCGCCCTCTCGATAATCACGTTCCTCCCCTGCAACACGGAACACAAACAAGCAGCCAGCGCACTCAGTCGAGAAATCAGGCGCGGTAAAACTAGCCCGGCGTTTTCCCCGCTAGATCCAAGACCAACCCACGCTAAGAGTGGGAGTGTGGGAGAGGGCACGCACCTTGGGGCCCATGGTGACCTTGACGGCGTCGGCCAGGTCGTTGACGCCCCGCAGCATGGCGGCGCGGGCGTCGACGCCGAAGGTGATCTCCTTCGCCGCATACCCGCGCGCCCACTGCCGCTGCTCGGCCCCGCCGCCGCGCGCGAGCTGCCGACGCAGCGCCGAGGAGGAGGCCCTCGAAATGGCCGCCGCCGCCGCCCGGTACATGGCTGCCTCGCGTGTGTGTGTGGGGTGGGCTGGTGGGTTTCTCGAGCTCGGACTCGTCTGGCAGCTGAAGATTGGGGGCTCTGGAACCTTCGATGGTACTTCACGGGAAGGCCGCGGCGGCGACGGCTGGTGGGAGGGAGGGGAGAAGGGGCTTTGTGTAATCTGAGCCGTCCAAGCTCAGATCATGCGGTCGCGCGTGCTCGCCAGTTGACAGCTCGTGAACAGGTTTGAAGCACCGGTTTTCCTTTTCCTGTCAAATTTCGTACCTTGGCTGTAAAATTAGTGAAAAATCATACAAAGGCATGCATTAAAATCGAAAAAGGCAGACTTACAGAAATATCTTGTCCTACGGAACAATGTGGAAACAGTGGGTTGGTTCAATCTTGTTCAAGTTTAGGGCTGTACTCTCTCCGCGTGATTCCAAGTGAGTCCGAGATTCCGTAAATATTTGCTTGTAGATGTAGTGTTATAAAAACGACCCCTCTTAAGGATGTCTAGAAAGATGGCTCTTAGTCTCTCCAACGTAACATGACCGCTTATGTATGGAGAGACAAAGAGAAGAAAACATAGTTGAATCTCCGCCTAATAGTCTGTCGTCTCAGTAAGTGTCGAGCTAAGAGTCAACATTTAGCAAAATGTGTTGGATAGTACTCACCAAGGAAACAAATAGCATGCTACAACAAAATAACGTCGTCCTTAAAATACGCTATTAGCGACATTGTACACGATTTATTTAGCGAGACAATTCTCAAAACGCCATGACGTGCTATTAGCGGCGATATAGCGCGCTATTTTTTTTCCATGGTACTCACCCACAATGTGTGTGCTAAATACGAAGTTGGCATTTGGCATTGGTACACCCATTGATGTGCATCCTGTTGCCAAATTCAAAAGCATGGAAACGAGAGCAACTATGTGCTCTAATGCCAAATGTGGTTGGCAGATTCGAAATTGCTTATCCACATGTCTCTTTAGTCTCAAATAAGCTGAATATGTTCATGTTGAGGGGGCAAATATTTGTTTATGTTAAATCGTATTCGTATAGAATAAGACCCACCTAGCAAGCATTTGGAGATGACTACGCTCGAGATAAATCTGAAGTGTGACACCAATACTCAATCCATGTGTGATAAATTATAACCACATACAATTTAGATGCCATCAACATATTGAATCCTATGTGAAATTCAAAATATGTGAACTGCCAAAAAGATAATTTTAGTTATATAAGAATAACCCCAAAAATAAGAGGAGGAAGTTAATCAGAGAGTGAGAGAATGGTGAACTAATAAGAGGAGGAAGTTAATCAGAGAGAGTGAGAGAATGGTGAACTAAATAGAGAAAATGGAACAGAACTTTCAAAGATTGTTTCCTTTACAAATCGTGTGGTTGACTCTCTCTGAAAGTGTCGAAAAAAATATACTCTGTAATCCGTATCATCTTTCTGCAGTACGATGATGTGCTCCAAATTGTACTCCCTCCGTTCGGAAAAGGATGTCACAAAAATGGTTATTTTTGTGACATCAACATCCTTTTCCGAACGGAGGGAGTATGAGTTTACAATTTTGCTTTAAATGCAAAAAAATCACCAATTTTTTTTCGATATTTTGTCTAAGCGACGTGGAATAGTCGGGAGTGAGCTCCTGGGTGTGGGCCAGCCAGCTCGCAAATCGGGTTGGGGTCGACTTTCCGGCCCGCTACCCATTCTGTGCTCGAACGGTCGAACCCGGCATCCGCCCGATTCGCCTCACGAGTCCCGACCCCCCGAGCTCGGCCTGCCCATCCCGTCCCACCCATGTCGCGGTAGCGGTGCGAAGACACAGAAAACCCTAACCCTAGCACCGTCGCCGTCCCCCTCCCGCTCCGGCCATCTCCATGGACGCGAAGGACATCCTCGGTCTCCAGAAGAGCTCCTTCCCGTCCGCGCAGGACAAGAGGCCGCGGCCGCCCAAGGAGCCGCAGCGCAAGCCCGATGGCGTCTCGCGCGAGGTACCCCCATCCCCCGCCCGCTGCCTGCTTTCCGCCGCTTGCTCTCCCGGTGCTGATGGCTTGTGCGCGGGTGCAGGTGTACGCGCTCACCGGAGGGGTCGGAATGGCGCCGCTCATGCCCACCATCGAGGCCTCGCACCTGAAGCGGCGGCCTGCTGTGGAGAAGGAGAAGGTGAGCGAGCTACTCTTCGGGTTTCAGTTATTAAGCTGAAAACTGGGTTACTGCTGTAGCATTTTGAACTGAGCTGAGAAGTATTTAGCTATTCGTACATACCCTAGATGAAGCATTTTGGTCTAGAACTGGATACCCTATCTTGTACTTACTCTATCAACCGCAGTTAGAGCTATGTTTCCAGTATTTATCAAGATGTGTGCTGTTAGTGTCATTATACACAGTTGTGTGAGGGTAAGTCTATTATCAATTATCAAGTAGCATTGATAACTCAACCTGTTGCAGAATATGACTAGTCTTAGTTTCAGTAGTACCGTTGATTCGTAATATGAATTCCAAGCATGAAGTGTACAATTTTTCACATATGTCTGTGGAATGTTGCTGGAACCAATGGACTGTTGTAGGTGGCCTGACTTGAGAATATATCAATTACTTTTTCAGGTCAAATGGCAGTGGCTACCTTTCACGTCCTCTGCACGAACTGACAATCTGCAACTTTCCCACTGGGTCTGCCTCTGATGCCTTACTAATGTCGCATACATCTTAAAATATTTAGTATGACTAACTCACAGACTCACAGTACTTCCTACCCTTCTATTTCAGGTTAGAGTTGTAAATGGTGTTCCACCAACTGGTGATTATGACTTTGCAAAATATAACACGGTCAGTATGTTATGTTAGTTACATCATCGGGCAGGAAATTTTGTCTTCAAAATTGGGGCTTACTATGGTTTGTTTGTCATTTCTTTCTGCAGAAGGTGGATGTTCTTAAGTACACCGATGAGGAGTATGAGAAATATTTAACTGAACCTGTAGGTACTGGTTAATATAAAATTATGGACGTTCAGTTGTTGATTCTCTCCTTTTAGTTTTGCAATACAAACATTGTGCTGATAGCGCCAACCTTTTGTTGTCACTTAATACTTGTAAACACATATTACTATACTAGATGTAATTCTGTCTAGTGAAATGATTCGAAACAAATGAAATATTTCTATTTGCCATTCAGACTTTTGTCATCAGTTATTTATAGATCCCGGAAAACAAGTCTTAATTGGTGGATATGGCCTCTAGGTGCTTAATAGTCTATGTTAAATAATTTTGAGCTCTTGGGTGCAAGTGCAACAATCACAATGTTAGGAAGCTTGAGAATTCTTTAATTATGAATTGGCCTTACCTGTATATGTTAGTTTGAGTAATTGCTTAAATTGGTCCGCCTTGACATAAACATTTTCAGAACAGGGGCATGTGTCTAGTGTGTTTTTTCTGGCACAGCTAAACCTATTGATCATTTAGAGTGTTCCGTTTAATTTCAAAAGTATGTTTTTGTTCGAAATTTGTTTATTTTGAAATAGAATATTTGATGTGCTTGTTTCAGACATGGAGCAGAGAAGAAACAGACCAGCTGTTAGTTATGTGAACGCTTTGACCTTCGTTTCATAGTAATAGCAGATAGGTTTCCAACTGCTCGCAGCGTGGAAGATCTAAAGAGCCGCTATTATTCAGGTACTTCTAAATTTATACTCTCTTTATGTTCAGAAGCTAGAACTCACCTGGCGAAGTTCTCCAAATGCTACTTTAATGTTGTATACATGCATTTCATGTGCTCAAAAGCAAACAACACTTGATTACATAGGGTTGTTTTATCTGTTCTGCCATTCATTATATGGAACAAACAAGTAATAAGTGTCTAATATACAACTTCTAAACCATATGCTCTCCTTCAACTTTCAATTAAATCAGTGAAAAAGTTACTTATCGTGCAATGACATTTGGGCTATTATGCACCCACACTCTTCTGTGGACATGTCTCTGTGTACTACTCCGTATGTAACATTATTATGAGAGGTTAAATGCTGTCCTGGCTTTTTATTTAGCATATTAACTAATTGCTAAGGCTAGCATGTTTGATCGGTCTTATTGTATGTCCAGCAATTCAGTTTATGCTTTTTTGTGAGTTTGTTGTGATGTAGCTATTGACGCCTTCCTTGCTGCAGTTACTCGGGCTCTTTTAATCGCAAGAGCTAGGTCATTTGATGAAGTTGCGGGGAACCCTCTGGTGAAGGTACAAGTTGATTTTTCCCCCCTACCAAAAGTGATTGCATCATTGTTATGATATAGCTTTTGCTGTAGCCACATATCTTCATCTGTATTTCTTCTCAGGAGACCTTCAATGCTGCTCATGAGACTGAGAGAAAGCGTGCATTATCTGCAATCTTCGCACAAACAAAGCAGCAAGAACGCAAGGATGCTGAGGTGAGAAATCTCTTGATAATGAAATTACTATGATTTGCCATTCTTAAGATTCTATAGTCACATATCTGATCCCCAAGTGGTACCTTTTCAGGTTTTGGCAGAAGCAAAACGTATTATGGAATCCCGTGCTGCTAGCAAAGTGAGTAAAACAGTACATTCGATTCCATATTCTTATCACTAAAGTAATCTTAAGCAAGAATATTTGAACGGTAACTTGTAAGATACTCACATGGTGAAATATTATGTGTATAAACCACCAATGGCAATCGTCCAGATATTCGTAATTTCATTGACTCCGCTCGCTATATTTAGTTATA
Organism: Poa pratensis; assembly: GCA_947311845.1. NCBI lineage: Eukaryota > Viridiplantae > Streptophyta > Magnoliopsida > Poales > Poaceae > Poa > Poa pratensis. The sequence continues at coordinate 43,845,700 of CAMZMU010000060.1, forward strand.
ATTAATGCCTAATGTTTAGGTTGTTTTCTTATCTGGTTAATTATCTGTATTGTAAAATGTTTAACTGTTCAAGAATTTGTCTGCAGAATCTGGAAGAAGCCGGAGCACCAACAAGCTTTAATAATGCTGTGGTTCCTGCTGACGGTGTATCTCCCTTGAGCAACAGTCACCCACTGTCAACTGCTGCACATACAGCTGCAGCAGCAAATACCTCCATACCTGATTCACTGCGGCTGGTAACTTTGAAACTATTGCTTGATTAAATAGTTTTTTAAGTCTTATATTTCACTGTCGATGAGCTGACATTTGTAGTTGCATTAGGAATCTTGTTCTTTACTTTCAGGCCATGTTTTTTTTTGTGTTGCTTCTATTCAGCTGGACTTGAATCTGAGTGATCTCTAGATCGTGCTTTGAAATATTAGATTGAAAATTATATGCCCACTTTCAAAGTTGAGCCTTGTTCCTTCCAATGGAATCAGCTGGTCTTGCATGACGCTAAATGAGTCACAAGTAGACCTTAGGTTAGGTTAATTATATCACAAGTTGTTTTGTTATTTATCTTATTAAATGTAGGTGTCTATTGAGCAATTAAAGAATGATATCTCTGTCTGCATACTGTTTTTCTAGATTAATTGACTCACTGTACTTACTCTTTCAGCTTAAAGTGTATTTGAGAACCCATGCACTTGACCAAATGGTTCAAGCAGTAACTGCTTCAGCTGGCATTAGGATGATTAAAAGGGTGGACCAAACTCTACAAGATCTTGGGGTTTGTTTTATTGACTTCAATCTGTACTCGACATGCACACACAATGCCTTAATTCATTATAGGTCTATTTTCCAATTTCGCTACAACTTATGTGAACTTACATATATGCTGCAACCATAACCTTTTTTGTAGGTAAATTTGAAGCCTAAGGTTCCAACAAAAGCAGTTTGTGCTGAACATCTCTGAATTACGGAATGAGATACTCACACTGCTTAACATACAGAAGCAGGTACTTTCCTAAAGGCTGTGAGCTCCGTTGCTTTAGCCATTTGACGTCTGCTTTAGTGCGATCTTTGTACTTCAAAATGTATTGATCCTCCATTTCTGTAATGTTTTTTTAAACACCGGTTCAAATAACCATTAAAAAAGGAGAGAACTTGTGATACTACCTCTTTTTCGGAAAGTAAGGTGTATTTTTTTTAGTCAAAAGTCAACAGAGTCTAACTTTGACCATTCTTATAAAAAATATGAACATTTATAAAATTTGATAAATGTACAATGAAAACATATACTATGATGAGTCTATTGATGTTGATTTGATATCCGAAACGTTCATGTTTTTATCAATAAAATCGGTCAAAGTTACACTATGTTGACTTTTGACTAAATATATGCCTTACTTTAAGGAATGGAGGGAGTATCTTTCAGAATGTTTTTACACAAAAAGTACTGTCCCCTTCAACTAATAGTCCATTCTCTTTTGTATCTTTTGTAGCTACAAAATAAAGAGGCTGAAATTTTAGCAAACAGAGAAAGTTCGTTCACAGAGGCACCGAGCACACCTAAGGTACATATAAAATGTGTAACTGCCCTTTTGCTCTATGTATCTGAGTGGAAGAGAATGTGATATGATAAATCATCTGTATTTGGATTCCGCAAAAGTAGCCTATGACTATAAAAAGGAGCCCTTGAATAGAAGTAATGATATTAAAGGACTTATTAAGTCTTAACGGGATGGTCCCAAGCGATGACAATCGAAGTTTGCTAATCTAAACATTATGATGTCTGTGATAATCTATCATACATATTAACTTTACTGCCAAAGTACAATGTAGCTAGGGGAAGGTACTGGCAGAGACAGAAGGGAAATTTATTTTCTTTGCTCTAATAGTTGTGCTACCAGTGGTAAATGCCAATGCCCTGGTAAACGTTAATTGCTATTTAGTTAATAATAGTATTTTCTTTTTTGCAGCGGTCTAATAGAGATATTGATATGGGTGGGTTTGGAGGTAATTTAAGGCAGACCTGACGTCATGTTTGATCTGATTAGGGGTTATGTTTCTCTCTAAATGTTTTGCATGTTATGTTACTACAGGTGAGAGAGCAGGCAAACGGGACCACAAGCGGAAGGTTTGTTCTTCCTTCCATTTTATACCTGACGTTATACTTTGTTTGATTTTTTTTCATATATAGTATATATACATCTTTGACGCATCATGCATCTTTAGCATGTCGAATTTCTACACAAGTACACATGATCTAGTTTGAGCGCAGACAAATACTGGTGCAACTGTTTTATTTTACTAGAATGTACCACTTGTCACATTTAAAGGCTGGTAGGCCGCTTAGGTAGGTAGCAATATCTTGAATTTGCTAGATTGGCTCTGGTAGAACCTGCTAGTACACAAAATGAACGTGAATGAAAATGTTGGGTCTTGCATTATCAAGATGAAGGACACAACCTAGTTTGAACGATCATTTTGGTGGGAATCTAGTATTTAAATCTTTTAGTGTAGCGTCCCTGGTGCACTCCCAGTCCCAGGGTTCCTTTGGTGATCTATATTTGATCAGTCCAGATTTTGCTAGTGACTTGACCAATTATCATGTATAGATCTCTATGTAAGGTAGCTTCAACCCGTCCCTATATCTGTCACCTTTAACTGATAAATCTCATTCTTTCTTGCTAGTCCGCTGGAAGATTTGATGCACCCTCCTCACCAACTCAGGGCAAGAGGCCTCGGAAGATGAAAGCTTCTGATTGAAGTACTTTGCAGATAGCACAACATAAAACGTAGGATGTAGCCAAACATCCTTGGTATGCATCTCATTTTTTTTAAATCCCTATTTTTGTTGAATTGAATTTGAAAATTAATACTTAAACTATATAATTGTTTTAACACTTGTGCATTATCCTCAAATGTCCTACAGCTAGAGTTGCGCGAGAACTAACTTCAGTAGATCAGTTCTAGGCTTGAGTGGAAGCTAGTGGGTGGACAGTTCTTACCAACAAATCTACTTTTGTGGGTGGAAGGGGTGCTTGGCTCATCACAGAACAGCGTATCGATGGCCATTCTCCTTGCCTCAGACCTGGAGTCGTCGTGGCCATGTTTCTTTTGGTCCTCGTCATGTAATATATTGTTCTGTATGTACACATAATGAAAAGACGAAGCATTTCTGCTCTAGTTGCTGGTGGCAGCGTTTCTTCCGTTTTTGATGATTATCATGTGTTAATATTTTATCAGTAAAGTGAAAGAATCGTGATTAAGGTCATGCACCCTTCCATCCTGATGCTCAACTTGCATGTGGAAATGCGACGCTGAATTTACAAGTCACGACCCTGACTCAAGCGGGCACGTCACTTGGCTTGACTGTGGCAGCGATGCCTATACTCGAGTCCTACGACTGCAGATATATCGTTTGAGTCCTGCCACTACGGATATTTCGTTCAAGTGCTAAGGAACTACTCCATCTGTTTTAATAAATTATAAAATGTCTTACCACTACATTGTGGACTAAATATGGATTGAAATGAGTGAATCAGTACACTAAATATGTCTAGATATGTATGAATCCAGGGAGTAGCACGGAAGATAAGCCGAACAGAGGACAACTAGGAACAAATGCAGAGGAACAGCGTGAGACGATTACATGCAAGCCCCAACGACGACGAACAAAAAACGGTGGTGCGCACGTACATGACGGGAGCTTAATCAGGGAAGTGCGCAGTTAGAGCACACAATAATCTTGTTCTTGTAGTAGTGAAGGCAAAGACGAAACCAGCAATGATGCAAGTTACAGATCGTCGTTGATCTTCACGGAGCCGCCGGGGAGGAGCTGGCCCAGGTGGCGAGTGAGGAGCTCGTTAGCCGCGGCTCGCGCTTCCTCCTTGCTTCGGACCTCGGCGGCGGTGCGCTCCGGCATCTCGCTGACGGCCTGGAAGACGGGCCGCAGCCGCGCCATCTCGCGGTTCACCGCGGCCACCGCCCGCTTGAGCGCCTTGGGGTCTGTGCTCGCCGGGTCGTAGTCGGAGAATGTCTTAGCGGCCTCCGCCATGGCCTCCTGCCGTTGCGGCAGGTACTGGTCGTCGGCGGCGAATGCTCCGCCGTGCTTGTTGCTGCTGCTGGCGGCGACCAGCGCAAGCGCGAGGAGGAAGAGGACGGACTTGGCCATGGTGAGGGGAGGTGAGCGACTCGATTGCGTCTCCTGGGGAAGGAAGCTGGTCAGTATATATGGTGTGAGTGCTGGCACCGGCACCGGCAGGCACACACACCTCGCGCCTTTCGGACCTGCCGCCTGCTTGTTAGCGCAATGTAAGCAGCGTGAGGAGTGGGCACAAAGAGAGTTTTTACTCGCCGATGGAGCTGCTTTTAATAAGCAGTGTCAACCTCATTTCAACTTCCAGCTTTAGCTTCACAAGGATGCAAATAAGTACAGTACGTTGTACTAGGTAACAAAATGACCTACCCGGTTGACTGGTCTCCATCATTTGCTCCATAAACGATGATATGTACGGAGTATTATAGTGCACTGTGAACTTGATAGGATATAATTGTCACTTTTTTTTAGGGAAAGCCATTGCGTCACGCTTTATTTCATCATAAACACAGATACGTCATTCCTTACATCGGGCATAATAAAACTAGGGGATCCATGTCCCAAAACAAAGAAGTATTTAAATGGAAAACAAATCTAGATATCACGCGCCACCACATTTGACTCTCCGGGACAGTGCTTGATTGTACCTGGCCAATCCTCCTTGCAATTTGAAAACAATCAATCAAAACAGCTATATACGGGCTCCAAATCTGACTAACTCCATTGAAAGCTTTGACAAGTTCTAAGCAATCAGTTTCAAAAGTTACTGGTCTGCACCCCAAGGATTCCACAAGGTATAAACCTTTTGCAAAGCCCTCGCTTTTGCTGTAGATGCATCCAACAAGTCCCGCATAGGATCCCCTGTCCCCACCAAAGCTTCTCCTTTTTCGTTTTTGAGAACTGCATCCGAGGCACCTGTACATTAGTGAAAAAGCAATCATCAACATTTAGTTTATAAGGCGGTTTAGGCCACGCTATTTCATGTGGCGTCGCTCGTTCAGAGTTAGCGCTTGAATTACAAAGCTCGTACGTTCAGGATGCGCGACAGGTTCTCCCTTGACAGCCTCTCTGCGGAGCCACCAAATGTACCAGGCACCGACAGCTATAAGTTCCTTTATGCCAATATATTTAAGACATGATGGTACTGCTATCTGAGGGCGTAGCATGAAGAACGAATGATCCTGACATGTCCATTGGTATCACATTTTCAATAATATGCCAGACACCAAGAGCTCTCCAAACTTCTTATGCCCTAGTGCATTTAAACATCAAGTGAGCAATATCCCCCGCATCCAAAGAACAAATATGACATTGACCCGAGACATGAATGTGTCTATTTGAGATAATAGACATCACTAGTACTACGCCATGCAATGCTTTCCATATGAATATTTTAACTTTCTAGGCACTTGCAACTTCCATAAAATGTCCCAAAATGGATTATTCAGCAACGACTCCTGAGTCCTGACCATCATTTCGAGACAATCTGTGCCCATTCCGGTGATTCTACTCCGCATAGTATGCAGACCGAACAGAGAAGCTCCAATTTAGCCTCTCTCTCTTTCGAGGTGCTAATTCCAATTCCTCGTCTGGCAACTTCTTCTACCAAGTAAGGGAGGGGCTTGCTAGGAGCTGAGAGTGAGAATATCAGGAATGAGCTGTAAGATTTCGTCAAGTTCCATGCCACAAAGTCCTCATCTAATTTTTCACTTAAAGGTATGCGCAATATTCTCGCCACGTCAAGAGGACTGAACATGGACTGAATAAGCCCTTCATTCCAGCTTCCTGTTTCTTGGTTGATAATCTCATCCACTGTTTTCAACTCAACAGAATTATCCCTCTAGGGATAACCAGTTGGCGTGTTGGATGCACTGGCTCCCAATGATCTTCGTAGATGTTGATCATTGCACCCAGGCCGACCATCCAGATATGGCAACGTTTCAAGTACTTAAACCTGAGATGATGTTTTGCCAAGTAAAGGAAGACCCCTTCTTTGGTCCTGCCTTCAAAAGATCACCATGGGGTTAATATTTAGCTCGTAAAACTTTTGCACAAAGGGAATCCGGATTGGTAATCAATCTCCAAAACTGTTTGGCCAACATGGCCAAATTAAAAGAGTGTAGGTTCCGGAATCCCACCCCTCCATTTTTCTTTGGGATGCACATTTTTCACCATGCCATCCAATGCATACCTTTCTTGATCTCAGTGTCCCCCTAACCAGAAGCCACCATTACGTCTGTCATTTCTTTGCACAACTTTTTGGGATCTCAAACACAGAAATGGCATAAACAAGAATTGATTGCATAATTGCTTTCAAGAGAATCTCCTTTCCACCCATAGACAAGAACTTCTCTTTCCAACCCTTCCAACCTTTTTTATTATTCGCTCCAACAAATAAATGAAGCGATCACTTCGATCTACCCCACAAGTGCCGGCAGCACTAAATATTCATCTGTTTGTCATAATATTCAACTCAGTACAGATCTTTGCTTTCATTTCCACATCCACATTGGCTCTAAAGAATCTACTGCATTTTGCTTCACTAGAATTGCCACTTTTCCAGCACACATGCACGATTTGCTCAATCTTCACTTTTCAACCGGGCTAGCCGCTTCACGTATGACGAAGCGTTGACTGGTCTCCTCTGTGCCGCGGTGCCGACCCGCCCCGAACCACCAAACCTGTCCGGTCCGACTCGATATCACCAATCCCCTTCCTTCTGATTTCCGCCGCCTTGCCAAACCAACGATCAACTGCTGTCTTAGTTGGGTCCTGGGTGACTAGGCTCTGATAGGGTTGGTTGGAGAGGGGGAGGGATGCAATGGCAGCAGTTGCTAACCATGGCAATGATGCTCGGCTCCCTCCTCCATTTCTCTTTCTTGCTTGCAGCATTGCTTCTACGGCTCGCCAAGCAGAGCTATGATGATCACTAGAGATATCTGGGAAGGCTAGGAGAGAATTGTGAGAGATTAACAAGGTGAAAGGATCGGTATGACACCTAGAGGGGGGGGGGTGAATAGGTGCTACTTCAATTTTAGTACTTTTTCAAATTAGGCTTGACACAATAGGTAAATTCTCTAGATATACAACTAAGGTGAATTTACCTATATGACAAGCTAGCAACTAATCAAGATACACAAAGTAAATACTATAAACAAGGATAGAAGTAACCGAAGTGAAAGCACGCGGAGACACGGATGTAATCCCGAGTTCCTCCTTTTTAGGGGAGTACGTCTCGTTGGAGAGGTGTGAGCTACCACAAAGGCGTCACCTTATTCTCCGATGAACCGCACCACAAAGGTTTGGTTCACCTTCCACTATCGGAATCCTTCAAGGCGGAATCCGGAGCCCTTACGACAACGATCCGGGGCACAACCCACAAGGGGATTGGGGTTCCTGAACAGCTACAAATCTGTCACAAAGACAATCAAGTGAGTACAATATGCTAGGTTTTTCCCAATGGAAATCCTAGCAAAGGGTCCCTCAAGTGAATGAGGGGGAAATGAAGAACGGCTTGATGAAGATGTAGATCCGGGCCTTCTCCTTCAATCCTCCAAGTATCAACAAGTTTGGGTGGAGGGATTGGGAGATCTAGTGATTCTTGATCTTGCAACAACGGAGTCTTCAAGTTTGGTCAAGCTACCAAGCAGGAGGTAGGTGGAGGGCCTTAAATAGGCCTCACAAAAATCTGGCCGTTGAGACCTTTTTCCCGAGCCAGCGGTAGTAGACGTAGCGGTACTACCGCTGGCGCCTTCTGCGCCACGGTCAAAACAGCGCATTGACTGCGCTTCGAAATCTCACGAGCGGTACTACCGCCCGAAGTGCCGGTAGTGCCGCACATGGCCTTCAGAACCTTCTTTCGGCGATACCGCGAGCGGTACTGCCACTGAGCTGGTCAACCACCAGCGCTGACCAACAAGAGCCAGCGGTACTACCGCCCGTAGTACCGCTGGTACTTCCGCACATGGTCGCCAGAACCTCCTTTGGGCGGTACCACGAGCGGTACTGCCGCCTGCCTTTTGGCACAAAGTACCCAGCTGTCGTGGGTTTTCTCACGTCAGGTGTCATAGATGACTTCGTAGGTGTGGGATTATGCGAGTCAAGCATCTCCGAGCTTGGGATCGCAGGAACAAAGATCAACACAGATTTACCCAGGTTCGGCCCCTCAATGTGAGGTAAAAGACCTACTTCCTGCCTACCCTAGATTGGTATTGATATGATAATCGAGGTGTTACAATGGAGGCGATCCGATCTGGTACTCGCCGTATGAGCTAGGGTTTGGGCTTGATAGCTTGACCCGCTCTAAGTCCTGCGAGTCCTCTTTATATACACAGAGGCTCGCTAGGTTACAAAAGGAAACTTCCCCATAAGGAATACATCCACAGAGGCCTACTCGGAGACTACTTGGTCTTCACGTCCTCCGGGATATGTCTTCTAGATCTTTCCCCTTATGGCGGTTCAATATTGGGCTTGCTCCCAAGTGGGCCTTCGTCCGTGCGAGTAAGTTAAGTCGCACTGGGCCGCGGGTTAATCCAGAAAGTATTCCCCCGACATTAGCCCCCAAGCGTGGCCTGAACTTCATAGTATTTCTTGATCTTGAATGCTTAGGCCGCGCTTTTCCTTGTTTCGCGACTTATAATTGTGCAAGTTTGGCCTTGACTCGCACCTGGAAGATCATCTGACTTCGTGAGCTTCTTTTAGAGTATCCTGATAGCTTCAGAACTTGATGACGATCTATCTTCAAATTTTTGATGATAATATGATATAGCCCCCAAGGATTGAGAGGATGTTATGTGGTAATCATCTCAATTCTTCTCAGAGAACTCTGAAGGTCATCACCTGTAACTTGATATCATGAATAAAACAATTGTTAAGTTACAAGTAATTGTAATTGGTGTTGCCGTACTATAAGCAGTACATCGACCTCTAGTTAGGCCATCTGAATCCTTAAGTGGGCACTCGCGCGACTCAGTATTTCCTAGGAATATGTGTGTTCAGGGTCGAGAGCGGCCATGATAGGCAATCAAGCTCGATTGACGCCACACCCCAGTACTTTGGCCACATAATGCGAGTAGCAATCCAACTTAAGGTAAATTTGATAATTGCCAATAAATCGGCTGTTTCAGGGTAACAAAGACCCCAAGAAACATAATGATATTGCCATGATAGGCTAAGCTATGATAAGCTTTGATTATGATGACACATAAGGTCGCGCCTAGGTGGCAACCGAGTGTTATACATAGGGTTGGATCGCGCGTAGGTGGCGATCCATGGGGTCGGTCGCGCCTAGGTGGCGACCAGAGATGATACAAAGTTTACGGCCGCGCCTAGGTGGCAGCCGGTTTCTGATACAAGGGTCGATCGCGCCTGGGTGGCGATCAGATGTTGCATAGGTCGCGCCTAGGTGGCGACCAAAGTTGAAGTTCTAGCCCTGAGTGGCTGTGATGATACTCAGCTATAAAGCTGGAAAGGATGATGCTTGGCTCTGATTAGCCTTTTCTTATGTATAGTACGGTCGCAGGTGTGCGACGTTCCAAGGGCGAGGTGCCTCGAGACGATCCTCGAAATCATGGCGTTCGCTGCTTTCTTCCCTTACATCCAGCAGGTAGTACGACCCATTGTTTAGCTTCTTGCTGATGATGTAGGGTCCTTCCCATGGAGAGGACAGCTTATGCATTCCCTTGTGATCTTGTTTAAGTCGCAGTACTAGGTCGCCTTCTTGAAAGGTGCGGGTTTTGATGCGTCTGGCATGATAGCGTCGCAAGTCTTGTTGATATACTGCTGACCTTGATGCTGCCAAGTCTCTAACCTCTTCTAATGTGTCCACCGAGTCTTGCCGAGCTATCTCATTATCTGTCTCGATGTAAGCCGCAACTCTTGGTGAATCATGTATGATATCGCTGGGCATGACTGCTTCTGCTCCATAGACCATGAAATATGGTGTAAATCCTGTGGATCTGTTAGGGGTTGTTCTCAAGCTCCACAGTACTGCTGGCAGTTCTTCCACCCAACATCCTGGAGATGCTTCGACCTTTTCAATAAGGCGCGGCTTAATTCCATGGAGAATTTCCTGGTTAGCTCGCTCAGCTTGTCCATTGCTCTGCGGGTGTGCTACTGACGTGAGGTCCAATCTTATCCCATTGTCTGCGCAAAATATCTGTGTAGCCCCTTCAGAGGTGTTGCTCCCATTGTCTGTAATGATACTATGGGGGTAACCGAAGCGGAATATGACCTTCTTCAAGAACTTGACTGCTGTTTCAGCCTCGCAATCTCCCACAGGTTCTGCTTCTATCCACTTTGTGAATTTGTCCACCATGACTAAGAGGTGAGTTTTTCCGTTTGAAGACCGTCTGAAAGGCCCTACCATGTCAAAACCCCATACGGCAAAAGGCCATGTGATGGGTATTGTGCGAAGTGCTTGGGCTGGCATATGATCTTGCCTAGCGTATCTTTGACATCCATCGCACACTCTGACAATTTGCTCTGCGTCTGCTAATGCTGTTAACCAGAAGAATCCATGTCGGAACGCCTTTGCCACCAAAGATCTTGACGAAGCATGATGGCCACAATCGCCTGAATGAATTTCGTGCAAGATTTTTCGTCCCTCTTCTGGTGAGACACATCTTTGGAATGCTCCTGATACGCTGCGCTTGTATAATTCGTTGTTGATGATTGTATAGGCCTTTGATCGTCGTATGATTTTGCGCGCCTCAATTTCATCGTCCGGCAGCACTCCGCGACTTAAATATGCCATGTATGGCTCTGTCCATCCTGGCTGTTCATGCAGGGCTGCGACTAAAGTTGAATCATCCTCTGGCTCTGCAATGTCAATCTGCTGGAGGTTTGACTGATGGATTGTGCAGTTCATCCAGGAAAACATTGGGTGGGACTGACTGTCTGTTGGATCCAAGCCGAGACAGGGCATCCGCAGCTTCATTTTGTCTCCGATCAATATGTTCAACTTGGTATCCAGTGAAATGTCCAGCAATTCTGTCCACCTCTCTCCTATATGCAGCCATGTTCGCATCCTTGCTGTCCCACGTTCCGGAGACCTGCTGTGCCACCAAGTCTGAATCGCCAAAACAGCGTATACGACTGATGTTCATCTCCTTTGCTATACGTAGACCATGAAGCAGTGCCTCGTACTCCGCCACGTTATTTGTGCAGTTGAAGTGTATCTGTAACACATACCGCAGCTTGTCTCCCTTGGGAGATGTCAGAACAACTCCAGCCCCCGAGCCTTGCAACTGTCTTGACCCATCAAAATGCATGGTCCAGTATTTGGTTTCTGCCATGCTAGGAGCAACTTGGATTTCTGTCCAATCGTTAATAAAATCTGCAAGGGCTTGCGACTTAATTGATGTGCGCGGCTCGTAACTGATGTGATGTGGTCCCAACTCGATCGCCCACTTAGCGACTCTTCCAGTAGCTTCTCGATTACGAATGATATCTGCCAATGGTGCTGAACTCACCACAGTTATTGGATGCTCTTGGAAGTAGTGCTTCAGCTTGCGACTCGCCATGAACACTCCAAACACCAACTTCTGCCACTGTGGGTAACGCTGTTTGGAAGCTGTGAGGACTTCGCTCACGTAGTATACTGGTCTCTGGACAGGGTATTCCTTTCCCGTTTCTTGTCTCTCCACAACCATGACAGCACTCACAGCGCGGGAATTTGCCGCTATGTATAGTAGCATTGGCTCTTTATCTTTTGGAGCCGCCAGAACTGGAGCATTCGTCAATTGATGTTTCAAGGCTGTCAGAGCTTCGTCGGCCTCTGCGTCCCAAACGAAGGTGTCTGATTTTTTCAACAGTCTGTACAAAGGTAGTGCTTTTCTCCCAATCTTGATATAAAGCGACTCAAAGCTGCTACGCAACCAGTAAGCCGCTGTACATCTTTTATCTTTTCTGGCTTTTGGAGATCCATCACGGCCTTTATCTTGTCAGGATTGGCCTCAATGCCTCTTTCTGATACTATGAATCCCAATAGCTTTCCTGCTGGTACTCCGAAAACGCACTTTGTGGGGTTGAGCTTCATGTTGTATTTTCTGAGATTTGTGAATGTCTCTGCCAGATCACCAATAAGATCCTGGCTAACTTGCGATTTAATCACAATATCATCCACGTAGGCATGAACGTTGCGACCTATTTGCTCATGTAGGCAATTCTGAATGCATCTTTGGTAAGTCGCACCTGCGTTCTTCAACCCAAAGGGCATGCTGACGTAACAAAAAGCTCCGAAGGGTGTGATGAAGGACGTCTTTTCTTGGTCCTCCTCTTCATCTTGATTTGATGGTAGCCTGAATAGGCGTCCAAAAAGCATAACAGCTCGCACCCAGCAGTTGAATCAATTACTTGGTCGATTCTTGGCAAAGCAAATGGATCCTTTGGACAAGCTTTGTTAAGACTGGTGTAATCAACGCACATTCGCCACGTACCGTTCTTTTTCATAACCAATACTGGATTTGCCACCCATTCCGGATGGTATACCTCTGTGATGAATCCTGCAGCCAGCAAGCGAGCTATTTCCTCTCCTATTGCCTTTCTCCTGTCATCATGAAAACGCCGTAGTGGCTGCTTCACTGGTTTAGCCGCAGGGTTCACTTTGAGGCTATGTTCTGCTAATTCTCTTGGTACCCCTGGCATATCTGACGGCTTCCATGCGAAGATGTCTTTATTTTCCTGGAGAAAAGCGACGAGGGCCTTCTCCTGCTCTTCTTCCATGTGTGCTCCAATGCTAGTTTGCTTGGATGAGTCGCCAGGAACAAGATTTATCTGCTTAGTGTCCTGGGCCGCTTTGAATTTCATTGGTGGCTCGGCAGATGGCGTGGTAACCACACTCATATCGTTTGGGTCCACCTGCGACTTATAACCTTTTAGTTCTTCCGCGGCACAGGCGGATTCTGCGAAAGCCGCATCTCCTTTCTCACATTCTATTGCTTTTTCTCTATCTCCGTACACTGTGATGACCCCTTTTGGTCCTGGTATCTTCAACTGTAGGTACACGTAGCATGGCCTGGCCATAAACTTAGCAAAGGCCGTTCTTCCAAACAAGGCGTGATATGGGCTTTGGAATTTTACCACTTCGAAGCTTAGGAATTCACTTCTAAAGTTCTCTTCTGTTCCAAAAGTTACCCCTAGGGTTATTTTCCCCACTGGCGTGCGGACCTTCCTGGGACAATGCCGTGAAATACTGTTGACGTGGGCTGCAGGCTGGAATCCTTGAGTCCTAGACGCTGGAAAGTATCGTAGTACAAGATATTAATGCTGCTTCCTCCATCCATAAGCACTTTGGTCAGCTTGTATCCTGCAACGTATGGTGCCACAACCAGTGCCAACTTGCCAGGTTCCCGTACCTGTGGCGGGTGGTCGTCGCGACTCCAGGTTACCGCGTATTCTGACCACCTTAACCAAGCGGGTGTTGCTGGTATCACGGCGTTCACCTGCTGACTTCTCCGGCTCAATTTCTCTTCTCTTTTGGAGGTATCGATAACTATTGTGTGATACTGCCCCGTCTGCCTGGGGTTACTCGCGCCGTGCTGCCCAATGTTTGTGTTATGAGCCGCACTAGGGTTTCCTTCATGGGAATTCCCCCCGTTGTGTTGGCTCTCTTCTTAATAATGGCATTGCGCCTTGGTATGGTCCGCTGGCCGTCCATCACCTGTCGCATGAAGGTCGCATGGCCGGTTGAAAACTTCTTGCATATTGATTGGACGGGAGCCGTATCCTCGACCCCTTCCACGCTGGCCTCTGAATCCTCCACGCGTATTGGCGACGAGCCCTGAGTGACCATCTTCGCTTTTGCGTTTGTTTTGACTCGTGTTGTTGTGGCTCGTTTGCTGCTGCTGGGGCTTGTTGGAGTTTTTCTTTCCTTTTGCAGCAACCTCCTCTTCTTCTCCGTCTGACGCGTCTCTGGTTTTGTCTGAGCTGGCATATTTGTTAGCCGCAGCCATCACCTCGCTGAGGCTCTTGACTTTATCCTTCATGCGACCCAGCTTATGAATCAGCGGCTCAAACTTGCAGTTTTTCTCCATCACCAGGACGGCTGAGCTTGGTGGTATATTATCTGAGGAGTGTATTATTTCTGCCACCCTTTTCATCCAATGGCGACTTGACTCGCCTTCCTTCTGGACACAACGCTCTAAATCTTCTATATTGCAGAGTCGCTTGCAAGTTCCTTGGAAGTTCTTAATGAAGGCATCCTTCAGTTCCTCCCAAGTATTTATAGAGTTGGGAGGCAAATTTTGCAGCCATATGTGCGCTGCTCCTTCTAGCATCATGTTTAGGTAGCGTGCGCAGATCTCTTCAGATGCGTTTAGGATGCTCATGCCCATCTCGTAATTGTTGAGCCAAGTGGTTGGATCCATGCTGGCGTTATAGTTTGCCACCTTGCGTGGCCCTTTGAAATCTTCAGGAAAAGGTTCCGATCTGATCCTCTCAGTGAAACACGCCGGTCCCTTGAGTCGCGAGGACAGGGCTGTGGGCGCGCCTGCGGGGTTATCTGCGGGCCGCTTTTGCATCAATGGTGCATTCGCCTGCGCTTCTGCGACTTGCTCCTGCTGCCTCTGTGCGACTCCTGACACGTCCTCTGGTGGCCTGCTCTGGACGCTTCTTTCTGCTGTAATCCTGTGATTGGCTGGTACGAGGGGCAGCTGTGCTTCGGCTTCCGCCCTATTGGCTTGTTGCAGGACTGCCGTACTTAGCATCTGAATCGCGCGCCGCGCCTCAGCATTGACCGGGTCATCGCCTGTTGGTACCATCTGAGTCAAGATATTAGCCGCAGCATACATATTATCGACAGGGTTCTGGTAATGGCCCTGTGGGGTGTGAAACCTCCTTGGTTGTTGCTGGGTCTCTTGATTTGTTGGTACCCTTCCTTCCGCAGTCGTCTGGATTCCCGTCCCCGGCTGGAGTGAGCGGGATTTCCACTGTTGGTTGAGTCGCGCGCAGCTGTGTTTGCGGGTCAACCTGTTGTTGAGTCGCAGCCAGCGCGGCTACTCTCTGCCGCTCCTGTTGGATTCCTTGGTTTATCTGATCGAGCCTGCGCGCTCTTCTTCCATCCTTCGAACCTCATACAGGAGCTCGGCCCTGGCGGCCTCAATTTCTGTTGCACGGAGGGCGGCGTTCGTGGCTGACACAGGGACAAGAAGTGGGTTGCTTGGGGGTGCCGATGCCTCGGTTTCTCCAGCAGTTCCTGATGCACCTGCTCCTCCGGCCATGTAAACCGCGACTTGTGCCATCTCTTGATCTGGTGATGATGTGATTTCTGGTGGGTAACCCCAGCAACTTTCTTCAAAGGCAGGTATGATGGACCCAAACTCTTGCGAGTCCATGCTTTCCACGGATTCTTCCCCGTCATCGGCGACTTCTTCTACTGAATCGCCTTCTGGACCGATCTAACGGACCTGCCACCGATGAAGCCGACGAAGACGTTGATGGATCCGAACGGGATGACGTGGCCGGTCTCCAAATAATCTGCTTCCGGCCCCCAGCTCGAATCGTCGATGAGGGGTGTGCCATTGACCGTGATGATACGGCCAACAACAAGATCTTCAGCTCCCTTCATGGATCCTGCGCGGAACGTGACGCTCTTGACCGCAGGCCCCACGGTGGGCGCCAACTGTCGTGGGTTTGTCACGTCAGGTGTCATAGATGACTTCGTAGGTGTGGGATTATGCGAGTCAAGCATCTCCGAGCTTGGGATCGCAGGAACAAAGATCAACACAGATTTACCCAGGTTCGGCCCCCTCAATGTGAGGTAAAAGACCTACTTCCTGCCTACCCTAGATTGGTATTGATATGATAATCGAGGTGTTACAATGGAGGCGATCCGATCTGGTACTCGCCGTATGAGCTAGGGTTTAGGGCTTGATAGCTTGACCCGCTCTAAGTCCTGCGAGTCCTCTTTATATACACAGAGGCTCGCTAGGTTACAAAAGGAAACTTCCCCCATAAGGAATACATCCACAGAGGCCTACTCGGAGACTACTTGGTCTTCACGTCCTCCGGGATATGTCTTCTAGATCTTTCCCCTTATGGCGGTTCAATATTGGGCTTGCTCCCAAGTGGGCCTTCGTCCGTGCGAGCAAGTTAAGTCGCACTGGGCCGCGGGTTAACCCAGAAAGTATTCCCCCGACACCAGCGGTACTACCGCCCGAAGGGGCGGTACTACCGCCCGAATACAGAAACCACTCCTTCTCTTCCTTTTCCGATGCGAGGACAACGGAGATGTCTATAAAACCTGATCACACTTAGGCAAGGAGTTAGGAGCACATGTTGTATTGTCAACATCACCAAAATATGAGTAAGAGCAAATTATGCTCTTTCAATCTCCCCCTTTTTGGTGGATGATGACAATACAACAATTTGCCACAAACAATTTGTAAAATTTAGACGGAGCTCCCCTATATGTGTGCATATTCAAGGATAGCTTTTGAATGCTCAAATGCACAACAAATAGGATCAACACTCCCCCTAGATTTTACAAACCGTGCAAGATAAAATATAGAGCATATTACAACAAGAGCATGGGAATAAAAGTTTAGAGTTCAACATGTCTTACACCATGCATAACAAACGAGGTTCACAACATAAAACGACAAACCAAGTTCACAAGCTCATAAAAACAACCAAGAAAACGCAAAGCTTGTAACTTCCCGGGTTCACCTTGGTCACGGCGATGTTGAATGTCGAGTTGACGAGCACGCTTCTCTTTCTCTTCACGTTCCCACGAGCGCTTCTCAAAAGCCTTGGACATACCAAACACTTTCTTCATTTGACGAGCCATCCAAGTGAAGCCACTCTCCTTTGCAGCCCGAGAGGGGCCTTCATCACCTACAACTCCCTTGTCCTTGCCTCTAGCAGTTTTGGTACCCTTGTCCTTCTCGCTATGATCTTTGACACGGAGTTGCTTGGGCTTGTGGATGATCCAAGTGTTGGGGTCACTAAGTCCCACAGCGGGAAGCTCTTTGCCCCACTTCCAAAGGATAATCTTCATGATGAGAGGGCCGAAGCAAGCATTCTTCTTGAATATGGTGACATTCCATATCTCATTCCAAAGGTAATTCATAACATCCAGTTTCTTCCCTTTGGATCTCAATTGATGAGTCATGACCATCAAGGTGACTAGATAGCTGTGAATTTGATCAAGATTTCCAACCTTGGGGTTGATGGTTTCCCGGTAAATGCGATGCATGATCTCATATGGAGGGTAAAGACCCTCCGAGTTGCCAATGGTGTACTTCTTCCAAAAATAGAGAGGAGCAAGGTCATCCTTGGGCTTGGGCTTGGGCTTGGGATCAATATGACCCCGAAAGTACTTCTCGTCGAGGGCATCGGTCCAATGAGGACCAAAATCTTCATACCCAAGCATAGAGCCAATATCACTCCAAAGAGCGGTGAGCTGCCTGTCCTTAGTCATCCAAGTGATGTAGCGTGGCTCCTCGGTGCCAAAATAGACCGTGGCAAGGAATTGACAAACTAGAGCTTCATCATAATTTTGTTGGAGGGTGATGAAAGGAACAATCCCAAACTCATGGCACATAGACAAGGTTTCTCCAAAGTATTTTGGCTTTCTTTCCATGTGAGGGATATCAATGTACCTCAGCTCTAGCAAATTGTCATTGGGTTACGATGTAGTATCTCATTGTAGCACTCCTCTTGAAAGCGGGTATAGAAAAAAGGATTGTTGCCCCGAAACTGAGGTGTCAAATTCTCTCGATCAACTGCATAGGGATCTCTTTTCCTCAAAGAAGTGTAATCTTTGTCAGACATTTCACTAGCTGTCAAGATCTTGCTCTTGCTTCCTGCAGCTTTCTTCTTTGGAGCAGCCTTCTTGCTCTTGGTGACCGGTGGACCATACACTTCTTCCATTGTGGGATCAAACTCCTCGTCCATCTCGTCAACCCTAGGTTTCTTGCCCCGAGACTTAGAACCACTCGAACCACATGTGAATAGCATGGGATTGGAAAGCATGGAGATGAGTAACACACAAATATTTCACGAATAGGAAACCAAGAACACGGGTGAACATAACTTGGAGGAAACAAATGCTAGGTGGGAGTACAACATCTAGGAAGGTTGTATTTGACACAAGATGGTGATACATTCAAAGAGGACCATGAAAAACATCCATAGTCATATCCAACAAATCTAGATGGAGAACTACAAAACTAGCCAAAGATTCTTCACAAGATTCATACACAGGGTTCTAGGCATCCTAGATTGCATCTCTACCACACCAATTTGTCAAGAACACCAAGAAGGAAGCAATCTATTCATCTCCATCCATCAACTAGATGAGAGAGAGGGAGAGAGCTTAGCGGTGCTCATGGCAGAGGATCGAGGGAGGGAGAGAAGCCCGAGAGGTCCCGGAGCCGGGGGTGCAAGATCCACGGCCGGGGGAGCTCGGTCCCGGCGGTGAGGGTGGCCGGCTGTGGCGGTTTTACGAGAGGAGAGGGAGGGGCGGATGGGGAAAGTGAAAGGTTTGACTTTCACCCCATCCGCCCGAGCCTTATCCTGTGAAAAACCGCACGAGCGGTACTACCGCTCGATCCAGCGGTAGTACCGCCCCCAATTCCTGCGCGGCCCGGCAAGCGGTCCCACGCGCTGGCAAGGGGCTGAGGCACCCGAGCCAGCGGTAGTACCGCTCCAGGGGCCGGTAGTACCGGTGCCAGGGGGCAAAAACTTTTTATGGCCCAAATCGGAGCCGTAAAAAGGATTTGTCACCGGTTCCGACCATCAACTTTGCCGAGAGCATGAAATAAAAGGTATTTGAAATGGAGTGGCTTAGGATTGGTTAAGGCTTAGGATAGAACTCAAAACTGGAGAGAGAGAGTTTGCCAAAAATGCAAGAATCGACACGAAAGGCCAAATTTGAGCACTCTCCCAAAGCGAAAGGTCTAAAACACCCAAATAAGAGCCAAATAAGATCAACTCCTCACAAAGAGGAGGGCGGTGGCCTAGGCCACCATGTATGAGTATATGTGGTGTGACACCGCGAAGATATATCTTGGGTTCACGCCACTACTCGTCATTTAAGCTCACAATTCATAGAACGAATATAGAGAGCAAATGATTCTTACTATCGGCATAATGGGGGGAGGGATAGTCCAATGGATTAGGACCGCACTCCCCCTATGTCCATGCCTACACCTAAACCAAATAGATAGTCAAAAATATAGGTGTGTATGCAAGATGGTCAAGTCAAGCTCCTAGAATCCACGATATTTAGCTCATGCCTCAAGAAGGTGAATCTTGCTTCATCAAGTGGCTTCGTGAAAATGTCGGCAAGTTGATCTTTGGTTGGAATATAGCCAAGCTCAATATCACCACGAGCAATATGATCCCGAATAAAATGATGAATCTCAATATGCTTCGTTCTTGAGTGTTGCACCGGATTGTGGCCAATCTTGATAGCACTTTCATTGTCACATAAAAGAGGCACTTTGTCACAATTGACACCGTATTCCTTTAAAGTTTGCCTCATCCATAACAATTGAGTGCATGCACTTGCGGCCGCCACATACTCGGCTTCGGCGGAGATAGAGATATACAATTTTGCTTCTTAGAAGACCAACTCACCAAGGACCTACCAAGAAATTGGCATGCCCCGGAAGTTGATTTCCTATCATCCTTGCAACCGGCCCAATCCGAATCCGTGTACCCGGCAAGAGAGAAATTAGTGCCCTTTGGGTACCACAAACCAAACCTTGGGGTATCAACCAAATATCGAAGGATTCTATTGACCGCCACCATGTGGCTTTCTTTAGGAGCGGCTTGATACCTTGCACACACCCCTACACTCAACACAATATCGGGTCTAGATGCACAAAGATAAAGCAAAGAACCAATCATAGAGCGATAAAGTTTTTGGCAAACATCGATACCGTCGGGTTAAGTTCAAGATGGCATTTGGTGTCCATGGGAAACCGCTTGCCCTTAGCATTGTGCATATTGAACCTCTTGAGCATGTCTTGGGTATATTTGGTTTGAGAGATGAAAGTCCCTTCATTCAATTGCTTGATCTCAAAACCGAGAAAGAACTTCAATTCGCCCATCATAGACATCTCGAACCTATCGGTCATAAGCTTTGAAAATTCATCATTGAAAGCTTTGTTAGATGAGCCAAATATAATATCATCAACATAAAGTTGGCATATGAAAAGCTCCCCTTTAACCCTCTTGGTAAAGAGAGTGGGATCGATTTGCCCCAATTCAAATCCACGGTCTAGCAATAGCTCTCTTAGGTGCTCATACCAAGCACGAGGTGCTTGTTTGAGACCATAGAGCGCCTTATCAAGCTTGTAGACATGGTTAGGGAATTTAGGGTCCTCGAAACCCGGTGGTTGCTTAACATATACCAACTCCTTTAAAGGACCATTAAGAAAGCACTTTTCACATCCATTTGTTGCAATTTAAAGTTATGATGTGATGCATATGCAAGAAGGATACGGATGGACTCAAGGCGAGCCACGGGTGCATAAGTCTCTCCAAAATCAATGCCTTCAACTTGAGAGTACCCTTGTGCAACCAATCTTGCCTTGTTCCTCACAACCATTCCATGCTCATCTTGCTTGTTCTTGAATATCCACTTTGTGCCTATAACATTGCGGCAATCTTTTGGCTTCTCAACTAGATTCCACACTTTGTTGCGCTTGAAGTTATTGAGTTCATCATGCATAGCTTCTAACCAATCCGGATCTTCAAGAGCTTCAAACACTTTCTTTGGTTCCACCATGGAAATATGAGCTTGATGTTCACTAAAGTTTGCCAATTGCCTTCTTGTGGTCACCAATGATGTTTCTAGATGGTGACTCTTTAATTCAAAGTCTTTTCAATTCTTGCTTTACGACGGGCTTCGATATCTCTATTGCATCTTGGAGGTATCTCTTGATCATCTTGATCATTTGAGTCCCCGTCTTGACCGGAATGTTGACCTTGATCATCTTGAAGCACATCTTCAACAATGAAGGAGAGGGTTGATCTTGGTCATGACCTTGGCTAGCATCAACAATAGGAGAACTTGGTTCTTGCATAGCAACTTGGTCAACATGAGGAGGGTCTTGAACTTGTTCTTGGGTGGTGCATCATTTGCTTCCATGATAGGCGCCGTTTCAACTTGTGATGAAGAGGCCTCCACTTGAATGGAGCTTGGACTTGCTTGAGGAGACTCGTAATGAATCTCAACGGGACGATGGAAACCAATGCCCATTCTTCTTATAGCATCTTGAGGCTCTTCATTATCTACATCACAAACATGAAATTGCGCCACTTGGGAGCCGTCATTCTCATCGAACCTCACATCACAAGATTCTATGACTTTCCCAACGGTTTGTCATAGACTCTATAGGTGTGAGATTCGGCACCGTACCCAACAAAAACACCCTCTAAAGCTTTAGATTCAAATTTAGACAAACGAACACTTTTGTTCTTATAGAAACACTTACAACCAAATACTCGGTAGTAGGAGACATTGGGCTTGTTGCCGGTGAGCATCTCATAAGATGTAAACTTCTTGCCAACGAAAGAATAGCCGGTTAGATGAATGACACGCCGTGGAGATAGCCTCGGCCCATAAGAATAGAGACTTAAACTCCGCCAACATAGACCTTGCCATATCCATGAGAGTCCGGTTCTTCCTTTCGGCTACACCATTTTGTTGAGGGGTATATGCAGCGGAATATTGATGACGAATCCCCTCTTCACTAAGAAACTCATTTAAGGTGTAGTTCTTGAACTCGGAGCCATTATCACTCCTAATGACCAAATAGGGACATTGTATTGGCGTTGAACTTATTGGAAAAGTCGATGACGGCTTGTTGGGTCTCATCCTTCGTCTTGAAGAAATAAACCCAAGTAAATCTTGAATAGTCATCAACAATCACCAAACAATATTTCTTCCCACCAAGACTAGGTTGAGGCACGGCACCAAAGAGATCAACATGAAGAAGTTCCAATATCCTCTTTGATGAAATGATGGTCTTGCTTGGATGGGGAGAATCATGCATCTTTCCTTCAACACAAGCCCTACAAAGACGATCTCTAGAAAAAGAAACATTGTCTTTTAGTCCAAGAATGTGGCCACCCTTGTGAAGACTTTGCAAAGTTCTCATGTTGACATGGGACAAGCGGCGATGCCACAACCATCCCACGTCGGCCTTTCCGAATAGGCATATTGCTTGAGTGTTGGTAGACCCCGAAAAGTCCACCACGAACAACTCATTTTCAACATACCCAACGAACATGACCTTTAGAGTCTTGCTCCTCAAGAGTACCACCATATCAATAGTAAAATGGACATCAAAATTCATCTTATTAAGTGCACGAACGGACATAAGATTGTAACCGAGGGACTCGACAAGCATGACATTTACAAGGGTGATATCCTTTGCAACTACCACCTTGCCGAGACCCGTTACCTCCGCTTTTGATTTATCACCATAGGAGACGGATGCTTGATTTATATTTGGTCCCAACTCCGTCATGATCTCTTGCTTCCGGTCATATGACTAGTGCATCCACTATCAACCACCCATTTAGACCCACCGGAAGCATAGTCCTACAAGAAATCATTGCTTGGTTTTAGGTACCCATTTCTCAATGGGTCCTCTTTTGTTAGCAACAAGGGTCTTAGGAACCCAAATAGAGTAAGCAATGTAACCATCATAAGGACCAACATATTTTGCATAAACATCCCATAATAATCAACATAAAGAATGTAGTTGGGATTGTTATGCCCCGCAAAGTCACTACGAGTGGTCTTGCCCCTAGTGGCATTACCACCCGCAATGGAAGTCTTGGCTTGTGCGGGCTTGGCATTGGTGTTGCTCTTCTTCTTCTTTGCCTTGGCCACATAACCAAGGCCCTCCTTCCCTTTGTGTGGCTTTTGCTCAAAAATTTGAGCAACAACCTTTTCTTTACCTTTAGGAATAGAGGTCTTGGCACTAGTGGCCTTGGCAAGCTCAACCTTCAACCTAGCATTTTCCTCAATAACATTTGCATGATCACAAGAGGGAGTAGAGGTGCTAGGTGAGTTAGATTTGAAAGTTGAGTTTGAAGTTGCTCATGAGACTTGACTAGAAGAGAGTGGGTACTTTCCAAGGCCTTGTGAGCCTTGTTAAGTTTCTCCACATCCTCAAGGAGTCTAGCATTAGCAACCACAAACTCGGCTTTCTCCTTTTTAATCACTTTATATTTAGCAAAGACATGATCTCTATCCTTAATGATTTTAGCAATTATTTCATCATTTTTATCATCAAGAGACTCAATTCTTTCCTCAAGAGAGGTTCTATATTCACTCTCTTCTTCAAGAGAAGCATTCAAGGATTCTATGGAAGCATTCAAGGATGCTATGGTGAGAGAATCCTCTCTCTCAATTTTTCCCTTGTCATCAAGGATTTCTTCGGCCGCATCAAGTTGTCTCAAGAGAGACTCAACATATGCCTTAGCTTCACCTTGCAAGTTAGCCACAATAGTATCGGAAGCAACAAGTTCTTTCTTAATCACAAGACTAGTTTTATCATCTATTTCATGCATAGTCTTGGGAGTAGAAGATGATACCTCGGTGACGTGAGCCATGAGGCAACGAGCGGTGTTGATGGAGGGATTCGAAGAGAGAAGGAGGTGGAGTTGATACAATGGCCAAAGCGGCCACCTCACGAGTGGGTTCTTCTTCTTCTTCGGAATCCTCGGAAGGATACTCTTCTTGAGTCAACAACACAATTCTTGGTGCTTTCTTGAAGAATGGCTTCCTCTTGACAAAAGGCTTCTTTTGTATCATGTTTGATTGCCCTTGAGGACAAGCCTTCCACCGTTTTGCTCTCTATTCTCATAAGGACAATCTTGATGAAGTGATGCTTGTTATGACAATTGTAGCAAGTCTTTATCCTATTAGCAAACTCCTTCTTCCCACTTGGATTGTTGTTCGATCAAGTTGAGCCTTTGCCTTGGCCGGGTCACCAAAATGTCCTTGTTGCAAGAGCTATGTGACCATGGAGGGCGGTTCAAGTTCATCGGGAGGAAGGTTGTTCGGGCATGCTTCAACTCATCATGTTCATCAAGGCACACAACCTTGGCCTTCAAAGCAAGAGAGGGACCTTGCTTCATTCCCATGGCCCTAGCACGGTTGTCTAGAGCATTCTTGGTGGCAACCTTGGAGGCTTGCATCTCTTGCATAACTTCATTGGATGTCATCTCAAGGTAGTTGAATTTTCCTTGTATGGCCTTCAAGTCAACGGGCTCGAAGGGCATGAGAGCATTCACATACTTCCTCTTGATCCAAGCATCATCCACATAGGTTGCCCCAACATTATGAAAGGCTTTGGCAAGAATGTTGAGTCTTCCATACATCTCTCATGAGTTTCATTATCAAGCATGTAGAAACCTTCGGCTTCATTGCTCAAGCATCATATCTATTCCTCTTCATGCTTTCATTTCCAAGAAATGCCACCTCAAGGCACTTCCAAGCTTCTTTGGCGGTGGAGACGTTTTGAATGTGATGAAGACCACTTTCTCCAACGGCAAGTTCAATCATGTGGAGAGCGGAAGCATTGAGTTGTTTCTCGGCACCTCTCTTCTTGTCAAGTTGTTAGGATTCACGGCCTTGTATCCCTCTTGAATGATCCTCCAAAGCTCGATAGAGGAACTGTTGATATGAGATTTCATTAAGTGTTGCCAAGTAGCAAAAGCCAATGCATTAAGTTTAGGAGGTGGACCCAAAGGGTTTATGCGAGTATGATGGATAGGTGGGTCGGGAGAGTACGCAAAGGGAACCCCATGGTACTCCGGCTTCCCACCTTCGGGAGTGGTGTAGAGTGGAAGATTTCTTAGGGTCGTTTCTTTATCTTCAACCCCTTTCTTTTCCTCCTCGGTATCACCGTCATGGGAGGTAGCGGAGTCCTAGTGGGGTGGTCTCCTTAGGAACCTTGCCACTTGCGAGTTGTGTGATCAACTCACGCATCTCGGCAAATTTGGTATCCATGGACGATATCAAAGATGTCTCCATCGATTTGAGATCGGCCATGGATGCCGTAGTGGCTTGGTCCTCCAGGGATCACCATCACTTCGTGTCATACTTCTCTTAGGCGGTTAAGCCCAACAAGAGAGCCGAGGCTCTGATACCAATTGAAAGGATCGTATGACACCTAGAGGGGGGGGGTGAATAGGTGCTACTTCAATTTTAGTACTTTTTCAAATTAGGCTTGACACAAAAGGTAAATTCTCTAGATATGCAACTAAGGTGAATTTACCTATATGACAAGCTAGCAACTAAACAAGATACACGAAGTAAAGATAAACAAGGATAGAAGTAACCGAAGTGAAAGCACGCGGAGACACGGATGTAATCCCGAGTTCCTCCTTTTTAGGGGAGTACGTCTCGTTGGAGAGGTGTGAGCTACCACAAAGGTCAAAACTCAACCGCCACAAAGGCGTCACCTTCTTCTCCGATGAACCGCACCACAAAGGTTTGGTTCACCTTCCACTATCGGAATCCTTCAAGGCGGAATCCGGAGCCCTTACAACAACGATCCGGGGCACAACCCACAAGAGGATTGGGGGCTCCCGAACAGCTACAAATCTGTCACAAAGACAACAAGTGAGTACAATAAGAGCTAGGTTTTCCCAATGGAAATCCTAGCAAAGGGTCCCTCAAGTGAATGAGGGGGAAATGAAGAACGGCTTGGTGAAGATGTAGATCCGGGCCTTCTCCTTCAATCCTCCAAGTATCAACAAGTTTGGGTGGAGGGATTGGGAGATCTAGTGATTCTTGAGCTTGCAACAATGGAGTCTTCAAGTTTGGTCAAGCTACCAAGCTGGAGGTAGGTGGAGGGCATTAAATAGGCCTCACAAAAATCTGGCCGTTGAGACCTTTTTCCCGAGCCAGCGGTAGTACCGCTGCGTCGGGCGGTACTACCGCTGGCGCCTTCTGCGCCACGGTCAAAACAGCGCGTTGACTGCGCTTCGAAATCTCACGAGCGGTACTACCGCCCGAAGTGCCGGTAGTACCGCACGTGGCCTTCAGAACCTTCTTTCGGCGATACCGCGAGCGGTACTGCCGCTGAGCTAGTCAACCACCAGCGCTGACCAACAAGAGCCAGCGGTACTACTGCCCGTAGTACCGCTGGTACTTCCGCACATGGTCGCCAGAACCTCCTTTGGGCGGTACCGCGAGCGGTACTGCCGCCTGCCTTTTGACACAAAGTACCCAGCGGTACTATCGCCCGAAGGGGCGGTACTACCGCCCGAATACAGAAACCACTCATTCTCTTCCTTTTTCCGATGCGAGGACAACGGAGATGTCTATAAAACCTGATCACACTTAGGCAAGGAGTTAGGAGCACATGTTGTATTGTCAACATCACCAAAATATGAGTAAGAGCAAATTATGCTCTTTCACAAGGTTCAAATTTGATTTCAAGAGGTTTGATAAAAATAGATTCCCAGAAAATCACAGTTTTGATTAGGCATAAAAACGCCTCGAAAAGAATTAGTGGTTTATCAAGAAATACTCAACTAACTAGTTGGATGGTAAGATTAGACGCCTATGAGAGATGAGGAAGTGATGCATGGGCAATAGATCCACAATTTCGAATTTTTCCAAGGCAGTGAAAAACGTAAAGACTGCAGGTAGAAAATGTCACTGTTTTGTATAGATCTCAAAGTGACACCAAAAGGTGTGGTAGATGTTTTTCCAAAATTCAAAAATGTACTTTCATGGGAAGACATGATGAAGTAGATGAGGTTTAGGACGGTTCATTGTCAAGATGGCCAAGATTTTGGATAAAAACAGAGGTGCCAAAATGGTAAAGAATACTGGAGTAAAAGGTCCCTGGTTTGACTAGTTCACAAAACGACCATAGGTAACTAAGCAAAAAAGTTCCAAATATTTCAAAATTGACTTGAATATTCAGATAAGATAGAGTAGACGAGACCTACATTGGTGCATTACCAAAATGACCAAGAGTAAGGAATTGGTGAGGCTCTAGATATGGTACCCTTTAACATAGAGGAAGATAGGAAACTTGCTATTTTTGTTATTTGGATTAACTAAAACAAGGCACAAAGACGTTCTTATTTAGATACACACAAAACACACATCAAACACAGGGGTGACGAATTCAAGACAAGAAAGTCACATGCACAAAAAAGGATAAACCACACATACAAGTCAGCACAAGTTAAACCACAAGCATAAGGTAATTCATCAATTTCCAAAACCTTTAATATATTTAAGTGATAGTGATCATACATAATCATGACAAGATGACGTTAAGAGATGCTCAACTCATACATTGATATATTTCAAAAGGTTTTGATAAACAAAAATATATGGGATAACATATTCCCACTTGCAATGTTTCCAAAGTGTGTTGAAAATAGGAGTTCAATATAAGTGCTGCAAAAACTTGCGAAATATCTGGGTTGAAATTAGGTAAGAGATAGTATATAAAACTCCATGGTTTATAACCACTTAATTTTGGTAAATATTTTTATTTTTTCAAATAATAGGTCTTTGGGTTGTTCATAAAATCAAAGCATCGATGAGAAGGAGTTTGGCCAAAGTAAGATTGGAGAAGATATATGGACTATTTTTGTTGTCATGACATGATTACCAAGGTTACAATATATTTCAGTTGAGTTCATAGGTTGATACTTCTGTGGTTGATAACACACACAACAACCCAAACAAGGTCACACAGAGCAATAGGAAGGAAAGCACAGTCCTAAGTGAAGCATTTCAAAAAGTTTTTGTTGGCTCAGAAATTTGGGTCTCTTACAACTAGGTTTTTCTTAGTTCCAAAATTTGGAGTGTTACAGATCCTTCCCCCCTTAAAATAATCTCGTCCTCGAGATTCCTAAGCGAGGTACTAGGGGAGTACAAGGGCAAGAATTTTGAATTCTTTAACTTCCGAGGTCGTTGCTTGTTCAGTGAGGTGGCCTTCTGAGATCTGGACAACCTGTAGTTGCGAGGGCTTCCTTCGTCGATAACCTTCTATGATGGTTCCAGATCCTTGTTGATGGGTTTGACTTGATGATTGATGTTGATGAGGAGTCATGGTTGGTTACTTCCAAATTTTCTGCATTCTTCGTTTTGGTTCTCTTGTTCGGTTTTCTAAATTTTCTACTTTTCAGTTTCTCTTTGCTTCATTGTTGCTCATTATTCTGCTTCTTGGTATCTTAGTTTTATCGTTTCTCAGTTTTCTTCATTCTTCATTTTTGTTCTATTTTTTGGTCACTTTCTCGCTTTAATTTTTCTCATTGCTTCATTTTGGTTCTCTTTGTTCGGTTTTCTAAATTTTCTTCATTCTTCATTTTGGTTCTCTTGTTCGGTTTTCTAAAATTTCAACTTTTATGTTTCCTCTTTGCTTCGTTCTTCCCAATTATTCTGCTTCTTGTTATCTTACTTTTCTGAGTTTCTAATTTCCTAGTTTTCTTCATTCTTCCTAATAATTCTGCTTCTTGTCATATTAGTTTTCTCAATTTCTCGTTTTTCGGTTTTCTTCATTCTTCATTTTGGTTCTCTTGTCTGGTCAGTTGCTCGTTTTCATTTTTTTTCATTGCTTCATTCTGGATCTCTTATTCAGTTTTCTAAATTTTCTACTTTTCAGTTTTATCTTTGCTTCATTCTTTCTAATTATTTTGCTTCTTGTTATCTTACTTTTCTCAGTGTCTCTTTTCTCGGTTTCCTTCATTCTTTGCTTCATTCTTCCCAATTCTTCTTCTTTTGGTTTCTCATTTCTTGGTTCTCTTCATTCTTCATTTTGTTTCTGTTATTAGTCAATTTCTCGTTTTCATTGTTCTTATTGTTTTAGTTTGGTTCTCTTGTTCGGTTTTCTAAATTTTCTACTTTATTTTTCTCAGTTTTAATCTTTTCAATTATTCTGCTTCTCGATATCTTAGCTTTCTTAGTTTCTCGTTTCTCGGTTTTCTTTATTCTTTGCTTCATTCTTCCCCAAGTGTTCTGCTTCTTGTTATCTTAGTTTTATCGGTTTCTCGTTACTTGGTTTTTTTCATTCTTCATCTTGGTTCTCTAACTTGGTCAGTTTCGCGTTTTCATTTTTTCTCATTGCTTCATTTTGGTTCTCTCTGTTCGGTCTTCTAATTTTTTTTTATTCTTCATTTTGGTTTTCTTGTTCGGTTTTTTCATTTTTTCGCTTTTATAAATTTTTTCGCTTTTCAGTTTTCTCTTTGCTTCATTCTTCCCAATTATTTGCTTCTTGTTATATTAGTTTTCTCAGTTTGTCGTTTCTCGTTTTTCTTCATTCTTTGCTTCATTCTTCTGAATTATTCTGCTTCTTGGTTTCTCGTTTTCATT
Organism: Poa pratensis; assembly: GCA_947311845.1. Lineage (NCBI taxonomy): Eukaryota > Viridiplantae > Streptophyta > Magnoliopsida > Poales > Poaceae > Poa > Poa pratensis. The sequence continues at coordinate 43,875,099 of CAMZMU010000060.1, forward strand.
TTTCTTATTGTTTTATTTTTGTTCTCTTGTTCGGTTTTCTAAATGTTCTTTATTCTTCATTTTGGTTCTCTTGTTCGGTTTTCTAAATTTTCTACTTTTCAGTTTTCTTAGTTTCACTTTTCCAAATTATTCTGCCTTTTGTTATCTTAGTTTCCTCAGTTTCTCGTTTCTTGATAATTTTCTTCATTCTTTGCTTCATTCTTCGTAATTATTCTGCTACGTGTTATCTTGGTTTTCTAAGTTTCTCGTTTCTCGGTTTTCTTCATTCTTCATCGTGGGTCTAGTTTGGTCAGTTTCGCGTTTTCATTTTTCTCATTGATTCGTTTTGGTTCTCTCTGTTCGGTCTTCTAATTTTTTTTCATTCTTCATTTTGGGTCTCTTGTTCGGTTTTCTAAAAAAATTCACTTTTCAGTTTTCTCTGGGCTTCATTCTTGGTAATTATTCTGCTTCTTGTTATATTACTTTTCTCAGTTTCTCGTTTCTCGGTTTTGTTCATTATTTGCTTCTTTGCTTCAGGTTTTCATTTTTCTTATTGTTTAATTTTGGTTCTCTTGTTCGGTTTTCTAAATTTTCTTTATTCTTCATTTTGGTTCTCTTGTTCGGTTTTCTAAATTCTCTACTTTTCAGTTTTCTCAGCTTCGTTTTTCCAAATTATTCGGCTTCTTGTTATCTTAGTTTCCTCAGTTTCTCATTTCTCGGTTTTCTTCATTCTTCCCAATTATTCTGCTTCTTGTTATCTTGGTTTTCTCAGTTTCTCGGTTTTTTTTTTTCATTCGTCATCTTCGTTCTCTAGTTTGGTCAGTTTCACGTTTTCATTTTCTCATTGCTTCAATTTGGTTCTATTTGTTCGGTCTTCTAAATTTTCTTCATTCTTCATTTTGGTTCTTTTCTTTGTTTTTCTCAAAATTTTCACTTTTCATTTTTTCTCTTTGCTTCCTTCTTGCTAATTATTCTGCTTCTTGTTATATTAATTTTCTCAGTTTCTCGTTTCTCGGTTTTCTTGATTCTTTGCTTCATTCTTCTGAATTATTCTGTTTCGTGATTTCTCGTTTTCATTTTCGTATTGTTTTATTTTGGTTCTCTTGTTCGGTTTCCTAAATTTTCTACTTTTCAGTTTTCTTAGTTTCATTCATCCCAATTTTCCTGCTTCTTGTTATCTTAGTTTTCTCACTTTCTTAAGTTTTCTTATTGTTTTATTTTGGTTCTCTTGTTCGGTTTTCTAAATTTTCTTTATTCTTCATTTTGGTTCTCTTGTTTGGTTTTCTAAATTTTCTACTTTTCAGTCTTCTCCGTTTGATTCTTCCCAATTATTCTGCTTCTCGTTATCTTGGTTTTCTCAGTTTCTCGTTTCTCGGTTTCCTTTATTCTCTGCTTCATTCTTCCCAATTATTCCGCCTTACCTTAGTTTTCTCATTTTCGTGTTTCTCGGTTTTCTTTATTCTTCATCTTGGTTCTCTAGTTTGGTCAGTTTCGCATTTTCATTTCTCTCATTGCTTCATTTTGGTTCTCTCTGTTCAGTCTTCCAAATTTCCTTCATTTTGGTTCTCTTGTTCGGTTTTGGGTGGTACGCTAACTAATTCTAAAAATAATTTTCTAATAGGCGCTTGAGAATCGGGCCGCCGTCCCCGCCAGCTCCTAGGACCGCAACCCACGCTCTCGTCGCCGGCGACCTCCGGCGCGCCGCCCCGAGGCCGTCCTATTCCTCCGCGACCCCCGCCGGCCGTCTCCCTTGTCACCGGAGCGGGTGGGGAACGTCCCGGCGGGGCGAGGTCGGGGCAGCAGGGCAGAGAAGGTGGCGTCGGGAGGAGGAAGAAGAAGGAAGAGAGAGGAAAAAAGAAAAAAAAAGAAGCCTATCCCACTGACATGTGGGTTCCATGTTCAGGATGCTGATTTGGGTATCCACATATATAGATAAGCTAGAAAAGAAGAATGTTTTGGGGTTACCTATACCATCTCTCTCCTCTACCTAAAACTAGTTTGCCTATCCAATGGAGATACTCTTAACGACGCAATGGACCTCGGATAGGTTTCCGCGCCCAGGGGGCACCGCCCCCAGTCGGTGGAGCAATTCAAAGAAGGCCATTTTCCGCCCATTATCTGCCCCAAAACATACTTATTCTGGCCTTTCAGGCTTCTTCAGCTCATGCCCAGCGGTAGACCCTGGCGTCTTTAATCGAGCTGCACTTGGACACTCGACCTCGTCACATTTGGACAGATCGATCATCGATGGATTAGCTCAACTGCATAGGTGGTCAGGTGTGTGGATTATGGATAGGTGCGCTGTATATACACTCTGTGTGACTCGCCATGCCGCTTGACAGTTCCTCCTTCGTTCCCGGCCGGAGTGGCCGACTTGGACGATCGATCCAGCGACATGCGTGCGTGCATCTGTGTACGTGGCGCGACGAACACGTACTCACGGTCAATCGCAGTAGTACTTAGTAAACTCCAGCAGGGGTATATTGGACTCTAGGATTTAATATACTGTATTTAAAGTTCTTGCATCTACTTATAAATTACTATTACACTCTGGAGTTTGTTCTCCATGCTTCCTATATGAGACATTCACAGAACTCGAATGGGTGATATAAAGCATATGTACTTATGTAGTCAAGAAAATGTGTCGACAGGTTTAATAACCTAGCAATATGATCTAACATTTCTAACTCTATTGAGACCAGGAAAAAGCTATTTAAGTGGCTTCTGCTTGAGAACACCAGTCAACTAGGCGGCAATTTGGGTAGCAGGTCTAGATGAACCTATTATGTAAAACATTTTTTTCTTTTCAAAATGGCAAAAAATTCCAGTAAAAAAATTCAGATATACACTATAACATTTTGTGTTAGCACAAAAAATGTCGTGGAGAAATAACATTTTTTGTGACCTGTGCAACAAAGACAAAAAAATATCTCGTACAAAATCATTTTGGAGCGTCCGAATTTGTCTTTTTGCACAAGTCACGAAAAATGTTTTTTTCTTCACGTAACTTTTTGTGCTAACATAAAATGTCTTGAACTATATGCGAAAATTTTATTTTGAATTTTTTCACGTTTCAAATTTTGTTTTTTGGGTAGCGGGTGCATCTGCACCTGCTACCCGTTATGTATTTCCGAGTCAACTAGCTGTTTACTTGCAGATATAGTCTATTTTATATTGATGCTGTACAAAGCGTAGGAGTGTTTTATAGACTTTAACCAGTTATATCTGTATGAGCCCGCAGGTAGTGCTGAAGTGGTTAGTCGTTACAGATTACAGTGCTTAGTACATCAACTTAACTCTTTAGTATTTGTTATTTGTTACACCATCATAAAATTCACAGCTAGCCTTTCTTTTGACAGGTTAAGCAGCAGGTGAACTAGAAAATGTTCTTGCGCTTTTTTATCAATATAAGCGCGGAGGCAGTTCAAGTGCTGAGGAGGGGCAGTGATACAGACAAACTATACCAGGCTAATGATGGTCTATTTTCAATCGAAAAGTTAAATTATGGATGAATTATCATTGATATTTTTTCTCTCAAGAATAAAGTTAAAGTTAGTGTACCAGGAGGTGCTGAGTTGTGTGACCAGGCTAATGAACGGATATATGCTCTCAAGATTAGTGTATAAATAAAAATTGACTGCCGCCATGAAAAATGCATTTTCAGTATGATCTTCACTAAGGGATATAGTTCATGGCACTGGTCTGGTCAGCATTCCCTTTGGGCCCATAATGTATGGTAGTTATATCCTTCCCATTGTTTGGTTAAGTGTGTTGTTCATGGTTTGGCCTTTAGTGAATTCTTTGCAAAGAAATGCTTGAGAATAAATGACCTATTAGACTGTCAATGTAACATCATGTAAACTTTGCCCGATGTGCTTTGGAGCTGTTCGTCTATCCCAAATTAAGGTTCAGCTGTAGAGTATATAGCTTATTCTCTAATTGATAATTCTTGTGAATGCTTCAATGCAGAGGCAGTTACGTCCTGATTGGTGAAGTAAATCTTCCAGAAGACCGAGAGAGTTTGAATGCACCCCTTTTGATGATACGACGGCGAGATTTGACATTGCAGGGCCTTATGTTAAACAAAAACCACGATCTTTCAAATTTAAACATACTATTTTATTCTTACTATGCACAATGCCCGTGCGTTGCAACCGGGGAAATACGAGAAATGTCTACAAGTCGTCGTGACAAGCCCCAAAATCCTCTCGCGCATGCACCCTTCCATGGATCGCCGGCTTCCTGAGCTTTGACAGCGTGAAGGAGTCGCTGGACAACATGAGGTGCATGATGTACGTGTCCGGCCGGTCCAACACGAAAACTTGACAGTACAACAGTCTGAGCTGGACGCACACTGTCGCCACATCGTCATCCCAGACGCCGGAGATGTCCGAGTCCATGATCTCCAGTGAGCGGCCTTCCTTCAACAGCTTCCATGTCTGAAAGTTTCAGAAAGATGTATTCAACACATCACATGACAATATCATAATCACAGTTTTGACAGGAAAAATGCTGACATGATCAAATCTCGATTCATTTTATTAAACACAATGAATAAATTTGATTGGATGATGGTGCCAACAAGATGACGAGATACAAGAGTATCTTCAGAAAACAACAATTAAGAATATTGACTACCAATTCATATAAGGGGAATTAACATCCTACCTTTTTATTCAGAAACCTGGATCAACCGTAATGTCCAAAAAACTTTCAAGCATTTTTCATTGCAGTAAATTAATAAAAAAAAACAAATAGGCAAGGTCTAACATGAGAGGGCTTAAGCACATGTATAAAGTTGTAGACAAATAAATGAATTACTGAAACTGAGTTTGACTTTGACAGAAACAACTATTCTTGCTCCACTTCAGTTCTAACATTGTGAAGCCTACTTATTCTAGCAGGTCCAACCTCCTCCGTCTAAAAAATTCCTTAACTTCTTTCTTCACACTGCAATGCCAGTCGATACCAATCTTTATAGAACAAGTAGCATCACGCATCTCAAATTACTACCTTTTCCTGAATTAGCAAGCATCAACACGAGTAAATCTCTCACCATCAGTAGCCAATGGCAGCAGCAACAGTACGCCTCCCAGGCAGTAGCGATGGCCTGCAATAGTACGCGTACAGGCAGCAGCGACGACCACTTCTTCCTCCCAGGCAGCAGCGACCTCGCCCTTCCCCTCTTCTTCTTTCCCCTGCACCTCGCCCTCCCTACACGGCCCCTCCCCCTCGGCTACGCTCCCTCTCCTTATATCTTCCTCGCGCCGGAACTGCGGCACCGCCCCACGAGTCGCCAGGCTGCATGGTGGCCGCCCAGGGCTGGCTGTATGCAGGGCACGCAGGGGGTGTACGGGGCGGACCGGCCGATGAGGCGCTCGGAGCAGATCCCATCGAGTTTGTGGCCGCGAGCGTGGCCGGCAGTGGAGGCGAAGGATCTCGCCGGAAGGGGCGACGCTCGTCCCGCGCCGGCCTCCTCTCCTCTCAGACTCGCTCTGTTTTGGATCGAGTGTGGTTGACTAGGGAAGAGGAAACAATGGACTGCGCGTTGATTCTCTTCTTTGTGAAGGGGTAAAGTCCAAAATCGTTGCGACGTACCACCGCCACGGTCGCTTAAGGATATTATATAGTAGAGACTATGCTTTAATCTCTACTATATAATATTGCTTGAGAAGGTGTTGGTGCGTTTTTCACTTTTCCGGTTTTACCCCTGGGTTTTGAGAGAATTTACGGCCGCTGCCACCGCCAAGTGAAATCCCATTAAAACTGTCCCTAAAGTTGACAAAAATTACCCACCATTACCATCCATAAGTCAAGACAAAAAACGTTTGAACTTTTATACCGGTTTGTTTTTATTTCCGCTTCTCCTCCGTCGATTCTCCCACAGCGCGCTGCCTCCACGCAGAGCGCAGCCAGTAAGCCCATCATGGCCAGCCGCCCGATTAGGCGCTTGGTCGCTTAAGACGAGCGCGTCCTAGATCGAGTGGTTAGCCTTTTGCCTGGGCTTGGGGGGGAGGTCTCCGCGGTTGTCTCGTTGGTCGTATCCATGTCCAGCTGCCGGCTATCGTTCGGACTCGTCGATCACGCCGTCCCGCGGCCATGAGCATGCCACTGCCTGACTGCCATACCTTACTGTCTCCACTGGGTGACCTGAAGTTCCCTCCTGCTCAAGAGTCAACGGCGCCGGAACGGCAGCAGTAACAGGGAAGGCGACAAGCATGGTGCCGCTGCTGGCAAGGATTGGTACTGGGACGAACAACAGGATGCAAAGTGGCAAACCGTTCTAAATTGCGATGGGAGAGGGGAATTAGAAAACACGGACCAAAAGATTCAGCCGATTTTGGGGATGGATTGGCTGATTTGGCTCTCAGGTCCATGTTTTCTCTGCCATGGTCGATTCCATCCTCACCATGGTCGAGGGAGCCGTTGGCGTGCCCTTGGAGATCAGGTTGATCTAGCTCAACGTCATGGGCGAGAGGAGCGAAGCCGGCTTCTTCCAAAGGGTCCAGCTGCTACGGCCCGAGTTTCTCGACCACCTCGTGGTCGTGGTGTACTGCAAATCGCCGCCGATGGGACACGCCTTTTGCCGGGGCTACACACGTGAGCTACTCGGCGGACGCGGCCGCTCCTCAGTCTGCGAGTTGTTCTGAACATGCGTTGCAAAGCTAACTCGGTTGGCAATCCGCTGATCAGTCTTTTTTTGTTGTTGCAATATATGTACAGGGCACGGTGGCCGGTGGGCACCGATGTGCCTCAATAGTCAAGAGGGACAATGTAAAGCGCTCTGCTAAATCCGATTGCGCTGCTACGAGCTCCTTCAACTGATGTGTTGTCGTTGCTTGTTGTAATCGTAATGCAAGCTAGCTGCTTCTTGCGGGAGATGCAATGATGATCGGAAACAGAAAGCGACTCAGGGTCTCAGGCTTGCATTGGATTGTTGAATGCAATGAGTAACTCATTCAAAGTTTGAGTTCATGCCATTCTTCCGAAGTAGTTCGTCATGACCGGAACCTCCTCCCCTTTCCCCGTCTACAGTGAAAAAAGGCGATTTTTGGGCGTTTCCTGTGCAACCAGCTCGCCGCCGGCGATCCGGCTGATTCCTCGCCCTCCGCGGCCGCTCCGGCGGCGGGAGGGTGGGGAATCGATGGATCCCGGCGTGTACATAGTTAGGTGTGCGTGGGGTGCTTGCCGGCGGCGCTGTGGAGGTGGTGGCGTTGCCGGAGAGGCTTTTGGTGTCGGCGGTCCTCTCCTCTGCTCGGGGTGCTCCGGTGGAGGCTCGATGCAGATCCGTCGTCCTCGGCGAGTCCGCCGCTTCTTGGAGCCGCGGCGTGCCTCCCCTCGAGCCGGCGTTCGTGACGGCGGAGCTGGCTCTTGCTCGTGGGGTTCTTCGGCCTTCACTTCGGTGCTAGGCGGTGCTTTTGCTCAAGATCTGTGGGAGTTGCAGGCGGGAAGCTCCTCCTCGACGGCGGGCTCGGATGGATTTGTGGAAGAAGGGTGGTGCTGGTGGCGGCTTGGTGCTGATGGTCGTTCAACGCTCAGATGCCGGTGCTTGCGTCGGTTGGATCATGCGGCTTTTCAACATGTTTGGCCAGGCCGTCGTCTTCGGTGCGAGGTAAGCTCGCCATCTTCTTCTCCGGCGGCGTGCTGCTGGAGCTCGAAGGAGGTGTGCGGCGTGGTGGCTCCGATCTCGGCGTGTGGTGTTTGTTTCCTCCCTCTGTTCGAGTGGGTGCGTTCGTGTTGTTGTTGATCTTTGTATTCGAACTCCCTTCAAAAAAAAGTAGTTCGTCATGTTAGATAAATTAGGGCAGGATAAATCTGGAGGTAACACACAAGCACCAAGGTTGGGTGACCCGTAGCAACGCACGGACATCTTTCCTAGTAATACTCAATATCAGTATTTTGTACGGACTCTTTTCCTAACATGTGTTTGGCACGGAATCCATAGATACCATTACATGGAACAAATTACGTGACTTGTGCATTGTGTTCTCCGATTATGCCGCAGACACAACCATTATAAACTATCAGATCCAACTATTCAAATAGATGGTGAGAGCAGTAGTGGGTGAGAGGCTTAGAGCGGTGGCTGAGAGAGAGGACATGAGAGACGGTCGAGGCCAAGAAGACAGTTTACTGATCTTTTTAAACATCTCCATGTAATTCCCATTGAGACCTTAAACACGCGGCACACTCTAGCCGCGCGCGGCAGCCATGGGCTCCCTCGCCGGCCATGTCGCGTCGGGCGCCGGCTTCCTCGTGATCGGCCTGTGGCAGCTTGTCAACCACATCCGCCTGTTCACGCTGCGTCCCAGCGCCTACGTCGCGCCTGTCTGGTTCCCGGCGCGGGGCGTCCGCCACCTCGAGCTCATACTCATCATCGTCTTCGCGGCGACGTTCATCCTGGTAGACCTCGTCATCAGCCCCAGGAAGCACCACCCGCTCGACGACGAGGGCGGCATCCCCTCCGTCCACCTCCACAACCTGGAGCACGCGTCCATCTCGCTCGCGCTGCTCGTCTTCGCCGCGGTCAACATCCACATGGACAGGCTCGGGGCGCCCATGCGGGAGGCCGTCTCGCAGCTGGTCGCCGCCGTGGCGCTCGCGCAGGAGCTGCTCCTCTTCCACCTCCAATCCGCGGACCACGTGGGCGTGGAGGGTCAGTTCCACCGGCTGCTGCAGACCGTCGTCGCCGTAACGCTTGCCTCCACGCTGCTCTGGTTCCCCTGCCCTCGGAGCTTCGCGGTGAGCCTGGTGCGGTCGGCGAGCATCGTGCGCCAGGGCGTCTGGTTCGTCGTCATGGACGTCATGCTCTGGACGCCCGAGCTCATCTCCAAGGGCTGCTTCCTCAACCTCGAGGAAGACCGCACTGTCGTCCGGTGCCGCACCGACGAGGCGCTCAGCCGCGCAAAGTCGCTCGTCAACCTGCAGTTCATCTGGTACCTGACCGGCACCGTGCTGTTCGTCGTCGTGTTCTACCTCCAGCTCAGCAAGCTGTATAACGAGGAGCCACGGTACTTCCCGCTGGTGAAGGGAAGCCACGACGACGGTGACAGCTTCGGCATCGGGGACGATCACGGCGATGACGAGGGGGACCTCGAGGCAGCAAAAGTGTAGCTTAATTTGGTGACGTGGTCACTGACAAAAATTAAGCCCACGGACACAGACAGGAGATGACAGATGAGGAAACGGATGTCGGATCAGGGTGGTGGATGCATACAATGAATACCGTGGATTGGTGTACTCTAAATTGACTGCGTAGTTCAGTAATTCAGTTTTCAGACAGGTGTGATGCCGGCGTATTTCCAGGTACAATTAAGTATAAAACCTGTTGGATTGGTGCCAGGTAGAAGTATACAAAGCCTAGAATATGGACGTGTCTATTCTTTACAATGCACAATGCAGGCCCCCTTTGGTAGGTGCTTAGCAAATTGAAAAGTTTATTCTTGCCATATAGGGTGGTATTTGCTTTTTTTTTTTTTTTTTTGAGTACATGGAGTTACAGATCGAAAGAAAACCGAGCTAGAAGAACAACCACAGGAAACAAGAACACAAACCCGTCCCTGAGGCCCAGCACCACCGTCGCCGCCTCACCACGGTGACCGCCAACCGCGCGCTGCTGCCGCGCTCCACCGAGCCGGCAAACCACAACGAACCGCGGCCAGGAAGCCGTCGACGACGCCGCCGTCTTCAGTCAACCGCTTGGGTCTTGGTGAAGAAGATGAAGCTAGCCGTCCACCAGCACGAAGCCGTCGCCTTGACACCAGCGCCGTCGCACGACGCCGAAGGCGACCAAGAGGATCTGGAACCCCCGCCTCCAGCACCGACCTCGCAAACCCCACCGACGCCGGAGGGAGCGCCAGCAGAGGAAGGGAGCAGCCAACCGTCGCCTACCAAGACGACGACGGGACGAGGGGAAGCTGCAGCCCGAGAAGACGACGACGACGGCGGCCTCCCCGCCTCGGCCCCGCCGCCCTAGATCCGCCCAGCCCCGCCCTCTCCTCACCGCCAGAACGCAGATCCGGGTATTCCCCGTCCTCCCGCCGCCGGAGCGACCGACGGAGGGTGGGGAATCGCCCGGATACGCCCGCGGGCGCTGGTCGCGTCGAGGTCGCCCTCGACTCGCCTCTGGCACGGGGAGAGAGAGGGGAGGGGGACGTATTTGCTTATTTTTAAGCACGGGTTCTTGATTAGAGGCGCCAATGCGTAAGAAGTGTTTATGTATTTAACTACTATGAAATTATATGTAATAAATTGCCTAAAGCACCAACAACGACTAGAGGTTTCTCATGCTCTAGGACCTGCTATACAATGAAGGAGCAGGGATCGATCCAGGACGTACACTGCTCCTTCGGTGGCGTGCAAGGCATTTGCGAGTGATGTGGTACATGGAGAGGGGGTGGTATCAGGCTTGCTTCCAACTTCCAAGGCCAGAGTTCGTTTCACAATCTTGGTGCAGAAGAAAAGGCGGATTCGAGTCCTTAATTTGGGCTGCCGATCGAAACCCTTCTTCAGGATTTGCCTTGTCTTTCAAAGTTTCAAGCCCACAGCGTTGGGAGATTATTAATTTGCTCTCTTCAGACAATGGAAGTCTAAAATTGCTCTCGACTCGGCCATGCGCATCTGTGGCGCTCGACAAAAGACTCGCGGTCAATCAGAGCAGTAAACTTTGCTGCTAAGTATACATATATATGCGCCTTTACAGCAGTACATACTTAACAGCAAAGTTTGCACAAGTTCGAACGGCCGGACAAAGACATAACGGTGTCGAATTCGAATCCTGTACCACTTTCTACGATTTGACAGGAATCGTATAAAGAAAATCGTGAGAAAAGGCGACCACTGGACTTATGGTCCAACGGGAACGTTAACGTACGATCACATACGGCGTACGTGTGTTCGTGTGGAGCTAGCGGAGGAATCAGGAAATGGCCAATCGCACATGCTTTCTACGATTTTTCATTTTATAATGAAAAATTAAGTGGCGGCCCTGTTTTTAAGTTTCAGTCACATTTTGTGAAGTTCCACTCACTTGTATGAAACTTTTTACTGTCGCTATTTGTTCATATTTTTGTCTGTGGAGTAGTATTTTCTAATTGCACAAGAATGGTCCAAGCTTTAAAATTTGCTGCGTGCGATCTTACACAGATGCGGGGCGGGCGTGCATGAAATCTGAGGCTTGCCTACAGTTGTGGAACAGCGACGGCCGGCGACCAAGGTACGTACGTACGTGGCTACTTCCGGCCGGCCGGTCGGCAGCGTACAAGTTGAAGCATCGGTAGTCACCGGCGTGCTCGGTTCTGGACGGGACATGCGCGCTCGTGTCAGCCGGCGATCGGACCGGTCAGGACTGACGACAAATGTGTCACGTCGCCGCTCCATCGCCAGTTTTTTACCGCTGGATCGATCGATCGAGTGGCCGACTTCCGGTCGTGTGTGCGTGGCGGGCGTTAAAAGGAGAAGTCGTCATCGGATCGGAGCAGCAGTATATATCTCGAGCGGGACAAGGGACAAGGACGGTGCTGCATGTATACGAATCCGTTACCGGTTTCCTTTTTTTTTCCTTTTTCTTTTTTGCAAGGAATCCGTTACCGGTTTCGACGACTGACCACTTGACGCATCAGATTCACTGTATTTTGTACTAGGTACCATAGCAGCACGTTGCCTGTGGACGATCGAAATGCTACGTACGATACGATGGCCCGGAAGTCCACCGTCTGGCCAAATTGAATTTTCGGAAGCTAGCAGCGGCAGGAAAAGATCGACAAAGAAACGTACTCTCTCCGTTGATTTTGTCGACATACACATGCAAATAAATATATCTGGACACATTACATGTGTATGTTCACTCATTCATATATGTATGTATCTACACAATATGTGTAATATTTAAGACATCTTATATTTTATATTTAGGAACGGAGGGAGTACAAACCACCAAAGCACTAGCGACCTACGAAAGACTCGGCATCACTCATCAACGCCTATCTTTGCTAATCTACTGTATCTATCACTATGCTCATCTCTACAAGATTGTAGAAAAAATCACACCGGAAAGCCGTTTTCGGGTGTCCCTTAATCCAGTTTTAAGGTTTATAAATGCATTTGTCAAAACAGGTACATACGTAGCAGTTCATGAAATGAAAGACTAGACGAAACCTAGCCCTAACCTAGGGTTCTTAAAAGCCGAAATAGTACAGGACGACGGTTTTGCGCGTGGCCACGACGGACTCGTGGTCCTTGTCGCTGTTTCGAGGTGGCACGCCGACGCCTTGTCGAAGTACGTCACCGCAGTGCGTTAAAGCGAAGAGGAGCGCCGCATCGGGCTCGTGGCAGCGCTTGTGGGTGGTCTCTGAGCGGCGGTGGCGGCACAACTCCTCGTCGTCCCCTCCTGTTGGCGCACCCACGGCGTCCATTCATCTCGGCGTGGCCACCAATCTAGCGGGGGACAAGGAGAGGATCCGACGAGCCAACCCTAAATTCAAGGCAACAGAAAACGTTTTCCAGGCCAGGTCGATATACGGTTTCTGTACGGTACACCAAAATGGTTCAAGATCGCATATCAACCGGCATTACAATAGCCGGTGGGCACTTTGTGATGCTCTCACCCATCATTTTCCGACGAGGCAACTGGCCCCGAAGTGGCAACCGCCGGATTGCAGACGTGTTCACCGTGCTTGCCGTTTGTTCGAGCAACCGATCGATACGAGACGGGCTTGCCTAGCCTAGAGTTGCCGGACAGCGACGCCGGCGAGCGGCGACAAACCCACGTGGCTGCCTCCGGCCGGCTAATCTACTATCCCAACGTTGAAGCACCGCTAGCCACCGGCGTCGATGGTCATCAGGTGCACGGAACATGCGCGCGCCCGCCCGTGTCAGCCGACCGGTCAGGACAAATGTGTCCTCGTCGCCGTACGTTTCTGCAGTATAGCTGGCCGACTTGGCGACCTGCGTCCATGGCGGACGGCCGGCAAGGAGGAGGCCACGTGATCGATCGGAGCAGCAACCTTTGCTAGTGCCAAGGAAGAGTACAGAGAAGTCAACAAATCCACAATATGCAATGGCTCGGCAGGTATACGCACCTTTACAACAGTGGATATCTCGAATGGGGACAAGAGAAATGGACGGTGATCGGATCGAATCGGTTACCGCTTTCTACTACGGATGACTGATCGCGCGCGTATAAAGAAAACTGGAGAAAAGGCGACCACTGGACGCATCGGTCCAACCGAGACGATCTCAGCGAGCGAGCCCGTGTGGACGAAAGGAACTTAAAATGGCCAACGCTCAGAAAAATACAACGACTCGGAAAGTCGGAATTGCACTCACCGTCTTCATCCATCCATCTCGGCTCTTGGGCCACCGGGGCTGAAGACTGAGACCTCAGGTCCTAAACAAACTCTGGTCCCGAATTAAAATTTCGTGGCCGGAGATCGATCGAGGATGAGAGATAGGAGAAAGAGACGCATAAACCACCAGCAACGAGCGTAGTACTAGGCATTAACATCACTCACACTGTTCACACCTCCCTCCGCTAAGCTATCCATCTCGATCCGTCCTCTCGGCTATCCCCGACGATCCATGGATGGATGGATGCATGATGCCATGTTAAACAACAGCAGACAGACAGACAAAGAGAGGAAACAAAATTCAATACTCCAGTATTGCAAGTAATTAACAGGTTAATTCGATCGAAACCACGCTATACGTACTATTAACACGCGCTCTAATCCAGACGAATGTAATTGATTAATCGCTAAATAAGCATCAGCAGCAGGTCGTTGCGCGCGCGCAGACTCTACTCTCTTCGATCTTCGTCTCCTTCTCCGGCGGGCTGAGCAGCTGCTTGGTACGCACGCTAGGCGCCGCGGTTGATCATCTCCTTGTAGTTGAGCAGCGAGTTGAGCCGCTGCAGCTGGAGCTGCTTCCGGAAGGTGTTGATGAAGTCGTCCGCGCGCGCGTCCACGCCGCCCACCTCCGCCACGTCCTCCGCCGCCGCCGCCACCTGCGGCGCAGACGGCTTCCTCCGCGCCACCACCGACCCCGACTTGCTCATCCGCGCCTCGGCCGACTCCTGCTGCTGCTTCTTGCCCTTCTTGCTCTGCTCCCGCGACGGCTCCGACCGGCTCCGGCTGTACTGCGTCGCCGCCTGCTGCTGCTGCGCGTGGTTCCGCTCGAGCTCCTCCACGGCGGCCGCGGTCTGCTCGTGGGCGAGGTCGCCCGAGCGGAAGCGGGAGAGGCCGAACGAGCGGAGGCGCTCCAGGACGGACGGCGCGCGCGTCAGCGGCGTGGGTCGTAGGGTGGGACGTACTCTTCGCGGTAGTAGTGCTCCTCCTCTTCCTCTTCCTCCTCGTGCTGCACCGGCGGCGGCACATGCTGCTGCTGCTGCGTTGTGAAGCTGTTACCACCGGTGAACTCGTCATCCTCCCTCGTGTAATGGAGGACATCATCGTCGTCATCGTCCTCCAGCACGGCCTCCCGAACCACCCGAGCCGCCGGCGCCCGAGGCACCTCGGCAGACCTCGCCACCGACATCGACGACTTCTTCATCCTCGACGGCACCGGCCTCCTGATCTCCGCACGCGGCGGCACCGGCACCGGCGCAGAATCTGACGCCGGAGCGGACGTTGCGTCCCGCGAGTCCGTCCCCACGGGCGTGGCGTACTCGGGCGGGAAGTCGCCGGAGCGGAAGCGGTAGAGGCCGATGGAGCGGAGCCGGTCCAGCACCGACGACGTGCGCGCGAGCGGCGCCGGCGGCGCGGGCACGTACTGCTGCTGGTCGTCGTAGTACTGGTTCTCTTCCTGCTGGTGCTGCTGCGCCTGGTGGAACGGCGGCGGTTCTTGGTGGTGCGCGTCGTGGTCGTCGTGGGCGTTGCCGCGGCGGCGGGAGCGGGAGGTGAGCGCGATGGTGCCGATGACGAGGTTGACGACGAGGAAGAGCGTGGCCGGCGTGAAGAAGCCCCGCACGGACGCCCACGCGCCCAGCGCCGCCTCGGCCGCGCCGCCGTCCATCTCTCCGCGAGAACGTGCGCGCTCTGCGTGGGCACCGGCAGGTAGACGACGATCGTGGAGGGGACCGTCGGCACGGAGGCGCGTGGTGGGGATCGGCGTTCGTCGTCGGATGCGAGGCGAGGAGAGGGGGAGTCCCACAAGGAAGAGGAGACAAGCGGAGTAGAGTACAAGTGGTGGTGGTGGCCGGCGTTAAATGGTGGCTGGGGATCAGGGTGCTGACTTGGCGGGCGGAAGACGTGGGAATCCAAGTGCCGCCCAGCCCTCGTCCTCCTCGTGACGCGCGAGCCGACCCGCCGGGATCGCGGGCCAACTTGCCTGCATGGCAGCTTCCGCCGACGCGGCATGGGCCTACTACGCATTGCCGTCGGCCGGTTCCTGCAACCGAGATTTTTAAGTGGAGTTGTCAATCATTTCGCGAGACTGGAGCTATTGTGGAAACAAAGATTTTCGATGTTCAGATACGGCGCTAAGAACACTTTCTAATAATTACTTAGTACACGCATGCAACCTTTCGGGAAGAGTACTTTCTTTAAAGGGGAATGGTGATTTTTTTTACGAACATCTTAATCTACTTTTTTTACGGGAACATCTTAATCTACTTTGTCAAGTTGAATTTAGCATATGTTTCTTGGGTGGTGACAATTGCAATGTTTGTGTCCATCCTTGTTACGCCAATTTTACCATTGCTCCCTCACTTTTTGCCTAAACGAAGGAGCGTGTAGTGTCACATTTGTGCAATCTTTAGCGTGTGCAATGCATTATCTTCCATGCTAGTGTAGATCCTCTTTGATTCATAGAATTTTCAGAATGCACGAACGGAGAGGCATGCCATTTGAATCCTATAGGATTAGCAAACCACTGGAATTTGAACCAGAGAGTGTTTGATGCCACTGGAAGAAAAACAAAGGAATTGTAAAAGGAGATTAAAGTGAATGCTAGATTTGCTATGCAATGTAGTACAAATGATCCCTTAAGAAAAAAATTCTATAGCTAGGTTTAAACCCTAGAAACCAATCATTGATTTTAAAAGAAGCACTTATGATGATTTTTTCGAGGAAATTTTGATGATGATTTTAAACATGCGAAGCAAACCCATAATGTCTCATCGGGGGTATTTTGAAGGCTTCACACTTGTAAATAAATTATTGTATTTTACTGTTCAACTGAAATACCACCGTAAAATATCCCCCACCCACATATAAAGTAGTGTTGACAAGAAATGAACTGTCGAGCGGCTATGATATGAACCGGTGAACAACATGATTTCTTTTCAGTTCATCCATTCTAAAAAAAAAGAAGAACATAACCAAGGTTCCAATGGGACATCCTTTTTGTGGCCGAATCTAATACTTTTCAATTCAATATTGGTATTTCACTCAATACCATGCTTCAAAATGGACCCTAAGCAAGGTGAAAATATCCATAAATGAAAAGGAAACAAAAATATCCTTTCAGAAAGAAAAGCTTTTCGTTAAGAGGGGACGGGTTGGAGATAGCTCTTATCTTTTCATAACTAGTTCGAAAATATAGGGAGAGTTTGATTCGATACGAGTTACCATCACAAAGTTCATTCATGTAGGTGCTATAAGTTCATTCATTCCCTTTGATTCTAGTGATGCCCCCAAAGTTCCAACGTCCCTCATTGTCAACTATCTGCATGCAACATCATGGTTGCGTGCCTTTCACCTCATTTTGTCATCCTCACATTTAAATTTTAGCTCCAAATTTAGCTCTCGCATTGCTTTTGGCTTATCCAACCAAACATGTAAATGGTATAATCAAGCACGCAGCTGCAGAGTTGACTCTCTCAACCGAACAGGATAATTGAAAATAACAGCGATGCTCAGCTCAGACGGTACACAAGCTTTGCTTAATTAACTGCAGCATCTGAGTATCTAACTGATCACTGACGCCATTAGTTAACTGGTTAAGTACATCTACGGACAAACAAAAACAAGCACATGCATGGATCTAGTAGATGCATGTACCATCCAGCCTGACACACGAAGCTAGCCATGGGGTTTGGTGAAGTAGGTGGCACGCATCGGCAACGGCAGGTGCCATCACGTGTTGCTCGCTGGCCAGGCCGGTCCGCTGTCATCCGGCGTCAAGTCAACTCTGCTCTCGTCTGATTAGCATTTTTTAATGACGCTATCAGACTACCTAACCTAACCAGAGATAGGGATGATGATCTCTCGCGAGATGTACGTATACGGGTTTTCCCTCCCAACCGAACGTCGCTCTCGGAGACATCACAACGTATCACGTATACGATCGGATTGCGTTGTTTGCTTCTGAAAAAAAGGCCCACGTAGTACGTGTGATCGGCAGCTGACTCGACCTGCCCTTTTTACCTACTGGGATAAGCTGGGTGTTTAATATACCAATCTGGGATTTCATTCTGGGCGTGATATTTGGTCGTCGATATTTTCAAATTTTGGAGTGCGTGACCTGTGCAAAAAAAAAAAAATCTAAGTGAATAGTATCACGTGATATACCACTGCTATTTACACCTTTTTTGTTTGCATAGGTCACATATGAACATATTTTCGGATGAATTTTGCGGGTGCATAGACACAACATAATATATGTCAATGATTTATTTCAATTTTTCTGAAAATTCCTAAGTGAGGAATCCGACAATGTGACGCGGACGCAATGAGTTGCAAATTGTAGTGGGAAGGGGAGAGGAGCTGCGAGGCGGCGTTGATTGCTCGCCGGAGCTGAGAGTAGGATGCGGCGGAGCGGTGCTGGGTGCGGTGGAGGGGTGCGGTTTTGGTACCGAATCGACCCCTTCGTCCCACTAATATAGCGCCGCGGTGCCGCTTATTCGGTGGCCCCTTTTTCAGCATCTGCTCGGGCCGTACCCTAAAATCCGCCGGAGTTTTCTGGAGCGAAGCCCTTATGCAGTATCTGCTGGAGATGCTATATGGTACTCCCTCCGTTTTTTAATATAAAATGTTTTATCATTTGTCCACATACATTTTATTATGTATCTAGACAACATGTGAAACAGCAAAAACATTTTATATTAAAAACGGAGGGAGTAGTTATTGCCAAATTTCCATTGATTAACCCGGGTTCTTTTCATAAAACTAGCATGGTGGCCCTCTCAAATGCGAGGGCATGGTCTTTTTCTCATTCAATCTATTCGTGCCACAATGTAATAGATACTGAAAACATGGCTAAGTAGCAGGATTTTATAACTTAGAAGAATATTATCTTAGGTGAATTAGCGCATGTGTGGAAATATTTCGAATCATTCTAATTTGGAGCGAGTAGATATTTTTAAATTTCCAAAATATCATGTCACATATTTTAGAATGCCGTCTATCTTAAGAAGTCTGCAGTGCTATTTTGATATTTTTTAGTCTATTCCTACTATTCGCCACTTTTCGATCTAGGTATTCTACATGCTCACCAACACGTTTCTGTTGTGTCATGTTACTAATGTAACAACGCCTACATCAACTTGGAGAATACATATATAATTCAGAAACAAACTGAACTTAGAAAAAGTGACATTTATAGAACATTATTTTAATATTTCAATCAATGACCAATTTAATATATATTCTCTTATTGTTATCCCATTGCACCACAAACATCTTCCTAATATTTTATTAATTTAATACTTCTCCTTCGTACTACCCAACACTTTAGTTAATTGTTTGTTTCGCATGATTAAAAGACACAAAAAATAGTAACAACTATTATCAAAAATTACAATGGTAGTGTGTTACATGCATGCCGTTGATCGAACATATCTGTAGTTCTATAGTCGCTTGGGATTTTTACCGATTCATGTTTGGTCCTGTGGACACAAGCATCCATGCAGTTGTTTGCCCACGGTTAATAGAAATGAAAGTTCATATCTCTGAGCTCTACTAAAAAACTTTACCATTTAATTCCATATATATATTTATTGGACTCGGAGCCTATATGTGTAGATTTTGATTAACCGTACTTCCTCCGTCCCGGATTATAGGTCATCTACGTAATCCTAGCTCATGAATTTAACTAATATAATATAGGTTTTACAATATTAAAATATAACATTAGAAAATATAAATTCTGAATTTTCTAATAATATATTAAATTGCAATGGTAGTGTGTTACATGCATGCCGTTGGTCGAACATATCTGTAGTTTTATATTGTCGCTTGGGATTTTCAATGATTCATGTTTAGTCCGTGAAACTTTCATTAGTCTTGTCCCTATCTCATCTATCGACAATCAAAGGGCAACCGTGGAAGCTTCGGACGGGCCGCAGAGGAGAAAAACCGATTTCCTGTGGCGGCTCGTCTATGCCAACAAAATCAATCGACATAGTCTTATCACCTTTTTCAGTTCATCACGGCGTTGACAGAGAAATCGACCAACGACCTAATACTCCTGTGCGTGAGACGGTAGAGGTGAGAGGAAAAGTAGATAGATTAAGCTGTTAATATTTCATGGCTAGAAAATAGACAATTAATTTCATATTTACGATGCTCGCATATACGTGAGTGTACTCGATTAATCACCACGTTCTAGCTAGGGTACTTAGATTTTTTTAAAATGGCCACATCTAGCTGGTGTGATATTGAGTGTGATGACGTCACTCATGATGTCATTACATTCAATGGCTAATCTAATTGGTTAACCTGGCCGGATTGCATGCTAACTCACGTGCTAATCCTAGGGGCAACGTATATTCCATGAGGAAGTCTTTTTTTTTTGCGTGGCCCGTGAGGAAGTCTAGCTACGTGAAGAATCGTGGTCCACATATAAGTTTTTTTTAGTTACGTGACATATACTCATATGTACACTTTTTTTTTGGTTGAAGCGTAACGCTCTTTTCGTTTAATCTTAACCGTTAAAATTGAGATCAACAAACTGTATAATTTTAGCCTATGTGGTTTAACGTGGTGTCTCGAAAAACTCTCTCATTTTGCTTTTAGTATATAATAGATGTAGCGTGGCCAATCAAGTCAAGGCCAAGGCTGCCTTCAGAAAAGTACAAGATTGTGTCATGGATGAAGAAAGAGATTGAAGATCTTATAGATTTGCTAGTCTCTTTTAGTTTTGTTTTTGTAATCGATATAATCGTGTACTCTTTGCTGGTTTAATATACGTGGAAAAATTAAAAAAAAAGTCAAGGCCAAGGCCGGCCACCCATGTCACAAACCACGATATTTTTTTTATCGAACGTCACTAGCCACGTTAGTCACCATAAGCTAGCTGGACCCAGTGTCCGGCCAGAACTCATGCGGCTGACCCAAGTTTTCTTCGGTGACATGGAAATTGGCCCAGTCTAACCCAAAGATCCACAATGGTCCCGGGCTATGGCCTTGGGCCTACATAGTCAAGTTCGGATTCCGATTCCACAACTCTGTTTTTCCGGATCCCTGACGTACAGCAACAGATAAAAATCTCCGCTGAATCTCCCGCTCGATCAATGCCTCTATATAGTCGCAAGCCCACTTCGTCGACGCCGAGTACCGTCCATGGCCAGGACCAGAAAGGACGCGCGCCCTCGCTGGCAGCTGCGCGCGGCCGGCGATAGCGACCACGAGGACCGCATGGACGATCTCCCTGACGACCTGCTCGTCGCCATCCTGCGCCGTGTCGACACGCGCACCGCGCTCGGCGCCGCGGCGGTCTCCAGGCGCTGGGCCAGCCTCCCGCACGAGCTCCCCACCATGGACCTCAAGGTCACCGACATGCTCCCGCCGCGTTACCACCGCATCCACCTCCTGTACCACAACGCCAGAGAAACGAAGATCAGTACGACCCGGTCCAAAAGGAGGTGGCTAAAAATCATCACCGGGCGATACGAGCGCTACGCCATGCGAGCCCTGGTCCGGTCCGTCAAGATGCTCCTGGCCAGCCGAGCTCCCCGGCGCGTTGAGAGGCTGTCAGTGGAGGTTTTCTCCAACAGCAGCACCTCTGCCTGCATCAACCACCTGGTCGTGGACGCCGTTGATTGCTGGGGCATCCGGGACCTGGAGGTTGTCGCCACGCAGACGGGTCCGCTGGCGCATCCGAAACCGCCGCCCTACAGCTTCCGTTGTGGCTTCATCAGCAGCAAGCCCGGTGAGTCCCGTCTGCAAAGCCTCAAGCTCACCAACTGCCTGCCCCCGCCGCTCCAGGGATTCACCGCGCTCACCACGCTCGTCCTGCGAGACCTGCCGGCTTCTACGCCGGCGGCCGCCTACGAGGGAGCGGTGGCCGCGTGCCCGCAGCTGCAGGTGCTGCACCTCGTGTCGTGCCAGTTCGAGAGAAGAGCCCGCAGTGTGGTATTCGACGCGCCCATGTCGGAAATCAGAGAGCTTTTAGTCGACGGGCGGTACATGGTGGTCGAGCTCCGGTCTCTCCCGAAGCTCGAGAGCTTCACCAGCTTGCACTCCAACGTGCTGCTGTTTCCAATACCGCCGCCCCGTGCCTTGCGCGCGTCAGCCTCGCCGCCTCCGTTGGCAGCCTACTGGAAGTGGAAGGGAACAGTTTCGCCTACCTGAACCGTCGGCGTCTCGACTACTTGATTCCCATGCTCGTGTATTTCTTCCAAGGTGCCATCGGCGTGAAGGATCTCGTCTTGCGGTTTACTGGGCCAGACATGTGGATCGTGCCTAGGAATCCCTTTTCTGCATTGCCGAGCCTGAGAAGGCTGCTCGTCGCCGACGTGCCTTCATCGTGGGACATCTCGTGGCCGCGCCTCCTCGTCGAAGCGGCGCCACTGCTCCAGAGCCTGTACGTCGACATCTCTCGTTGCAAAGACGAGCCGAGCCAGGAGGAGATACCGTCGCGGCCTTCGGCTTCTTGGCGCCATCGCCATTTGAAGGAGCTGGTTGTCATTGGCTTCGAGAGGACGGAGAGGAAGGTGCTGCAGCTTGTGAGGTTCGCCGTGGAGGTGTCCACCGCGCTGAGGCGTGTCTCTCTGCTCAAGCATGGACATGTCGTGGACAAGGGGCCCTGCTGCGACTGGGAGGTGGTGAGCCAGCAGAGCGCGTGGAGCGACGAGGAGAGACTCGCCGTACTCGATGGGATAGGTTGTTCGGCGGGACAAATCGAAGTGGTGCTAGGTTGAATTCACCGCATGTATTGTAGTGGCATGTCTTAATTTTTGAGGCTCATGAACTTGATCTAGGTCGATCGATGTAGTAGCTCCCCAATTCAAATAACGGGGAAGTGGTAGACCTCCTGCTGCAGTAGACCAGTAATGAAGAAAGGTTGCTTGATGTAATTTTTATGCCATGTATGTTTGCTGAAATGTTCCATTCAGTCATCTTACTAATGCTTTTTATCTGAACTTGTTGGATAACGAGTTCTTGTAATATGCTGGAGCATCAGTGTCAATGTTCTGTCCTCTAGGTCTCTCTTTTGGATGTATACATGCGCCATAGTGAGAGGACTATAGGTGCAGCGATTCTCTTACCCGTGATTAAACTGTATGTCACCATTCTACCGATGACGGTCAGCGAGCAGCGTGCAAAACCCCTCTGGTAAATGCAGACAGTAAACTGAAGTGCTTGAACGTGAATTACCTGAATCAAGTTCAGCTTACGCCGCACTATCTATCTTAAAATTTGACTTCGTTGGCAGTTCATCAGAAAGAATGTCTATCTAACAATTTGACTTCGTTGGCAGTCATCGGAACAACCAAAACGGTAGAAGTCTTCAGGAAGCCGGCAGCCTCCTCTCGCGTGGACGCCATTGCAAAATTGATTGCTATCTCGAGGCTTGATCTTCGACCACTAAAACTGGTGTGATTAGTTGGACATGTCTGTTTTTTGTTGTTGTTGTTGTTGTTGTTGTGGAACGAGATCCTCTTCACGTAGAACAGATTACTGCAGAGGGACGTCGTTGTTTGTGGTTCGTCTGAATGTCCGATGCGCATCTGACGGCAGCTCAATCCTGCTGGGAACACAGCGAAGGACCAGGCCCAAAGCCCATAGCAACGAAGGGCAGAGGACGGCGGCCAACATGCGCAACGGCGACCGTAACACCACTCCTGCTGGCTTGTGAATCTTCCAAGGCGCGCACGGCGACGACAAGGCCGACATGACCATGATGGGCTCATGCTCGTGTTCCTCCTCTTCGTGGCTGTGAATCTTACAAGGCGCGCACGGCGGCGGCGACAGCGGCGTCAGAGGCCACGTCGAGGATGGAGGCCACGGAGGCGGTGGCGACGGAGCTGGCCGCGCCGGCGAACAGACGGCAATGGCGAGTAACGTGAATCCCATTACGTTTGAGCTGCTGCCGTCCGATGCGCATTTGACGAACGAGAGACAAGAACATCCCTCTGCAGTATCTATCTATATATCAAAGCTCTCCGTTTCAACCGGTCGGCCACGATACATCGCACATCTACAGTAACTCACTTGTACAGTGTCCCCATGATTGTTTTACAAAAAAGATCTTGCACTTTCTCGAAATTGCTCCGCAGCCCACATGTTCTAACTAAGAAGGACCTCTCTCAAATTTTCAAACACTTCAAGGACTGCGTTGCAAAATACGCGCACAGAGCCCCCTCCCTCCCCTTCTCCCTCCCGCGGGACCCCGCCGCCGCCGATGCCGACGCACATCGCCGCCGCTCCGATCCTCCTCCGACGAATCTACGCTCACGGAGATCTTCGGCGTCCTTTCCTCTCCAACCTCGCTCAGTCTCGCATGACGGGACGTTCGAAGTTCGCCGAGATCGACGCTGCCGCGGCGCTGCCGTAGTCGTAGGGCGCCGCCCTGGATTTGGTCGCCGGCGGCCGCTCAGGCGACCAAATGGTCCATCGCTCAGCCCATACGGCCCCCCCTACCTCCTCGCGCGACTCCGCGCAGTCCCAGCTCGGCGCGCGCGCAGCTGCTCGCCGGAGCTCGGCAGAACTGGCGGCCGCCGCCGGCGCGCGTGACGCCAGCTAACACGTCATAGTGGGCCCACATGTCAGCATCTTTATATTTTTCGTACAAAAAAAAACACTGATTTGTGTGGCCCCCTGTCAGCCGTTTAATAATTACAGTTCAAAACTTTTGTATAACTTTTCAAACACAACTCCGAATCAATCCAGACCAGTTTCAAAAAATTTGTAGAAATCAAAATAATTATTTATAATACTTTGGTATCTTTTCCAGCCTATTTCAAATGATAATTTTTTAAAAATAATTGAAGACCAGTATCAAAAAAATTGTGAAAATCAAAATAATTATTTATAATACTTTCGTATTTTTCCCAAACTATTTTAAATGATTTTTTTTTTTAAATAATACAAAAATGCTCATTTGATACCTTTTTGCCATTTTATATAACATGAATTTCATAATTTCCTTTTCAATTCAAATAATATCCAAAAAAAATAATATCATTACCATCATTCAATATGACAAACCCAATAAATAGCGTTTGCTAAATCATTTAAATAAAATTACCCATTTATATCATGAGCTTTAAAATATCATATTACTTATAATACTTTGGTATATTTTCCAAACTATTTTGAATAATATTTTTTTTAAATAATACAAAAATTCTCATTTGACATCTTTACGCCATTTTATATAACATGAATTTCATAATTTCCTTTTCAATTCAAATAATATCCAGAAAAATAATATCATTAACATCATTCAATATGACAAACCCAATAAATAGCGTTTACTAAATCATTTAAATAAAATTACCCATTTATATCATGAGCTTTAGAATATAAATACCACAAATGTAAATATTTAGACATAGCTGTTAAAAACTTATTTTAAACAAATATAATTACATCAAAACAAAATTGAGAATAAATCATGCTTTAAGTTATTAAAACATTTTATTTATATTGTTTTACAGTATTTAAACAATTTCCGGAAAACTATTAAATACTACAAAACCAGTAACTTTAACTACATCCATCGACAAAATATGGACAAATATATCAAAACGGTCACAAAAAATAAATGTGACTACTTACACCATATAATTCAATTTAAACTTCGGATATTTAAAACTTTTAAATGTCTCCTGAATCTGATAATTTTACAAATATAAAAAAAATCTAAAAAAAACTTCCCAACTCAAACGATTTTCGAAAACTGAACAATTTTTAAGCGCAAGCTTTCTTTGTATTTAAACAAACTTCAAACCTACACACCCCATTTATATCATGAGCTTTAGAATATCAATACCACAAATGTAAATATTTAGACATAGCTGTTAAAAACTTATTTTTAAAACAAATATAATTACATCAAAACAAAATTGAAAATAAATCATGCTTTAAGTTATTAAAATATTATATATATTGTTCTACAATATTTAAACAATTTCCGGAAACTATTAAATACTACAAAACCAGTGACTTTAACTACATCCATCGACAAAAATAGACAAATATATCAAAACGGTCACAAAAAAGAAATGCTGACTACTTACACCATATAATTCAATTTAAACTTCGGATATTTAAAACTTTTAAATGTCTCCCGAATCTGATCATTTTACGAATATAATTTTTTTTTAAAAAAACTTCCCAATTCAAACGAATTTTGAAAACTGAACAATTTTTAAGCGCAAGCTTTCTTTGTATTTAAACAAACTTCAAACCTGCACACTTTTAAAATGTGGACATTTTTCCAAATTCCAATTTTACTACAACGATAACCATTTTACTAACATGAAAATAATTCAAATATAAAATCTAAATAAAGTTTATCTAATCATGAAGTTAAAGTAAATATTTACGTTAAAATACAACCCTAACTGAACAACATATAACTAAAGATACTCGAAATAACAAATTGCTTCTTTTCCTTTACGTGCTTTCATTTTTTCTGTTCTCTTACCTTTTTCTTTGCCTTTTCCCACTGTCACCAAGCTCAAATATAAACATTGATCAACAAACCAAAATGACATCACAATTTCTCACTAAGGGCGCGGCGTGCATTAACAAACAGAAAAATATACCAACATGGTCACAAAAATAAAGATTGATTGTCTACAACATAATATCAAAAATCAAATTTGAATATTTTGAAGATTTAAATGTCCTTCAAATCTGAATATTTTAAAATTTTGAACGCCTTTCGAATCTGATCATTTTACTAACATAAAAAGAAATCAAATCTGGAAAACTTTCCAATTTGAACATTTTCCGAAATCTGAACAATTTTTGAATATAACCTCTCTTTGCATTCCAATAATTTCAAATTTCCACACTTTTTAAATAAGGACATTTCCAAATTTTAATTCTATCACACAGGCCGCCGCGCAAAAATTTCCTAGTTCCCCTCTATGTCAGAGGATCTCGTTCCGATTCCCTTAACCAACTCGCGCAACAATATCGCAACAGATTCTGGTACCGACTGCCGGGACCAGTTGGGTAGTTACTTCAGCCGGGCCGGGATGCAAGGGTGAGATGCCGTGTGATGCGCAGAGGCTGTGGCTCAGTTTGGCAGCGAAGTATTTCTGAAAACAAAGTATTCGAAAACTGTAGTATTTCTATGCCTAGCAAGCAAATACTTCAGTTTTGGAAAAAGAGGTCCCAACCTCTTTTTTATATACTTCAAAATCAGTGTAGTTTTTGTCAATACTGAAGTATATAAAACTACGTTTTTGCTCAAGCCAAACACCTCAAAGTATTGAAAACCATGGTATTTTCAGAAACCATAGTATTCTTATAATACTTCAAAAAAACTTCGCTCCCAAACGCACCCTGTGTCTATTTAGGAGATCTGTAAAATTCCGAAGGACGCCAAACTCTTGCATTCTTCAGTTTGTGACCGATCGTTCTTGATCTCATCTGATGTGAGATCAGTGGCTGAAAAACAGCAGGCCGGATCGGCACCCTCGTCGATCTGAGCAGGCGCACCGCCGAAGGCCGAACTGGATGGAAGGAGACCGGGAGGCCGTGGCGATGCCCGAGGACGCCCTCGCGGATATCCTCCACCGCCTCCCCCCGCGCGCCCTCGCCGTCTCGCGGAGCGTGTGCAAGGCGTGGCGCGCCACCGTCGATGGCCGCCGGCTGCTGCGCCCCAAGCTCCTGCCGCACTCGGTGCACGGCATCTTCCTCAAGCACGCGGAGCGCAACTATCCGGCTTTCCTCTCTCACCCATGCGTGGAGCCGGACATCTTCGGCAACAGCAAGCTCAACTTCCACCGCGTGCCCGGCCGGTGGAACACGGCGGACGTCCTGGGTCACTGTAACGGGCTCCTGCTCTACGGAGACATGCGAGGGCTCCACGTGGCCAACCTCGCGACGCGGTGGCGTGCAAGCTTGCCCCGGCCGCCGCGCCCGACCGTAGGCGGGAGTTTGCACGCGCCGCCACACCTTGTGTTCGACCCCGCGGAGTCGCTGCACTACGAGGTCTTGCTCGTTCCTGAATCGGCGCGCATATCGGAGAGGGGCGAATGGCCAGCAGCAACATGGGTGATGTGTGCGTTCTCGTCGCGCACGGGGCAGTGGGAGGAGAGGTCTTTTGTCAGGGAAGGCGAGGCCGCAGGGATGGCTTCTGACGAGATATTGCAGCTGTCCTATACATTCAGTCAGAACTGCAGCGCTTATTGGCAGGGTGCGCTATTTGTGCAGTGCAATGGTGGTCTCACGGTTATGAGGTAAAAAAACCATATGATTCAGCTGTGTTACTGCAATGCAATGTTAACGCTACCGATTTCCAATTCAGTGCTCATATAGTATATATTTGTAATATACTCTATATAAGATATTTGAATATTAGGACCTTTAAACATGTTTTTCTGTGAGTTCATGTATCCAGGTCTAGTTCTATCCATTTTGTTTTTTTTTCACCATGCTTTTCCTTTCAAAACATTAAGCAAATTCCAGCTATTATTGAATGTGGTATTATTGATCATTTCATATTTTGCAGAATATCCTTGTCAAATAATAAGTATCGAGTAATTAAAATGCCTACAGATATTGGGGAGTCAGTCAGAGTACTATGATGTTTATCTAGGACTATCGAAGGATGGGTTATGTTGTGCATCATTCCATGATCAGTGCAAGCTTCGAGTTTGGATCCTTGATGATTCAGGTGGTACGATAGAGTGGGTGCTGAAGCATCACATTGACATTTACAATAGTGTCTCACCTGTAACGAGCAATTTTAAGGAGGATGGAGAACCTGGATTTTAGAGGATGCTGAGAGTGGTGAACAGTATGGTCAACAAAATTTACAAGATGTTAACACGGATGGAGATGACAGCAGCAATAATGCACTTGTGAGGAGTATAGTCGAATGGGATTCGGACAACGATGATATAGTTGACAATGAATCTGAAGGTGTACGGAGCTTCTTAGGACGTATTAGTGTCCTCGGATTTCATCCTTACAAAGACGTCATCTTCTTGAATCTTTGGCTGTACAGAGCAGTCGCATATCATCTGAATACCTCCGTGGTTCAGGTTTTGGGTAAATTACGCCCAGATAATTATTCTGCTGATCTGCCAAGCATAACATCATCTTTCCTGTACACACCATGTTTGATGGCAGATTTCCCAGAAGACAAACTGGAAGCCCATGTCGAAGGCTAGGTAATTCTAGATAGCTTATTTGTATTTCAAACAGTTTGAATCCTTAGGCCTATGGTGTAGTTGTGTTTGAATCCTGTTGTTTAAGGGTTGTTTAATATATGCTTGCTTGACATGATAAACTTGGTTACGCCTGCATTGCCGAAGGACATGTAAGCAGTGTCATGCTCCTGCAAACTTACTCAGTGAAAAGATGAACTGATTGATGTATCCACATATTGTTTAGTAGGCCAGTCATCTTGACCTAATGGTAGGGCGGGCTTGATGCTGCGGATATGTTTAGACATTCTTTTGGCAATAATGTTAAATTTCGTTGTAAGTTCATCATTTTTTTTTCATACTTGTATCCAAATCTTACAACTGAGTGGTGTCCATTTTCCAGAACACGCAAAAGGCTTGCGCGTCTTCTTTATTAAGACAGAGAAGAAAACAATTTACAAGAACCGCCGAAGGTGATCACATTCGATACCCTCGGCTCCACTCGAGTCCACACTAGGGATTACTCACTACAACACAAGTCCCCTCCACAAGCTTGGCTTTCCGCCATAGCTCAAACTCCTCTTTGATCCTCTTACACACAACCCACGGCATGGAGGCAATTTTGTCAAACACTCTACTATTGCGCTCCAACCACAAGCACCTCGCGACCAGAATGATCAACGAGTTCACCTCCTTCTCTGCTTCTTCGGCGTCGCATTGGAGATCGCCGGCCACCAATCCATCAGAGCAGTTTGTGGCGTAGGCGTGAAGCGATGCAACCGCAAGGGGAGGAGCATGGAGTACCACACTTCCCTCGCGAAAGAACACTGCATCGTCAAATGCTCCGCTGTCTCCTGTTCCTGGCAGCAGAGAGGGCACGCCGGCGGGTGCTGCATGCTCCGGCGAGCCAACCTGTCCGCTGTCCACAACCTGCCTCTGAGAGTAAACCACATGTGCAGCTTGTGCTTGAGAGGCGCACCAGAAGACCACAGCTCCTCCGCACAGGGAAAGCCCACCCTACCGAAGAGGAAGGCCTCGTACGCTGACTTGGAGGAGTATTTACCATTCGCCGTCAAAATCCAGGTGAATTTGTCTTCCGCCTCGCTCAGTTGCCGCACCACCAGTAGCTCCCAGATATTCATGAACTCCACAATGGCGGGAATGGAAGGCGCGCCCTAATAGCCCTCACCCAGCCGTGATTGGGTAGGGATTCCGCCACAGAACTCTTCAGCGCAGCCGGACTGACGAAGTTCATCAGGTTGGGCGCCAGCTGCTCGATGCTCTGCCCCTCAATCCATCAGTATGTCCAGAACCGCAGCCTCTCTCCATTTCCCAGCTCGCATCTAATGCAGGACCGAGCAATGTCTTCCGTTTCCGCAGCCAATGAGAACTCCAGGCCTTGCCACGGCTTACCCGCATCAGTCAACTGTAGCCACTCCAGCGAGCACGCAGCGCCATATTCATCAGTCTCAAGTTCTTGATGCCCAGTCCGCCCAATTCCTTTGGCAGACACACGGTGCGCCAAGCGACCACACACTGTCCTTCCTCGCTTCCGTCGTCGCCGACCAGAAGAAACCCCTTAATAACTTGTCCGCGCACACGAAGAACCATGGCGGCAGGTCTAGCGATAACATGTGATAGATCGGTGTCGATGAGAGGGTGGAATCGATCAAGATCAGCCTGCCGCTCTTCTCCAACAGCGACGCCTTCCAGGTAGGAATGTGCCCGAGCTTGTCCACTACCGGCTTCAAATCAGATTTCGATAGCCGCCCCACCGTCAGAGGCAGTCCGAGGTATTGGATTGGGAATTCCTTGATTGGACAGCCCAGAATCGCGATAATTGGGCGCATCAATCCCCTCACAGCGGATTGGCGACGCGAGCTTTTGGCGAGGTTACACCGTAATCCCGAGGCACCCCCGAACAGGTTCAGTAGCTGCATCGCAGCTGTTGCTTCCTCCACCGTCGGTTTGATGAACAACACGACGTCGTCAGCAAACAGCGACAATCTGTGCCTTATTCCACAGTCCTCCATTGATTCGAACAAGCCCGATTCCTCTGCCAGCCTAAAGACCACGTTCAACACATCAATTACCAATATGAAGAACATAGGGAGCTGGGATCCCCCTGCCGGAGCCCTCTGCCGTGCCAAAAATGATCCCCAGCCGAGCCATTCACAAGAACTCTAGTTGAAGCGGAGGAGAGCATATTAGCCAGCCGTGCTAGCCATCTTGGTCCAAATCCACGGTGCCGCAGCACCTCCAGCAAGAACGGCCAAGCCACCGAGTCAAAGGCCTTTGCCACGTCCAGTTTTAGCATCAGGGCCGGAGATCGCCGTCTATGTAGACTCCTAATTGAGTGCTTGACCATGAAGAAATTGTCTTGGATCGCTCGTCCTTGCACAAACGCGCTCTGATTGCAGTCCACTAATTGGGGCAGAGGTTTGGCTAGCCTCGCTGCCATGGCCTTCGAAATGATCTTCGCGAAGCTGTGTATAAGGCTAATTGGACGGAAATCGCTCACCTCCACCGCACCCTCCTTCTTCGGCAAGAGTGTGATTAGCGCCTCATTAACCTTCGCAAATCCCCTTCCATCCGCGAATCAAACCAACTCACTGCCCTCATGATTGCGTCCTTGATCAGCGGCCACATCGATTGGTAAAACCTCGCAGTAAAGCGTCGGGCCCTGGCGCCTTGTCCGCTGGCAAGGAGCGAATCACATCCCAAATCTCCTGTTCCGAGAAAGGCAGTTCCAGCCCTGACAGATCCTGAGCCGGCAAGTTTAGAGCATCCAAATTCAGCGCGTGATCTCGCTGCGCTGGGACTCCTAACAGATCCTCAAAGTGGCCAGTGGCCAATTCGCACATCCCCTGAGTTTCCGCTGACTGACTGTTGCCTCTGCGCAATCTGAAGATGTGATTGCGCCTACGCCTCGTGCTTGCGTGGATGTGGAAGAATGCAGTGTTTGCATCTCCCTCTTGCAGCCAACCAATTCTCGATCTTTGTCGGGCAATGGTGCGCTCCAACGAAGCCAGCCCCAAGACCTTCTTCTTCAGCTCCCTTCTCAGCCAGAATTCGTCATGATTGAGTTGTCTGTTGTCCATAGCCTTGTCCAATTGGAGAATGACTTCATTTGCTAAGAGGATCTGCTCCTTGATATTGCCCACTCTCCTCTGACTCCACCTGGTCAGGACCCGCGCCGTAGCCCGCAGCCTGTTGCTCAGATCAACGAAAGGGTCAGGGTGTTCCTGCACGTCAAACCATCCCGCCGCTACAGCCTCCTGGTACCCCGTAATTTTCGGCCAAAACGACTGAAAATGGAATCTCGCCTTCCTATGGAAGGAGACGTTGGTGGACAACATGATTGCGCAGTGATCTGAGAGTGCAGATGAGAGCGCCTGCAAGAGGCAGCTAGGGTGCAGCACATCCCAGTCAACAGTACAGAACCATCTATCCAGTTTCTCCAGCGTCGGCACCCTGCGTTCGTTGCTCCAGGTATACCTGCGGCCCACCAGGCCTTGCTCCTTTAGTCCAAATCATTGAGCAACCTGCGAAACCGGCCCATCATCCGGCGATGAAGCCTCCCATTGTTTTTATCCGCCGCTTCTAGGATGAGATTAAAATCTCCTGTGACTGCCCAGCATCCTGGAAATGCTGCACGAACTGCTCTAAGCTCATCAAGGAACTGCACCTTGAGTTGCTCCTGGGTGGGGCCATACACTGTGGTCAACGACCACTCCTCACCCCCATCGATACTAAGGGTTATCGTGACTGAGAACGTGTCCACTTGCGAGCGGACCACTTGCACGTGACTAGAGTGGTGTCCATGTCGGCTCAGTTACATAGTTTGTCCCATGATTTATTCTCCAGCAAGTTCTTCGAACTGACATTTTATCGAGCTACTGGCCTTGGTCAGCTAGGTCACCATGTACTTGGGAACCTCGGAGTTGTGCCTGAATGCATACCGTTAAGGTACAGTATTTCTTAATTGATGATGCTCATGAGCTTGATCGCTCCAATTGGTATAACGGGGCAGAAGTTGGGAAGTTTTAGCTCCTGCTATAATAATGAAGAAAAAGTCACTTGCTGTAATTTGTAACTTGGTAAGCAATGTATGTTGTCTGATATGTTCAGTTCAGTTATCTCAGTGCTGCTTCTTATCTGAACTTGCTGGACAGCGAGCTCCTGTAATGTGCTGGAGTATCATTGTTCATGTTCTGTTCGTCCTGTAAGTTCATTTTCCGATAGAGATCTTAATCGTGATTCGACTGTCAAAAAAGGTTCATTGCGTTGGTCTTCTCGTAAACTGAGGTGAGCAGTTTCACTCACCATTGTTCCAGACTTCCAATTAAGGTCAGCACAACAGCCTGCTCGGGAAAATGCACAGTGAACTGAAGTGCTCGTATGTGGATCGCCTCAATCAGTCTCAGCTTGTTGTTTTTTGAGTCGCCTCGATCAGGGCTCCGTGTCCCCGACGGCCGACGCGGTCACCGCCGTGCGTGGCCGCCGGCCAACACGAGCTTGCTCGCGGTAACAGACTCCCAGGTCGCCTGACACGTGCGCCCACGTTCCTCGCCTGGTGGACCCGACGAGTCAGCTTCTCGGGCCCATTCCACGAGAAAAAGCCACGTCCCACTCCTTTCCCGAACAGCGGGCCCGCAGTCAGCGGCCCAGCGTGCTCACCTCTGGGCCCCTTTGTTGACCCCCGGACGCTTGTCGCCATTCGAAATTTGAATCCCCACGAGCGAAACGGTTCCGCGTCGTCGGCGAAAAAGACAACGGCTCTCAATCCCTCCGCCGCCCCCACTACTTCTCCTTCCACTTTGTCTCGTCTCGGCCATCCGCCCCCACTTCATCCCGTCGCCCCCACCGCATAGCCAGCCAGGCGGCAGCACCGACGTACAGAGAGCGAGAGGGGAGGCGCTGCAGTGTTGCCTTTGCGCGGCGGGCGACGATGGGGGCGTCCGGGAAGTGGATCAAGTCGCTGGTGGGCCTCAAGGCCCCGCCGTCGGCGGATGCGGCGGTACCGGGGAAGGGGCGGAAGTGGACCCGGCTGTTCCGGAGCAACTCCTCCAGATCAACCGGCGGCGCTGGAACAGGCAGCGCGTCGCCGGCGTCATCCGCGGGCGCGTTCAGCTCCGTCGTCGCGGCCGTGGCGCGCGCGCCGTCGGCGGACTTCCGGGTGATCCGGCGGGAGTGGGCCGCCCTCCGCGTCCAGACCGCCTTCCGCGGTTCCTGGTAACACTACCCAACCACATATTCTTGCACGGTTTTGTACCAATACTTCAATGATCTGAATATCTGATGCGATGTGTGTGTCTATCTCTATCTGAATATCAGGCGAGGCGGGCGCTGAAGGCGCTGCGGGGCATCGTGCGGCTGCAGGCGCTGGTGCGCGGCCGCCTGGTGCGCAGGCAGCTCGCCGTCACGCTCAGCCGCATGCAGGCGCTGCTGCGGGTGCAGGAGCGCGCCATGGAGCGCCGGGCGCGATGCTCAGCCGACGCGCACTCACAGGACGCGCTCAGCGACCTCAACGGCCGTGCCGATCCTGCCAGGGAAGCTGAGGTACAGGACATCATCATATATGTGCTTTTCTTCGTTTGTACTGTATGTGCTTGAATGCAGTGCATCCGTCGGGTTCAGTTTGTGCATCGCTTGGTAATGCTGAAAAT
The DNA here is from genome assembly GCA_947311845.1 of Poa pratensis. NCBI lineage: Eukaryota > Viridiplantae > Streptophyta > Magnoliopsida > Poales > Poaceae > Poa > Poa pratensis. The sequence goes on from CAMZMU010000060.1 coordinate 43,909,239, forward strand.
GTACATGTCGTTTCCTGAATCTTCATTGCTTGTACGAAAGAAAAATATTTTGATGGAGAATTGGAGATTTGAGGTTGAATTATGCCTTCCTGTAATATAGGCCTCCAATTTCACTGCTTAGCCGTTGCCCATGGGCTATGTTGTTTGAGTTAAGTCTCTTGGATTTCTAAAGAAAAAAACAGTCTTTTAAAATTTTGCCATTACAAGCGTACAACACATACTACGCAAAATTATGCTTGTGGATCAACAACATTGCCCATTACAAATATACATTGTATCCAAATTCGAGTATATAGTTTTCCTCCAACAACATAGCCATTACAAATATACATTGTATCCGAATTGAAGTTATAAAGTAAGAATTTTGTCATGCTCACAGTTTATATCTAGTAGGGAAATATTTACTTCTGTAAGCTAGATTTGTTTTGAACATTAGATTTGGAGATCGTTTCGCTTACAGGAGATAATTCAGAGATAAATTTGGAGTGGAAATTGTTATTTAAATGTTCAACTGTACTTACTGTTCATTAAATTGGGATTTATTTAGCAGAAGGATTTTGAAGCGAAATGTAATAGGTTTTATTATTTTAACTCATGTATCTTCTTTCTATAACAACCCATGTATAATCTGAAAGGTCTGTACTAGTTCCTTACAGAAAATGGGATATGTGGCTTAATATGGTTACTTTTACATGAAAAGGACTTCTACCAGTAAGACTAATATGGATAGCTAAACTTCCAGTGGTCTGAGTGATGATTGAGTCCATTAAGATGTCATTTCAGCTTCCGCATGTACCATGCGTGTTTGAATCGATCCATATAGTGACAATGTTAGGTGAGAGCAACTAGTGATTGGCAACAATGTTTAAAGTTCAGACCACAGCTTACACCCAAGGGAGGTCAGAGGACAGTGTGATATTTCTGTCAATTTATTAGGATGACCAGATATGTTATATTGGATTATTATTTTAGTGGATAAACTATGTAACATTAGTTAAGAAGGTTGCGTCATACTGGTTTGTGAAGATTAGCTGACACTGTTAGCACTGCAGAACAATGGTGTGACAGGCAAGGTTCTGTCAGCGAACTAAAATCAAGAATGCACATGAAGCGTGAGGGAGCTATGAAGAGACAACGGGCAATTGCTTATGCTCATTCCCAACAGGTATGCGATGAACGAATGAGAGATCTGTATTACTATACACCTTCAATCTGAGATAATTGTTGCTCCTATTTGATTCTTTTTTCTTCTAATTTTTTTAATTGCAATTCTCGCAGTGCCGGATTTCTAAATACAGTGGAAGGCCAAGCTCCCCTGCTAGCTCTCTCAGGAACCACGAGTCTTATGTAGAAGGCTGGATGGCAACAAAACCTTGGGAGAGCAGGCATATGGATGCAAACCTCGGTGAATCACAACGTCTGCAGAACTATGAGGAAATGAACTTTGAAGGTTCCAAATTTTCTGATGCTGGGTCCATTAAGTTCAGAAGAAACAATGACTTGACCAGGGTGGAAGCAATGCCTCCTTCAGTGATCTCAGCTTCCTTTTCGGACTTTGCGCGCGACGAGAACTCTCCGTCGACATCTTCGGTAACTCCGGAATCTGCTACCGACACCATGGCATCAGAAGGAAGATCCACAATGGTGATAGTGTTGGAGGGCTGAGCTACATGAGCTTGACCAAGTCTGCCAAAGCAAGGCTGGACAACTGCGTGGCAGTCGTAGAGGGCAATCCCAGATGCAGAGACAACGATCTGGGGCATGCCGTATTACAGAAGGGTGGCCCTCTCTTCGTTAGATTCCGAAAGCAACACCGACTCGGATATTTATGCCGCCTCAAGGAGACTGAACAACATGTCTTTGAAAGGTGGGAGCATGACAAAAAGCTTGGACAAGGAAAACGAAAATTGGTTCTAGCTTATAATGTTCGTCAAGCTTCTTCCTTCTTTAGTATTAGACGCAATCTCAGATCAACCCTTCATTGTTTTGTATTGGCAACGTTACATCTTACAGGTGATATTGGTCTAAAAGTTCTGAAAATGTCATCTAAAGTTCCGCTGGCAATGGTGGTTGCTTGACTGTACATTGGTGTGAAGATTACTAGAGCATCTAGGTTGTGATAGAGGACAGTATTAAATGTGTCATTCTTGATGCCTCCTAATCTTAACAAGCCCTAGTTTCCTTTTATTTTTACTTTCCTTGGTATGTTCATATGACATGGGTAACCACAAAATGGTGCCAATCGTCAAATACGTCCTCTCGTATAGTGGGCATAACATGAGATCGTTGCTCTTCGGCTGGCTTATATGAACTTTGTTATTTTCTGATGATCCAAATTCGTATGTACTGATAAAGGCCAGTTTGTGACGTAGAGAGCAGAGCGCCCCGGAGTCAGAAGTTGGCCCATCACATTCGTAGGCCCATCCGTATTCACGGAGGGGGTGCGGGGGGCAGCAGCCCCCGCGGTACGGTACGGATCGTTTCCGAGTCGGACTGCATCCGACTTAGGGTTTGTTCACTATAAATACATCTTGTAAGCCGCCGGTTAGGGTATGCCAAGCCATACATTGTAAACCCACGGCGTTTGTAACCTCACCCCGATATAGTGAAGTGATTGCTGGCTGGCGCCCGTGGTTTTTTCCTCTCCTTTGTTTGGAGGGGTTTTCCACGTTAAATCTCGTGTCCCCGTTGGTTTGATCTTTCCGCTACTTCATCGTTTCTTGCTATCTTTTGTAACAAACTTGCCTTGTGAGAACAATGTGTGACACCTAATCTGGTACCCACCTTTTGATTATATGCATATGTTGATGTAGCGCGTGCAACTGTAGTTGTGGCAATAATTCACATTTAAGAGTTCATTGCTCCCCCTGTTTCACAGTGTAAGCCTTTTTAGCTAACTAGCTAGCTAAAAAGTCTTATTTTATGGAACAGGCGTAGTAGTTCTCATACAAAATGTCTGCAAGAAGGGAAAGGGCAGGTCATCACATTCATCATGCTTAGGAATTGTGATAGTACATTGTCTCTAATTTTTCCGGAAGGACCTGTCCTGTCCAAGAACACTCACAACTGACCTGTAGTAGTGCTTTTCCCAGAACATGATCAGTGGAGTCTGTCCTGGGCACATGCCTACACTTAAATAGATTTGTCCGTGGAGAACCACGACTGTAAGCAACCTCCAAGTATTGTAATTTTAACCTGATTTAGTGGTTGCCATGACAAATTTGTACTGGGCAGGCAAATGAACATAACCATTCCATATGTGCAAATCCTGGGCACGTGCAGATTACCAAGTTTCACACTTAAAAGTACCGTGTATAACGAAACAGTTGATTGGCCGTGAGGGTGTGTTAGATTCACTTGACTTGAGCTTGACTTTGCCACAGTTAAATTTGCTTGATACTTAGTAGAGAGATTGATACTTTAAGCGTTTGTCACATAATTTGACTCTTATTTCTAAACGGTGTACACGATTTTCATGTCTCCAAAGTATTGATTCATTGAAAGGTTTTTAACATGATGATCCATATTGTTTGATTAATGTAAGCTATAGACATTGTCTAGAAAGTCTCACTGAGTCACTATCACACGGCCGACACAATCTGTAGCTACTCTCCCTCACCGGCGTCAATTTGAAGCGGGAAATATTCAGAGATGGAAAAAACAGAGTAAAACCAAGGAAAAAAATAGCGTGGCCCTACTCCAGAAGCTATACAAGATATAGCGTGATATATCGAAGTTACATATAAAATAGCGTGATGAAAATGTTGTAAGAAATAGCCCAAATATTAAGGATTTCAGCACTAATTTTTTTTCCAGAAACAATACATGCATAACCAGGTAACCATATTCAAATGTCAAGGCCAAATCCATGGCACGAATACAAATGTGAGGCTTAAAACCATAAAAAAGTAATAAACTAAAAGATAAATATTTTAAAGTTTAATCAGAATCATTGACATCATCTTTAGAATAACTAGAAGAACCACCAGATTGCCCGCCATCATCATCACCTAACGTTATTTACAGACTTTTTGTTAGCGTAGATATAACGTTACCACGTTTAGTGTGGTTTCGAACGTATAAGACGAAAATAGCGCCGTAGCGTCAACTTTAGGCTAAATATAGCGTAGCCTCTCCAAATACGCTATATCGTGCTATTAACCGGGAAATAGCGTGCTATTTTTTTCGTTGAGTAAAACAGAGGAGGGGGACAGAGCTTTGTTCAACACCCTTCACAGTGGGTCTCCTACACAAGCAGCAGTACATCGGCGTGCTCATACTGCACGCCCATGCTCACAATGACCAGCTACACGGAATGCTGTCCCATCACCTTGCCTCTACTAACTGTACTGCTTATTGGAGTTGCAGCCACCGTAGATGACAATGCCATTGCCGGTCAGTTAGTAGAGGCAAGGTGATTAGATCAAGTGCCAGAATTACAACATGGTTATCACACACGCGCACTTAGCGTTTACAATATCAAGGACAAGATTACAACGCCATTAGACTGAGACTAGTAATTATCATGGAGTGTGTGTGCCGATCAGGACATTCAGGAACTGAATCATTACATCCTATCCCCCAAGCCCGAATGAAGTATATTAACTTGCTGGAGTTTTCAACGGTGAATCGGTGCTTATAACAAAACACCGTGGCTTCTAATTAGGTCCTTTAGGAAACAACGGCTAAATTTTGGCTGAGCTTACTGGTCCGATACACAGCAAGGGCACTTGCATCCCTCGCACGACTGAACGACGTATAAATGTGATCGGAATGCTTAGCCGACGGGGCAGCAGATGATGAGAAAGAGAGAGGCAACATTGATGGGGTTTTGCTTCGCGTCAGAAGCGAGATCCGACAGCGGTCTAATGTGTCACTACTCTCTAGCATGAGTCTGTATGGAGCTGAGGACGAGGTCGCTGCATGAGTCTGCATGGATGCGAAGATTACTGGAGAGCATCCAGACCTATAAACATTAAACAAAAGCAGTGAAGGTGTTATTCTCGATCCCTCTTAGTCCTAGCAAAGCCCTAGTTTCCTTGGTACATCCATATGGACATGGGTAACCACGAAATGGTGCCAATCAAATAAGTCCTCTCGTGATAGTGGCATTACATGACATCGGTGCTCTGGGGCTGGCTTATATTAACATCCCTTGTGAGAGCAATGCGTAACACTTAATTTGGTACCCACCTTTTGATTATATGCATTTGTTGCTGTACCGCGCTGACTCTGGTTGTGTCAATAATTCACATTAAGAGTTCATTCATTCCAAGTCTCAGAATAAATGTACACCATTTTCTTGTAACAGACGGTGGTACCTGGAGCTCGACCAATAAAGTACAACTGAAAATTACAACTGTAAGGGCAACTTCAACATGGCCACCTAAATACGGACACAAAATATGTCCGATTCCGTTTTGGGTGGCATCAAGGACATGTGTCCGTCACATGTCCGCTCTTTTCTGGCCACGCCATCCAATGACGCCCCACATTTGGTCTGGCCGATGTCCATTTTCACACAGGTCTACTCTACTGATCAAATCACTGAAACGTTTCGCACCGGCGATGACCCAAAACTTAATTTCCTTTTTAATCTTGTCAAAACACTATTTTTGGCGGTGCTTGCTTCTTTCGGAATACTCTACCGTTTCGCACATTCCAAACCTCCCATGCGGTAAGAAAGGTAAGAGACGCAATGGCCTTTCGGTGGGGGTGGCGGAGCCGGTCATGTCAAGGCACCATTCCTTTAGCGATTTTGTAGGCCATTGGTGGACGTCGATGAAGTAGAGACCAATCCAATCTTTTAGAATGCCCCAAATCCTAATGGTGTAGCGGCAATGAGCGAAGAGAGGGAGTTGGACGATTCTCCACAGTGTGAAGGTTACTGGAGCATCTTGAACGTTGATTCAGAACCTTGGTGAAGGTTTCATTCTTGATGCCTCCTAATCCTAACGAACCCGAGTCCTGCAGGTTTCCTTGGTGAGTCTCTATGGACATGGGTAACCATAAATGTTGTCGATCAAATATGTCCTGTCGCATAGTGTGCATAACATGACATGGATGCTCTTGTCTCTTGGGCTGGCTTATATCACCATCTATTGTGAGAGTGATGGTGACAACTCACCTTTTGATTGTTCATTTGATGTTGTACTGCATTTGGTACCCACATTTGAATTCACATTGTCGCTCAGAATCAACAATCTGATAAGGTTCCCCTCCCATTGCTACAGTCCAGAGAGGAGAAAAGAAGGCGATAAGGTTGCCGCCGGCGATTCCGATGGTTCCCTCTGCCTCCGCGCCGCCGCGGCGTCGTGAGGTGGGGGAGCCGGAGGATCTCGTCGTGCGGAAGTAGTATAGGTATAGTTTTAGTTCTGTTGTTTGTCTCCCTCGTCGGCCTCGTACCGGAGTTGACGCCGGCGACGGTGGAGAATAAAGCGCCTCCCTCCTTTCTCCGGTCCGGCGGCGAGTCTGTCGATGAGGAGGTGGGCTTGATGTACTCCTTGCAGGTGGCTGGCAAGACGGCGACGCCGGTTGCTTGCGGTGGAGTCCCCGTCCCTCGAGCTGGTCGTCTCCGCGCCGTCTTCTTCCCCAGGGGCGGTGGTGAGCTCGTGTGGTGCTGTGATGGGGTGGCGGATCCGTGGCTGCTTCGTCGGCGGCGGATTCGTTTCCGGTGTGGGAAAATCCTGAAAATGAAGAAGATGGTGTTCTTTGCTTGCTCTTCGCTGCCGGCGATGTCATCGCGGGCTTGCTCGGCGACTTCCCGCGTGCCAGGAGGCTGACTCCGATCCAACATGTGTCAAGGAGCAGCGGCAGCGGCGCGCCACCGACGGCTTCCGTGCGTCAACGGCGGCGAGCTCCAGAAGAAGAAGATAGAGGCCCAATTTGTAATTTCCTTTTCTTTCTGGACTTGTTTGTAAGAGCTCAGGTTTAATATATCACCCTTTTCTCCGCAAAAAAAAAAAAAGAATTCACATTGTCCATTCATTCCTACTTCTCATAAAAATGTCTGCGAGAAGGGAAATGACAGGTACGGAATCAAATTCATCATGCTTGTGACCTGTGACACTACACTCTCTCCAATTTTCCACAAGGACCAGTACCCGGTGTCTCTCTGGATTAACTGCGCTGGACGTATGAACGACGAAATTATTAGGGAACGTGTGGGGATCAGGACATTCAGGAACTGAATCGTTGCATTTTAGCTATCCTCCAAGTCCAAATGTCGTAGATGAACTTGCTAGAATTATACATACTACACTATATGAAAGACCAAAGATTTGACGAGCTCACAGCGCTCCGCGCACTGTAGAATAGAATAGCTACAGCGTGACTGTAGGAAATCTACAGTAGCTACAGTGACGGGTGGGCCTCACACGTCAGCCACACAGCGGGCCGTCGATTTTTGCGAAGAAGCACGCGGGGGGGGGGGGGGGGGGGGGCAAAAATTCCATGTTCTTCTCAGAAAATTCGGCTCCAGGGACCTATTTGCAATTAGCTGAAACTTCGGGTTCTTTTTTGTAAAACATCCACGAAACGCCCCCTCCTCCTCTTCTCTCTCGTGAGCGGCGCAGAGCTCACCGCGGACGCCGACGCGGCCCACCGCCGCAGCACGCCTCCCCATCCAAATCGAGACACACGGCGGGCCGCGGCGTCCCCTCCTCTCCCTCCACGCTGAGTCTCGCGTGTCGGCACGCCGCACTCGCCGCGGAATCACCGCCGCCGTCGTCCACAGTCGCCGCCGCATCTGACGGCCTTCGGCGCCGCTCCGGCGACCTAAACGGAGCGGCGCCATCACATCCGGCCGCCCCGCGTCGAGCCGCGTCCACGCGCGTACTCGCGCGTCCCGGAACGTGCAGGTTCGCCGCCGGCGAGCCGCTGCCGCCGCAGTTGCTCCGGCCGCAGTGACGCCAGCATGGCGTCGCCGTGGGCTGGGGAGGCAGGCCGGTTCGTGGGCTGGGCCGTCTGCTGCGAGCCTCGGCCGTTCCCCCCCCCCCCCCCCCCCACTGTTTTTTCCCTACTTTCCAATTCTTTTGTAATTTGAAAACAGAAATTCAAATCAGTTCAAAATAATTTCTACAAATATTTAATCAATCAATAACAACATTCCAGATATTACAAATATTACATAAAGTCTCATTAATAAATTTAAAAAAACACTACAACCGAAAACTTTCAAATTATTAATTAAAAAAAATGAAGAGCCATACCCATTTTACAACACTTTATAGATGTTGTTTCATGGCCTTTACATGGCGTTTAAACAATTTCAAAAAAAACTACTAAATGCTGAAAAAAAAATAAACAAAATCTTTGCAGACAAAACATTTCTATCTTTAAATTCGCAACTTTCAAACCATAGTTCAAAACAAAAAAAAAACTAATATAACAACATTTTCGGAAAAAAAAAACTTTATTTCTTTGCTACAAGCCACAATGCCTGCAAAAATAAAAAAAATAAAAACAACTCCTGTATCAAAAAAGACAACAAAATGTATTTTCCCGAATAATTCTTCCTCCCTTAAACAAAAATATAATTTTTTTTAAAGCTCAAAAATAGAATTCAATAGTTGACATAATTAAAATCTTCAAATTTATGAATTACAATAATGCAAATCGTGTTTACATAAATGCACAAAAAAATTACTACCCCAAATAATTGTTCCTCTCCAAAATATTCAATTTCTTTTTAATTTCCAAAATAGATTCCAACAATTCACAAGATTTAAATTCCTCCACAATAAATAATCAACTTTCCCCGCGTATTTGCAAATAGAATTCAATAATTTGATTTTACCCTCGCAATTTCGAAAACAAAATTCAGCAATTCGCAACATTAAAATCTTCAATTCTATGAAATAGAATAATGCAAAACATGTTTACAAATATGCACGAAAAATGTATTCCCATAAATAGTACTTTCCTCCACAAAATATTCAATTTCTTACTAAGTTTAAAAATAAATTTCAAAAATTCACAGGAATTTTTCCCAAAAAAAAAAATACAACTCAAACACTCCAACAATTCTTCCCAATATGTACCGCTTGAAAAAAAAACATTACATTTTCTTATCAACGGTGCGGCGTGTCGCCGCACTAAATTTAACTAGTAGTTGTTAACGGTGAATTATAACTTTTAATTAGGTCCTAGAGGAAACAACGACTATATTGGGTTTGACGTCAACTGACTCACCGGAGTTAAACTCATACTGCTTTGGCAGTGTTGTGGCCTTGGCCTCGCGGACACACGTTACCTCAAGCCTCACCATGTTGACAGTGTACCAGGCTTCCTTCACCCTGTACTTCAAGACGAGTGTTGTCACCATCTCAGGTGGCACGGGTGGAGGAAGGCATACCTACACTCAAACAACTATATGGCTCTTAGGGCGTGGTTCATCATGCGGAGGTTTTGGATGCCAAGGCTGCCCATCTGCTTAGGTGTGCATACCTTGGCCCAAGCCACTAGACAGTGTCCACCATGGACGCCTCGTCTTCCCTTCCATAGAAAACCACAGATGACCTTCTCAATTTCCAGCAGCGTTTCAACCAGGCTGTCGAGAACTGGTTCTGACTTAGTTCATTTGCTATGTGAACAAACTAATTGCATCTTATGTATTGTATTCTTTACAAGCTCGTTGCTGCTTTTGTACTATTATTAGGTTTACCTACACCTCCTGCCAAAATCTAAACTGAGCTCCTCATTGCTTGTATTGGTACCTTCCTATTTGGACCTGTTATACTATGTAAATATATCACATATATGGTCCTAGGCTTAGGCAGCACCGCAGCACCAAAGTTCACCGAGTCGGAAAACACAATCTAACATGTCCATCACCACAAGGCTAACAAAAGGGTGAGGTTGCAAGCTTCTGCCAGGATGTGAAGGTTACTGGAGCATCTTGAACATGATGAAAAACCTTAGTGAAGGTCTCATTCTTGATGCCTCTCCTAATCCAAACTGAGTCCTGAAGATTTCTTTGGTAGACATGCATGGGTAACCACAAAATGGTGCCAATCAAATAAGCCCTCCCGTATTGTGTGCATAATATGGCATCGATGCTCTTGGCTGGCTTATATTACCTTTTCTTGTAAGAGTGATGGTCATATTTAATTTGGTACCCACCTTTTGATTGTCTGCATTTTGATGTTGTACTGCATTTGGTACTCACCTTTGAATTCACATTTTTATTCATTCCCACTTGTCATAAAAAATGTCCGCAAGAAGGAAAAGGGCAGGTGCGTAATGAAATTCATCATACTTGAATTTTCCACAAGGACCAGTACACGGTGTCTATCTAGATTAAGTGCGCCAGAAGTATGGACGGCAAAATTATCAGGGAGCGTGTGCCGATGATGACATTCAGGAACTGAATCGTTGCATCCTAGCAACCCTCCAAATCCGAATGCAGTAGATGAACTTGCTGAAGCTATACATAGTTGTCAACGGCGAATTATAACTTCTAATTAGGTCCTAGAGAAAACAATGGCTATATCGGGTTTGGCATCAATTGACTAACCGGAATTAAACTCATATTGTTTCGGCCTCGAGGACGCACGTGACCTCAAGCCTCACCATGTTGACAGTGTCCCAGGCTTCCTTCGCCGTGTCCATCAAGCCGAACGTCGACGCCACCTCAGGTTGCACGATGTGGAGGAGGGCATGGCCACCGGAGTCGCGCTCCGGTGTGCCTTCCCACACTAATGAATCATATATGCAACAAGGCATGCGAGGCCATGCGCCTGATCCTTGAGTCACGTCATCCCATGCATCATGCATGACGAGATCAAGCGCAACGGCTATACCGGCATCAGCTAATTAAATTAGATACTGTAGGAAGTTGACTGAAGACGCACGCACGCGACACTTGCAGAATTATTCAGATAACTGAACCTGAACTTCAACTGAAGAAACTAGCAGCGTGCAAGGTTTAAGCCCGTAGTACTTTCCTTGTGTTTGAGCATCCAATCAAGAGCGTGATCAGACATCAAATCAAAACTATTCCGGAGCACCTCCTCCAGATCGAGCGGCGCCGTGCGATACGTCGTCGGCATCGTCCGCGAGCGCGTTCAGCTCCGTTGTCGCGGCCGTGGCGCGCGCCGCCGGCGGACTTTCGGGTGATCCGGCGGGAGTGGGCCGCCCTCCGCGTCCAGACCGCCTTCCGCGGGTTCCTGGTAACTCTACCCAACCTCATATCCTTCCACTGTTTCGTACCGATACTTCAGTGGGGCATCGTGCGGCTGCAGGCGCTGGTGCGCGGCCGCCTGCACTACAAGAAATATGACAACTTATGACTATCTGATAGTGACTTTGGGAAAAAGGGTCATAAATTCTATGACCATATTAAATTCATTGGTCATGAGCCAGTTGAAAGGGAAACATTGATCATAAATATATGACCTTTTTGACAAAAAAGTCATGGGCTTCTTTAGACGAGGATGGTCATAAGCGGTTGGGACCCTTTGGCAGTGGACTATTCTGACTGATAGGACCCGCCTCACTTCCACCTGCCATGTGGGTCCAGACATGCTGACCAATGGGACCCCCGCCTGAGTGGGACAGGACCTGCTGACCAGTAGTACCCACGCCTCTGACCAATGGGACCCGCCATGTTCACAAGTGAAATCCAACCTCCCGGCAGAATAATCCTAAATCGGACAAAAATATATGACCTTTTTGACAAAAAAAAGTCATGGGCTTCTTTAGACGAGGATGGTCATAAGCGGTTGGGACCCTTTGATAGTGGACTATTCTGTCTGATAGGACCCGCCTCACTTCCACCTACCATGTGGGTCCAGACATGCTGACCAATGGGACCCCCGCCTGAGTGGGACAGGACCTGCTGACCAGTAGTACCCACGCCTCTGACCAATGGGACCCGCCATGTTCACAAGTGAAATCCAACCTCCTGGCAGAATAATCCTAAATCGGACAAAAATGGTGTGTTACGCGAATCGAACCCGCGACCACTTAGGCCCTAGCGTTGCTAGGCTAACCAGCAGACCACCAACCGTTTTGTTAAAAGATGGCGCACAGGGCCTATTTATTCATATGATGGGTTGCTGGGCCTCGGCCTCAAATGGCGAGGCCACTTTTTTTTGCAGAAAAAAAAGGGAGATGGGGGCCGGTCGGCCTGGTTTGCTGGTGCAGCTGGGCTGGGCTGGCTCGGCTCCGCCAGTTTTTTTTGTTCTATTATTTTCTACTAGGAATAGTTAGCGCGGCAATGCCGCGCGTCCGTCTGATGATTTTCGAATATTTTTTTAGAAAGTATGTATATGAATATTATTTGAATTTGGTGAAATTTACGGTAAGGAGATTTTTTGAGGTTGTTAAAATTTGTCGCATTGGAATGTATTCAAATTTGAATTCTTTGAAAGTTTGCAAAAAATGGATAGATTTCGGAGGTATTTGAAATTATTAAGTATATGAATTTGAAATTTGAGTTGGAATGGTCAAATAAGGGTGGTTTTCCCATAAAATTGTTTGAATGTAGTTTAATTTGAATTTTTAAAACTTATTTGGCTTCTGTGAAAAATAGTTGACAATTTTTTCATAGCATATTGATATATTTTTTATATTTTGTCGATGGGTATGTATAGAATTTTTTTTGGTTTTTGTTTTGTTACGCAATTTAAATTTGGTAACATGTTCATTTAGAAATTGTGCAGGTTTAAAATTAGTGAAATCGAAAGAAGTTTGCGTTTAAAACCTGTTTACATTTTGAATATTGTTTAACTTGGGGTGTTTTGCAGATTCAAATCATTTTATGTTTGTAAAATGATTAGATTTTGCAGATATTTAAGATTTTGAAATATCGAAATCTGAGATTTGATCGTATCGAATTAAAAAACAACAATTTTTCTCTGAGGGTATATATAGCATTTTGTAAGCAGTTATTAAATTCAATTTAAGTTCAATTCGTAATTAGAAGAAATTAATTTTTATTTACTACAAATATTCATGTAACAAAGTATTTTGAAATTTAGCTACATAGTTGGAGAAAATTAAGTTTGTTATTTTTAGCTATATTAAATAAATTGAATTGATGAAATATAGTTCCATATTGTCATAATCTTTTTTATTTGACATCATAATGAGAGGGAATATATTATTGCGAGCATTTTTAAAATTTATTCTCTAAACAGGGGGAATTGAATTTGTATTTTGTATGAATATATCTGTTGTTAAAAATTACAACAAATCTTGTCTGGAATTTATTGTAAAACTAATTGGAACCTGTGAGTAATTTTTTTTGTGGAGGAAGAATTATTTAGGTTTTTGTTTTCATTTTATTTATATGTTTTATTTGACATCATAATGAGAGGGAATATATTATTGCGAGCATTTTTAAAATTTATTCTGTAATCAGGGGGAATTGAATTTGTATTTTGTATGAATATATCTGTTGTTAAAAATTACAACAAATCTTTTCTGGAATTTATTGTGAAACTAATTGGAACCTGTGTGTAATTTTTTTTGTGGAGGAAGAATTATTCAGGTTTTTATTTTCATTTTATTTATATGTAAGGTTTGCATAGTTTAAATTATTAAATTTAAGTTTGTAGTTCTTGTGAATTTAAATCGACGTTGGAATGTAGTAAGAAAATTGAATATTTTGGAAGAGAATGTTTTTTGGGGAATAAATTTTGTGTGCATTTTTTATGCATGATGTGCATTGTTGTATTTCATAAATTTGAAGATTTTAATTGTGTGAATTGTTGAATTCTATTTCCGAACTTCTATGAAAGAAAAGTCTTTTTTTTTCTTTTGTGCATTTTGTGTGTATGTTTTGCATTATTGTAATTAATAAATTTTAATTTTGCAATGTTTTTTTTTTGAAATGTATCAATGAGGGATTATGTATTATTTGAATTTTTTTAGATTCGAAATAATTCGAAAAAGGTTCTTACGTAATTGAAATGTAGATTTGGTTTTACAGGAAATTTGGTGAATTTGGTTTGAATTGGTTTGAAGATATATTCGAAAAGTTTTGAATAATAAATTTGAACAATAAAAAAAGAGTAAAAAAAAGGCCGAGGCATCCGCTGGGCCGAGCCAGCCGCAGAGAAAGCGGCCCAGCCCAGCTAGGAGCCCAGCTACCGCAACCCGGGCCCACTGCGACGTCATAGCGACGTCACGGAGGCCGGACTCCGCGGCGGCGGCGTGTAGCTCGCCGGCGACGCGCCACCGCGGTTGGGGACGCATGAGCGGGCGTTTCGGATGCGCCTGGATGTGATCTACCCGGAGGTGGCGGCGCCGCCCCTGTATGACCACCGGAGCGTCGCCGGCGAGGAGGAAACGCCGCGACGGCCACCGAAGGCGGCGGTGGCGATTCCGGCACGAGGCGGGCGTCCGGGCACGCGTTTTTCGGTGGAGAAGGCAAGGGCGAGGCGGCGGAGCCTGTGGCGTGCGTTGATTTGGTCGGAAAGCAGCGGAGTGGCGGGGGCCCGCGTCAGCGGCCGCGGCGATCCCGCGCCGTCGCAGGAGAAGAAAGGGGAAGGGGGAGGTGTGCTGACGATTTTCCATGGAGGTCCCTGGGGTCAGCGGAATTTTCAAGTTGGTCCTTGGTGGGGGGTTTTTTGGAAAATGGTAGGGGGTTTGCTGGAAAGTTGCACGCCAAAATTCGTGCCAGGCGACGTGGTCAGCTGCGATTGGTAGAAATCGAGTTGCTACAGTTGTACTGTAGCTGTACGGTTTTTAAAGCGCGTCTGGACCGTTGATCAGCGCAATCGGACGGTTGGCGTTTTGCAGGCGACGTGGAGGGTGGAATCGGCCGCGGTTTCGTCGTACTTTTATATATTAAGGCATTGTTTACAACTTTTGATTTTGAACTCCCATTTTAACCAAATAAAATTTTGAAATTATGTCAAGATGTCGTATGTCATTATAGACTATTATGCACTGCTTTTATTCAAAATAAAATACAAAATGCCCCTAAGCTTATATATTGCTTTATATAGGATTTTGAAGAATTTGAAATAAATTTGGGGATCATTCTTTTAAATTCAAATGCAAGATTTTAAATTATGCAAAGATTAAATGCAAACATCCAATTCTAAATTTTGGGTTTAAAATTATGCCATGATTTCTTTTGACTTTTTTGGGGATCATTCTTTCAAACATGCAAATCAAGCCGTTTCCTGCTGAATCGGCAGTAAGTCGTTTAAATGGCCGGAAATAGCAGAGAGCTCGGAAATGCATGCCTTTTGGTGATTGTACATAAAATTATGTCTACTATGTGAAGAAAATGTATCGGTGCCATTTTGGACGACTTTCTCGGTAGGCGCTTCACAAAAAAGCTATTTTAACCACTTGAAAAATGGAAAATGGTTTTTTTTGTGAAACATGTCAAAATCTTTGGTCAGCAACATTGTTTGCCATCCCACAATAAACACATGTGCCAAATTTAGGCACATTTCAACAAACTATGTCATGAATGTGTCCAAAACATTGCTCCTTCATCGTGAAAGTTATGAATGTTCGTTCGTGATAGCAAGTTTCTGAGAACACTTTTGCAATAAAAGTTCCACAATGCAAGTTTATATTTTTTTGGTAACTAGGTCACATATCATGACGCTACGTGAAGGTTTTCCATTTTTTTTGTTTTTTTAATTTCGTGTGCTCATTTGAAAATCTAGTCGAAATCTCCGCGGTGACCGTTCGTGTCTAGTGTTTGAATCATGTGGATTTTTGGTGTATCTCTGATGAAATGGATACTTGTGAAGCTAAAAATGAAATTTCGTAAAAATAACGGGCAAGCTATTTGGCAGCTGCAGTTCAAAATCTAGCCGTTTCCTTCTGAATCAGCAGGAAGTCGTATAAATGGCCAGAAATAGGCAGAGAGCTCGGAAATGCATGCCTTTTGGTGATTGTACATGAAATGATGTCTACTATGTGAAAAAATGTATCGGTGTCATTTTGGACGACTTTCTCGGTAGGCGTTTCACAAAAAACGCTATTTTAACCACTTGAAAAATGGAAAGTGGTTTTTTTGTGAAACATGTCGAAACCTTTGGTCGGCAACATTGTTTGCCATCCCACAATGAACACATGTGCCAAATATGGGCACATTTGAACAAACTATGTCATGAATGTGGCCATAACATTCGTCATTTGGCATGAAATGTGTTAATCTTCGGACATGATAACTCATTTTTGTGAACAATTTTTAAAAATATTTGATGTATTCCAAGTTTATATTTTTTCACCAAACTAGGTCACATACAATGACACATCGTGAAGGATTTCCATATTTTATTTATTAATTTATTTTGAATTCCTTGTGCCGATTACAAAATATTGTCAAAACGGTGGACATGACCGTTCATACCTAGGTGTAGAATCCTGCAAGAATCTTGGTATATCTCTGATGAAATAGGTATTTTGGTATCTAAAAATGATTTTTTAAAATAATGAGCAAACTACGAAGCACCTGTAGTTCAAATTTGACTTGTTTTCAGTTTAATCGGCAGAAATTTGTCTTTTTCATAAGAGGTGGATGAAAACCTTTTTACTCCCAAACCTTTTTAAGTTGTATCGTATGTGCACTTTTCTAGCCTTTTTAAGAATCCAATTTGTAACAAATTTGGTAGGTTATTCACACAAATAGAGATAGTTCAAGTTTTTTCATCATAATTTTTCTGGCGAACTGGGCCGAAACTGGCCCAGCCCAGCTCGATTAGGCCTGTTTCAGAGCTGACGAAGCAGCTTGAGCCGTCGGATGCCGATCGGATGGTCCGGAGCGCCCGCATCTGGTTTAAAAGCTGAGCGTCGCCGCCGCCCCTGGTAAGAAACCCTAGCGCATCTCCCTTCCCCTCTTCTCTCTCGCGACGGCCTTCCCCAGTCCCTCCCGAACCCTAGCCGCCAGCCACTCGCCGCGCCCCCATCACCCATCGATCCATGGCTGGCTTGTAGCTGTAGGAGCCGTGCTCGCGGTCCGGGCAGTGGCCGCTCTCTGCTGCGCGGCGCCGCCCCGATCCCCTCTCTCCGGAGCTCGGCGTTCAAACCAGCAGTCGCTCCCGGTCAAACCCGGCAAGGCCGTCGCCGTATAACCACTTCCCCGACAGCACCGCCCGTAGATCCACTTCTCCATATTATTCTCTCGTTTGTCCACATCAGAGACGGCTCGATCTGACTTTTTTTGTTGTATTACTGGTGTTTCAGGGCGCAGGTGGTGCAGTTGCAGCAAGAACACGCTCGGCAACGTCCCGGCCGGGTCGATTAGGGCGGGAGACGCGGCCGTCGGTGGCGGCTACTTCATCTACAAGGACTCCAAGCTCACCCGCGACTTTTAGAGGTTGTTAAGATCCATGGCAAGCTCTACATCGACATCTCTGACCCCGGCACCGACGCCCAAACGATGTGAGTTTTTGCCCTCCCTCCCCCTCTTTTCCTCTGATTTCTCATGGCGTCTTAGGGTTTCGATGCATCAATTAGGTAGGTAAATGAGTTGAGAGGCGCCTGTTTCCTTCCATTTGTTAGTTTTAAAATCATAACTATTGTAAACCAACACTAGATTTGTGTACTAGAAACATGATCAGCAATATTGGTTGATTGCATGTAGTAGAGGCATTTTTAGTGAGTTGGTGGATTCATGTAACAACTCCTGTTTTGTTAATATTAAATTTTCTCCCCATGGTGTGGTTTGTCTTTGAACAATGCTTGTTTTTGAGCTACTGCCACTTTGAGTTGTTGTAAGACAGTAGTTCATCTATTGCATGTGGGATTATATATTACATTGCTTGCCCAATCGATTGCCAATTTGAGTTTCCATGATGCAATCTCAGTTTAGTGCTTCTGGTTGATGCAGGTGCACATTAGTGTTCTTGAGGATGTGGTCTGCTCTTCAGCACTAAGTGGATGGATTCAGCTTGGTCTGTTCTGTAATGTTGTAGATATTATTTTTCTGAATGCAGTCATGGGAAATTCCATGGTCGCATATTTTTCTCATTGCATGCCATTCGTTCCCTATCGTGTGCTCTTTCCAGCATTAAATGTTGTAATGTAATCCATTTAAGCTAACTTCGCTGCGATGTTAATTTTAGTTCTGCATATATGTTGAATACATAAGCATTTTCTTATAGGTTCTGTGGCTAGTAGTCTTATGACCTGGTTGTTGTTCAATTTAATCAACGACACCGCACAGGGCTGGTCATTCTATCATGCCCAATAGCATAGTTTTATGACTTGCTGATCATGATGTTTCACCGGAGAGCCTTGCTGTCTATAGTTGTTGTTATTTGTTAGCCATGGATCGCATATATCACAGCACTTTGTTCCATAGAAGTGTTTATATTCTTATTAGTTTGAGTTATATTTCAACCCCATGTAGTCCTCACCATGTGATGAATATAATGCACCTGTTGCTTACTGTTGTTTCTCACCAATATACTACTGGTTGCTGGCAGTAGTATTTACCAGTTGCCTAATGTTTGCTGCCAGCAACCATATTGATGCTGATAATTAATATTTTGTCTCACTGCTATCCATGCTTCATTTTGCTTTTATTTTGTTCCTAAACATTTTGTTTTATAACTTGCAGATGCTGCACTTCATCCATTTTTGGAGTGTCAAAATACTGTTATCTAGCTAAAGTTGGCAGTGTGTATGTGTATGAACAGTGCATAGTGTTGTTGGCATTGTTCTAGCTCATAATGCAGTTTCGTATGATATTATTGCTGCAACTGTTTTGTTTCATTGTTTGCTTTTATATCATCCTAACCATTCTGGTCTATAACATGCAGATGCTCGCATTCGATCATGGTTTGTCCCTAGCTTCATGACCAAGAAGTTGGAAGGGAAGAAGCTTAGAGTTCACTAGCTAATTGTAGTTAGTTATACTTCTGTAGCTAGTTCGATTTCTATATTTGTGGTTTTCGTAGCTGGATACCTGATGTAAACTATGATTGAGTGTAAACATGATTTGAATTATGTTTGATTGTGATATGCCAAGTTTGCTCAGTTTGAATTTTTACATTTGTTTATGTACTGGGAATTAATATCTGAAGAACCACTGGGACCCGCAAATCATAACCAGGCATTTCAAACCCACTTACCAGGACCTGACATTTGGGTCCCACTTTCTAGAAACTTACAATTGGGACCCTTTTTCCAGATACTGACAAGTGGGATCCATTTCGAAAAAGAAAGTTTTATGGCCGCAGCCCAAAAATGAAAAGGCTTAAATGTTGGGCTTGGCCCATGTAGCTGACAGAAATTGATAGAAAGAAACAATAAAAAAGGCTGAATTGTTGGGCCTGGGCCATATAAAGCACCAAACTGGACTGAGCTGATTCTGTTCTATGACCTTCCCATTTGGTCACAATTTTGCCACGTAGGATTGGCCATGTAGATCTGACGTGGCTACGATAGACAGCGCGTGACCAAATAAATTGGTCATAAGAGTTATGACCCTCAGATTTGGTCATAGATGATTATGACCAATTAAAAAAAAGGTCACATATGACCGTTTGAGACGCTCAGTATGTGACCTTCAGATTTTGGTCATAAAAAGGTCATAGATGAAAAATTATGACCTTTTAGTGACCAAATTTGAGAGTCATTAATCAGCATATTTCTTGTAGTGCTGGTGCGGAGGCAGCTCGCCGTCACGCTCAGCCGCATGCAGGCGCTGCTGCGGGTGCAGGAGCGCGCCATGGAGCGCCGGGCGCGATGCTCCGCCGACGCGCACTCACAGGACGCGATCAGCGACCGCAACGGCCGTGCGGATCCTTCCAGGGAAGCTGAGGTACAGGGCATCATCATATATATGCTTTAATGGACAGAGTTAAGACATCGCTTGGTAATGGAACTATTTTGCCATCATATATAGCACCTCATCGGGAATAAGCTGAGGTACAGGGCATCATCAGCACCGTTTAAATAAAAACCAATAATGTCCAGATTTAAATTAACAAAGCTCATAGTTTTACAACGGCAATTACAGATGAAACCTGATGCCGAGGAGAACCTCAAACAAAGCAGATAAAGGACAAGCTAAAAGAAAGGAGGTTACACTACGCCGAGCACCAAATCCCTGTGTAAAACGGCCAGCCCAGAGGCAGGATCGGACCACCAGCGAAGACACCACCGCAACTAGCACAGAGCTTGACATTGTAGAGGGAAGGACGAAAGACCAGCGCCTTCCGCAGACGTCGAGCACGATGGAGAGGATGTCGAGCATCACAACACTAAACGGAGACCGCAACATCGACAACGATGAGCACCAAACCCTTGCGTAGAACAGCCAGCACCATAGTGGCGGGAGCGGACAACACCAACCGGCGAGCACCAAACCCTTGCGTAAGACGGCCAGCTACCAAAGGAACGGGATCGGACCACCGTGTCCGCATGTTCTGCCTCCACCAAGACATAGGAGCAAGACAGCGTCACTTCAGATCATCGGCTGCGAAAGGGCACCAACTTTACACTACTCAAGCAACCATGGTGAAGCGAGGAGACCCTTGCTCCAAGACGGTGCCTCCAAGGAGGTCACGACGCAGCAGCGCCGCCACCGTCAGGTCAAAGACCAGGGTTTTCACCCGGAGTATACATGAGGGAGGTGGGGTGAAACCCTAGCGTCGCCCCCAAGAGGGAAACGGCGCCCACAGGCGTCGCCGACACCACCGTCAACGACGGTTTGAACTTTCGCTCGGTCCGATCCCCACCAACCCATTGACAAGGATCACCGACTCCAACGACCACCGCGAAGGGCAGTGGACACCATAGTTGCAACAGAGCCTCCAGATCAACATCTGGGCAAGGAACGGCGCCCTCGCCGGACCCTGCCAGGAACTCCAACCGCCGTCGTCCAAGTCGCCCACATGACCAAAGAATACGACCAACACCGCCGCCACAGGGCTTGCCGCACAGCCACCGCACGTCCACAGCTCAGGGCCGCCGCCCTGACTTCCGAGAAATGCCAACCTCACCCGCCTGCACGAAGTCGGCCACCCCAGCTACCGCGATAGGCAACTCCTCCTAGAGCCCCTGTCTTCCTCAACTGCACGAAAAAGACCGAGAAATCCACCACCAAGACCGAACTGGAATCACCCAAGATAAAAAATGCATCTTGCGCTTGAGGAAGAGCCACAGCCACGCGGAGCAGACCTCCACCCGCACCGGCCAGCCACCGCGAGTGCTGCACCCCTGCACCCGAGCAGGGGGCCGCGGCAGGGGATCCGACCGCGTCAGATCTGGCCCTCCAGATCCGACCGGGACATCCAACGCCACCGCGAGAGCTGTAGAGCGCCGACTTGGACCAGACTCGCCTCAGCTACCTCGAGAAGCATGGGGGACAGAAGCTCTGCGCCATGGCGACCAGCAGATCTCCGGCCGTCGGCCCGCAGGGGAGGAGAAGACCGGGGGAGACGGAGGAGGAAGTGGCGGGGAAGCCCCGCTGCCGCCGCGGGCCGGCTGGCGGCCACCGGCCACAGCGGCGAGGAGCAGGGGCGGGGCGGAGGTTGAGCTAGCGGGCGGCGATGGGGATCGCCTCGTGAGTCGGACGAGGGTTCTTTCCTATTCTAACTGAGTACCGAGTTTTCCATCAGCACCGTTTGGATGTGCTTGAATGCACTGCATCCATCGGGTTTCAGTTTGTGCATCGCTTGGTAATGCTGAGAATGTACATGTCGTTTCCTGAATCTTCATTGCTTCTACGGATTTTTATTTTTATTTTTATGGAGAATTGGAGATTTGAGGTTGAATTATGCCTTCCTGTAATACATGCCTCCAATTTCACTGCTTAGGGCATCTCTAACCGATCCCCTAAAATCGGTTAGAGGAGTAAAAATGCGCAGCGGCGGCACCTAACCGAACTCCTAAACGGTTAGAGGAGTAAAATTATACTCATCGGAGGAGTAAAAGTGGCGGCCGACTCCTAAATTTACTCCTCCGAGGCCACTTCCGAGAAAAACTCCCCGCCTCCCGACCCGCCGCACCTATTCCCGCCGGCGTCGCCGCCGGCGACCCCCATACCCTGCCGCCCCCACCCCGGTCCCTCCGCCGCCCTCCGGCCCACCTCTCCCTCGCTCGCCGCCTCTCGCCGTCGCCGGAATCGACGGGGCGAGCTCGTTTTCACCGGCCGCCGGCCCGATTTGGAGGAAATCGGGCTCCGTCGCCGTCGATTCGCCGCAACCCGGAGCCGGCGTGGCCTCCGGTGACCACGGCGTGGCGTGGTCGGCCACCACCGATGTCGCGACGCGGCTCGCCCCTCCTCCTAGCCCACCATAGATCCCGCGCGACCGGCGGTTGCCCCCGCCTCCCCCGCCGCCCACGACGGGTTTCGTCTGTGTGCGGGACCTCTGGCCGGAGTTGGAGGATGCACGGCCGGCGTCCATCGATGCTGCTGCCGGAGATGGATCACCGGCACCGCCGGCCGCAACCAACACAAGGTGAATTTTTCTCTCTTTTTCGTCATGTAAAATTGGAGCACAAGAAGCCGTGGCTTATTTGATTTTTGTTACAAATGAAGTACAAGGACTTCTACATGGACCAAGAATGAAGACAATGAGTTGTATTTTGCATGGCACCATCAAACTCTTGTAGATGACGCACTATACGAAGCGAGTGGTGTTCGTCCGCAACTTTTTTGGGAGAAAATTCATAAGAATTTCAATGAAAAGACAACCGGAGATGGTAGATCGCTTTCATCGATGTTAAATAGATGGCACATTCTTGTTATGCGTTCTAATGCATAACAAGAACACTTTGGTTTGTGCCGGATTCTATCGGGTTGTATCGGTATCTATGGGGAGAAGTATGTACTCTCTATGTATCAATTGTATCGAGTTGTATCGGTATCTATTTTGGTGTATCGGGTTGTATCGGTATCAAAACCTATGATACTATATGTGTTTGTATCAACCTATTTGTATTGCAAATGATGAAAAATAATTTTACTCCTCTAAAAATAGGGGTTCGGTTAGGTGCCGACCACCTTTAGAGGAGTACTTTTACTCCTCTAAAGTTTACTCCTCCGTTTACTCCTCTAACCGATTGGGGATCGGTTAGAGATGCCCTTAGCCGTGGTCGATGGGCTATGTTGTGAGTTAAGTCTCTTGGATTTCTAAAGAAAAAAACTGTCTTTTAAAATTTTGCCATTACAAGTTTACAACACATGCTCAGCAAAATTATGCTTGTGGATCAACAACATTGCCATTACTAATATAAATTGTATCCGAATTTAATATATAGTTTTCCTCCAACAACATTGCCAATTTGCCATTACTAATATACATTGTATCCAAATTGAAGTTATAAAGTAAGAATTTTTGTCATGCTCACAGTTTATATCCAGTCGGGAAATATTTAATTATGTAAGCTAGATTTGTTTTGAACATTAGATCTGGAGATCGTTTCGCTTGCAGGAGAGAATTCAGAGATAAATTTGGAGTGGAAATTGTTATTTAAATGTTAACTGTACTTACTGTTCACTAAATGGGGATTTATGTAGCAGAAGGATTTTGAAGCGAAATATATTAGGTTTTATTATTTTAACTCATGTATATCTTTTCTATAACAACCCATGTATAACCTGAAAGGTCTGTACTAGTTCCTTACAGAGAATGGGATATATGGCTTAATATGGTTACTTTTACCTGAAAAGGACTTCTGCCAGTAAGACTAATATGGACATCTAAACTTCTATTGGTTTGAGTGATGATTGAGTCCATTAAGATTGTCATTTCTGCTTCCACAAGTACCATGCGTGGTTGAATCGATCCATATATGACGATGTTAGGTGAGAAAAGCAACAAGTGATACATGCAACAATGTTTAAACTTCAGACCACAGCTTACACCCAAGGGTGGTCAGAGGACACAGTGACATTTCTGCCAATTTATTAGGATGAACACATGTGATATATGGATTATTATTTTAGTGGAGAAACTATGTAACGTTTGTTAAGAAGGTTGCGTCATACTGATTTATGAAGATTAGCTGACACTGTTAGCACTGCAGGAACAATGGTGTGACAGGCAAGGTTCTGTCAGCGAACTAAAATCAAGAATGCACATAAAGCATGAGGGAGCTGTGTAGAGACAACGGGCAATTGCTTATGCTCATTCCCAACAGGTATACGATGAACGGATGACTACACACCTTCAATCTGAGATAAATGTTGCTCCTATTTGATTCTTTTTTTTCTAAATTTTAAAATGCATTTATCGCAGTGCCGGATTTCTAAATACAGTGGAAGGCCAAGCTCCCCTGCTAGCTCTCTCAGGAACCATGAGTCTTATGTAGAAGGATGGATGGCAACAAAACCTTGGGAGAGCAGGCATATCGATACAAACCTCGGTGAATCGCATCGTCTGCTGAACTATGAGGAGATGAACTTTGAAAGTTCCAAATATTCAGATGCTGGCTCCATTAAGTTCAGAAGAAACAATGACTTAACCAGGGTGGAAGCAATGCCTCCTTCAGTGATCTCAGCTTCCTCTTCAGACTTTGCGCGCGACGAGAACTCTCCGTCGACATCTTCTGTAACTCCGGAATCTGCTACCAACACCATGGCATCAGAAGGAAGATCCGACAATGGTGATAGTGTTGGAGGGCCGAGCTACATGAGCTTGACCAAGTCTGCCAAAGCAAGGTTGGACAGCTGCGGTGGCAGTCAAAGAGGACAATCTAAGATGCAGAGACAGCGATCTGGGGGCATGCCGTATTACAGAAGGGTGGCACTCTCTTCGTTAGATTCTGAAAGCAACGCGGACTCAGATATTTTTGCCGCCTCAAGGAGACTGAACAACATGTCTTTGAAAGGCGGGAGCATGACAAAAAGCTTGGACAAGGAAAACGAAAATTGGTTCTAGCTTATAATGTTCGTCAAGCTTCTTCCTTCTCTAGGATTAGACGCAATCTCAGATCAACGCTTCATTGTTTTGTATTTGCAACGTTATTACATCTTATAGGTGATATTGGTCTAAAAGTTCCGAAAATGTCATCTAAAGTTTCGTTGGCAATGGTTGGTTGCTTGACTGTACATGGTTGTGAAGATTACTAGAGCATCTAGGCTGTGATAGAGGACAGTATTGAATATGTCATTCTTGATGCCTCCTAATCCTAACAAGCCCTAGTTTCCTTGGTATGTCCATATGGACATGGGTAACCAAAAAATGGTGTCAATCGTCAAATAAGTCCTCTCGTATAGTGGGCATAACATGAAATCTCTGCTCTTTGGCTGGCATATATTAACTTTCCTTGTGAGAGTAATGTGTGACACTTAATTTTTTTTTTTGAGGACAAGGTGGTCGTACCACCGCTCGATTAGATAGAAAAGAATTGACCCAGTTTATAAGGAAAACCGGGTCCAAAAACCATACAAACTGTACAAAAGAAATACACAGACGAAGCGACCCGTCGCCCACACGACACCAGCCGAACAAACGCCACAACACACACCACCCGCTCCGGAGCCGCCGCTCCGGCGTAGCAACCAGATCGACCTTCGCATTGCCCGAAAGCGATCCAGTCATGGTCGACGAACCCTCTGCCCACGCAGTCTCTGTCCAGGTTGCCACCAAAACCACCATGTTCCGGGGCCGCCGCCCCGGTATAGCAACCAGATCAACCTTCGCATAGCCCGAAGGTGATCCGGTCAGGTCGACGAACTCTCTGCCCACGCAGTCTTCATCCAAGTCGCCACCCAGACCCCCGCTAGACAACGACTCTGCCTCATAGAACCGCCGTAGCGTGGGAGACCGAGACCGCCGTCTCGACGTACCGCCACCGTCCGGGGCCGCCGCCCCGGTCATCCGCTTCCCTGACAATAGAACCGCCCTCCCTGAGCGCCACGAGCCCATCACACCGTGGGGGCTAAGAACCACCAAGGCGGCGCCTCCAACAAGGAAACGACGCGTCCGTCGTCGCCGCCCGCTCCCGATGGAGCTTAGGCTTTCACCCGGGACTCTTAGCACCATCCACGTCGGACAAGACCAAGAACTCCACAACGACGCCCCCAAGAGGGAAAACGACGCCCAAAAGCGCCGCCGTCGCCGGCCCCGACCAAGTCGGAACAAGGCTTTCGCCCGGAGGTTGTCCGCACCACGAAGCAAGGGAGCGACGCCACTCGCAGAGCTGCCCTACCGCCGTCCACCGAGCACGACCACCGGCCATGTCGGCCACAGCGCCCATGGCCGTGGCCTCCATGCCTCACCGCAGGTTCCTCGTTCCGGGGCCGCCACCCGGCTTCCACGCTACCCGGTAGCCGGAGCACGCCCTGCATCCGGCCATTGCCTCCGCCGCTCTTCTTCTTCCACCCCTGCACAGCACCACCGCTGCAGCCCGCACCATTAAGTGGAGGCCACGGCCAGCCGCCAGCAGCCTTCCACCCAGAGCCGGCCCAGCCGCCAGCAGCCTCCGTCATCGCTGTGCCTTGCTCCAGACGCCCTGCAAGCGCGCGCCCGTGCCCGGCCCGGCAGGCCCAGCTCGAGCCCGCCAAGCCATCTGGGCTTCTTCCCCGCGCCGGCGACCTCCGCTGCAGGCGACCTCCACGCGCCGGCGAAGCGCCTCTCCTCCACGCCTGCGCCACCGCCGGAGCACCGCGTCTCCGAGCACCCGCACCTCCGCCGCCACTCGCCTCCACGAGAGTCGCCGGGAACCGAAAAGGAACCGCCCTGCCGCCACCTTCCCTGGGGCGTGCGCAGCTTTGCCGGCTGCCCCTCCGGCGGCGGCGAGCGGAGGAGGACGGCGGGGGGCTCTAGCGCCGGCGGCGGCTAGGGTTACCCCCCGTGTCGCCCGGGGGTTTCGATAGGTTCGATCTGTTGGCTTTGTGACACTTAATTTGGTACCCACTGTAGCGCGTGCAACTCTAGTTGTGGCAATAATTCACATTTAAGGGTTCATTCGCTCCCATCTCTTCCGCAATGTAAGCATTTTTAGCTAGCTAGCTAATCTAGCTTGCAAAAAGTTTTATATCATGGAACAGACGTAGTAGTTCATACAAAATGTCTGCAAGGAAGGAAATGGCAGGTTGTCACATTCATCATGCTTATGAATTGTGATACTACATTGTCTCTAATTTTTCCGGAAGGACCTCTCCTGTCCAAGAACACTCTCAACTGACCTGTAGTAGTGCTTCTCCCAGAACATGATCAGTGGAGTCTGTCCTCGGCACATGCCTACGCTGAAATAGCTTTGTCGGTGCAGAGCCACCACTTTAAGCAACCTCCAAACAATTTTAATCTGATTTAGTGGTTGCCATGACAAATTTGTACTCAACAGGCAAATGGACATATCCATTCCATATGTGCAAATCCTGGGTTACCAAGTTTCACACTTAAAAGTAGCGCGCATAACGAAATAGTTGATGCCGTGAGGGTGTGTTAGATTCACTTGACTTGATCTTGACTTTGCCACAATCAAATTTTCTTGATACTTAGTAGAGAGATTGATCTTTAACGTTAGTGACATAATTTGACTCCTATTTCTAAACCTTGTGTACGGTTTTCATGTCTGCAGAGTATTGATTCATTGAAAGGTTTTTAACTTGATGATCCATGTTGTTTGATTAATGTAAACTATAGACATTGTCTTGAATCATTTTAGTCTCACTATCACACGGTGGACACAATCCGTAGCTACTCTCCCTCACCGGCTTCAGTTTGAAGCAGGAAATATTCAGAGATGGAAAAAACAGATTAAAACAGAGGAGGGGGACAGAGCTTTGTTCAACACCCTTCGCAGTGGGTCTTCTACACAAGCAGCAGTGCATCGGCGTGCTCATACTGCACGCCCATGCTCACGATGAACAACTATAGGGATGCTGTCCATCACCTTGACTCTACTAACTGTACTGCTTATCGGAGTTACAGCCACCGTAGATGACAATGCCATTGCCGGTCAGTTAGTAGAGGCAAGGTGATTACATCAAGTACCAGAATTACAACGAGACTAGTAATTATTATGGAGTGTGTGTGCAGATCAGGACACTCAGGAACTGAATCATTATATCCTATCCTCCAAGCCCGAATGAAGTATATTAACTTGCTGGAGTTGTCAACGGTGAATCAGTGTTTATAACAAAACACCGTAGCCTCTAATTAGGTCCTACAGGAAACAACGGCTGAGCTTACTGGTCCGATACACAACAAGGGCACTTGCATCCCTCGCACTGAAGAGTGAAGACTGAACGACGTATAAATGTGATCGGAATGCTTAGCCGGACGGGGCAGGATGAGATGATGAGAAAGAGAGAGGCAACATTGATGGGTTTTGCTTCGCGTCAGAAGCGAGATCCGACAGCGGTCTAATGTGTCACTAATCTCTAGCATGAGTCTGTATGGAGCTGAGGACGAGGTCGCTGCATGAGTCTGCATGGATGCGAAGATTACTGGAGAGCATCCAGACCTATGAACAAAAGCAGTGAAGGTGTAATCCTCGATCCCTCTTAGTCCTAGCAAGCCCTAGTTTCCTTGGTATATCACAAAATGGGCCAATCAAATAAGTCCTCTCGTATAGGGGGCATGACATCGATGCTCGTCGTCTGGCTTATATTAACACACCTTGTGAAAGCAACTAGTTGAATCGGCGCGGCGCACCCCGCGCCCTTGATGCTAATTTCTGGGATGATTTTTTTTTGAATATTCAAATTTGAATGGTGATCATATGCCATAAGCAGTCATTTATTTTTTTGTCATACTTGTGAATACCGTGGTGTAAATAATTGAAATTTGGAAGTGTGCACATTCAGAAGGTGTTTGGATTTTAATATGTTCGAATTTAAGGAAAGTTTGCACTATTAAGTTGTTCAAATTTCAAAATTGGTAAAATTGGGGAGCTATTCATATTAGGATGATGTTTATGTTTCTTGGATGATCATATTTGAAATGCATTCAAAAATTTAAGTATTACAATTCTAAAAGTTGGCCGTATGGCATAAAGAAGTTACATTTATTTTAGTGACCATTTTGCTGTATTTTTTTACTTTTTTTCGCGGTGTGTAATTTAAAGTTATCGAATTTGTAATATTTGTTCACTTTCTGAATTTTGTGTGAAGATTTGGAATATTTTGGAAAAGGTTCAAAAGTGTTTGGAATTATTATTTTGGTATTTACGGAATGTTAGAAATTGTTTTGAATTTATTTGGAGTAAATATTTATCAAATTGATTAAAGTTATTGAATTTGTAATATTTGTTCACTTTCTGAATTTTGTGTGAAGATTTGAAATATTCTGCAAAAGGTTCAAAAGTGTTTGGAATTATTATTTTGGTATTTACGAAATGTTAGAAATTGTTTTGAATTTATTTGGAGTAAATATTTATCAAATTGAAATGTTCAGAAACTCCTCATTACATTAAATGGTTGATTTAGTTTTCCTATAAAAAAATGATTCAAAGTTGTATAAACATGCATGAATTTGGTTCAAATATATAGGATTCATTTTCTGAACATTTCGGCATGTTCAACACATTTTTCTGAAAAACAGAACAAAAGATATTGAATTTACAAATTTAAATTATTTTCGGATTTTTTATGGAAAAGCCAAAATTCTCTGACGGTGGGTCCCGCTTGGCAGAGTCACAGAGGAACCCACGGCGAGCTCCACGGCGGCTCTGTCGAGCTCGCCCTCGCCGGAGGAGGGCGAGCGGGCTCGCGCGCGTGCGCGTAACGCACGCAGGCCATCGCGGGGAGTCGTCTGGGCGGCGGGGCGGACCATATGGTCACCGGAGCCGCCGGCGGCGACCATTTTCATGGGGCGGACGGCGAGGGCGGCGGCGGCGATTCCGGAACGGCTCGGGCGTGCCGGCAGGCATCTGTCGGCGAGGAGGTGGAGGAGAAGACGGCGGAGCCGCCCGTGGGCGTCGATGCGTGGGAGGAGGAGCGGAGGGGCGGCGGAGCGCGGCGGCGGCGGCGGCGATCTCCGGCCGGGCGCGAAGGAGAGGGAGAGGGAGGGGGATTTCGTGGCATTTTTTCAGTGAGGTCCTTAGGGTTTGTAAAAATTGCGGAAACGTCCATTTATTCGGAAAGCGTGGACTGCGGGTTAATTTGTCGAAGTGTGAGGGGGCGTTTTTGCAAAAGTATCACGTGGAGGAGAAGACGGCGGAGCCGCCCGTGGGCGTCGATGCGTGGGAGGAGGAGCGGAGGGGCGGCGGAGCGCGCCGGCGGCGATCTCCGGCCGCGCGCGAAGGAGAGGGGGAGGGAGGGGGATTTCGTGGCATTTTTTCAGTGAGGTCCTTAGGGTTTGTAAAAATTGCGGAAACGTGCATTTATTCGGAAAAGCATGGACTGCGGGTTAATTTGTGGAAGTGTGAGGGGCGTTTTTGCAAAAGTATCACGGAGATGTTGTTTCAGCTGTCCGATCGGCAACCGACGGCGCGCGATCGGGACACTGTTCATAACTGTTCACATGAACAGTGCCCGATCGCTGAGAGGGCGAGAAAATCTCCCTCCTTAATATATAGAGGTAATGCGTGACACTTAATTTGGTCCCCACCTTTTGATTATATGCATTTGCTACACGCGAGTCTGGTTGCGTCAATAATTCACATTTAAGAGTTCATTCATTCAAAATCTGAGAGTAATGCATACCATTTTCTTGTAACAGACCGTGTTACCAATAAAGAGTACCACTAAAAATTAGAACGGGAAGGGGCAACTTCGACACTGATACCTAAAGCGGACACGAAATGTGTCGGATTCGGTCCATTTGAGTAGTGTCGTGGACATACGTCCGTCACATGTGCGCTCTTTTTTCCATGCCACCCAACGGCGTCCCATCTGGTCGGACCGCTTTTATAAATTTCCACAATTCGACCATTTCTTGAATTGATTTTGATTCTAATAACTATACATAGTACGTAAGTTCAAAATAAAATTCAGCTAGATAAACCATAGAACCAGGGCTACTACTCGCCTTCTGAGTCAAACTTGGCAACGACCGGCGTGGGTGGTGGAATTATAGGCTGCCACGCAAAGAGTATTGCCGATGCTGCCGTTTGGCAACAATATTATTTTCCAAGTCACTTAAAAACCCGACTAAGAGCTCCCCAACCAGCCCTATTTGTCCACCGTACTTGTTTCTGCGACTCCAAGTCACAAAAAAAAAACAGAGTGTTCAGAGAAGTCCGGAGGTTTGAGATTTTTTCAGATGTGCATTTTTTGGCTACTTTTTAAATTTCACCATTTTAGTTAATTTGGCTATTTTTTATTATGTCTATTTTGGTTAATTTGGCTATTATTTATTTTTTCATTTTCATTAAAACAACATACGCTTCATTAGACTCAGAAAGTAATCCTGGCTCAGACATTTTTTGTCCGCCGAAAGGAGACCGAACAACATGTCTACGAAAGGCCCAAGCATGACAAAAACCTAGACAAGGAGTATGAGAAATTCTTTTAAGTTATCACTTTGTTCCACAACACAACCGTTTTAGCAAGTCAGTTAAAATGGCTTATATTGTGGAATAGAGTGAGCACAAGTTTATTTGCTCCGTGAACAAACAAATTTGCACTTTTATCTTGTATATATATTCTGGACAAGCTTGCTCCTTATTTTGTATTAATTTGACACCTCATACCTATCGAAATTGAACTCCTCACTGCTTCTATTAGTAACATTACCTTTCACAGGTGATATATGCGAAACATCAGCAAAGATCTCCAAGCCGAAAAATGTGATCTAGCATGTCAATCACGACAAGGCTAATAAAAACAGGTGGTTCCAAATTTCTACAAGACTGTGAAGCTTACTAGAGCATGCTGAACATGATGGGGAACCTAAGTAAAGGTGTCGTTCTTGATGTCTCCTAATCCTAACGTGCCCTGCAGGTTTCCTTGGTAAGTCCGTATGGACATGGGTAAAAATGGTGCCGATCAAGTAAGTCCGCTGGTATAGTCTGCATAACATGACATGGATGCTCCTGGGTTTGCTTATATTACCTTCTCTTGTGAGAGTGATGGTGACAACCCACCTTTTGATTGTCTGCATTTGATTTTGTACTGCATTTGGTACCCACGTTTCAATTCTCATTTTCCATTCTTTCCTACTTCTCATAAAAAAATGTCCGCGAGGAGGGAAATGGCAGGTATGGAATCAAATTCATCATGTTTGTGACCTGTGACACTACACTCTCTCAACTTTCCCATAAAGGACCAGTACCCGGTGTCTCTCTGGATTAATTGCGCCGGAAATATGGATGACAAAATTATCAACAAACGTGTGCCGATCAGGACATTCGGGAACTGAATCGTTGCATCCTAGCTATCCTCCATGTCTGAATGAAGTAGATAAATTATAACTCCTAAGTGGATACAAGATTAAAGTTTTACCCACCACTTTGACTAGTGAAGACGATATAAGCCAGCCGAAGAACACTGATCCCATCATTCAAAAAAAAGAACACCCATCCCATGTTATGTCCACCATATAAGAGGACCACCACAATTCGAATCGATACTATATGTGATTATTCACGTACATACACATACGAGGGAATTTAGGGCATGCTAGGATTTCTTTTTTTCGGATTGGCATGCTAGGACTTAGAGGCATCAAGAAAGACATCTTCACACGGTAGTCTAGTGAAACGGGCTTGATGCTCGAGTAAGCCCCACCCAATAATCGTACCTTATGAGGCATCGATGCAGATTGCAGCTGTGGAATGAAGCCAAGTACACTATCCAGATGAGTATCATGCGTAGCATTCACCAGCAGAGGGTAGTTCATGAACGGCCCTTGCGTCTCGTTTTCATCCTGCAGCCTATGGGTGGTTGCGGAGCGGGAAAAAGGCGCAGGATGAATAACCCTCCTCAAAGTTTCCCTTGCCTATCCTGCAGTCCCCTCCCACGCACCCGCCAGCTCCGGCGCGACAACATACGAAAAGACATCCCAATCCCTCGTTCTATGCGATGCGATAAGCCCAAGTAGATTGAGCCGTTGTTTCATCTAGGTTGGCCAATTAGAAGCTGCTGTGTTTGCTACAAGCATTGTTTCACCGTACGTTGATAGCTACATATGATTAATGATTCCATCAAATCGTCTTTACTGCATTTGGGCTTGGAGGGCAGGATGCAATGCTTCCTTTTCCCGAACGTCCTTATCGATCCCACATATTTCTCTGATAATTCCATAGTAGTCTCATTGATACTTCGATTGCACTGTAAATCTGCAATCCAAATAGGCTTTGTTGTGCGCTGGACCGTTGATAGTGTGGTTACCTGTGCCTTTCCCATCATACATATTTCATGAGAACCAGGAAAGGATGAACTCGCAGTTTGCTAATACTCACCTTTTAGTGCATTTAATTAAGCAAACTACCTGAGTATAATTCCTGTTGGACATTATGATCACATTTTGGCATGGTCCTCGTACAAGCATGCTCTCAAGCTGGTGCCGTTGGACCAGCTCCACTGTTGTCTGTTAACAACATTCGCAGACCTACATGCACACAATTCGAGGAATAACTGCTACGGTCTCCATGTGCGCATGAAGTTTTAGATTTCTAACCATTGAACTGAGAGGTAGTTTTGTATTATTACTAAATTATTGTGTGAATGCGGAGGGTTTTTTTAAAAAAAAAGGGAATGCGGAGGGTCGGTTGCTAGAGTATTGCTAGAGAATCCTCAGTTGATTGATTGGCCCTTGGTATTGAAAACATTATCTATGCCTGTAACATTGATCTGCAGCAACATGTATCTCTCTTTGCCGCTTGTAGAAGTAGAAGGGGGGTGGGGGTGGGGGCGGATCTCTCTTCCAGTCAAGCCTATTTTTGGCAAGTCGATTAACATGAACAATTTTCTGAAACTTGATCTACAAGTTATAAGAAAGTACAAAAAATGTTATAATTATGTAATGTATAGAAACTTACACATTTTATCTTCGCAAAAAGGACTATTTACAAGCTAGTGTTAAACTAATCAGATAATAAGGTATAAACAACATGCTACAAGTTAACTAATTAAATGACTGCAAAAAACAGATCTTTTGGTCTTGTGCACAACTCTGCAAACCCTAGTGGTCATATTGTTCAACGAAACATTTACGTGAAAATGATTATATCCGTTGAATATATCGGTAGTACCATAATTTGCTAAATTGAAAAGATGTGATCTTCTATCTGTATCCATACCAATATAAAGTACAAGTTTGTTGGAACTAATTGATCAGAACCATCCATCTAATTATCATCCAACAATCACTACACCACGGTACCACATTCCCTACCGACGTTGGTCAGGAAAAATTGGTTGTGCCTGTTAGACATGTATAGTTTAGTTTCTTGTATATCCCTATTGTATAAGGGGTTCTCTGCATATGGACACACATGTACATGTAATGGCCTATGGCCCACTGTGAATGATAGTTGCTGATTCCCAACAGTGCCAACTGACTGTCGGTTGGGAATACTGATGTCAGACCACTATTAATAGCTTGTGACATAATTTGGAATAATAAAAACATGTCTAATGTGTTCTTTTAATGTCTATGTACGATCTCTTGGGTCATACCAGTGCATAAAGTCTAAATAGACATTACATTTTAGATGGGAGATGCTCTTATGTAGGACGTATGTTTGCAGAACTATCTATTCTTGTGGCAGCAATATTCTTTATTGGATCATTTTGGGGAGGTATACACGGAGACTAGACTTTGTATAATCAGTACTTCTCTAGGATAAGCAATATTATCTTCTCTTTTAGCAACGATGTTCTCAGTTTGTCCAATGAATTTGATTCATGCATACTATGAACGTGGAAGGTTATTGGCTGCAATTCAGTTGTAATTTGTCGATGTAGCTCCTCTGTTTTCACTGAAAATACTCTCCATGTGGTCTAAAATTGTGCATCGATATAACACTACTACACTATTATATGTCCCAATTCTGGTCTACGCTACTGCTCTGTTGACCAAGGGAAAATGGTTTCAGTCATACACCATAACATAATTTTTGGTGTAACATAACACAGCTAATGTATACTGATGGTAGGCATTAATCTATAATTTCGTTTTAAGGTATTTGAATATGCCTTCTCGCAGTTTTCCTTTACAAGGTTTCTGATTTGATAATTTCATTGGTATTTGATACTGCGATGTGAGCCTCCATCATGTTGTCATCATCTTATATTTTCCTTGCTTATGTACTATTATTCAAGCACATTTTCCCTTGCACATGACATGTTCGGTGAGAACTCATAACAATCAAACACATTTTTTATAATATTCACCTATTAATGGAATTACTTGAGCAAACTATCCGACTAGCATCCGGTCGGACATTATGCAAACAGTGCACGTCAGAGTCATTAGCTTGGTTGGCCTGATTTGGACCTAAGGTGTATCACTTCTGCAACTTGATGGAAGAAACCGAACAGTTTATAAGTTGATGTACTAAATCGAACATCACAAATTTATGTACTTACCATGAATATTATTCTATTTTTTAATTTTATTCTATACTTAAAGCACATGGCGAACTATTAAAAAGATGAAATACGCCGCAAGTAATAGAAATTTGGCCACCGAATATGAATATCATAAAACGTAAACAAGTTATTTCCACCTAAAATGGTCTAGAAGCTTCAACAATGATTTTATATACTAAACGGCACGGCAAGAAGTTATGCATTTTCGGTGAGAATGAATTGTCAATGATAGCCTCACTTAAAGTTGCACATAGTACATCAACAAATGTAGAGAATCAAAAAGTGGATACAAGATTAAAGTTTCACCCACCACTCTCACGGGAAGACAATATAAGCCAACCTAAGATCACCAATCCCATTTTTTTTTTGATAAAGGGAGTTTTATTACTTAAAAAGTTTAAGTATTACACCCAGCCTCTGCATAATAAAGATGCACACAGCCGAAATAAATCATATAGTTCGAAACATAAAAAGGCGAATTACATATCATAATGAGAAATTGTAAGAACGCCTATGGTGGTGGAGGGCCAATCCGCAAATTATGCTGCCATCCATGTTGGGATAAATAGTCTCTCGCCATGTCCTCCAGTCTGGTACACACCTCCATAAACAGGTCTCGATGCCCCACACGTTGCAACTGAGACCACAAACGGAGAGTAGTTGTACACCTGTAGATAACCTGCATAAGAGAACAATTTTTATCATTAAAAACCTTGTCGTTTCTACACAGCCAAAGCGACCATATTACGGTAAATGCTACCACCATAATAAGTTGTTTAAACCTATCATCCACCCCATTTAGCCAATTGCCAAAAATATTGGCAATGCTTTTGGGTGGGTATAGAGTAGAACCTATCTGAGTGATTGACCATATAGAACTAGCAAATTTGCACTCGAAGAATAAATGTTTGATAGTCTTGTCTTTATGACAGAAGACATACTTTTTACTTCCATGCCAATTGCGTTTTGCAAGGTTGTCTTTAGTAAGAATAACCCCTCGACGAAGATACCACGCAAAGACTTTGTTCTTTAAATGAATCTTCATCTTTCAGATTTTCTTATTATTATCTATCGGCACATCTGGTTGGATCAAAACATTATACATGGAGTCCACAGAGAATTTACCATTCTTGTGTAAATTCCAACGAAACTCATCGGTCCCTTGCGTCAAATTGACAGAAGCTAGACACTGCAGCAACTCGTGCCAAGCAACTACTCTGGGGCCAACAAGATTTCTTCTGAACGTCACATTTGGTGGAGAATTGCCCAACACTTAAGCGAGCGTATCGCTTTTGTGGCGTCCAAGGACTATATTGTATAAAGCTGGATATTGTTCCCGGAGCGAGGTAGATCCTAGCCACCTATCCTCCCAGAACCTTATCTCCGAACCATTTTTAATGGAGAAAGAACCATATTGGAAGAAGAATTTCTTCGTCTCCATTAGGCCAGCCCAGAAATGTGAATCACCAAGTTTCCAAGAAACCTGTGATAACGCACTTGAGCCAATATATTTCCTCCTAAGAAGAGTCTGCCATACCCCGTTGATACGTCCATTTTGCATCACTATATTGTATCATAATTTACTGTTATTCATTGATATATTTCATATTTAGATATGATTCTTATGTTATTTCATCTTATTTTGCATGTTTGATGATTATTGGGAGATTGACTACCGGAGTCAGAATTTAGCTGGAAAAAGCACCGTCAAGACACTATATTTCTGGAGTTCCAAAAATCACGACAAATATGCAGAAGCTCCTATTTTACAAGAAGACGGAGGCTACCAAAAGGGGAGGCCGAGATGGGCCACGAGGGGCCCACGCCACCCTTGGGCGCGGGGCCCACCTTGGCCGCGCCGAGGTCTGGCGTTGCGCCCCTGGCCCACCTCTGGCGACCCCCCTTCGCGTACATCTTCCACTCAACCCTAATCTTCACGGAGGGGGATCGAATAAATATTCCGCCGCCTCCACGGGACAGAAACCACAGAGCGAGAAAAAGCTCTCCGGCAGGGAGAAATCTGCCGGGGAAATCCCCTCCACCGCCATCGTCATCGCCATCACGCTGGACTTCATCGGGATCATTATCATCATCATCTCCACCGCCATCACCATCATCTCCACCGCTCCATTTCGTTCCGCTGTAACATCTAGGGCTGTACTTTGTCTAGTTCATAGGGGGAACTCTCCCAGTGTTAATTACTCTTTGTGGTTGATGCTATTGAGTTTTATCGGTGAATTAAGGTTTATCTCCAGATTGTTATTCATCATTATATCACCTCTGATCTTGAGGACATGGGAAAGTCTTGTCACTAGTAGTGGAATTATGTTGAGTAATATTTAATGGTTTGATATTTAAGTTGTGGTGTTATTCTTCTAGTGGTGTCATGTGAACGTCGACTACATGACACTTCACCTTTATGGGCCTAGGCGAATGCATTGTGTAGTTGGTCACTAATTGTGGGGTTTCCGGAGTGACAGAAACCTAAACCCCCGTAAGTAAACCGGTGCACGAGGGAGTGTAGGATCTCA
Source organism: Poa pratensis (assembly GCA_947311845.1). Lineage (NCBI taxonomy): Eukaryota > Viridiplantae > Streptophyta > Magnoliopsida > Poales > Poaceae > Poa > Poa pratensis. The sequence goes on from CAMZMU010000060.1 coordinate 43,947,132, forward strand.
GAGTTTAAGGCTGTGGTTAGATTTATCTTAATTACTTGCTTGTAATTGCGGATGCTTACAAGGGGTATAATCACAAGTATGTATTAGTCCAAGTAAGGGTGGTGCATTAGCATAGGTTCACCCACACAACACTTATCAAAACAATAAAGATTAATCAACTGTATGAAGCGAAAGCACTTGACGCAATTCCCGTGTGTCCTCAAGAACATTTGGTCATCATAAGTAAACCAATCGGATTGTCCTTTGCTCTAAAAAGGATTGGTCCACTCGCTGCAACTATTATTGCTCTCTTTTATTTATTTGTATTTTATTTATTTGCTATATCAAAAACCACTAAAAACTTGTCTGCTAGTGTCTACAGTGAAACCTTGACTGAAACTACTTGTCAACACGTTCTGCTCCTCATTGGGTTCGACACTCTTATATATTTATCGAAAGTACTACGATACACCCCCTATACTTGTGGGTCATCACCCGTCTTCGGTTAGAAGATTAAACAGCCATTTACCAAGAATGACTCTGTTCTTGACCTCAAGGTCATGAATCCTCAGACCACCATGGTCCTTCGGGCAGCACACTACATCCCATTTGGCTAGCCGGTATTTCTTTTTCTTGTTGTCCCTTTGCCAAAAGAATCTAGATCGAAAGTAGTCCAATCGATGCATGACTCCCTTTGATAATTGGAAGAAGGATATCATATAAAGTACCATATTAGTTAGTAATAAATTTATGAGAACCAATCTACCACCTAGGGATAGTAGTTTTCCTTTCCAACTACTCAATCTCTTTTGTAGTCTCTCCTCGACATGTTTCCATTGAGCAATCGTTAGCCTCCGAAAGTGAATTGGGATGCCTAGATAGTTTATTGGAAACTGGCCTAACCCACAGCCAAAAAGTTCAGCATACTCAGGAGCCTCGTCTTGAGCCTCGCCGAAACAAAACAATTCACTTTTATGGAAGTTAATTTTTAGACCGGAAAGTTGCTCGAACGCTGATAATATTAATTCCAGGTTTCTTGCTTTTTCCATGTCATGTTCCATAAATAGAATCGTATCGTCTGCATATTGAAGAATTGATAACCCGCCATCTACAAGATGAGGTACCAGCCCTTCGATTTGCCCATCCAACTTGGCGCGCTAAATGATTATAGCTAGCATATCAGCAACTATATTAAATAATATAGGTGATAATGGGTCGCCTTGTCGTAATCCCTTTTTCGTTTGGAAGTATCTACCAACAACATCATTAACTTTGATGGCGACACTTCCTCCGAAAACGAAATTATGAATCATAGCACGCCAGTCCTCAGAAAAACCTTTCATTCTGAGTGTTTGTTGGAGGAAAGAACACTTGACTTTATCATAAGCCTTTTCGAAAATCTATTTTTAAAATAATCACATTTAACTTTTTCCGATGTAAATCATGCACTGTTTCATGTAAGATCACAACCCCATCAAGGATATTGCGACCTTGCATAAAAGCGGTCTGAGTTGGTCTCACAACATGATAAGCCACCGAATTAAGCCTAATAGTAGCAGTTTTAGTGAAAATTTTGAAGCTAACGTTTAGAAGACATATAGGCATGTATTGCTGGATCCTTTCTGCTTCATTAACCTTTGTCAACAAAATTATCTCACCGAAATTTAGACGAAATAGCTCGAGTTATCCAGCATGCAAAGCATGAAACATTCAAGCAAGTCCGATTGGATTACTTCCCAAACGTCTGATAAAACTCAGCTGGGAAACCATCCAGACCCGGTGCTTTGTTGTGTTCCATTTGGAATACCGCCTTCTTAACCTCTTCCTCAGAGTAAGAAGCTGTAAGGTGGGCATTTTCTGATCGGAAACTTGCGGGATATCAACTATTCGGGATTCATCCAGTGAAAATTATCTGCATCTGGCTCTCCAAACAGATTCTGTAGTACTTCGTAATGTATGATTTGAGTTCCTCATGACCTTCAATCGTGCCCTCCTCTTGGACTAGAGAATGAATAAGTTTTTCCTATGTTGTCATTGGCTAGACTATGAAAGTATCTCGTATTCGAATCTCTCTCCAAAATAAATTGGGCTTTTGATCGTTGGTACCATTTGAGCTCCTCTTCACGAAGAAGACCCGCCATCTCCGCATTAGATTATTTTTTAAGTCAATCTCTTGCGTTGACAGCGGTCTCACTTCAGCAAAAGCCTCTAATTCATCAATAATAGATGACAGTCTAAGCTTCTCCTTCTTAGCTGGCCTACCATGTGTTTAGCCCAACCACTCAGGTGTTTGCGCAAAGCGCGTATTTTGTTGTTCCACCTTTGGATCGGATTATTACTAGGCACCGGCCTCTCCACACCATTTAATCATTTCGAAAAAACCTTCCCTATGTAACCATCCCAATTCAAATTTGAACTGACGTTTACAACATGGATTAGGTGTTCCCGTGGTTAGAAGTATGGGAGCATGATCTGACAACGCCTCGACATGTTCGAGAGCCCGTACTGAGACCATTGGGAATTTAACTTCCCAATCGGAGTCCATCAATACATGGTCCAACTTCTCGTATGTCGGCTCGTCTCTTAAATCAAGGTGTCAATTACAGCATTGAATAAGATCGGCCAACGTGTCAAATCAACCTCTACTCTTCTCATGCGGGAACCTTAACAAATTAAAATCACCACCTATAATAATAGGATATGGATTGTCTTTTGCCAGGTTTACCAACTCGTAGAGAAAAGCAGTCTTATGCTCATCCTGGGCTACTGCATACAGCGACAAGACTCCATATAAAGTTGTCGACTTTGTTACGGATGTGGAACTTAATATGAAATTTCCCTTCCGAACTAGCCAATACATCCATGGTTTTTTTCTGACGCCTAGTAATAAGCCCCCAGATCTGCCATGTGGTGGACGGGACTTCCATGTGAATTCTACACCACCAGATAGCGGTTGAGTAGACTCGCAGAGAAATCACGTTTACCAGTTTCAGAAATTCCAACAAAATCAATCGATGATCCGAATAGAATCAGCAATACGCGCATGTTTAGCCAAGTCACGAAGACCTCTGCTATTCTCGAAACAATTGGAGATGTGGACAACTTCGCCTTTTTACGTGGCTTTTATTATTTCTTTTACGAGAGTCTGCTTTGGATTTACGGGCAGACGCTTTCAAGTCATATAATGAACTTAGCATCGCCTCATCTAAGCCACCCTCCGATACATCACCCACTAGATGTGAGAGGAGCTGGACATCAATTGTGCATGTTGCTCCTCCTCGTCCATGTGAGTAGCTAGTAAACAACTTACACGAGTCTTTTGGTGTGACTGTTAACCGGTCATGTTCCAATTTTCTCAGTGCATTAGTCGACATAGCAGTGGTTGTAACATTATTACCCAAAGAAACTCCTACTCTATTCAATTTAGCTGAAATGCTTGAATTTGAAAAAGCAAGAAAAGACTTTGGCGTGTTGTTCATACCAGCGGTGTATTTGCACCATATAAGAGAATCACCACGTTTTTTGATCGATACCATGTGTGGTTATCCATGTCCATATACACATACTAGGGGGTTTAGGGCATGCTAGTATTTCTTTTTTTCTTTGGATTGACATGCTAGGATTTAGAGGCATCACATCGTCCCATGGAGGTACCATATGACGGGATGGATGCTCGAGTAAGCTCCGCGCCAGTAATCGTCCCTACGATGCATCGATGCACATTGCAGCTCTAGGATCAAGCCAAGGACACTCTCTAGATGAGGATCCTGCGTAGCATCCGACACCATAGGATAATTCATGAACGGCCCTCACAGGTCTCCGCTCGCTTGCTAACTGAAACCCATGGGTGGTTGGCGTAGGGGCAAAAAAGGCGCAGGCTGAAGTACCCTCCCCATGGTTTCCCTCGCCTACCCTACAGTCTCCTCCCACGCACCCGCCACCGCCACTTGATACCTCTCCGCCTGTCAGCTGCAGCAAGCGCCTTTTCGTCTACCTCCGCTCTGTCCACACTCCCCGCGTGGCCCTTGCAGCGCCGCCCACCAGCTGCGGCACGACACCTTACGGGAAAGCATACCATCATCATGTCTGGGATCAGTGGGAGGTCGCTCTGTGCGTTGCGATCAGCGCAAGTAGATTGAGCCGACGTTTCCTCTAGGTTGCACAATCAGAATCTGCTGTGTTTGCTATTTTCACGGTTTGACCGTTGATGGCTCATGGCTGCATTCGGATTTTCATTAAGTCAATTTCACTGCATTGGCTTGGACGGCAGGATGGAATGCTGCAATTTCCTGAATGTCCTCATCGATCCCACATATATATTTGATAATTCCATAGTAGTCTCATCGTTACTTCCATTGCACTGTAAATCTGCAATCCTAGGCTTTGTTGTACGCTGGACCTTTCATAGTGTGGTTACATGTGCGGATGTGCCTTTCCCTTCAGTCTTCAGACATACTCCTATTTCATAAGAACCAGGAAAGGATAGACTCATAGTTTGCTAATACTCACCTTTCAGTGCATTTAATTAACCAAACTACGTGACTATACTTCCTGTCGGAATTATGATCACATTGGTTTGGCATGGTCCTCGTACAAGCATGCTCTCAAGCTGGTGCTGTTGGACCAGCTCCACTGTTTTCAAAGACATTTGCAGTGCAGACCTACACGATTCGCTGCTGAAGATTTTTTAGGCCACACACATTCTCGAGCGACTGCTATGGTATCCACATGCGCACGAAGTTTTAGATTTATAACCATTGAACCGAGAAATAGAGTTGTATTACAAAATTATTGTGTGAATGCAGAGGGTCGGTTGCTAGAGACTTGCTAAAGAATGGTCAATTGATTGATTGGCGCTTGCTATTAAAAGCATTATGTAGGATTTTAGCATTGATCTGCAGCAAAAGGCATCTCTCTTTGCTGCTTGTAGAAGGCGTCATTCCCTTGTGGGTGCAAAAATCTGCAACAAACTGCTAGAAAACTTAAGTGAGCACAAGACTATCCGACTTACAAGTATGATTAAGTGATTACATTGCCTTTTCCGTATTATGGACATTATCATGAGAAATAGTAATGTATGAACTCATTGTTTACTTCACCTATCGGTGCGGCTACTTAAGAAAAATATGTGACTACACTCATGGCCATGAGGTAAACGGTCTAGGCCAACACCCCATGTCGGTGTCATTAGCTCGGTTAGCCTGATTTGGACCTAAGGTGTCACTTATACATCTTGACGTAAGAAGCTAAACAATTTACATGTTGGTAGACCTACGATAAGTTTTTGTACTTACCATGAATACTATTCCATTTAATCACATGGCAAACTATTAAAAAGGTGAAACATGCCATAAGAAATTAAACATTTGGCCATTTCTGCTGAATAAATATCATAATACATGAGCAAGTTATTTCCACCTAAAATTTTATAGAAGCTTCAAAATGATCTAAAGCTTAAATTGGCTTGACATAAAGTCCTGATATTTACATGATAAGTGAGCTGTAAATTATTGCCACAATTAACGCCGCACATAGTATGACAACAAATGTAGAGATTCGAATAGTTTTTTTTTAGATAAGGGGGTGCGAATCCCCGGCCTCCTCTGCATCAAAAAGATGCACACAGTCTTCCACAAATATTTAAACTCCAAAATATCAAGTTTTACAATTCACGGATCACATAAGGTGGCTACAAAGATCAGCCACTCAAACAGAGATGTACTAAGCATCAATTCTTCTAGTATGAAGCCACCCAGCCCGACTGAAGATAGCCTGCACGACTGTCAATATACGGGTACATCCGGCATCCATAAGTCCACGTTGATCCACCGGTAACAGGAATGACCATGAATGGATCCAGTAGCACGCCTTGTGTATAACCTGCAAATAATGAGTAGAATTTGTTTTGTTAAAAACAATATCATTTCTACAATTCCAAATCGCCCACAAAATGGCCGCTACACCAATTCGAATGCGAGCATTCGTCACTTTATCTATCCCATTCAACCAGCTACCAAATAAGTTCGCAATACTAGTAGGCGGGTATACATTAAAAGTAAAGTGAACTAATCGCCAAATGTCTCTAGCAAAAGTGCATTTGATAAATAGATGCTCAGCAGATTCATCCGCATCACAGAAGATGCATTTCTTGCATCCTATCCACCGCCGTTTAGCCAAATTATCTTTTGTCAACAATTCCTTTCTATTAAGAAACCATAGAAATATTTTAATATTCAATGGTATCTTCAATTTCCATAGGTATTTACGCAAATACCTAGTATGGCCATTTAAAAGATCTTCGTAGTAGGATTTTACCGTAAAAATTCCATTATTAGTAAGAGACCATTTAAATTTATCAGGTTCATCCGTTAGAGTTATTCGCATCAACCGCTCTACTAGATGAAACCATTCCGATCTCCTTTGTCCTAGTAATGCCCGTCGAAAAGGGAGATTAATAGGAACCACCCAATAACATCAGCCACCGTACTGTGTTTATTCGAGACAATGGCATACAACGATGGATACTCGGTTTGAAGTGACACGGCCCTAACCAGGCGTCCTCCCAAAACTGAGCCTGCTCCCCGTTCCCAATTAGAAATTTACCACGCTGGATGAAATCATCTTTAACCTTTATAATCCCTTTCCAAAAAGGTGAGTCAAAAGGTTTAGCTTGCACTTGAGATAATGCTTTATCCCCCAAATATTTATTGACTAATATTTCTTTCCAGACTCCCTCTTCATTTAATAGTTTATAAAGCCACTTACTCAATAGGCATTTATTTTTAATCTCCAAAACTGCAATTCCCAAACCTCCTTGATCTTTCGGCCTGCATACTATATTCCACTTCGTGAGTCTATATTTTCTTTTAAGTTGATCACTTTGCCAAAAAAACCATGACCGGTAATAATCTAATCTTTTCCGAACCCCTTTAGGTATTTCAAAAAAAAAGAGTAGAAACATTCGTAAGCTTGTTAGCACTGAATTGATCAACACAAGACGGTCCCCATAAGACAACATCTTGGCTACCCAGGCCGCCAATTTCCTCTCAAACCGATCTTCTACTATTTTCCACTCTTTGTTCAGTAGTTTACGATGGTGAATCGGAATTCCCAAATATCTAAATGGAAGCGATCCTAGTTCACAACTCAAAATACGTCGGTACTCCTCTTGATCATCTTTAGCTTTTCCAAAGCAATACAATTCACTCTTATGAAAGTTGATTTTTAACCCTGATAGTTGTTCAAAAAAAGCCAATATCAATTTCATGTTCACAGCCTTCGCAATGTCGTGCTCAAGAAATAAGATCGTATCATCTGCATATTGGAGGATTGAGACCCCACCTTCAACTAGATGCGGTACAAGTCCCCCTACTTGGCCATCCTCCTTTGCACGAGAAATTAAGATAGCCAACATATCTAACTAGGTTAAATAGTAGAGGAGACAACGGATCCCCTTGTCGCAGTCCTTTGAGGGTTTAGAAGTAATGACCGATATCATCATTAACACGAATCCCAACACTCCCTCCCTGAACAAACCGCGCCACCCAGTCACACCATTGCGGTGCAAACCCTTTCATTCGAATAGTTGGTACAATATGAGGACTATTTGCGAGAGAAGACGATATAAGCTAGCCGAAGAGCTAGAGCATCGCTCCCAAGTTATGCCCAACATATATACGAGAGGAACACCACTTCTTCTGATGGATACTTAGTGTGGTTATCCTTGTCCATATACGTACACATACAGAGAGCATGCTAGGATTTAGAGGCATCAAGAATGACATCATCCCAGAGCTCTTCACTATGACGGGCAAGGTGCGCCGGTAAGCTCCAGGCTAATATTCGTCCCTAAGGTATATCGTTGCACAATGCAGCTCGAGAGCAAGGTGGTGTACGGTATGCTAGATTGCAGATCAGGATCGTGCGTACGTCCGCAACGGTTTGAGTGAGAGACTTATAGCTAGTGCGTGGATTTCAATATTTCGAAAATAACGATGCCGCTAGATTCAAGAGGGAACCTTGTAAGCCTGTAACATGATTACATAAACACCTACCTCAACGATAGGATAATACAGGAACGGCCCTCGTAGCATCTCCGTTAGCTCGCTACCTGCAAGGCTGTAGAGGGGGAAAAGGTCGCTTTGGAGTCAAGGATGTGGACGTGCTTATAAGGCCATACAAAAGACATGTGGAATTTATAACGCACCATTTCTTGAGAGTGCGCTAGCATCCAAACTCAAGAATGTTGACTTGCTTTTAGGGCCACATGTGTCGGCATCATATATAGCGAGGTCTGATCTTGAATTGTGGAAAAATGGTTGAACTCCCTCGCCTCTTGCGCCAGGGTACGTGATTGATTTTTCTGGCGGCTGCAGCTGATACAGGCCAAACTTGGACAATGAGTTGTTTCTAAGGACAAATCTGGTTGTTTTTAGACAGCAATCTGGTTGAGAGATCGTAAGTGATACTCCCGCTGGTCAGGATTATTAGGCGCCTAATTAAGGTCCCGCAGAGCGACCAAGGAAAGAGGTTAGTCGCCAAGAGAAATTAGTCTCTCCCATTTTTTTTAAGCCAATCAGTTAGAAAGCATGCAACACCTGATCTGATAGTGAAGAGTAAATGGCACTGGCGGTCACACAACTCGTCCGCTATGTGCACTTAAGTCACACAACTGGAGAACGTGATTTTTTGGTCACACAACTAGACTTTTGGTGCACGCAGGTCACAAACCTCACATGTCAGTCCGTTTTCCGTTGCAGGAGTGCTGACGTGGTAATTTTGCAGAAAACCCCCTGTATTTTTGGACATTTCGCAAAAAACCAAATTTGGGTCCAATTACAGGGTTTTTTTGCAAAATGTCCAAAAATATAGGGGGTTTTCTGCAAAATTACGTGCACTCCTGCAACGGAAACGGACTGACATGTAGGGTTTGTGACATACGTGCACCAAAAATCCAGTTGTGTGACCAAAAAATCACGTTCTCCAGTTGTGTGACTTAAGTGCACGTAGCGGACGAGTTGTGTGACCGCCGGTGCCATTTACTCGATAGTGAAGGCAGGCACAACTCCATTGTCGTCTTCTAGCCCAAGCTCCGTGAGGCCGCCATGTCATAACATCCGGTTGTATCCGCAATCCGCGGAGATATTTCTCCTGAAAATGTAAGAGCTAGCTCTTCCACACAAGTTAACGACTGAGTCTCCCTTTCCAGGTGCACTGCTCCGCTGTTCGACGATGTAGCTTGTGGAAGGGAATGTACCAATGAAATTCGCAGCAGTGCAAATCCGACTTGTATTCCAACGTGCGTGTATGCCTTTTATCTACTCTATATAAACCGCGCCACTCCCATGCCATTTCAATCACACCACCTCGATCGTAGCAAGCTTCAAGCCTGCAACATAACACTTAATCAGATGGGTATGGCGGTGTTCACGTCGTTCATGGCTCTCGGGCTAGCAGCGATCCTCCTCTCCCCGGCGGCCGCGCAGAACTGCGGCTGCCAGGCGGGCTTCTGCTGCAGCCAATACGGTTACTGCGGCAAAGACGCCTCGTACTGTGGCACAGGGTGCCAGGCCGGCCCGTGTACCGGCAGCAGCGGCGGCGGAGGTGTGGGCGGCATTGTCACCGATGCTTTCTTCAACGGAATCAAGTCCCAGTCGAGCGGCAGTTGCGCAGGCCAGAGCTTCTACACCCGCCAGGCGTTTTTGACCGCCGCCGCTGCGCCTGCGTACTCCGGCTTCGGGTCGGGAAGCTCCGACGCCGCCAAACGCGAGATGGCCGCCTTCTTCGCCCACGTCACGCATGAGACCGGATGTAATTTTTATCCGTCACATACTCCCTCCGTTCCATAATAATCTGCATTCTATACTATTATTTTGTTTCATATATTATTCCCTCTGCTCCTAGATAATCAACGGCAACAACTAAACAACTAAGCAGCATCTCTCTTTTTCTGTTGGAAATGGAACACACGCATGTTGCATCTAGGAGTATTTTTAACTCACGTTAATGCTATACGCAGACTTCTGCTACATCGAGGAGAGGAACGGTGCTAGCAACAACTACTGCGACACCCGATACCCGCAGTGGCCGTGCTCCCCGGGGGCGACGTACTACGGCCGCGGGCCGCTGCAGATCTCGTACAACTACAACTACGGAGCGGCGGGGCAGAGCATCGGCTTCGACGGGCTGAAGAACCCGCAGACGGTGGCGCAGGACAATGTGGTGTCGTTCAAGACGGCGCTGTGGTTCTGGATGAACAACGTCCATGGGGTGCTGTCGCAGGGGTTCGGCGCCACCATCAGGGCCATCAACGGCGCCGTCGAGTGCGACGGCAAGAACACCGCTGAGATGAACGCGCGTGTGGCCTTATACCAGAACTACTGCCGCCAGCTCGGCGTCGACGCCGGGGGAAACCTCACTTGCTAGACGTACAACATACACCGACGTGGGTGCAATAACATACTAAGAAATGTTATGATATATTGGAATAATGCATGGAGCACCAATAATACTCTGTATCAACTTGTCCTTGCTACAGTAGCTCCTTGTAACTTTCAAGCCTTTTTTACATACACGAGAGTCCCAAGTCGGCGAAAATACCATGGTGGAAGTACATGAATCTGAACTTTAATTATCTCATACTTAAAGTTTCAGAAATTTTGAGATAATCACGCACGTACATATTCTCTCGATACGTACTCGTGCAATATTAGGATCAAACATGGCCTACACAAAAAGGGAAGGTAGAACTTTGTATTTTTCGCACCGTAAAAATCAGGTCATCGTACATACCTTGGACACTTCGTGCTTTTCACACAAGTCACACGTAGTTTTTTTTTAGTTTCAAACTTGACATACACATACCTTTTTTTTGCGGTGTTACATACCCACACACATCTCTACATGCATGATTTATGCCATATTTTTTATTCTATTTAATATGTTTCGATTTTATTGTTTATCGGGATTGACATGCACCCATGTCCACCAAATCCGTGTGCCTAAGTCTGGCTTTGTTTTGAAATGATATATCTCCTCCTGAGCCTTGGCCAATCATCGCATCGCTCGCCAAATTAAGGTTAGGGCTGAGGGAAATCCAAACTGAAAGCCATGAGGAGATGAGGATCTCTTTAGAGCATATCCAACGCGCCCCCAAAATGTGTCTGCCACCCCCACAAACGGAGGCTACTTTGGAGGATCATGAACACTTTTCCGGCACCAGCCGGCAAGGGTGGTGAGCTGATTCAAATGTCTGAACACTTTTCCGGCCCAATGGGGTCGGTTGCCCCCCAGCAGCGGCCACAAAACCAAAAAATACTTGTACACAAAAATATAAATTTAATATTGGAAATGCATTCCTACCTTTTTAATATTTTGCATGAACACAATTTAAACTAACCTAACCCTAACCTAAACCATATTGTTGGAGACGGTGAGGATGTCGACCTCCTCCACCGACATGCACAACACTTGCATGAGGCTTGTGTGTCATCCGGGTCCGTGGAATGGAAGTATGGCAGCCCCGACGTGCTCTCCGATGCGCGCAAGGCGTGCAACAAGCCCGACATGTCGGCGGTATCATCAGGGTCACGCAGAGGCGAGGGGGCGTGGAAAACCGACGTTAGCTCCCCTCGCTCCTTCTTCGGCGCGCGGAGGGCCACCCCACCCTGCGGTGGCGAGCGTGCCTCCATGTATGTCGGTAGCTAGTAGGAGTGCTGGCGGGCATTGAAAGTTTCTAGCATGGAGGGATACGGAGAGGTGCGGGGAAATGGCCGACGCACCATGCCGGGAGGGTTAAATAAAGAGGCCGGTGGCGCTGGTTTAATACCGACGACGCGTCGATTTAATTTAGGACCGTCGCCGTGTTGGGAAGCAGTAAGGCCTGCCCGGGGAACCGAGGAGGTCGGTTTGCGCCATTGAACAACACTGATCGGCAAGCATCTCTGCTGATGAGAGGCTGGATCCACGTGTCGGAGTGTTTGTGGCGGGTGCGTCTGGCATACGGCACCCTCCAGCGCCGAGGGTTGTATTCGGACAGATTTTCGTGCTGTTGAGTCCCATGGCTGTGCCGCTAGGAAGTAGGAACCATTTTCATGCTTGGACCTTCGTTGGAACGATGGAGACTGGAGAGGGTTATGGGGGCGGCCGCCCGTAGAGCCTGGCTGCTATCAGCAGTTTCCTTGCATGTTTCGACTTCCGATTACATGCATAATGGCAAAAAATAGTTATTGTGACATGGACGCGCTAGCAGCTAGGAGCTTTATGCTGTGGCAGTCAGGCACGGCGGCCCATACATTGCTGAAGTCGAACAAAAAATTGACGCGTGATGTTGTTGTTTTGGATGTCGCCGATCCGGTCGCCACCTCGCAAGCGAGATATTAAACACACGGACGGGGCTGGTCAGATCCTGGCTTCCTGGCCAGGCAATTAATCCACATATCATGCCAAAGTGAGGTGCATTTTTCATGGCCAAGCCGATCGAAAGCTCCAACCATCACCCATGCCGTCATGCATGGCTTGTGCGGCCTGTACGGTAAACACATACATCCAGCCTGTTGATCAGCTGCCGTCGTCTGGACCTGGAACCGGAAGGCCGCATTGTGCTTTGACCTAATGAAATTACTAAATGTAACTCTTCTTCATTTTAAGTTCCATCAGTAGTCTCTCGGTTTGTCTCCAAGAAAAAAAAACTTTCGTCGTCCATGAATGAGTTTTAATTGCGCCGGTGAATTTAAGCTCTCTGTTTATTGAAATCATCCATCCATCAATACAAACCAAAATTGCATGTATGCTAGTGCATAACAAAGCTGGCTTTCTTACTTTGTACTTTAGGTCATACAAATTGTGAAATTTTAGCGAATTTCTTTATGTCATGCAAATTGTTAAATTTTAGCGAAGCTACTTCCTCTCTAAAACTATTTACCCCATTTAAGGGTTGGTATGGTCTGAAGTGTACGTGCCATATTGGCTACTAATACAAACGCGTTGGGAAAAAAATTGAGAGAGTGTAGGCAAAAGTTAATAGAACGTAATATATATCCTGAAGAAGATGATGACAAATCCAATTATATATTTTCGCTAATCAGTCTACATATTGTATTTTATATATTAGTCAAAACTATAATTTTTTACAACACAACTTTTACATATTAGGAGAAGTTTTTAACAAAGCAAAATTAAAAGTCGACAAGAACAATTTCACCATCCCACAGAATTTTTGTCTGCTAACTTGTGCAAATGTAACTAGAAGAGGAAGAAGAAGGTAGATCAAGAGATGGAACCGCCGCCACCGAAAAGGACCGGCACCAGCGACAAGAGCAAGACTGCAAGAGCGATGAATGGGAGCTCGACGATGACGCGCTTTGTGGCATTGACGAAAATATCACATCAATTTTGACTAAGTCAGTCGTCGTGCATGATGTGCCTTTTCAATTCTACAAAAATGAGCCGACAAAAAGCCATTACATAAAGGGTGAGGACATGGTGCATAGGTGACAGGTACCGATGTTGAGGGACGAGTTGAGATAGTTGCACAACAATTAATTTGGAATTCTAATCCTCATAGAATCGTGGTTACAGATTATTCGATATTACAGCACATGCAAATTTGTTGGAGCCGTTCAAGTTCGGGATAACTTGGCCGAGTTTGTTTGATCTCTACAACTTTCATGAGCTGTACAACAAGTGATCAGGTTATATGGGCGGTCCATATGACCTCCTAAACCGTTCGATTGCACAACGATTTGCGCAAAGTGGACCCTGAGTGATTTTGTGTACATGATCAGTGCTAAACACTCCTCCGGAGTGCCACTTAGTTGGACCCCAAGCGTAGGATGTTTTAGGAACGGTTGGCAACTTTTCCTTAATGACCAAGGTTATCGAACTTATGGGAGGCTTGTTGGTGTCATAGTTTAAAAACTGAACCGCCTAACCCAACCGGCCAGGCTATCGGTTCAGATTTTCACCGGTTGGTCCGTCAGTTCATCCATTCATTGGCGACCGAAAACCTGAATTTTGAGGCCATATTTATTTAAAAAATGACCACGTATCAAATTAATAAACAAAATATTGGATATAATGCATCAAAATAATATCGAAGTGTTGCTAGCCTAGTTGTTCATTGGGTCTTTAGTGTGTTGCCTCGGTGTCAGGTGTTCAATCCCTAGCTTTCACACTGTTTTTCTGAATATTTTTTGATTTTTTACTAAAATATCAATGCATGCTGAAAAATCAGACAAGCAGCAGATGAAGCATAAAAGTGTATACCAATGATGAAAAAAGAGGCACGGGGCATAGTACTTGTTAAATATAAAGCCTAACCTTTTCCATCACTTCGGACTTTTGTGATAATTGGCTCCTGCATCAATTCAATTTACTATCGTATCAGAGCGAAGTGGTCTCAGGTTCAAGGCTCGGCTAACGCGCTATCCAATATGGTATCAAAGTACACACCCCATATGTTTCATATAGTCCTCATGTGCTCAATCAAGCACGCATGCACCCACTAAATCATGCATGCACACCCTGTAGTCCAGAACGATGGTATCTAGATTATCTTAAAACTAAAATTTTAGATGCAAATTTGTTGGCACTTTAATCGTTTAACTGATTCGTAATCTATTCGCATGGTTTGTTGTGACAAGATCTTCTAAAAAAATCCATGTCATTATGTTTTGATAATTTTTTGTTGTCTGTAGTTGTTATGTTAGTATAGTTTAAAGTCTCTACGTTAGCAGACTATAGTCACTTACTTACCTACTTATTAAACATAATTCCAGCGTATGTAAGATTTGATTATAGTAAATCCAAAATATGATACATCACTTATTACCTACTAACTACTTCATTCTTCCGTACTCTCCTCTCTACACTTGCTAACATTGCAATATCTATAACATAAAAAATAGTACTTGGCAATCTTTCACCACTGACAATTATAACCATCATATCATAAAATGGTAGTTTGTGGCGATGATTATTGTTACTGAGACATAATTAAACTAGATCTTGTTGCGAAGCACTCAACCTTGAACATGAATCATTAGTCGAATCAAGTTTGGAAAATAAAATTTTCTTTTGAATTTACAATAGACGGTTTGAGTTAGATGACCATGAGAAGGTAAATCATCCCTACACTAGTGACCTTGTCCTCAATTCTAATTCATAGGTGTTGTATGAAAGGAGGTAGACAACACCCAAAGGGGTTGATTCTTGTGATTGCCCGTGCTCATGTTGATAGATAGATAGAGAGAGATAGAGAGAGAGAGAGATTAATTGTGGATTTTTTGGACCACCTGGTGGCTTTACGTTTGTACTGTAAAATATATCACTCAATACTTAACCCTGTCTAGTTCGTCGTGTGAATGCGTGCAAAAGGAGTAAAGGCAAAGCTTTGCGCTTTACTACCACCAAGAAGAGTAATTTCAATTAAAATGTCATCTAATATCATATATGATTGCATCTGCTAGTTGAAATTAATTATCTTGCCATAAGTATTTTTACGCTTGTCCGTAAGCATAACCAAATAATGTTAAAGATGTATATCGTGCTGCTTTCTTAAACTTAGTAATGGAACATGTCCTCGGATAATTTGAGAACTTTGCATGAGTTTTTTAAATGTTAACTATCAATATTGCAAGAACTAGTAATGAATGAGCTCATTCAAGATTCAATCTGACAGGTTAGTCAAACTATGTGACAAGTGTCTGCTTGGACATTATGCAAACGGTTTAGGTAAGCATCCCATCTTGTTGTCATTAGCTTGATCAGCTAGCCTCGTTTGGACCTAAAAATTTATAAGTTGATGTACTAAACTAGATATCTACGACAAATTTATGTAGTTACCATGTATATTGTTCTATTTTTAATTTGAAATTATAATTAAAGCAGATGGAAAACAATTAAACTGTGAATAATGCGGTAAGAAATGAAACATTTGGCCCTTGGTTATGTATACCATAATACATAAAAAAGGTATGTCCACCTAATTTTTTTGTAGAAGCTTCAACATTGGGCAAATCGTAAATTGGCTCAATAAAGTTCTAAATTTTTGGTGATAAGTGAACCGTAAATGGTAGCCACACTTAAAATTGCACATAGTACGACAAAAATGTGGAGAATCAAAAAGTGGGTAGAAGATTAAAGTTTCACACACCACTCGCACGAGGGAAAGACAATATAAGCCTGCCAAAAAGCGTTGGTCCCATGTTATGTCCACCATATAAGAGGTTCACTACAATTTTGGATGGATGCTATGTGCTGTTTGGTTCTCCATCTCCATACTCACACGAGGGGATTTAGGGCATGCTGGATTTTATTTTTGGATTATCATGCTAGGATTTACAGGCATGAAGAATGACATCTTCCCGCATATCAACGATGTCACTGGCTAGATTTATAACCATTGAACTAAGCTAGATCTAGCTTTCTAGTACTGGAAATCCTTGTAGCCATAGAGTTTTTGGTTGTTTCATGATTGCTAGAGAATGCCCAGTTAAAAATTGCCGTCTTGTTTCTTCTTCGAAAAGGAGGTTAAAACCCTAGCCATCTTCATCTTGTGATGCACACAACCAATTTTATTAATTATTAAGACAACACCTACGACAGAGTCGACTTGTTCCGGAACATTGCATGACTAGGTGAAATAATAACTAGTATTATTGCGACAATTAAAGTTGTGCAATAACAAATGCGTGGAATCAAAATGCGGGTACCAAATTAAAAGTGTCATACATCACATGAGAAGGTAATATAAGCCAGCTGAAGAATCGATCCCATCTTATGGTTGCTCGCTTTATTTTAGAGGTTTGAGATTATCCATATGTGTGCTAATACCAAGTGAACTAAGGCATGCTAGGATTTGGAGGCATGGGGAATGCATCTTCCTATCAAGGTGTTATTGTGTGGACTCGCCAATAATTTACACATCCAAATCAAGATACACCCCTATGTCACATCTTTGATTGCCACCCCCACTGAGATTTCCTCCTTGGCAGGGTGCTAAATAGTTGGAGAAAGCATATAGCAGCCGTCAAGTGAAAGATTATTCTTATTTGAGACAATAGTGGTAGACTAATTTATCTATTAGTTACATTCATCCATCCATGAATTACTATCATTAGTCAATAAATATATCATGTTTGTCACATAGATTTTTTCATAACAAAATGTATGCTACAGTTAAGGGGACTTCAGATGGGGGAACTTTTGACCCGTACACACATGAGCCATAGGATAACATTCGGCTTTTCACATGGGGGAACTTCTGACCCGTGCACACATCAGCCATAAAGAACAATATATATATATATATATATATATATATATATATATATATATATATATGCATTTCGTTGTTGAAACGGCTCCTCCCTTATGTACATAGTACTAAGCGAAATAATCTATATAATCAAAATATAATTAGTCCCGTCTCATTATGAATCGAAAAGGGCTCAATTTTTATCCTATCCCCAATCAGTATTCATTCTTGAAGTATAGCCTAGGATGATGGTATCATTCTCTAGCCGAACGCGGAACATTTCGTTGGGTAGGGCTTCCGTAACTAAACCTTTGAAAGTGACTTTTGCTTCTCTCGGTTTTTTTGTCATTTTTCTCCTATTTGTCCACAAACGGTGTTGTAAATATAATATATCTAAAGAAGTACAAAGATATATATCATTCAGCTTTTCTATGACTAGTTATGGTATGTGTTCTCACATAACTCTGTAACTTTGTATGAGTGGATGAAATAATAACTTTTTAGTGTTATTGCCTCAACTAAAATTGTGCAATGCATGGAACCAAAAGGTGGGTACTAAATTAAAGCGGCACACATGCTGATCTAAATTTTATTTAAAAGCGTGACACATCACACAAGAAGGGTAATATGAGCGAGCCGAAGGGGAGCATCGATCCCATCATATGCTTGCGCTTGCTAAATGAGAGGTGTCATATTTACGCTAGAGGTTGAAATTATCCATGCGTGTGTTGATACCAAGTAAACTAAGGCTGATAGGAATTAGAGGCATGGGGAATGGTATATTGACTTGAAGGTGGTGCTGTCTAGATTCGCCGATAACCTGCACATCTAGATTCACATAAATCTCTACGGTAAATCACTGGCAACCTTAGCAAATAACCCAAGACCGTGAATCGACATTTCCTTGCCGAACTGATACTTGCCGACGAGGAGGCACCACACATCACCCTTGTAAACATGCCTTTGTCACATTTTTTTCAAAATCAATAAATTTGCCGTTGTGAACCAACATGGGAGAGAATTCTAACTCGTACGCGTGGCAGCCATAGGATAACACACGCACGGCCCTGGTGGCATCTCGCCTCGCTCGCTGCTCGCGAACAATCACCATTCACCAATGGCGATGGGTGGCTGACGAGGGAAAAAAAGAACAGCGCAATCTGAGCCCCCTCCCCATGGCCTCCCTCGCCTCCCCTCCTGTACCCTCCCACGCGCCCACCACCACGGCCGCTTGCCCCCTCCCCGCCCCGGCCGACCGCACCGGGCGCCCATCGCCATCGTACGCTTCGCTCCTCTTCTCGTCCGCCTCCGCCCGCTTCCCCCACTCCCCGCGCGCCCCCTGCAGCGCCGCCCGCCAGCGCCGGCGCGACACCGTGCGGGTAAACATCCCGTTCTCATGTCTCTGGCTCAATGCTGTGAGGTAGACTTGTTGTATGCCACAGCATCGGCGGTGTATCTCAGGCTAGTAACCTCGACCAAAATAGAGCCGCTAGCTGTTTCCTCTAGGTAACCCAATTCGAGGTTTGATTTCAGCCACGAGCACGGACTAACCGCTGACAGCTTAGCTTACTTCCAGCAAGTTGATTTTAGTGCATGTGTAATTGGGGGAGAGGATACATTCCTGCAGTTCCCTGAATGTCCTGAATCCCACACATTTCCGTGATAAGTCCCTAGTAATCTCGTCGATGATTCGATTGCGTTGTAGACCAAGTGGGCGTTGTGTTCTGGCCCTTGGGAAAACTGGAGATCGGGGAATATCACAATTCACAAGTATGATAATTGAAATTGAATGTGCCTTTCCCTTACTGCAGACATTTTTCATGACTACTAGTGATGACTGAATTCACTGTTTGCTGATAGTCACCTATCAGTGCATTTAATTAAACAAAACTATGTATTGTGTGCTGTCGGATATTACGATCACACTAATTTGACATGGTCCTGGTACTGGTACACAGGCATGCTCTCAAGCTGGTGCTGCTGGACCAGTTCCGCTGTTGAAGACACTAGTAAACATGCACGTGCACGCACGTCTCGGCTAATATAAATCTCATTTACAGTTAGTGAGTTCTTTTGTTACCAGAGCAATATATGTCATGAGTAAATCTTATAATAATTTGCAAACAACATATAATCCACACATGTTGCATCACTTAAAATTCAGAAAGCATAAATCGTACTCCCTCCGTTCTAAATTACTTGTCTCACATTTGTCTATAAACAAATGTATCTAGACACTAAACAAGTATAGATACATCCGTATTTGGACAAATACAAGTCAACTAATTTGGAACG
Organism: Poa pratensis; assembly: GCA_947311845.1. Taxonomy (NCBI): domain Eukaryota; kingdom Viridiplantae; phylum Streptophyta; class Magnoliopsida; order Poales; family Poaceae; genus Poa; species Poa pratensis. The sequence continues at coordinate 43,966,663 of CAMZMU010000060.1, forward strand.
GAGGGAGTACAATACAAGACCGGTTTGAAGAGATAGTTTAAAAACAAGTTCTAAGTAATAATTATACACTATTTATATAATTCAGAAGGCCCATCTCTTTATACGATCAATAATTTGACGTTCCAAGTTCGGAATATTGTTGACCGCTTCGTTGTCTTGACTTCAGAATATATACACCTTCTCAACTCAGAACCATCCTACGTATAAAACATTTGTTGTATAAAGTTCATGTTAAAAGTGTAGCAAATAATCATGGTTGAGAATATTCACCTTGTGTATTTGAAAAGATGACACTTCTTCAAACAATCTTTATACTGTGCAAAAAATATTAAAACTATGCAAGAAATCTTTATACTCTTTTAAAAAAATTCAAAAGCATTAAATAATCATCTTCTTCTGATCGGGCAGGACACTCATCGGACACATCTTCTGATCGGAAAAAGAAAAAATCGGACAGCCCCACACGGCCACACTCACTTTCCTCGTCACCATTCTCCACACACTCTCACCTTCCACCGCCCTCGCGACGACCTCACCCTCCCGAGACGGCCTGACCTCTCCCTGCTCTCCGGCGAGCTCGAACTTGCGGTGGCCATCCTCGCCCGCCTCGGCCGCTCGCAGAGGGAGGACGTCGACCTCTGCGCTACCGCCGTCGCCATGGCGCAGGCCGTCAGGGAGCAGGGCGTCCCCGCGACGGCCGTGCCTACTTCGCGGCCGCGGCCGCCGCGCTCTCCCCGCTCGCGCGGACGGGGCCCGTGGATGCGACAGCCTCGTCGCCGGCGCGCTCCTCGCGTTCCTCTCCTCGGCGGTGTCCTCGCTCCATTCCACCGTCGCTCGCGCCCGCGGCCGCCAGGTCGCCCCTCCCCTTGGCCTCCACTGCCGGCGTACTCCCCTACTCCGCACCCCTCGTCGATTTTGTTCGCCGAAGAGCCCGATGAGGCACTCTAGCTCGTCATGCTCTTCTGTGGCTTCCAGTCCAGGTAAGCCTCGATCTTCCTCAGATGCAAACACAAATTTGATTTTTGGGAAATCAATTGTCTGTGTGTACTAACTGCGCTGTGAGCTGAAGGCATGTAGTTGAACAAACGCATGATGATTCGATTTGTCATATGCAGGTTCTCGATGCGCTAGGCGAATCGGCTACGTGTGCTGGCGCATTACTCTTGGATGTGAGATGTCCCTGAATCCCAATTCGAGTCGCTCAACGTGCCATAGGATTTCTGTAAAGTTCAGTTAAGTTCTCGGCTCTTATCCGTTTGTTAATTTGCATAAAAAATAATCATGGTATGGATGAAATTTATGATATCTTTGCTGATTTTTTGTTCCTTCTTTAGAATCCACGAGTCAGCTGAAGATTAACACCCTATAGCAAGTTTATTTGGCCAATTATGCTTGGGGACACTGGACTGATTGGTGCAGATTTTCAGTGGATTATCAACTTCTTAAACCAGGTTAAGTTAACTTCTTAGCACTCTTTCCTTTTTTCTAATTTGCAGTGTATTGTTGCGATAATTATTGAAATCTGAAGGTTATATGCTTTAGGAGCATAGTTGAGCACGATTAAGTGGGGACATAGAAAAAACACATAATAATTTTCACTGTTGAGTTAGCAGGTGTACCCATCTGAGACTTAAGTGTTTTTTTCTGATTGTTTTTTAACTCCCCAAGTACCAAACCAATGAACACTGGTGTTTTTCTGAGTGTTTTTTATGTCTTCATATTTGCTATTTGAAAGCACGTAAGTCTGCTCAAGTTGTGAGCTGCTGTCTACCCAATTCAAATAGACTGAACCAACGTGCAACAGTCATTACCTAGCAAAGTACAGTGTGATCCAAACAATTCAAAAATACTTGCCTTGATGGTTAGGAAGGAAATTCAGAAATTTTTCGTAGCAAGGTCGAGTTATATTATACCAACAGGTTAAAATAAATTACAAGATTGATTCCATCCTCCTATAATTTCTATCAAAGATAAGGGTTTACATGTCATAATACTCCAACTACAACTGCGATTTCCATACGTGGGCATGAGGGCATTTTGTCATCTGCTATCTGCGACCCGCGCCACCGGCAGTGGTGTTTATGCTGTCGGCTAGGTAGTAGCAGTCCTTATGCTATTTGTTGGGCCAGGGAAAAGAAATGATTTGTTTGTTCCCTGCAATAGTTTAGTAAACAACATCAGTATCCCTAGAGCAATATAGAGGCGTAACAACATTAGTAGTATAGTTTGGGATTTTAATTCCATATAGCGATTCCTAGTACGATGTTTATTCACTGGTACCTTAATTGAACAGTAGTGGTGTCCAGCTGCAAAAAGCATGCCCACTTGTACACGATGCCTCTTTAGTGTCCATAGTATATGATGACTAAAGCCTGCAGTCAGAACACATATGTTGTTCGCATCAAAAAGTAGTTATGTTAACACAACAACATAGATGGAAATAAATCATAGAAGAACACACCTGCTTTACATCTCTAAAACATCTCTATAGACTATGTTCTTCGTGCTTTTCCCGGTCTTATCAACCTCCATGTTTGGCTTGGCCAAGATACGTGTCGTATTTCTTGACACACCCCTAGATAATGCAACATACAACTGGCCATGTGAGAACACGGGCTCGGGAAGGTAAATACCAACGTTTGGAATGGTTTGTCCTTGTGCCTTGTTAATGGTCATCGCAAAACTTAGGCGGATGGGGAACTGTTTTCTCTTCAGCTTAAAGGGAAGTGATGTGTCCTCCGAGGGAGACATAGGAATTCTAGGTATAAATACCCTTTTTCCAGCATGCTGGCCACCAACAATCTCCGCATCGATTGCATTATCCTGAAAGGCTCTTATCATAAGACGTGTTCCATTGCATAGGCCATTATGGGGGTCGAGGTTCCGGAGCAGAATCACAGGACAATTGATTTTTACTCTCAAGACATGCGGGGGCAATCCATTTGGTGTGATCGAGTTCAGAAAATCAATCGTGTAATTATTTTGGAAGTCATCCTCGGTAGAGTCAAAGCTATGGTATACCTTTTCTTCGCCCGGAAATCTTGAGATCATCTTGTCATTTAGGTCATCCACATGCTCGTTTTTGGTCGAGAGAATTGCGCGTGTGCTCATGTACTCTCTTGACCTAGCATTGGCCTGCAGAGATGGGAAGACATCTTCGATGAGCTTGTTAATAGACGCATCATCCTCTGTATAAGCAATCACAATCTCGTCAGGGAGACGCACATAGTCGTCGCCAATTGTTTCCTCCGTTCCATTTCCTATCCGTAGGAGGTAATCGGAGAACCAAGGGTCCGCCTGTGCCCGCATATTGCGTGTGAGTCGTAGCTTGCGTGTCTTGTCCCACAGATAGGATTTCAGCAGTGTAGCATCTGTGATCTGTGCTCTTGTCCCTCGTGTCACAACAGGGAGGACCTGCCTGAAATCCCCACCAAAGACGACAACCTTTCCACCGAACGGCAAAGGGCATCCCATTATATCTTGTAGCGATCTATCAAGTGTTTCAACTGCTTGACGCTTTGTCATAGCGACTTCATCCCAAATTATCAAAGATGCCTGCTTAAGCAACTCTGCCGTACCACTCTGCTTTGTGAAACCACACATGCTGTTGTCAGTGAGCTTGATTGGAATTTTGAACCTAGAGTGTGCAGTCCGGCCTCCAGGCATGATAGACGCGCTATACCCGATGTAGCAGTTGCGATCGCTATTAGCCCCATGGAACGCACTTTTGCAAGCAATGCCTTGTACAAGTACGTCTTTCCAGTACCTCCTGGACCATCGACAAAGAATATCCGGCTCTTTTGGTTTGTCACATGATCCATTATTTCATTGAAGCCAGCCAGTTGCTCCTTGTTTAAAGATCTAAATATATCTATATGTTCTTGGTCCACTTGGACTTGCCTTTCCTCTGCCACCTCTCTATACCCAGCGTCAGCAGTAGCATATGTCTCAACCAGATCCGGAAGCCCATAGCTTTTAATATCCTTGCCCATCGATTGCACCAGATCCTTGATATCTCTAAGAACCATCTGCTCAAGGGCTGCATCATTAGTTTGAGTGCGGCGGTAATCCTCGGACATCGATTCTAGATGTTTGTCCCACAACTGACGGATATGTGTGGCCTCACAGAATACCAATATAGTCGCAAACAACCGTCTAAGAGCACAAGGCATCTGAAATGTGGCTGCCTCCGTCATGCAATCATCTAGTGTCCTGTCGTGCTCAATGAGGCCTAAGTGCTCACACGCCTCCCTGAAAGAATTGCACAAATTTCCATGTACTGTTTTTAAATGATCAAATGATGTGGCACCTCGGACATGACTTAGTAGCACACGCAAGTAGTACCTCTCTCCTTCAGCAGGGTGTGCATGCACAAGTCTTCCTATAGCCGATCTCTTGTTTCTTCTATTCTGCCACTTCTTATTCCCTGATACCCATCTGTAATGTTCTGGGAACTCTCTGTACAACCATTTCCGTGCCGCGGGAAACTTCCTGTTCATTTCAAAGTACTCGGTAAGCATGGATTTGGAAGAAGATGGCCGAGCAACAACCTCCTCCAGATTTGCGTCCGCCTTAAATGCAACTGTATGCATGTTTGGCAAATGAAGTTGGAGCTGCAACACAGATGGACTGACACCAAACATCTTAAAACCAAAAGTCCTGTAAATAGCCTCTGGAGGAGATATGTAGCGTGCATCCCTATATTGTCGAATTTCATTGATGATGCCCCCATCATTGATAATATCTTGCTCGCATGCAAATGATGTTTTGTCATGTCCTTTGTAAATGTACTTGAACAAGTACTTGACTGCCTTGATGCTGGAGCATGCTTCAACGTTAATGTGACAGTTGTAGCGCATGAGCAGAAATGGGTTGTAAGGTACCACCCATCTATTGTCCAAAGTTGCTCCTCTTATTTTGACCTGACGTCCATTCTCCCTCCTTCTGTAGATGGGATATGAGTCTTGCCCTTGTTGTGTATCATCGCAAAATTGTCGAGGGTATTTAAATCGACACTTTCCCTCAACCATGCAAGGACAACTTTTCTTCAACTCACCACATGGTCCGTGCAACATGTGTTTGACCACCAAATCATGGAGAACAGGGTACTTTTCTTTGTCAGGTATCTCTGCGCTTATCATGCGATCATAGTCATCCGGGGTCCTTAACTTGCTGTTTGCTTTCATGATTAGAAGGATATGCTCATGCGGGAGACCACGTTTCTGGAACTCTGTGACATGTACATAAGCTGCGACCTCTCCAAAATGCCTTTGTTTAATCAGTAGGTCCATCATATCTCGCTGTTTAGCTCTGTATACTCGTGCCACCAAGTCTGGACGGTCTTGTGGCAGTTGCCCAGGCAGCAGCTTCTCAGTTATCTCCTGCCAATAGGGGTTACATGTCATCGTGATAAAATAATCCGGTTTACCCCACCGCTGAACTATTGCCATTGCATCCAAGAACCTACGCTGCATGTCACGATCACCGCCAGGAAACGTGCGTGGTAGCACGATTCTCTTCCCGATCCGGTCACCTCGTGACTCACCAGCAATTACGGTGTCAACAAGACCCTAGGATAAACCATTAGTTCACTTTATTTAGCATACATGGTTTAAGCAAAGAAATATGCATAATGTGTTAGAATTACACAAGCGTGTTACCTGGTACATGTCTGCCCGAATGACCTTCTGATTCTCTGGCTTTGAGTACCAGTCAAGTCTCATCGTCTCAATCTTTATGTACATGTCAACGGCCCACTGTTGGAAAAGGCGCCCCCCGAACAAGATGATGTTGAAAAGCTTCTTCCGAATCTGCAGCTTGAAGCAGTAGTACTCCCTTGCGCTCACAAATTTCCTGGATTGTGTTCCATTCATCTCATTGTCACCAAAATCTTCATCTGGGTTATCCTCGTTGTCATCTATAAATTTATTGACGACATTAAAATTTGCATGATAGAATCAAAAGAATTTACAGAACATCAATGACGACCAGCACCTGCAGGACAATCAGCGGTTTGGTCTTCATGTCGTGTGGTATGATCAACTTGTTCTGTATAACCATGTTATCATGTCAAAAGATGGATGACTGAATTACGTTTGCTTAAAATAAATGGTGATTGACGACACTAAAAATTGCATAATATAATCATTAGTAAATACCTTCTGGACAATTCGCTGTTTGATATTCATATCCCGTGGTTTGAGGAACTTGTTCTGCATAATAATGTTGACATGTCAAAATATGGACGATTGAAGCTCAGTCTTATGCAGTAAATAATAATTGAATCAATATTACACATCAAACCTGAACGATCATGAGAGGATTGGTCTCCTTGAGGTGCAGAACTCTCGACTGAATCCTGGTTCATTTCATCGGGGGGGTCAATATATGGCATCCGGCGGTTCCAGCCTGTCTCCCCACGCGGGAAGAATAGTGGATATGACAAAGGGTCGTAGCAGCCATAGTATGCTCTGATATACAGGGGACGGTCTCCTCTTTTTCCACAAACAACAACACTCCTATCAAAGGTATTTTGAGGGTCGCTCCCTTCGACCCATATTGCCGCCACTTCTGAAGCAGTTGGCGCATTGTACCTTCTTTGATCAAGCTTGATATCTGTGTTTAATGAGATCCTGTACTCATCTAGATTCTCAACAGCACCAAGACTCTTAAAAACTTGAGCATAAGGATTATGCTGAAGAATTGCCAGAATCTTTTCAATGAGATCTAGCCTAAGATTTGGAGACCTCTTAACCCTATGCATCAGGTTTTCATCTGAGTCGTATATATACAGCTGCAAATGCCGAGGGCCATTACTTTCAGACAACAGAGCATCAAGAGCGTGGTACAACCCGCCACATGCCCGAAATGTATAGACGCCGGTTCCTGCCGCCGTGCTGACCCGGCGATCAAGGGTGACACCAAGACTTGTGAAAGAGAAGTGAGAGTTGAAGTACCGTATATTATCTCTGAAATATTTAGCATCTTCGTCATCTTGACTTGTAAACAACCTCTTCAATTCATCATCTAGATCAGGAGTAAATACACCCACTTTCCCCTTTCTACAACAAAATGCAGGCCCCTCGAACTGAAACCGCTCAGCTCCACAGTGGCGGCAGTCTGGAACTTTTCTAAGTACATGGTGATCTCTCGGCAGGTTCATATAAATCCTGTCATGAGGATCGTTGGTGGGAGTTCCATCAGCATGCAACCGTTCCACTCGGACGGTTTCAAATTCAACATCTGCAATAGAATGGACAGTTGCATTCAGTTTTGAACACATCATTGTCTTATTTTTTTTGGTAGCAATCTTTTACCTGGATGGGCATACATCCTAGCTTCTTCATCAGGCTCGTGGTATGCACCATCTCCATGTTGCAGTTGCTCCAAGCGGTCTATTGGGTAATAAGTCATGCGAAACATCATTAGTTTGGTCAAACCGTCTGAAAGTAGTTTCAGATGTGGACTGCAATATATAAATTTATACCTTCAAAATTGGTTTGTTGAACAATTGGCTCAAATAGTCCGTATGGGTCATCTGTGTGTTCAATACCGGTAATATGTGGATTTTGATTTTGATTGTTTTCTATTCCTTCTATATTACCATTAGATAGGGTATTTTGAGGTTGATTCGAGCCAGACAATGTCTCTCTACCTGAATTAAAGAAAGATAACCCATATCATGGTGAAGTAGACACAAAAACCCAAGTTTTGGACTTAAAAATTGTTGTTGAAGTAACCTGCATAATCTCTTCCGCTACTTGGGCTTGACAGTCTAGTCACATGGGTTCGATCCAACCCTAGATTTTCTGCAATGTGTTGACAATTGAGAAGTAGTACGTTTAGAAAAGTTATAGAAATGATAATTTCGCACCAAGTTCACTGGAGCAACTAACCTTGAATTTGATTTCCTGAATCTGGGATGCAGGTGTCGAGCAATGTACTGGCTTGTGGGTTCTCAACCTCTGACGCTTGTGTGAAGGGCACTGCATTGTGTCGCATGAACGAAGTGCTTCAGGTTAGTGCTGATTACAGTGGTACTATTGCGACCCCCATAATAATTCACGAGAAATGAAATTACCTTGTGGGTATCTCTGAAAAGTGTCAGGAACATTTCTCCTTCGTCTTGAAATTTGAGTCATCTGGTATGAATCATTTCTATGCAACCATTGGTCCTCGTCGCCGTCTAAAATATTCTCCTTGTCAAGGTTTACTATGTGGACATGCTGCAATTTGGATACTTCCCCATCCGCAAATTTTCTCTTTTGCAGTTGGGTGACCGCTGACTGACCGGTAGCTGGTGTATGTGAGACCATGTTATTAGGGGTTGTCCCAGCCAGTGGTGTGTGTGTTCCATATTCTAGGCTGTTCAGTTCGGCAGTGGCAGATTTTTTCTGTTTGTATGCTTCACGTCTTTTTCTATTAATCTCATCCCTATTTTGTGAATACCACTCTCTACCCCTTAGTCTCCTTATTTCTGTTGGGTCTACATATACAACACAATTTCAGTACCACGTCATCAAAGCATGCATCAGGCAGTGGTTTCATGAGCATGTCAACAGTTTTTGAAATGCATTAGGCAGCAGTTTCATGAGCAATTACCTGACTCCTTCAATGGGGTGAGTTCCTCAGTGAGTGCTTTTTTATTCTCACGGGTTTGTCGTCGTTTTGCTAGTATTTCATCTCTATTTAGTGCATACCGTTCTCTGTCCCTCTGCCTCTTTAATTCCTTCGGGTCTGTCCAGATTCATGTTAGGGTCAGCATTTGAGCGACTCACTTTATTTGAAGTGTTTGGATGATATACTTACCCAAGGATTGAATGTTGCTTATATCTTGAAACGGGCTGCGCGCACCATTCTGAGACCGGCCGTTACTTTTTTCTTGGAATGGAGTGCGTGCACCGTTTGGATCATCAGATGCCATAGCTGCATTGGAATCAGGGAAAACCTTGATCACAACCTGTCATCATTTTATTGTCTAGTTGTCTTATGATATATTATCTCGTGGTGCAGTGCTGCTGGAAGGTAAGAAGAGAAGAAAGTGCACCTGGCGTGTGCGGCCTCTGGTTGTCGAGATCGCCGGATCAGCAGTGGAGGATGGTTCAGCGACCGTCTCGCGCCGGCAAGGCCGTTGGACAGTTACCTGCAATGACGGCGGCGGCTGGGCGGCTCGCGCATGGCACCGATCGGCTGGTCTTCGCTCAATCCCGGCGGCGGCTGGGTTGCATGTTCGTTCAACGACGGCGGTGGTCCGGCGGCTGGCACATGGCAGGGATCTGTTGTTCTTCGCTCAATCTCGGAGAGAGCAGATCGTATCTTCCTCTTTAATTTCCAATCTGTTCCCGCTCCGTGTAGAGTTTTGTCTATGTTTTGGAAACCTGGGGAGCAGCTCCGTAATTTTAGACTCGATTGTAACTGGTGCGGCTGTAGCGCGATCGCGTAATCTTAGACTGGATCCTCAGAAAGAAAAAAAACTGGTGGGGCTGTAGCGCGATCGTGCGAGCGCGAGCGGAAGCTTTTCGTCCGTTCCATCCGTGGTCCGCCATATTAAATTGTTAGATGTACCCCGCAATTTGTTTGGTGAGATCTGGACGGTTCGTTTTTTTTGTGTGGCCCTGATTGGTAGGGGGAAGTCTCTGTGTAGGTTTCGCTGGGTGGCTGTAGCGTAACTGAAGTTCTCTCGTTTATTAGTAGTGGAGACTAGCAGACTATGGTCACTGCGTTAGCAGACTATGGTCACTTAATTACCTACTTACTGAAGATAACTCCAGCGTATGCAAGATTTGATTATAGTAATTCTAATATATGATACCATTACTTTATTACCTAATAATTAATTTATTCCTTACTGTCCTCTCTACAATTCCTAACATTGCAATATCTATAACATAAAATAGTACTTGGCAATCTTTCACTACTAACATTGTAACCATCATATCATAAATTGGTAGTTGGTGGTGATGATTATTGTTGCTGAAACATAATTAAACAAGGTCTTGTTGCGAAGGTCTCAACCTTGAACATGAATCATTAGTCGAATCAACAGTTTGGGAGATAATTATTTTTTGAATTTTAGAATAGTAGGTTGAGTTGGATGACCACGAGAAGGTAAATCATCCCTACATTAGTGACCTCGTCCTCAATACTAATTCATAAGCGTTGCATGAAAGGAGGCAGACAACACCGTATAGGGGTGATTCTTGTGATCGCCGGTGCTCATGTCGAGAGAGAGAGAGATCGAGAGAGAACTCGCATAGTTTCAGAACTTTGTATGAGTTTATTAAATGTTATCGTTATTGCCAGAACATGAACTCAGTTCGTTGATATTCAAGAATAAATCTGGTTAGTTAGTCAAAATTATTATTGCCAGAACTAATAATATATGAACTCAGTTTGTTGATATTCAAGAATAAATCTGATTAGTTAGTCAAACTATGAGCATAGCGCCTGGTTGGACATTATGCAAACGGTCTAGGTAAGCATCCCATGTTGTCATTAGCTCGACTGGTTTGCCTGATTTGGACCTAAGGTGTATCACTTATGCAACTTCATGGAAGAAGCTAAACAATTTACAAGTTGATGTACTAAACTGAACATCTATGACTAATTTATGTACTTACAATGTATAGTTTCTATTTTTAATTTGTTGGTATATTTAAAGCACATGGAAAACAATTTAAAATGTGAAATAGGCTGCAATAAATGAAACATTTGGCCCTTGATTATGTATACCAAAATACATAAACAAGTTATGTCCACATAAAATTTGTATAGAAGCATCAAAATTGGACGGATTGTAAATTCGCTCAATAGAAAGTCATATTTTTTTTTGTCATAAGTGAATTATAAATGATAGCCATGCTTTAAAATTGCAAATATTACGACAACAAATGTAAGAATCAAAAAGTGGGTAGAAGATTAAAGTTTCGCATGCACTCTCACAAGGGAAAGACAATATAAGCCTGCCGAAGAGCGTTGATCCATATTATGTTCACCATATACGAGGTTCACTACAATTTCGGATGGATGCCATGTGTGGTTTGGTTATCCAACTCCATACACATACAATGGGATTTAGAGCATGCTAGGATTTACTTTTGGATTAGCATGCTAGGATTTAGAGACATCGAGAATAACATCTTCCCGTGGATCTGTGATATCATTGGCTAAATGCTTCGGTAAGCTAGCTCCGCGCCAATATTCATTTTTATGATGCATCGTTGCACGTTGCGGCTCTGGAATGTCTATCGGTAAACTGTCCAGATCAGGACATGCGTAGTATCTGCCACGATTCGAACAAGGCACAAAGCAAGTGTGTGGAGTTTAATATTTTGAAAAATAGTGATGTTGTTATAGTCAAAAGTTAAACCTGCAAGCTTGTACCTTAAACACATACCTCAACCATATGCTGATACATGAACGACCCTCGTGGCATCTTCGCTCTCTTGCTCGCTCCCTACCTGCAACCTATGGGTGACCGAGGAAGGAAAAAAACAGGGCTGAACTCCGCTCCACATGGCTTCCCTCGCCTCCCCTCCCACGCATCCGCCACCGGCCCTAGATTCCTCCACAGGCACCTTCCTTACCTTCCCACCCTCCTGCTCAACTATGTCCGCTCTCTTCCCCCACTCCTCGCACCACGCCTTGGAGGTCTCTAATATTTTGAAAAATAGCTTGTAGTTGCACATATCCTTAGAAAAATGCAACTCGTTTCGAAAATAATGCTAACTGTATGTTTCTTGAGGAAAGTACAACTTGTATGGAAAACCGTTGCTAGTTGCACATTTCTTACAAGAAATGCAACTCATATAGAAAACCCGAATGGAATTGTACATTTTTTGAGGAAAGTGTAACTGAAATGAAAATCGCTTGGATACGCACATATCTTGAGAAAAGTGCATCTCGTTTCAAAAATGATGCTAATTGCATGTTTCTTGAGAAAAGTACAACTCATTTGAAAAAGTGGCCGTTAGTTGCACATTTCTTGTGGAAAATGCAAAATCGTATCGAAAACATATTGGATATGCAAATTTTTTTAGAAAAGTGCAACTCATTTTGAAAAACTCTTACTAATTGAACGTGTGTTGAAAAAGGGCAACTCATATAGGATTTGGGTACTTGTTGCACATTTTTTGAAAAAAGAGTAGCTCGTATCAAAAACCCGGTTGTTACTTGCATGTTTCTTGAACAACGTACAACTCTTTTCTAACCCATGTTAATTACATTTTTCTTAGAAAACTGCAAACCATATGATAAAACGGTTGTTAGTTGTACATTTATCGAGAAAATGTAACTCCTAATAGAAAACCGGTGAGAATTGCACATTTCTTGAAAAGGTGCAACTCGTATCGGTAACCTTGCTACGAACAGTTTTTAATAGAAAAAATGCAACTTAGTTCAAAAACCACTTACTAACTGAACATTTCTTGAGAAAACTACAATGCGTGTTGAAAAATGGTTGTTAGTTTGACATATTTTTAAAAATTATAACTCATATACAAAAATAGGTTGGAGTTACACGATAAAAATAGGTACATCTAAACTCGATAAAGTTTCCTCTCGCACACATGATTATGTCTCTCCACCCAACCTACCTTTAGAACAAGAGAACATCAAATAACTACAAACAATAAGGAAAACACAAGAATGAAACGAAATAAGCAATCATGAAATGAGAGTCACGGGTAACATAACAAAAACATAAAATTATTGTACTTAATTAGTCAAAAAAATTTGACGCCAAAAACAGTAGGGGAAAAACCCCCTACTGCATCATTTTCATTATATAAAACACATAATTACATGGTACATCTGATATTGGCGTCAAAAAGTTACAAGGTGTCCACCCATTGGGACATACCTTCTTTCAAACTAGGTTTAGCTTTATGCCTGGCTAAAGTGAAATTTTCTAAAAAGAATCTCTTGCATTCCTTCTGTGAAACTGAATCTCCTTCGAAGATATTCTTAGCCCAACAACCAATAATAAGGATTTCCTTGAAGCATGCAGTTATGTATCTTGTTCCGCCATCGATAAGAAGATCAAATAAATCGAAATCATTGTTCCATTCAATATTTAGTGACCACCAGAACGTCTGACTGAAGTCGCATTTAAAAAAAAGGTGCTGCAAGTCCTCCATGGGACAGTCTTGACAGAGCACACAATATTTAGATTCCACATAAAAGTTCTTTCTCGTTAGCAGTTCTCGAGTGTTTAATCTGTCCTGTAGCAGAAGCCAGAAAAATAATTTGTGCTTGGGTAGTGCACATGATTTCCATATCCATTTGAATGGCAGAGGAGCACTGTCTTGTGTAGATAATGCTTTATAAATCTTCCTGCTGGAGAAATGGGTTGTGTTTCAGGCAATGACCAACAATCATTTTCAGTAATGTTCTCTCGAATTTGAAGAGAAGGTGATAGAATACAAAACTGTTGAGCGGCAATGATCGACAAAGGTAGGTGAAAAATGCTGCTAGGCTCTTCATTCACACAGGCAATGATAGCTTTGTTTAAGGATATGTCTTGGTCTTTAGCATATGAACACAAGTGTGGGTATTTCTGAAGCATTGTAGTCTCTGTCCATTTGTCCTTCCATAATCTCACAGTAGTACCAGTGCCAGCAGTACATTCAAATAGGTTAAGGAATGTATCCATAAGGTTCAGACAATCTTTCCACTAGAATGATCCACAAGGATTAGCTGCCTAGGGTAATTTATCTTGATTATAGTGAGCTTGCCATATTAACTTAACCCAAGGAATATCTAGCCTGTTCATAAATTTGAAAAGGTAATTCATCATCAGTGCTATATTCTGGGTCCGCAGGTTTTTAGTACCCCCAATCCTCCTGCCTTTTTTGGTTTGCAGACATTCTCCCACTTAACCAAGCATTTTCCTTTCTTTTCAATATCCTTCCCGCTCCAAAGAAAACCACGAGATGATCCTTCAACACGATCAAGGAATCCCAAGGGCAGTTTGATAGTGCACAATGCGAAATTGGGGATGGCAGAAATGATAGATTTAACAACTGTTAGTCTACCATCATAAGAGAGCGTGTCAGCAATCTCAATTAATCTTTTGTCAATCGTTTCAATAATCCCAATGAGATCATCAATTCTGGGCTTGGTAGTACCCATTGGAAGTCCAAGATAGGTAAATGGTAAGCTCTCGGCTTTGCATCCAATGGAATTAGCTAAGGCATGGCATCTTTCAGAGGTAATATTGATTGGTACAATTGATGTTTTACTGTAGTTGACTTTAAGTCCCGTTAATGCAGAGAATTTACCAAGAATGGATTGCAAGATCATCGGTTGGTTTGTGCAGGCAGGCATAATAATGAGCGTATCATCTGATACTGTATAATTGGGTAATCTAGGCCAAAAGAATTTTCCAATGGGGTTTTTAGATCACCATTTCTCCAAGCATCATTTATAGCATAATGTAGCAATTCAGAGGCCAAGATAAAAAGCAGCGGTGATAACGGGTCTCCTTGTCTCCTCTTCTACAATTTATGATTTTTCCCGGCACACCATTTACCAAGACAGAGGTAGTCGCTGAGTTTAAAATGCTGCTTATCCAGCCAATCCATTTATCACCAAATCCAAGTTGCTTGAGCATCAGTAGAATAGCACTGTATTCAACTTTATCAAAGACCTTCTCAAAGTCAATCTTGACAATAACAATTTCTTTTTTAACTGGCTAGCCCTTTGGTTTATAACTGGCTAATTACAGCAACAGATTGCATGTTCTAAACACTGAGTGCATTTTATTTTATGTTCAATCGTTTAGCAAACAACAAATTATGCACGAATCTCAGCTTCAGAACGGACGGTCCTTCAGGTCCACTGAGACTTAAGTTAATCTAGTCGCATGAGGATTAGCAAAACTGTAATCTATAACACCCGTTATTGTAAAAATAACCTCTACCACCGAAAATCAATAAAATTGCAGCGTGTGATTTGTGACGACACCAAAAGGAGAGATATTCTCACCCGTACCAAGAAAAGTTTGATGATTTCAATTAATTTATATAAATGCATCCGGTGATTGAAATAATTGTATGAATATTACTTTCCTGTCGGTTTAAAATATAGCTAATTAAATAAGTACAAATATATATCGTTCCACTTCCTAAGAGTGAATTATAATGGTATGTGTCCTCGTATAACTTCAGAACTTTGCATGAGTGGTTGGCTTCCCACAGTTAATACTGAACAACTAATTAGATGGAATCAAAAGGTTGACACCAAATTAAAGCACCGCACATCACACGAGAAGGTAATATAAGCCAGCCAAAGTGGAGCATCGATCCCATATTATGCTTGCTCGCTAAATGATAGTTGTCACATTTAAGGTTTGAGATTATCCATATATGTGTTGATACCAAGTGAGCTAAGGTACGCTGGGATTCAGAGGCATGCGGAAAGGCATCTTTGTATCAAGGTGTTTTTTTTTTTAATTTTCAACGGGGGGAGTTAATCCCCAGCTGAATATATTTCAAAGTTGCCTTGCAACTTTGCAGACTCTACAAGATAGGTTCAAATGAATCAGAGAACACGGGGATTACAAAGGGGAGAGATAAAAGAAAAAAAACACACACGATGAGGAAAGGGAACGGCAAGAGCCACCATGAGGCACAAGTAGATGAGGGGTGTTGTCGAGGGATCACAATACCAAGATTCAGCAAACCACCTAGCGCACCGCACCGGCGTGCGTATCGAATCCCAAAGCACAACTCAGGAGCATCCACAACCAACGAGTGCCAAGCCTAACACCTAACACGAACCTTGACTGGGAGCTCCGCCACATGAGGACGAGACGATTAGCAGGTTGGGGAGGCATCACTGCGTCGTCATTGAGTAAAGATGAGCCGAGACGACACCAAGAGCCCGAAGCTCTCCACAACACAACGGCGACCATGGGAGGGTCTTGAGCAAGCACAGCAACACGACCGAGATCACGCGCAGGCCAGCCGAAGAGAAACACATGAGGAAGAACAACACCACAGGGAACAAAGCACCACATGGCAGCACTGCGAGGCCAAGCGCCTCGCCATCGATACTCCAAAGAACGGCAAGGCAAAGGTAGACCAAGGCATTGCCGGGGGTTCGTCGAGGATGAAGTCGCGGAGCACCACAGTGCTAGAACACGCCACCACGGCAGACGTGCAGCCTCACTTACCAATGCACGAGATGGAGCCCAGTTTGGTGTTCCATCGCGACTCCTTCAAGAAGGAAGAAACGACGCCTCCGGCGCCATTGTCGCTGAGCATTTGCCCGGAACCACCGTCGAAGGCGAGGAGGCCCGGGTCGTGAGCCCACAGGTCTGAGGCCAAGAGCGACGACCAATCTGGAGCATCTCGGGCGGCCGATTTTTGGAGGGGATTTTTGTGGTGGAGATTTTTTTTGGATTTTTGGGAGGGAGCGAACGGAGGAGACCCCCGCACCAGATCCGGCCGCCGAGATCCAGTGACCACCATGACTGCGCAGCCATGGACCAAGGAGCAGAAGCTCCGGCCGCAGCCGTGCAGCTACACGACCAGATTGGAGGGCGGGCCGCCTCCCCGCCACACCAAGCCGGGCGAGCGGCCGGGAGGCCAGCTCGCCGCCGCGCCGGTAGCCGCCCGCGACGCACGCCAGAGCCACACCGTGGCGGGCCACCGAAGCCGCGCCGCGCCGCCATGGAGGCCACGCCACACCAACCGCGCGAGGGGGCCGCCGCGCCAGAACGATGGCCGCGCCGCCGCCGTCCGCTGCCTGGGCTTAGCCCGCAGCATCATCCGGCAGCGACGGCCGGGGGAGGAGCGGACGAGAGGTGCGGCGATGGCGGCGGGCTAGGGTTCACCCGAGTCGCCTTGCTGAGCGACGCGAGCGACGGGGTTTTCCACTCAGCTTTCGTATCAAGGTGTTGTTGTTTAGAGTCATCGATAACCTACGCATCTAAATCTTGATGCAAAACTACACCTACTCTTTGACGATGCCAACTCAGAATATGACATTGTAAATCGAGCTTTCCTTGCCAAGCTAGTATTTCTCGATGGGGAAGCATGATCTATCACTACTTGTAATCATGCGTCTGTCGCATTTTCTTTCTTCGAAATCAATAAAATTGCCTCGTGTGATTTTTGAAGGAGATCAAAAGGGGAGAAATTCTCACCCGTCCCCGTGGAAGCCATAGGATAACACACGCAAGGCCCGGGTGGCATATCCACACACTCGCAGCTCACACCACTCACCAATGGCGATGGGTGGGTTTGGAGGATAAAAAGAGAAAGACATTTACTGAGGTTTCCTCCACATGGCCTCCCATGCGGCTACTACCGCCACTTGTCTCCTTCGGACCTCGGCGAGACCCACCAGGCACTTCTTGGCTTCACTAACCTCCTCATCTACCTCCATTCGCTTCGCCACTACACTCGCCTTTAGTGCTGACGTGACACCGTACGGGTTGCCATCATATCCAGCGCCTGTCCTGAGGTTTCAGGGGCCCGGGGCGAGACTAGAAACGGGGCCCTGCAATACAATCACTACAATAAATATTATTCATAGTACATAGTACCGCGGACAAGTATTTTACGTGTATTCAGTTGCATTATTTATATCAAGTAGTTTATATGTCAACTTAAATTATATCACTGAGCATCGTTTCTCCTTATTTGAAGTGGTTGAGTAATCAAATCAGCAACATTATGGTTCTTTCAGTATATGCCAATAAACACTTTTAAGAATATGTATATCAAATACTTTATACATAGTGTATTGAATAGTTCTTCTAATCACATGTTAACTCTGTACGAAACCACCCCGTTGTGGTGTCTAGGTATAGTGTAGTCTCTCTCAGTAATTCGTTCTCTCGCCTCTCGACATGGCAATAAGAGGGTCAGAGATTGGTCGTCTCCTGCTCTTGTCCAGAAAATAGCCAAATAGTGTCACCCCGACGTACAATAAATGAAGAACTAGACTTATATCACGTATATGAAATACCACCTTTACCGAGATATAAATTAGTGAGTGAAGCATTTTAGCCGGAAGAATTCGATGAGTGTGTTGCATTTCTTAGACCGATCTTCACATCATCGTACAGCCAATGGCTCGTCCCTACCTACTTTTCATGGGCCCCACCACACCGAACCTATTTGTAGCTACTATAATAAAGGAAAAAGGCCATGAATAAAAGAATGAGGCCCAAGTAACGAAATAACAGAAGAGCCCAAGATCGAGTCCACTGGAAGCATCGTCCTCGTCTTCCTCGACCGTACGAAAAATCCTCTGCTGCTCTAATGGCGCCGACGGCAAAGTTCTGGCACCGCTGCATATGCATAGCTATATTGTGACCTCTGGGGCCCCTTGGTTCCGGGGGCCCGGGGCGGCCGCCCCTCTTGCCCCCCCTCAGGACCGGCCCTGATCATATCATAACTTTTTTTGAAACTTTAAAACACCTCATATATAAAGCTAGCAAGTCGCCTTATTAAAAACCTTTCAGTCCCCTTAGGTACCTTGAAAGGAAAATAGTGCGTTTGAAACTTGCTGCTTTTAAACATTCATAGTTACATCGTTTATGAGACTACTCACGACAAAGCTCAGGATCTTATCTATCCAATTACAGGAATATTTATGAGTAAAACTATAACTAGCTAAGTCATGAGCAACCTGATTGACTTCTCTCGGGCAGTGCTTGAACTTGATCTTGCTGTGATCGTTATTCAAGTTAATGGTTTGGGAGATAAATAATTTTGAATTTTACAATAGAGGGTTGTGTTGGACAACCACGAGAAGGTAAATGCACGTGGTTGCCAAAACGGTGTTAGAAATATAATATGGCAATCTACGTATAAAATTTTATATGATTCAACTTGTATACGACGACTAGTAATGTAGTAGTGGTATGTCTCCTCGTAGAACTGCAGAACTTTACATGAGTGGATGAAATATTGACTAGTATTATTGCCACAAATAAAGTTGTGCAACAACAAATGCATGTAATCAAAAGGTACGTTGAGTAGAAAATTAAGTCATCATGCATCGCACGAGAAGGCAATATAAGCCGGCTGAAACGGAGCATTGATCTCATCTTATGCTCGCTCGCTAAATGAGAGGTGTCATATTATTTTCAAGGTTTCAGATTATACATGTGTGCGGTTATACCAAGTGAGGTAAAAGGAACCCTAGAATTTGGAGGCATGGGGAACAGTATCTTCGTATCATGGAGTTATTGTCTAGATCAAGGTTTTGGTTACCGGTAAAAAAAATCCCGAGGGTGGTCGGGATTTCCGGTTACCGCGGTTACCAGAAAATCCCGACCGGTTATCAGACGAATTTGAAATCCGAAAATCGAAAATCCAATTTTTTTGGTTCCCAGTTTAACCATTTACCAAAAGTTTTCATTAAAATTCAAAATTTCGGGATTTTTCGTCCGATATGACCATTTCCCGAGGGTGCTCGGGATATCCGGTTACCGACCGGTAACCAAAACCATGGTCTAGATTCACAGATAACCTACACATCCAAATCTATATACACCCCTACAACCCATCTTGGAGGAGCACAACTCACGAATAAAACCCGTTGCCGAAGAACGCCAACCGGTGCGAATGCTAAATTGATGGAGGAAGCGGAGTCGATAGCACCCGTCAAGTAAAAGATAAATTTTAGTTTGCCAAAAAGATGTAGCAGTAGACTGATTTTTATCCATTATTAGGAAAATTTTGCTGCTGGACATCGTTATTTCTGACTTCTGCTGAAACAAAGAATGAGACTCAAAATGGAAGGAGAAATTCTCACCCGTATCCGTGGCAGCCATAGGATAACACGCGCACGGCCCTGGTGGCATCTTCCCTCGCTCGCTGCTCGCAACCAATCACCAATGGCGATGGGTGGCTGAGTAGGGGAAAAAAACACAGACTGAGCTCCCTTCCTCCATGGCCTCCCTCGCCTCCCCTCCAGTACCCTTCCACGCGCCAACCACGCCGCCGCTCGCCTCCTCCCCGCCCCGGCCGTCCGCAACGGGCGCCCGTCGCTGCGGTCCGCCGCACTTCTCTTCTCCTCCGCCTCCGTCCGCTTCCCCCACTCCCCGCGCGCCCCCTGCAGAGCGGCCCGCCAGCGCCGGCGCGACACCGTGCGGGTAAGCATCCCGTTCTCGTGTCTCCGACTCAATGCTGCGAGGTAAACTTGTTGCCTTGTTGGGTAAACAAGCCAATTCGAGGTTTAATTTCCGTCACGAGCACGGACTATCCGCTGATAGCTTAGTTCCAGCAAGTTAATATTTACTGCATTTGTTCTTCGGGGAGAGGATGCAAATGCTTGTAGTTCCCTGGATGTCCTGAATCCTATTCGGCCCACATATTTCCGTGATAATTCCCTGGTAGTATCGTGTATAATTCAAGTGCACTGTAACCCAATCCAAATAAGCATTGGGTGCTGGCCCTTCGGGAAAAGTGGAGATCAGGGAGTATCACAATTGATATTTTTTTCTTAGGAAAAGGAGGCATGCCAGCATGGTGAATGTGATTACCTGTTGCATTTCCCTTGTTGCGGACATTGTTCATGACTACTAGTCACCTATCAGTGCATTTAATTAAACAAAACTATGTGACTATGCGTCTTATCGGATATTGCGATCACACTGATTTGACATGGTCCTGGTACAGGCATGCTCCCAAGCTGATGCTGCTGGACCAGCTCCTCTGTTAAAGACACTAGCAGACCTAAAGGATTCTTGCTGGAGATTTCTGAGGCCACACACGATCCGAGGAACTGCTTTGGGATCCACGTGAGCATCAAGCTTTAGGTTTATAATAGCTTAACCGAGATGTAATTTTGTAGTGCTGAAATTGTTGGGTTGATGCAGGGCTTTGGTTGCTAGAGCCTTGATAGAGAATCCCCAGTTGATAGATTGGCGTTTGGTATTTAAAGCATTCTATGGGCTTGCGGCATTGATCTGCGGCAACGGTTACATTGTTGGGATTAATCAGATCTATGACATTGGAATCGACAAGTATGTATATTGCCTTCCATGTATAGAGTTTTGACTTACACTTACTACCTTCGTAAAGGTGCCGTTGCTAAGTATTACCATTTGAAGCAACATATCGCAAAAGCCAACTACTGTGTCTGCTATCCCTGTCATTTCTAAGTTTATGGCACTGAATACTTGAACAGGGTAAACAAGCCATATTTACCTATTGCTGCCGGTGATCTCTCAGTGCAGACAGCATGGTTATTGGTCGTAGCATTTGCAGTGGTGGGCTTCTCAATTGTCGTCTCAAACTTTGGATCTTTCATTACCTCTCTTTACTGCCTTGGACTATTTCTTGGCACTATTTATTCTGTTCCCCCATTCAGACTGAAGAGATATCCGGTTGCTGCGTTTCTTATCATTGCGACGGTACTTTGCTCTACCCTTCTTACTATTTTTTTGTTAGCTCTTATGTTTTAGAATGATTGCCATTTAAGCACTAGGTTTTGTTGCTTAATTCATCACTGCTTACTTTAGTCAATCTATAGATAAGCATCTAAAACAAATATATAATAACTAAACATAAGATAGTGATGCAAGCCTCTTGCGCCCATAACTGCTACTCTGCAGCCCTCTTGCGCGCCACTCCTATGAGCTCATAATGGGCTGCACACGAAAGATATGTTTCTGAATTTCAAAAAAAAAAAAAAAAGATATGTTTCTATGTATTTTCAAACTCATCTAACTTGTATCTGAATGGCACTGTCTATCCAGTATTTGTAAGATGACAAGATAGGCTGTCGCGACAAAAGGAAGTTTTAATGCACAATTGGCCCCAAAATTATTTGTTTGTTTAGCATGAGTGAAAATTTACAGTGTTAGCATCACACACATGTTTTCCTATGTTGAGTGGTCTTGCCTGCCGTATCTCGTGCACATGGTGTTCCTTATGGAGTTCAGAACATGATCAGCGTATAACTCAACTATTAAAAAATACTCCCTCTGATCCCAAAAAAGTGTCGTAGGTAGTGCTATTAGTAGGACTAGAAAATCTCCTTCAGTGTAATTAGCTCAATTCCTCCGACACTTATACCGGATTGGAGGGAGTATATTTCTTTGGAGAAACAAGAGTAGGACTAGCAAATCTCCTCCACCATAACTCTAGTATACTAGTTTACAGAAATTTGCTTGGGAGAGCTTTTGGAGAGTAATTTAGATATTTAACTGTGCTCTCCTGTAGAACAGTTTATTTGCTCGAAATTGGTTTCACTTATCAGATTAGTCCTTAGTTTCTCAGCAGCTCACAAAATATACGATTTCTGAAGACCTGTTTTCTCTGAGTTATGCTGTGCTAATTTGGAGGCCAGGCTATCATTTTCCTGTTTTATTTGAAGACCATGCTATCTACTGACCTTTCTCTTTAGTTTTGACAAACCTATCTTTGATTTTTTTTAATAGGTTCGTGGATTTCTTCTGAACTTTGGGGTTTACTATGCTACTAGAGCTGCGTTAGGTCTTACATTCCAATGGAGGTAAAATAGTCACTGGAATTTTGTTTGGTTGCTGAAGTTAGCATTGTATTTCTAGAGTCATTATGCACCTATCTAGTCATAGTACTAGTTTGTTGCATCTCATTGGAGACATTCAGATATATTCATGATGTCTAATGCTATATGATACCTTTCTATCTGCAGCTCGCCTGTTGCTTTTATTACATGCTTTGTGACAATATTTGCTTTGGTCATTGCTATAACCAAAGATCTTCCGGATGTTGAAGGAGACCGCAAGTGAGTTTCTAGTTTATACATGGTTTTATAATCATTGCCGTGTAGCTTTTCCAACAAAGATTATGTCATTTTTCAAACTAACAGCTAAACAGATATTTGTGTAGGCAGACGTTTTTATGATGCGCATCCATGTCTTTGTGTCACTATTTTTATTTCTATAATAAATTATCGGCTGTAGGCCCAAAACTGGCAGTAATTGGTCAAACAAATTACTAATTGGAAGGGTTTAAACAATACAATTAAGATAGTGAGCCTTGGCTTCCAATCTTTATCTCTTATTTCTCTTAGTCTTACCAACTAGTATGAGCAAAAACGATTTGGAGCTGGATTGAGAAATTTCAGCCGATTTCGATAAATTAACTAAAACATAGTAATATTGAAAGAGTTTAGTTGAGTGGTGAAATTTGTAGGTTTTGTGTAACCCTGTGTTCAAGTGTAGACCTCTTCTACTTTGTTTCTTTTGAGACTGAATATCAGCAGCCATCAGCCTTAGCCAGTTATGTTGAACTATTTATCTGTCTAAGAGACTTCATTAATTGAGTTACTAATCTTGTACTTATAATGTTTTGCCCCTTGTAGATTCCAAATATCAACTTTGGCGACAAAGCTTGGTGTCAGAAATATTGCCTTCCTTGGCTCTGGTTTATTGTTGGCAAATTATATTGCTGCTATTATTGTACCTTTTCTCATTCCTCAGGTTCGATTTCTACTACTTCTGACCGTTCTTTGATCTTCCCCCGCTCAATCTAGCTATAGGGCATAATTAGCACCACACGTAACATGCATGCCCTGCCTTTGTCATTCTATCTCGTTTGTTTAAAATTTGCCAACTTCAACTGCAGCTATGTTTCAAGTGATAGAAACATGCATCTAACGGCAATTAGACCAATAAAACTTAGAACATTCTTTACCTTGATATAAATTTTGTATACCAAGGATCCCTTTCAGATCAGTGGATGCTATGAAAAAGTCACTCCTTCGATGCATAATTCTGTGCTATGCTGTGTTACCTTGTCCGATTGTACTGATGGTGTTTTTCAAAATTGCAGGCGTTCAGAGGCACTGTAATGGTGCCTTTCCATGCTGCTCTTGCAGTTGCTTTAATTTTACAGGTAAACACATAGACCCCTCTAGATGATAAGTCCTGCAGTTTTTAAGATGTCTACCGGTTCAATCCGGCATAATGATTGACTGTTTTTAGACGAAAACCAATTTGGTCCAGCTTTATTAGCAGGGTATAAACAAAACACAGTTTGAACGCTGGGGATGCCAGCTTAGGAACCAAAGGTGCAACATGCATCACAGAAACTACGTCATCAAGCGTGATGCCGATAGTCCTTAGATGTTTATTATCAGGTGTAAAAATATAGAATTGAAGAGGCAAGCACATGGGCTTGTTGAGCTTAGAGTGCAGAGGTCAAATCACTAGTAATATACCAATATTACTTAAGCATTTGAACACAAACCTTGATGCAAAATGCAAACACTTCCGTTGAGAGCTAGTTCCTTGGGTTCTGGAGCACATGTATTTCTTTGGCTAACATTCTTTATTCTGTTGAATGATTTCAGACATGGATTCTGGAGCAAGCAAAATACAGTAAGGTGAAGCTTCTAACTTATGTTCTGAATAGCTCCAGTTCGTACATGCAACTCTTGAAATAATAATAGACTTTGTAATCGAAATAGTTTTCCAGGAGAAGTACTGTTTGTGAGC
The DNA here is from genome assembly GCA_947311845.1 of Poa pratensis. Classification (NCBI taxonomy): domain Eukaryota; kingdom Viridiplantae; phylum Streptophyta; class Magnoliopsida; order Poales; family Poaceae; genus Poa; species Poa pratensis. Next base: position 43,991,111 of record CAMZMU010000060.1, read on the forward strand.
TTGCATATATTTTGGCTTTTTAGCTCCCATGTTGTTTTTGTTTCTGCAGTACTGTATCAAACATGCAATAGTTTTTTGGTCTTGAGAAGGAACATGACATTGCAGTGCTTAGACATGGAATATTAACCAACAAATGTGAAAGAGCTCTCAAGTTGCGACGTAGCACATATAAATAAATTAGTTACATTCCACTAATTGGATTTCTTGGATTGATTGTACAGTGTTATGGATTTTGCTGAAATAGATTTGTTGGAATGGAAGATCACTTGCAGAAGTAGATGTGCATGTAGGAATTCCAAGTGCATTTGTGTTGCTTCTGAAATAAATAGCTTTAGCTGTTTCTCTCGTGTGGCAGGTTGCTATTTCACAGTACTACCGGTTTATCTGGAATCTCTTCTACGCTGAATATATCTTCTTCCCGTTGATAGAGGTATCATTCTGCTTGTCTTCCACTTTTTTGCTATGTCTGTTTCATAAACCTGTATACTCATCTGCTTTACCACTGTCAGATACGGCGTCTGACCTGGGCTACATGATCGGAGCAACAGAAAACATGGATTTATTGGAAGAAGAGAGGATGTTATGGGCCTATAAGGCGTAAGCGATTTTGTACATATTTGACTGGTAGGGAGATAGAGCAACGGTGTCACGAGGATGTCAGGGGGAGCTTCCGGTGGAGCTTCGCGTTTGAAGTCCATGGATGGAACATGTCAAGTTTTCATGGTTGTTTTCTCCAAAGAAAGAGGAAAAAAAATCAGTTTTCAGTGGTTTCAGATACACAACGGGTTTGAACCAGGTTCGAACATAGTTGGTCTTTCTTTGGCTGGTTTCAGCGAATCTATTACTCCCTCCGATCCATATTGATTGTTGCTGAACCGGATGTATCTAGACAATAAATCCGATTCGGCAACAATTAATATGGATTGGAGGGAGTACAAAATCTGGTCAAGTTTAGAGAGAATGGGGACCCAGAATTTGGCTGAAACTGGAATGTTGAACCCTGTTGCGTCATCTGTTAGGCTTTGCTGCATGTATGGTTGTGAGCTTCAGAATGCGTGTGTTCTCCTTCATGTGCACGTACTTTCTCTGTAACAAACCTTGTAAACTGCAACGCCTCTTGCGCACTAGCAACAGGCATGCAGAAGGACGTTGCCTGTATGTATGCGTGGGGCCACCAAGCGACGATGCAGCTCTTTCTTCCTGTATCAACTTCCTTCTTCCTTTTTGAGCAAAAAATCCGACATCTTCTTGTATTTTGTCTGTTGGATCGACGAACAATGCAGCCCAAGAAACTGTTGGCGTAGACGACCACCAGCGGCTGACGTGTGTGTGTACTGTGTGGCTGATCGCTACTTGTAACTTGCAAGTACTGTCCACTGGTCTTGACATCGATCTGCTATGTATGTTCTCGATCATGCCTATGTAGCTTTACGGCTGGCTATAATACCCGTGTGATGTCTCTTTGTACATACACACGCACCGATCATGCATATATGCTTCTGGAAAGCTCCGTGGGTATTCTTTGACGAAATAGGCCGTAGCCCCGCTATATAAATATAGCAACAACCCAATACAACCAACAGTCACGAAATGTTAGGGCGGCAGCAAACAAACATCCAAAGCAAGGGGAAGAGAAGAAAAGAAGAGAAACAAAATGGAGAAAGCTCCATGGGTATTCTTTCGACTCAACTTGATGGAATCTCCTGATTAATTAGAGTGTTGTACTGTGACTTTTTTAGAGAAGAAGAGTGTTGTATGACTAGAAATCAAACCGTAACTAGAAGTCCATCAAACAGTACCCGCTTCCGAGTTTCAAGGGTGGGGCCCAGAGACCAGGTTCAAACAGAATGAGTTGTTCTCTCTGACTAGAACCTACTAATACAAAATCTGCTAAAACCCTAACACGGAATTTGGCGGAGCTCCTTTTGTGAGGGAGTAATATGAACTGTCAACCATCGCTGTTGTTGGTGCTTCGATGGTGGACAATATGACGAACATTACATGCATGCAGTGGCGGCGCCAGGAATTCACCCAAAATTTTTTTTTTTTGCTCTAAATGTAATACTATATGAAACAAACAGTATGGGAATTTAGGGGATTTTTTTCTTCTTCTACAATCTACATTACAGAAAACCAAGAGGAAACTTAGGAATTGGATCTACTACTCCCAGTACAGCAGGGTGGATCAAAACAACAAATCCAACCAAATTGGCTAAATAGAAATTAGAAATTGAATCGTGGATTAGACGGGGCAGGGCGTACTTGCTCAGGATGGTGGAGCAAATCAACAAATCCAACCAAATCGGCAGTCACCACGTCCTGATCTGACCAACGGTTGCACACGCACGGAGCTGCAGTGGTTTCCATGGGAGAAGAAGCGGCGATTGGTGATTGGGGAGGCGACGCCCCTCGACGTTGGGAAGCTGCACGCCGGGCGATGGCGGAGCGGCGGGCGATGACGACGCTGAGCGCCGGAGCCAACATGGAAGGCGGGGTGAAGTGAAGGGGCGGGGCCGTCGCGCCTGCCTAGGTTCGGACATCGGCCGTCGCTAGGTCTGGCTCTGTCTGCCGCCGCTCGCCGCTTTGTGTCCATCCGTCTGCGTCTCGTCGAGCAAAGAGGAGGCAGAACGAATGAAACTACATGTGATTTGTGGGCTGGGCTGTATCGGACATGTATACACATTTTGTCTTGGCTCAAAATCTTGGGTATTCACCGGCATACCGGTGCATACCCCTGGCACCGCCACTGCATGCATGCATGGTTGCGGCGTGCACAAGGGCCACGTATGTCGTAGTGGCGTGGCCGTTGACCCTGTACCGCAACAGGCACAGTTTTTTTTTTTGCGAGGATACAGACAGCATTACAACAAGCCCATTACAGAAAGGACCTCCACGAAAAACAAAATTACACCCAAGTCCTTCTTCTGCACTGCGTTGACGCCGACGAAGAACAGATCGCACCGATGGCGCGCCGCCGCCGCATCGCCACACTCCTTGGATCGGCCGATGTCCCCAGGCGGACGGGAAGTCGTCGGAACTCGAACCCCGTAGGGCCTCCAACCTGCACCACCGACATCAACACACCGAGCTTGCTCCAGCGCTGCCTGCTTCAGGAACTTCAAAACCGGAGACGCCGATGTCGATCTCCGGCGCGGGGAAGTCGCCCACAACAGCTCCCAGAACTGCGAGCGTGACGAAAGGAGCGGATCCACTTCGGAACTCCACCGGAGCGCCGTCGTCGAGGAGGAAGACCCGCACCTGCAAAACAGAAAACCGGCAGCGCCGCCACCCTCCCGACGCCGCCGTCTGCACACCCAAACTCCTCTACACTATGTACACACCGCGAATCGGAGTTCCCCGTCCTCCGCCTCCGAGGCGGCCGGCGGAGGTCGGGGAAACCGCCGATTCGGCGGCGGCGAGGTGAGAAGTCCGGCTTCGCCCAAAAACGCCTGCTCTCTATTGTAGCGGGAGAGGATAAGGCTCCAAGGTGCCTCCGGCATGCAACAGGCACAGTTGTAGTGTCGCGTGCAACTACTGACTGATAATCCAGCCGCCAGCGCCGTCTTCATGTACCGGTGAAGGCACTGTTTCATGGTACTCACGTCTATGTACCATCTCGATCATGTCTATACGGCTGGCTATACCCTTTCGACGCTGATGAACAGCACCACCCATCATGCGATTTTTCTTCTATCTATCTACACGGCTAAGTTCCTCTAGCTCTTACCATAATTAACTCAGCAAACAGCGAGATCCATCGACTTAATTCTAACAACAAACGCCAAAGAAGAAATTAAGCAACGGGTCAGTTGTCACGCATGAATAGATAAATGCACAACCGCGTAACGTACTTGTGAACTAAATCTCAACTGTCAGCTCGTCTACAGTACTTGTAGTACAGCTAATACTCCTAGCTACAGTACTTAATTTGCTGTCTGGTCCTCGATCCATCTACGTAGTGATGCACCTCAGTTCAAAGCTAGCTAGCGTACGGACATCTAGGCGGTCCTTCATCTGGAAATTCAGAGTTTTTATCAATACAGTTCCATGGTTAGGTGCTGTGTCTGTGCTGACTTATCTAGCTAGCTGTCGGCGTGTCACCTCGGAGACAATCGGAATATTATCATCCTTGGCAGACCCGTTCCTTGGCTGCTCGATCGGACATGTGATTAAGCTAGTAGTTAGCTAGATCGATTTGTGCAACATTTCGATTCAAGGACTGCGACAAGGACATAATCGCCAAACTTATACTCAGTTGGGAGCTTGGACCCGACTCTCTCCCCCGCTACAGTAAAGGAGACGAACTTTTTCCCCTCTGTTCAATCCAGCTCGCCGGCGTCGATCTGCCGGTTTCCCCTCCCTCCGCCGGCCGCTCCGGCGGCGGGAGGGTGGGGAAACCCAGGATCTCGCATGTATATAGTTTAGGGTTGAGTGGTTTGCCTGCCGGCGACGTTGTGGTGAGGATGGCGTGGTCGGCGCGGCGTTTTGTGGAGGCGGAGATCCTCGCCGGTGGTGATGCTCCGCGGAGCGCGGCCACGGATCTGCCTCCCCCGAGGCGCTCGCAGCTCGGTGGAGCTGTGTTAGGCTTCTTCCCCGTTCCGGAGTTCGTGGTGCGGCGACTCCGGCTTGATGGTTTCGACGGTGATGGTGATGGCGGCCAGGTTGAGGGCGACGGCGACGATGCGAGGTGGAGGTTCTTTGAGCCGAGTTCTGTCGACCACCCGTCCGCCTGGGGTCTCCTTCCTTTCCAAGGTTGCAGCGGTTGCGCTGGAGGAGCGGCGGCGGCCATGCCGCGGTACGTCTTCTTCGTCAATGGCGTCCTCGAGGACTTGCAAGACCTACGTGTAATTTTTGTTGATCTTTGGACTGTTCTGTAAGTTTTCTGGTGTTATCACCGGATCTGTCTCGCAAAAAAAAGAGAAGAAATCGCCTCTTGCCTAAAAAAAATACACGCATGCTCTATACTGCGCATAAAAATAAAAATACATGTAGTTAGTGTGCTTACGCTTAACTTTCATAATGCCAAACCTTCGACCAAATCATCGAACAAAGCTCACGCTATACCATCTCTAACTGGTTACGTCCATAATGCATACACGTACGGATCCATTGCTAGCTTTATAGATGACCTATAAAATTAGAAGCTCTATTAAACGGATTATCATTTCGATGGTACAGATAGACCAATATAAAGTGCTCACCTCAATCGGATGTTAGCTACAAGTTGTTTGCTAACCTCCTTCAACTAGTTTCATAACATATTTAAAATACTAGTTGGCGGAAAAAAGGTTAAAATGTACATGCAAGTTTCCCACAAAATAAGAGAAAAAGGACAAGACAAAAACAAATGTTGAATTGTTTCTTGCAATTACAGAAGCAACATTTCTTACCACCTTTCCAATGACGCGTACCAAAATCATTCTTTGTTGGAATAACGTAACTCCTCACCTAAGGTGACAACTGAATACTTTATTTATAAGCGGATCTTTAAGCTTCCAAATGGAACTTTCTCCGGAAGATGATGTTTTCGTTAGCCATGTTGTAATTAGGGGAAACACATCTAAAGCATGAAGGTACCAGCGAAAAATATTTTTGGATACTAGGTTAAATTAATATCCATCAGTCGCTAAACCAGATGAGGCCAAGCCATCTATTTATCAAGTGCGTGTGAGAGGAATTGGAGCGCTTGTGCCTTGGTCTGGTCCACACGAAGCAAAGGAACCGCGTCATTTATATGGCAAGCTGCACAAGTTTGTATCCATGCATGCGCTAAAAACTGAAGGTATGAAATGTTCTTGTGTGTTGAATCCATGATTCAATTCTCACTAGATATTGTTTATGAAAGACCATTACAAAGTTGTTATTTAGGGGAAAGGCTGCTGTTTGCAAAGCATTTTAGTGAAAATGTTGTTGTTTACTAAGCATTTCTTAGTTGAAAGGTTGTTGTTTACTAAGAAGTTGTTAGTGAAAATTTGTTTTTTAAGCATTTTTTACTGAAAATGTTGTCGTTTAGAGAGCATTCGAAGTTCAAATGTTGATGTTTACTAAGCATTTTTAGTGGAAATCTTGCTGTTACTAAGCAATTTTTTTAGTGCAAAAGGGTGTTGTTTACTAAGCATATTTATAGTGGAAATACTGCTAATTACTAAGCATGTTTTAGTGAAAAAAGGTTGTTGTTTACTAAGAATTTTTTGCTTAAAGGTTGTTGTACTAAATACTTTGTTGTTATATATGGAATTGGTTTTCACACCTTGAAGATACGTGTGAAGAAGACCAAGACCTAGTTATAGTTAATGATAAAGAGAAGAAGGTTATCCATGTGCGACGAGGATGGATACAACCATGTTTGATGCCACTAATCCAATGAGGGGGTGGTTAAATGAGGATGAAGAGCATGCGGATGGAGCTGATGGTGCTAGCGCCATGTTTGAGAAAATATCTAATCTATATCTATATACTACCTAATAATAATAAAGGCAGGAGGGTTTCTTGTGGTACGTCATTTTCACTTTTGATTATACCCCTACAAGTTTACGAAATATTACACTATTTGCCACCGCCAAGTGAAAAGTGCCAGCCATGGTACCGGTTCGGCGGTTCGTTTCTTCTTCTATCCTCTTTTTTTTTTGAAACGAGGTGACGAGGGGTTAACTCATCAAATCCCATGATTAAGTACCTAGGGTTGAGATTACGGGGGAGAGAACGTGGTAGAGCTGGTAGTTTCGTCAGTTGACAAGCAAAAGCAGGGATTTACCTAGGTTCAGGCCTCCGGAGAGTAACACCCTACTTCCTGCTTGTCTGGTATTGATATGAGGGTATATGCGAGCTACAATGGAGTCCCGGCGAGATGTCGATCTCGCTATGGCTTTGGTGGTTCGAGTATTGCGTGTGCTCTGATCGGCGGCCCTCCCAGCCTTTATATAATAGGCTGGGTCTCGGGAGTTCACAACCGACTTAGATTTACAAGCAAGGAAAGTCTAAACCGACTATGGCTTCGTCTAACTTGGAGGATACTCCATCTTCTTAGGCCTTCCTTCATGGGCTTCATGTAGGCTCTTGATAGTTAGGCCTAATCGATACGTGCACCAGGTATCCTCATGGTAGGGTACCCGAAAGGTATATCCCCGTCACGAGGCAAAAACTTTGCCTTTTATATTGATAAAGTAGAAGCAAACATATAGGGCAAGGCCTAAAAAAGAAAAAAGTTACAACTCGATCCACGCCGGCCACGAGGCCGCGCCCCACACGGGTCGACGACCAAGACGCTCAAGCGACCAAAGCCGACACCAAAGACCTCGACGCAACATGGCGGAGGTGACCTCGACGCCTCACAACGGAGGCGAAACATCTGGAGCCGCCGCTCCGACATCCCCGCCAGCCCCCTAAAGCTGCGCCCCCAACAAGCCGACGACCACAACGCCCAAGCGACCATAGTCGACGCTCCACCACCTCAACGCAGCACGGCGGAGGTGAAAACCCGGAGCCGCCGCTCCGGCATCCACGCCGGCCCCAGGGCCACGCACCCCCAAACCGAAGACGAAGACTCGCCGTTGCCAAGCCACCGTCACTCCACGGATCCCGCTGGTCGGTGGAACATCCAAGGCGAGGCCCAAGAGGCAAGCGACGCAGGAGCACCGCCCTCGCCCGATCCCACGAGGGATCTAGGGTTTCCCCCGGAGAACCCGGCGTGGAGAAGCACTTCAGACGCCGGAAGGGTGGATCCCCGACACCACCACTTCAGACGCCGAGAAAAGCAACGGCGGCGACGGGGGAGGGGAGAGAGGAGGCCGCTGAGGGGGGCAGAGAAGGAGGACGCTCCGCCGCCTCGGGGGGCGAGGGGAGCGTGGAGGGGGAGGGGGTCGGGGTCACGAGTGTTCAATAATGTTTGAGTTAAACCAAAAATAATTAATATATGCAATAATTTGAAACGGAGGGAGCATACCCGAAGACGAACTGTGCACCCTCTTGTTGCACTTATGATGAGCTAGCTGTTGGGAGTCTGATGGTGGCTCGGACGAGCAGGCATCGATCATAGGCGGAAGGTAGAACGAAGGGCCACGTACGCAAGGGCGGCCGTTGATCCTGTGCCGCAACAGGCACAAACTACTGACCCAGCCGCCAGCGCCGTCTTCCTGGCTGCTACGATTCCCTGCAAATGCATGTGCCTGCAAAACGCGTGGGGCCATGATCCATTAATATTGCGTGCTTGTGTACTCCTTCCTCTTGTATCAACTTATTTCTTCCTTTTTTGAGCGATCCTCCTGCTGGATCAGCTACCGTTTTTGTTTTCTAGCACCTGGTAGATCGACGAACACAGAGGAACGGAGCAGCCGAGAACACTGTTGGAGCAGACGACCGTGTCCGTGTAGACAGTGTAGGCGGTGATCGCTACTTGTAACTTGCAAGCACTGCTCCGTGGTCTTGACATCGATCTACTATCTCCATCATGTCTATACGGCTGGTTAATACCCTTCGCTGTCGTACCATGGCCCTGGCTTTTCGAGGGTTTTGACTCTTGGAGGGGGAAGGGATCTGCGTTATAGCTAGATTCTGCGTCCCGTTGCCAACCAAGTTGGCTATTGCCTCTTTTAGCGAACAAAGTGAGTGGGATTCTGCTTTAGGTCTGTGTACTTGAAGTACACACGCTGATGAACAGCGATGCCATGCGGTACACGGCCGACTACGTTCCCATATATATAGACTTTAGTATACGTAGGTTCAGGTTGCACAAGCGGGCGATTAGTTCAGAAAAGCAAAAATCTGGCCACATTCGTAACAACTAGCATAGGCTATTTTTAGTTGGATGCGGGCCGGGTTCGGGCGCCGCCTGACACGCTTAACGTAGGTGCACACCCACCGATCACTAAGTTTTCTATTCTGTAAGCCCTTGTTTGTATTTGGAGTGTATTATAGGGGATTGGAAGGGATTATCCCGGTTTCCAGAAAATTCTCAATTGTTTGTTACTAATCTGGTTTTGGATGGGATATGTATCCCCCACAAACTGATTCATTTTTGTCTAGAAACTGTACCTCATGTTATTATATTGGGATAAAAAGTATTTATGAAAATTTATGGGGATTGGGTGAAAGTAAATATTTGACCAAATCCTCCAGTCCTTTTGTGGATATGGGAGGGATTTGGTGAAAATTTTCCATTCACCCAATTTCTTGACATCCCCACAAATATTTTTTTCACTGACATATACTAGCATTGGGTATAATTTACAGTTAAATGAGGCGGTTCGTTGGGTATATCTTCTGATTATCCCTTCATTGCTATATGGCTGGTTAATACCCTTCGCTGTCGTACACATGCTGATGAACAGCGATGCCATGCGGTACACGGGCGACTAGGTTCCCATAGACTATAGTATACGTAGGTGCACACGCACCGACCATCAAGTTTTCTAATTTGTATTTGGAGTGTATTCTACGGGATTGGAAGGGATTATCCCGGATTTTAGAAAATTCACAATTGTTCCTTACTAATCTGGTTTTGGATGGGACAAGTATCCCCCCCCCCCCCACTTTTTGTCTAGAAACTGTACCTCATGTTATTATGTTGGGATAAAAAAGTATTTATGAAAAAAATATGGGGATTGGGTGAAAGTAAATATTTCACCAAATCCTCCTATCCCTTTGTAGATGGGAGGGGTTTGGTGAAAATTTTCCATTCACCCAATTTCTTGAAATCCCCACAAATATTTTTTCTACTGACATATACTTGCATTGGGTAGAATTTACAGTCAAATGAGGCGGTCCGTGGGGTATATCTTGTGATTATCCCTTCCAAAACCAGCTTAGTAAACAGAATTACACTTTACTAAAAAGGCCTAATGCAAATGCAACATACCATATGCGAAATATATTTAGTTGGAAAGATCGACACATTCTTCTCACTGGACTTACTAATGGCAGCTTTAATCTACTTTCTCTCCTACCATGATTTAACTTAGCAAAACCGCCACTAGTAGAAAACAGGGCAACAGTACCGGTTGTATAGGGCCTTTAGTACCGGTTGCACAACCGGTACTAATAGGTCGGGACTAAAGGGGTACCCCTTTAGTACCGGTTGTATATCCAACCGGTGTTAAAGGCACTCCACGTGGGCGTAGCTGCGCGCGCGCGGCGGAGGACCTTTAGTACCGGTTACCAACCCAACCGGTACTACAGGTCCCGGGAATTTTTTAATTTTATTTTCAGTTATATTCTCAATTCTAATCTCTATACTATTCTTAATTCTATTCCTAATTCTATTCTGAAATTTCTCACTTAGCCAGACACTTAAACTAGTAATACACTAAATCTAGCCACACACTTAAACTAGTTATACACTTAATCTCAGGTCAAAGTACATACTCTGGTCAAACTTCCCATTCGATCACCCATCCTCAAACTGCTCCAGCACGAGCACGCTTAACTTTTGAGTTCCTTGCAAATTAGCTGTCAAATGAGAAGTTAGAACTTACTGATAATAGTATACTATCAATCATATTAACCCCTAAGTCATGATGTTACACTTTTTTGTTTAAATTTTCAAAATTTATTTAAATAAATACAATGATTATGTAATATATTTTGAATAAATAATAATGATTATGTAATAATATTTTTCAATAAATAATAGTGATTATGTAATAATATTTAATATGGAATAATTCATATCTTGAAATCCGTTATTGTTTAAATTTTCAAAATTTATTTGAATAAATACAATGATTGTGTAATATATTTTCTGAATAAATAACAATGATTATGTAATAATATTTTTGAATAAATAACAGTGATTATGTAATAATATTTAATATGGAATAATTCATATCTTTAAATCCGTAAATCAAAATTTGACAAATAAAATGTCTAAATTGATTAAAAAAAGAGGAATTCAAATATGCCATCCTATCAATCATATCTAGGAATTAAAGTTGATTAGTTTTTCATTTTTCATATTTTAAACTTGTTTAAATGTTAGTCAAACTTAGATTTAACCAATATCAAAATAAGCATAAAAATTCAAAAACTATCAAAAAATTGAAAAACCTGCGCACGTAGTCTTAATAAGTCGTATACTAACGACTCAAGTTGATAAACAAGGTATAGATACATTCGAACGAAAAAAATGCATGTATCTGGTGTGATATCTCAAAACTCAAACTAGGAAGTCTAATATTGAAAAGAAGTTGTTTTGGATTTGCAACATGAAATTTTCAAAAAACTCACCAAAGCTTTATTTTGGAGTGACTAAGAAGGATTCAGTCTTAGTTTTTCATTTTTATGTTTTAAACTTGTTTAAATGTTAGTCAAAAAACTTAGATTTGACCAATTTCAAAATAAGCATAAAAAATTCAAAAACAATCAAAATATTGAAAAACCTGCGCACATAGTCTTAATATGTCGTATACTAACGACTCAAGTTGATAAACAAGGTCTAGATACATTCTAACGAAAAATGCATGTATCTGGTGTGATATCTCAAAACTCAAACTAGAATGTCTAAGATTGAAGAGAAGTGGTTTTGGATTTGCAACATGATTTTTTTTTTAAAAAACTCACCAAACTTTCATTTTGGAGTGACTAAGAAGTTAGGATCCAGGCTTAGTTTTTCGTTTTCATGTTTTAAACTTGTTTAAATGTTGGTCAAACTTAGGTTTGACCAATTTCAAAATAAGCATAAAAAATTACAAAACAATCAAAAAATTGAAAAACCTGCGCACATAGTCTTAATATATCGTATACTAACGACTCAAGTTGATAAACAATGTCTAGATAGATTCGAACAGAAAATGCATGTCTCTGGTGTGATATCTCAAAACTCAAACTAGTAAGCCTAAGGTTGAAAAAGGAAACTCTAATTTGCAACTAGTTGCACCAGTAACTCATTTCCGGATGTCAAGTGCAGCCACAGGATGTCATCATTGCGAATATAATCTGTAAAAAATGTATTCGTTTTACAAACGAAGCGTTCCATCCGTCTGTTCGGTTCCGCAGGCATTTATCGATCTACACGTTATCGCACTTCCTCCTCTCTCTTCGCCCAAAAAAAACCATTCTCTCCGACCTCTTTCTCTCTACCAAAAACCCCATTCTCTCGGCCATGGCGGACGAATGTCATTCCGAGCGATTCAGACAGCGAGGGCAACCCCATCCAGTGGTGGGACGAGGACAACGGGCACTGGCAGGAAAACCTCGACAACAACGACGACGGTGAGGGTGACGAGGACGGCCATGGCTCTGACTCCGACCCCGACTCCGTCAACGACGGTGAGGAGGAGGAAGTAAATAACCCTTAAATGAGTTTATATCAATTTTTTGAAATTAACTTCGCCAAATTAAATGCGTTTTTGTTATCCAAAGGATGATATTGTTGTCATATTTGGATTCCTCTCATTTTTCTAATTGATTTAGACATTTTATTTGTTAAATTTTGATTTACGGATTTAAAGATATGAATTATTTCGTATTAAATGAAAAATGCGAAACCTTTAGTCCGGCTTGATATCACAAATATAGGGAAACCTTTAGTACCGGTTGTGATTACCAACCGGTACTAAAGAGGTGAATTTAGTACCGGTTGGTAATCACAACCGGTACTAAAGGTCTCGCCGTGGGGCCACCAACCGCGGCCGCATGTGCCGTGGGGCCACCAACCTATTACCAACCGGTACTAAAGAGTAACCTTTAGTACCGGTTGGTAAAAACAACCGGTACTAAAGGTTCTCGCCGTGGGGCCCCGGCTGGCTCACAACTACAACCGGTACTAATGTCCCCTTTAGTACCGGTTTGTGTCCAACCGGTACTAAAGGGGGCGCACCGTTGCCCTCTTTTCTACTAGTGCGCGTGCACTAAATCTCAACTGTCAGCTCATCTACAGTACATTAGTACTTGGTTGTCTGGTCCTCGCTCCATCCACGTACGCAGTACGCATTAGTTCAAGGTTGTAATAAGCGTACGAAAGTTCAGGAAACTCGAAATGATAAGAGTTTTAGCAGTACAGTTCCATGGTTAGGTGCTGTGTCACGTCGGAGTCGGAATATTATCACCCGGTCCGTACGTGTCCCCCGAGGCTGCAACTTGTTACAAGCATGTGTTATCAATACATGAAATAAATGACTGCGAGAAAGACGTGCTTGTTGATAGAAGAACCGTGCCCTCCCGCACAAGGGCGTGCTAGAAATTCGTCAAAGCCTGGGCAAGACACAAGAGTGGATGACTTAAAATTTTCGCATACACAACGAATATAAGTATAACATACTTCATGCCTCTTTTGAAAGGATTTTTGGGCTTGGCTCAGTGAATCTAAGAATGAAGTGGTTAATGTAATTTTCCATATTGTTGTTGGGTGCTTTGAAAAACTAGGAATGATATGTGTTTTAACTTTTAACAGAGAGTAGTGGTAGGTTTGGTATGTGGGTGGTATGGAGAGAGTTACCTATACAATACAATTTTCAGTGGTAGATTTTGCTCATGGGGTGCGAAGAGCCAACTGATCAAGGTGATGAATGCGTTGGAGCTCCTGGCTCGCAAACTCTCCCTCATAAACACACCCTTGCTTGGACCTCTGTTCAACCAAGACGATGATTACTAGGAGGTCACAACTCAAGGACTGACGAAAACACCGGAACCATCCTCACTGGTGATGGTGGAACATGGTTAGTTGTGGAGTGTGGTGCACAAATCTGCGTGACCGGCAATTTGCTACGGCTCGAACCTAGGAGAGAAATTTTACTAAGATAAAATGGTTCCTGGTGCTTTTGCTTACGACTGATTTGTAGCACTAATGCTAGTTTTTACTCTCATATCATGCTGCTTCAAAATCTATGTCTGAGCATGGTAGTCAGCCGTCCCGTGGGAGCCTTCTAATGACTTTGTAAGAACATGTTGGTTTCATTCCATGAATGGAGCCGAGGTGTGGCCCTTTTCGTCTACAAAAATATCACATATGGTAAATATACCTTCCACAAAAGTTTCCATCTATAAATATGGATATGGTACATAAATAACATAATATCTTAACTAGACTATGCACATTAAGAGAAATATGGGTTAGTGAATTATATGATCGTACCTCCAAAATACAATCATCAACCCCCAATCATGTCCTAACTAGACCTAGCACTTTTAGTTGCATAAATATCATTTCCTTTCCTTCATGGCTTGGAATCGTTTACCAAGGTATCACTATCAAGCTGTCAAGAAAATCCGCTTGGTGCAGCATATCATAGGGTCGTCGAGCAAACCATTTTTCATCTTGTTATGCAACTTATACATGCTAATATTTATTCCAAAACAAAGCCCTATCAAAAGATGTCGTCGACATCAGCAATAACAGACCAACTCAATGAGTTTTTTTAGACCAATGGGAGACACAAATGTTTCTCTGTTTCAGCCATCTTCGTGGCTAAACTTTCAAGATCTTTGGAAGTAGAAGGTGAGGCGGGTGACGGATCCAAAATCTTATCCTACTCTTGAGGGAGCAGATTTCATCATTTTGCTATGTCCAATCAAGGGAAATCGCAGCCATCATTGACACAACCGCCTCCTTCACGTGGGGAGAACATCAGTAACACAATCTTCAGCCTCCCCTGATTATTTGTGTAGATCGGAATAATATGTTTTTTTTTTGTGTGTTGTGTTCATGCTATTGCTTCCTACCATGTTATTTTTTGTTGGTGAAGCTATACTTTTAGATTGTGTCGTATGTCATATCGCTATGATCATTACCATGGTTCGCCGTTATGGATAGTTCTCTATGTTCCTTTTTTTTTTGAGAATTACAGAGAACCTTTACATGATCGTGGGTACAACAAACTCAGTGTCATACGAAGCCAGTTCTCTGATATGATTCGGGAAACTGTCTGTGAATCTCTTGTTTCCCTCTGTCCTGGCCATCTTGGCAAGCGCATCCGCGGCAGAGTTTGCAGATCGCTTGACTGAAGAAATGTTAAACACTCTTTAACCCAGGATCGACTTCGCCTCCTCAATAGTTGCCCAATTTTGTGATCTGTCAGTAGTTCTTGATCGAAGAGCATTAGCAACCACGGCACAATCCAGTTCAAGGACAAGACTGGACCACCTCAGGTCGTTGATGGCATTGATGCCAAACAGCATTGCTCTGGCCTCTGCTTCCTCGGCGTCAGAACATACAGGGAGTCTAGTAAAGGCCGCCATGATCACATTCCCCTGATGGTCTCTGGCAATAGCCCCAGCAGTACTCGAGCCGTCTGCTGGGTAGAAGGAGGCATCTGTATTTAGCTTGATCCAGTCCACGGGAGGCTTGCACCAATTTGAGGTCTCCGCAGCTTTGGAGTTACCTTTTGATTCAGCAACACCAGGTAGGCAGCTGGCTTTCCCTTTCCTGTCAGTACTGCTGGATTGATCAGGGACATCCAAGTTCATGAAGGACCGAAGAAAGGCCACCGAGCCCTCTATGGTCTCCCTCCCCTCATTATGCACAATGTCATTACGGATGTGCCAAGCTCTCCACAGAAGCAAGAGAGTTTTATCTCTAGTTGGTTCGTCACATTGGCGCAATAGATGCAACAACCAATCCGGGCCTGAATATCTGAATTTATCTTCAGATGGGAGCTTCCAGAATTTCCTCATGGCATGTCGAAGACCAGCAGCTTTTGGACACGCCACCGTAGCATGGTATGCGTCTTCTATGCCATTGCCGCAGATATTGCAAGTGTCATTTAACTCAAGGGTTCTTCTTCTCTTGTTCTTCTTTGTTGCTAGAGAATCAGTAGCAGTTCTCCAGCCAAAGACCCGCACCTTGGGAGGAACACTCGCTTTCCAAATCAGATTCCACGAGGAACGATGTCCATCAGGCTTACTCGTGGCACAGCCCTGGATATTGCCTCTGTGCTTGAGATCAAATGCCAGCCGGTATGCACTCTTGACAGAGAAGACACCATTTTTCTCGTAATGCTAGGCCGTGCAGTCAGGAATGTCTCGATTTGGTTTCCTTATCTGGAGAATGGCTTCAGCGTCAAACTCATGGAATATCTCCCGGATGAGAGGGGCATTCCACTCTTTTGTATCCGGGTCCATGAGTTGATTAACCCACCTTCTCCTAGTGTTCTTTTTCAAACTTGTAATTTTCAGGCCCTGATCTCTGGGGATTCAGTTGTCCCGAGAGAATTGGATACTTTCACCATTGCCCACCCTATAAATCATTCCTTCCTTCAGCAGTTGCAAACCAAACTCAATTCCCTTCCAAGCAGGAGACGCATCAGAGGAAAGGCAGTGTCAAGAATATTTCCTCTAGGGTAGAAGCGAGCCTTAAGAACTCTAGTACACAAACTCATGGGCCATTGGATGAGGCGCCAAGCTTGCCTGGCTAGCAGTGCCTGGTTGAACAGGCCAATGTCTCTGAAACCAATACCTCCCCATCCTTTTGGCTTGATCATATTTTCCCAGGCCATCCAGTGCACTTTTCTTTATTCTTTATCATCCCCCCACCAGAAGTCACGAATGAGCCTCTCATAGTGCTCACAAAAAGCAGCAGACATTTTGAAAACTCCCATGGCATAGCTGGGCAAGGCCTGGGCGACGGATTTGATGAGTGTATCCTTTGCACCATGCGACATGAACTTCTCCGCCCAGTTGGTCAGTCTCTTCGTGAATCTATTCATGATTGGTTGGAAGTGTTCCCCTTTCATGCGACCATCCGGAGTAGGAAGCCCAAGATACTTTTCTTCGAAAGTTGAACTGTTGATTGCCAAGGATGATTTAATCTCGGCCTGAACAATTTCCGGGCAGGCTTTGCTGAAAAGGATAGAACACTTGTTTGCTGCGATAACTTGGCCAGTGGCTTTTTGGAATAGTTTCAGAACCGAGTCTACTGTGTCGGCTTCCTCTTTAGAAGCCTTGAAGAAGAGGAGGCAATCATCTGCGAACATCAGATCGCTGACGCCCGGGGCACCCGTGCAACTTTAAGGGGTGTGATGGATCCCTGCGCATTTGCTTTTCGCAAGCAGCAGGACAGAGCCTCACCAACGAAGAGAAACAGGTATGGGCTGAGCGGGTCACCCTGGCGTAGGCCACGCGAGGGAGAAAAGGGCTCAAGCACTTTCCCATTGATCTTGATGGAGTAACGAACGGACTTGACACAGGTCATGATCCAGTTAGTCCAAGTTTCGTAGAATCCAAGTTTGAGCAGAGCTTTCTCAAGGAAAACCCAATCTATCCGGTCATAAGCCTTTGACAGATCAATTTTGTAGGCACAGTGGTTATTTTTGGGGTTCCTACTATGTTGAATCTTGTGGAAACACTCAAATGCAATGGTAGCATTGTCAGTGATAATTCTTCCAGGGACAAAGGCGCTTTGAGATTCAGAGATGATGTTATCCAAGAAAGGCCTCAGCCGGTTTACCAGACACTTTGAAATGACTTTGTACGCCACATTACACAGACTGATCGGTCTGTAGTCTGCTAGAGATTCCTGACTGTCACCTTTAGGGATCAACACGATGATGGTATCGTTAAACCCTGCAGGCATGGAGCAGTTTTGGAAAAAGTTTTTAACTGCAGCAATCACCTCTGTCTTCAGAACTGCCCAATTACGTTGGAAGAACCGGGCCGGTAGCCCATCCGGGCCAGGAGCTTTTATAGGCCCAATCTGAAATAAAGCATCGCTGATTTCTTGATCCGAAAAGGGTCTGCAGAGACTTTTATTTATGTCGCTGGTGATTGGCTGGTGCAGTAGATGAATCAAGTCATCTGTCAGTACACTCAAATCCGCTGAGTAAAGGTTCCTGAAGAAAGATGTCGCCAAATTATCAATTTCAGCTGGGTCGTCAGTCCAAGAACCATTGGTATCCCTAATCCTTTTGATTTTGTTTTTTGCTTGCCTCCAAGTAGCTTTTCTGTGGAAATACTTGGTATTCCTGTCCCCTTCCTTAAGCCATGTGACCCTAGATCTTTGCCTCCAAAGCATCTCCTCTCTAAGGAGGATTTCATCTAGCTCCAAACTACACCGATGGATGCTTTGGTCTCTCCAGGCAGATTTGGGTTTTTTCCATAGCCTGCCAATTCTGTTTCTCAGGTATTTTGCTCTTCTAGTTACGTTGCCAAAATTTTCCTTACTCCATGAATGCAAATGGTTTCCCGTGTTCTGCAACTTGCGCATCAGGTCACCGAGAGAGCTGCATGCCGTGCCATCCTTCCAAGCATTCTCGATTGTATTTGGGAGGCTGGGGTCACGCTCCCACATGTATTCATACCTTTTGAACGAGTCCATCCTGTGAGGAATTGGCTGTTTCTCATATTGGATCAGGAGAGGAAGGTGGTCTGATCTAGTAGAGCAGATGTGAGTAACTCTCGCTTCAGGAAACAAGCTGGACCAACTGTTCGAAGCCATAGCTCTATCCAGTCTAGCCTTCACATTCCTTTTCCCTTTCTGCTCATTGTCCCAAGTCCACGGGGGTCCCGAGAAACCAAGGTCATAGAGGCCACAGTGGGATATCATATTTCTAAAATCTACCATTCTGCTCTCAGATCTTTTGGTTTCAGACATGTGCTCATGCTGCCACATCGTTTCATTGAAATCTCCAAGCATCAGCCACGGTTCAGAGGCATTGTATCTGATCCTGCGCAGCAGAGTCCACAAGTGGTGTCTTTCTGAACTTTTTGATTCACCATATACAAAGGTGCCCCGCCAAGGTTGGCCAATGGGGTCTTCAGAAATTAACACATCGAAATACCTAGGACCCTCAGAGAGGATTCTGATCTTAATGTTTTCGTTCCAGTACAAAGCGATGCCAGCTCCCTTCCCAGTGCCACACTGAGTAATGCAGTTTTTGAGGCCTAGCCTCCACCTTAAATCTTTTATTCTACTCTCACTTTGTCTAGTCTCACTAACGAAAACAATGTTGGGCTTATTGGTGTGCACGAGCTGCACCAGTTCCTGAACCGTCCGAGGTTGCCCCAAACCCCGGGGGTTCCAGCTTAACAGACTCATTGTTCTTGACAGACGCGATCGACCGCGTCTGTCAGTGTACCAGCAGCCCCAGGGCTGGTTGCTTCCGTTCCACCGTCAGTCCCAGTACCGTCCTTCCTCCAGTCATCCTTGATCATAGTTTTGTTCTTCTTACAGTTTTCAGACATCATCTCACCTTGCTTTTGGCGTTTTCCCAGCTGTGTGCCTTCTGCAACAGACTCGTTAGCCCCATCTGCAGCTCCTCGTGTGATCCTCTTCCAGCACCTGATTGTTGCTGGATTGGCCTTGTCAGTGTTGGTGTCGTCGCTGGGTTTAGTCGCCGCAACGGTTGCAGTAGCAGTAGTGGTGTCCTTGGCGTTGTCGATGGCGGTTCTCTATGTTCCTAGGAGCATAGGAAGTCATAGTCATGATTTTTTGAATATGCAATTGCGTTGTTTTCATGTTTTATTCTTAAGCTGTAATTCTTTGACGCGTCGTGGATCAAAAGCATTTTATTTTTTCACAAAAGAAAAGAATTGGCAACAAATCAAGGGCGAGCCAATAGGAGGCGTCGATCCATTTCGCGGCCCCGTATCCGGAGTCGACGACCGAGCCGATCGAGCCCGACCAGGTCGGGATCCGGACCGCTGGACGCAACGTACGTACGACGCGGCCGGCAAAGACCCACTCTTCTTGCGGGCATACCGGCCTTCCGGGCCCTCCGCGCGACGGTTGGGGAGGAGGGACGTACTACGTCGGGCCGTCGTTTCGTGGGCCCCCACTTTAAATGCCACAGGTGGGCATCTCCAGCTCACCGTCGTACCCTGCGTCTACATTGCGCAGCAGTTCCGTTGCTGTAGCAGATCGATCCTGTCTCGCCTAGCTAGCTTCCACGCGCAAGGTCGGCCGGCGTTGTCGCTCACGTCGAGAATGCCGTCGGAGAACGTACGTGCGGGCGGCGGTGATGCGAGGAGGCGGCGGCGGCGGCAAAGCTTCTAGAAAAACGGAAGGTGGAGGCCGGACTCTTCTAAGTTCTAACTGATCGATAAGACTAGCTAGGTCGTGAAGGTTCGTCGTGAGACGTCTGGTACAGAATTAAATTGGGGGAATATTCTAGGTGATTCTGAAAGGTGAGAATCACATATATCTGTCTCTACCTATGATGCGTGGAACCAAAGACAGACAGTGAACATAGTACATCCATAGTTTCAGATCACATGTACTTCTCCACTAATCTGTTCATTATGTGTTGCCTTATGAAATATAGAGTAATTAAGGAATGGACAATGGAGAAAATGAGAACAAGCTGGAACATATATGACTGTGATTCATGCCAAAGAACTTAGATTAGTTAGGTGCCACATTATCTAAGATTGTCGTGTTTCGGGCTAAAATTGTTTCTTTTCCATCGGTTCCGGTAGTTCGAGAGTGTGTGATATGTCTGGTTTTGGAACAAGAAATATGTTGGTCAATATACCTAGTTACATGATGTCTTAATAGGGTTCCAAAAGGAGTTAAAACTACCACTCCGCCGGATCATTTAGTTATGTTTCTCAATCCTAGGGATCAAGGAGGTTTGGGTGTGACTAACATTCAAATGAAGAACACTAGTTTGCTTTGCAAGTGGATTTGGAAATTAGAAAATGAGGATGGGCAATAGCAGGAGATGATTACAGCGAAGTATTTGAAAAAATAAAACTTTGACTCAATGTAAACTATCTCCCGCTCATTCTCACTTTTGGTCTGGTATTGTAGTTGTTAAGGAGAATTTTATTATTGTTGCTGGATAGTTATAGGTGATAGAAAAGAAACACTAGGTTTTGGAGGATTGTTGACTAGGTTGTATAATTTAACTTTTAGTTAGCATATTACTGTTACTAAAGGGTGGTCTTTTACGAAGTTAGACGTTTACTTAGAGAAGAAACGTTAACTATATGGGAAAATTTGGAGGTTTGTGTTTTGGTTCACTTGACATGTCTGAGATGTATGTTCTCGGCTTTTTGTGTGAGGGGTCTTTGACATGTCTGAAACTTCTCAATTTTAATGGAAATTGGTGGCCATGTGACTCCTTTTATCCAAAAAAGTATTTTGGTGAATTGTCACTCGCACTTGCACCTACAAATGTGAGAGTCGGCGAGTAGGAACTCATTGATATTCGTGCATTTTCAGCTGAACTTTGTGGGTTCTAGAGTGTTGGTAGGAAGCACGCAAAGCATGAACCTGTGATGTGGGTCTATGTGTGCGTGTTTGCATTTGTCTCCTCATCCAAAAAACAATATCTAGCTTTGGGCTTGAGTGATAAATTAAATGTTTTTTTTGCGATCAGGTAAATTAAATGAGTTTTACCAAGGATAATCAATTGCAAGGAATAGGTTAAGTAACGGTTGTGCTCCGTGCACTGTTGATCAGTGCAAGTGTGCTACTTGTACTTTATGTAGTACTTCGTGGAATATTTGACTTCAGAAACAACCAGGATAAGTGATACGATCAAGTTCTAGAATTAAATTAAGTGATAATTAAACTGTACCTATTAACGACCTGTGTGACAATGATGCTGATTGCTGAGAGTCTGACGGCGCACCAAACATATGTGCAGCATATGTGTTAGAAGAAGACAAACTAACATTCCACCTACATTTATATTCTGGCCCATGTTTAGAACGTAGGGATTTCACCAAATCGCATTGAAATTAATTTGGACGAAAAAAAAATTGTGGCTAGGTCGTACCGCCAAGATTTACAGAAGGCCAAAATTCCTATAAGCCTAGGTTTGTGCAAGCTTGCAAGTAGCACATATGAGAGATCATCCTACAAAAATGTCAGGAGTGTGGTCTGTTTAAGATGCAAATGCACATCAACTCCACCATATAATTGGAATTGACCTTACATATTAATCTCTTGGAAACTAATAGCATGATGTCCCACAACTCGATGCTTGAGTTACGCAAACATGGGGGCTCTCTAGGAGACAAGATCCAAACCCTACTGACAGTATAGCAGCACCACTGTCCTTTAAGATCCAAATCCCACTGACAGTATTGCACCACTGTTCTTTACAGTTAACCATACAGGTGCGAACTTGTGATACTCCATGATATTATATAGTACCATGCAAGGATGTCATTACGTGAAACCTGCTTGCTTTTTTTAACTGTGATCCACATTTTACCTGATTATTATCCTTTTGTTATACTATTGAGATGATATATGTAAGTAGACTTTGTTTTCTTATCATGATCTTTTTTTTATAAAGTAATTCTTATCTTGCAATCGGTTCCATGTATATCCTCATCGGTGTGGTCCTCTCACCTTATCTTGCATATACATATGTTTGCATCCCAACCTTGTTTGAATCAAGGAAAAAAATGCCAAATAAGTATCAGCACATCAGATTTTCCATCTCTCTACTTGTTCTGCGATTGACATGCGCAAACATCCATACGATCACCTCTTTGAATCATTTTTTCATCTATTTGGTCCTGCAACTACAAATAACAGAAGCACACTAACTCACATCACCACATGAGGGCATAAACGCACACTGAAGCCAAAGGCGACCAAAAATAAGTTAATAAATTTTACTAAATTCCTAATGATGGCACCTGTGTGCAAATTTTATGGAGCACTAGAAATTGTTGAGTGAATTATACCCTTATAACTGCAGAACACATCGTAAAATTAAGTCCAGAATTACACTCTCAGAGGCGGTTCTCTCGCTCCTCTATCCTTTTCTTGCGCAGATTTGTCTTCTCATCTCCAATACGCCGCATCTGTTTCAGGGATATGTCGTAGCTTTATTGACGTCTTGTTCTTTTCCAAAACGGTCAGAAAATCTTGTTATCTTACTGGACCAGCTAGATTCAGCCTTTATCTAGTAAAAAAAAGGAGACGACTGCTCTGCATCATTGCTACTCCCTCCGTTCCAAATTAATTGACTTGCTTTTATCCAAATATGGATGTATCTATACTTGTTAGGTGTCTAGATGCATCCATGTGTAACAAAGTGTGTGTCAATTAAATCCGAACGGAGAGAGTACGTTACAAAACGATGCAGAAATAATGTTGGTGCGTACTCCTGTTTAATCATTTGTCCTGTCACATGATCGAGGAGACCTAGCATAGAAAACCCCAAAGTTCCATGGTATGTACGTACTACCGGCCAATATAGGATAGTAAGTACGTACAAAATAAGGCACAGGCAGATACTTTACCTTGAAGCTGAAAAAGAAAACAAGTGTGGCATTCACCTCCACCCCTACCCCTTTCCCCAAAATTTAAGACAATGTTCACTTTACAGTCTAATTGCGAGTTTAGGATAATATTTACCTCATTATAAGAATTTGCCACATCTCATGCGTGATGATGATATGGCAACTGACTAGGCGGACGATTCAGTCTTCTATTCTACATGGGTGTATTAATTCTATAGCATAGGGCATAGGAACAATACGTGGTGGCTAGCCACACTTGCTCGGCATAATATACACAATTTCATCGAATTTTACCGAAATTGGTTCACCATAATGGATAAGTGAAGACAACTCTCACAACTTTCCAACTTGTGGATCTAGCTTTTTCCTATGCAAAAACTTGATCTACTCCAGCTTTTTAGCTTAGAAAAACGACCAAATAGGTAAAATTGGTATAAAATGTGGCAAACTTTTTTATTGATATAAAATGTGTCACAAGATCACTACTAGTGGGTAAAAAGTGAAATTGCACAACATTCAAAATATTCCAAAAAGTTATCCATCAAACTATGGAAAAACAATTTTTAATAAACATTTATTAAATGCAATCAAATTTGAATAAAATTCAGAATATGTATATTTATATTTTATATTTCGCCTCAACCTTCTTAGCAAGTTCCCGCCGCCGCCAAACCGCTCCGTCCCCGAGCGCGGTGCCACGGCTAACCCTAGCCTCGGGTTTGGCTAGGTCGTCGGTGCGATTACCGCACCGCCGCAACCCGGCTGCGTATCATCTCGTCGTCTACGGCTACCTCCTCGAGCCGCTGCTCGACACTCCCGCCTAGGCACCCAATGAACCCCGTCCTACATGGCTTCCCGGTGGTGTGGTGGTGGTGCTGCTGCTTCTCCTTGTCGAACATGACATCCTCCAACTCCCCCTTAATCTTCAGGTCGTCTACCCCGACGCCTCAACCACCTATTGCTCTTTGGTGATTCCCGATTTCTCCGGTCTCTATCCAAGAAAACTTTGACCTAGGTCAAATTAAAATATATATTTTATACTAAACATTTTTCATCGAATTATAGTCCTATTGAGTATGTTTTCTGTTATTTGGATAACATATTAACCCATAGGAATATTTTTAAATACTACGTATATGTTTATATACACTTTTATGTACATCACTTTAAAGTTTGTTGCACATAATTTATTTATTTTTTGTAATAGAAGTTATCTTATAGCTAATTTGCACGGTTGCATAAATTATATAGTTTGTACATGTGCGTTTTTATGCATCTGTGCTTTTCTCCTATATATTTTTTATTCCTCAAATATTGTGATAGACACTGTTAAAGCATACAACCAATCAATTATATACCTTGTTAGTGATTATAGTGTATTATTAGGTAACTACAGTTAGAAAGTTCTACAGTATAGTTTGAACCGTAAGCAAAATCGGTAAATGTGTCTTCCATGTTGGTTGAGTAATCAGTTCACATCATGTGCATGATTTTTATTTGGTATTTAACTAACATCACTTATAGTAATCTAAAATAGTTTAATTATAATTTCTCATTTTTAGTTTTATTTATTGTTTACCCTATTTCAAAATTATTTTAAAATCTTATATAAATATAGTATCCTAAATATCTATTTTTTTATGAGCAGCATCCCCTATTTCTCAAATTAGGTAAGTATTTCAGGGATAAATTCCTTTGTTTTTTTCTGGCCACCCTCCCCCATTTCTGTAATATTTAATTTTCACGCTGACTAGGTTGCCATGTATTTGAAACCACCCCCACATCATTGTTGATCAAGTGCGCTCTAGTTCGGTAAAGACTAAACTAAACTGTTTGGACAACTGATGAACCAAGAATATCACGTACTCCCTCCGTTCACAAAAGGATGTCTCAACCTAGCTTAAATTTACATGAATCTACGCACTAAATTATGTCTAGATACATGCAAATTTGAGATAGGTCGAGACATCCTTTTGTGAATAGAGAGAGTATGAAATTGAGGGACCGAACTAACTTTGGTAATAAGTGAGCAACAGAAACGAAAATTCATATCGGGGGTCTCACGTGCATATGCACCCACTGTTTAAAAAAAATCAAAATGTCAAAAAATTCAAAATAAAAAAATTCAGACATAGTTCAAGGCATTTTACGATAGCATAAAAAGTTTCGCGAAGAAAAGATATTTTCTGTGACCTATGCAAAAAAGACAAATCCGGACCCTACAAAATGACTTTGTACGAGATTTTTTTTTTCTCTTTTTTGCACACCTAAAAAAAAATGTCTTTTCTCCTCGATTTTTTTTGTGCTAAAACATAATTTCCTGATGTATCTCAAAACTTATTTTAGAATTTTATGACATTTTAAAAATGTTTTACACAACGAATGTATTTGCACCCGTGACCCGAAACGCCGTGTCCAAAAATGTTTTTTTAGTGTCCGTCTATATCCTACAGATTGGCCATTGATGTATTCAACTGAAGTTTCACTTTTGGAAACTCGATTCAGAATCAAGAAAATCTGAATGGACTGAGAATCAACATTGAACACGCAAGTATTACAAGAAATTTTATATGATCAAGAGTTTTGCTATCTTCGGATGTAAGTGTCAGGCTTGAGTCATCGCTCGCGTCGCTCCCAAGGCGACGCGGGGTGTCTCCAGCGCCGTACTGTCAGTAGCCCCTGCTTTGATCTCCCCTCCTCCGCTGACCCCGACATGAACCGTGGTGGTAGCGGGCCCACTCCCGAAGGGTGGGAGGTTTCGCAGCTCTCGACGGTGGAGGTTGCCGGTGTGGGGCTATGGTGGCCGGAGATGCGAATTCTGGGCAGCGGCCTAGGGCCTCGTCAGCATGCTTCGTCGTGGCAGCCTGGCTGGCTGTGGAAGAAGAGGAGGAAGGCCGCGGCGTGCGCTTCTGTGATGGAGGCAGCCCCGATCTGGCCGCACATGCCTCGATCTGGGTCACGCGGGCCGCAACCCCTCACGAGGGTGGCATGGCCTTGCTGGCTTGCGGGAGTAGGAGCTCCCCGATCTTCCTTGCTGCAATCGGTGCGTCTCGTCAGTGGTGGTGCGGTTTTTTCTTCGATCGCGTTTGGTATCTTCCCGTTAAGCTCGCCCTTGCTCGGGTGCAGGGGCTATCCAAGATCCAAGGCGTGACACCCAACGGGCTATGCGGGCTCGCTGCACCTCCCTTCGGCGGCCATCTTCCCTCGAGGCCAGATCTGATGTTGTTGGTGTAGCTTTTCGGTCTAGACCCAAGACGACTTCATGTTGTCCGATCTGGAGGAAGGGATGGCGTGCTTGGTTTTGGCGTGTGTTATTTGTGTTCTTAGTAGAGGCTAGAGCACCATGTCTCTCTGGGAGGTATGTCGGAAGCAGTGGCCGAGCTCTGTGTCCTCATGTTGGCATCATATGTTCGGGTTGCTTGGGGACCCGGTGAAAACTATGCATGGTTGTGGCCATTGCAGGTGACAACGACACCTTCGGGTGCCATTTTCTTTCATGAAGGCGTCACCTTGAAGCCCCTTACCTTGTTTGCTGGATTCTACCTCCGCCTTAACCTTCCATGTTCGGTGCGGCTTGCTTCCCTTGCGGTGTCTTCGGAATCCACAGGACCTCGCCGTCTTCAGGGTCGAGCTCTACGTTGGAGGATTGGGTATTGGCAAAATCTTTGTAGGTCTCTGGACTCTGCCGGCGACGACGATGTTCTTGGGCGTCGTTATCCTTCTTGGAGGCGTCGTTTGAAGCCCCCTCCTTTGGATTCTCGAGTCCTGCTTGGTTGCTTGCCCGATTCTTTGGGTGGCAATGTTGATGTGGGTGAGGTTTGGTGTACTTGACATTTTTGGCGTTGCTTCCTCGCAACAGAAGACAATGCTCCTCCATCTAGGTCAAGCATTTGCTTGTGTCCCCTATCTTTTGTGGTCTTTTGTTGTACATGTTCTTATCTGTAAAGATGGCATCCTGGCGCGTGTTTATGTAAGGTGTGTAAGTTGTAACTCCTAGCGAGTTGATGGCTTCATTACTTTAAATCCGGACTCATTTCGAGTCTTCCGTCTAAAAAGATGTACTCCCTCCGTTTACAAAATAATGTCTCAATCTAGATCAAATTTGCATGTATCTAGACATGATTTAGTGTGTAGATACATACAAATTTGAGCTAGGTTGAGACATGCTTTTATGAACGGAGGGGGTAAGTGTCAATTGGTACGCGTGACATGCATTCCCCCAACTGAAACCACCCCCACAAAATGCAAGAAAAGAACGAGAGAAAACGACTCCGCTTTCTTTTCCCCCGATCGATCGACGAGAAAAAAGAAACAAATCTGGCCAGCTACGCCTATAAAAGACGACGCCCATATGCCCAGCCGCAGGAGGAGGACCATCCTAGCTATTCGTACTATAGCAGCTAGCTACGCTGCACACTTGCACCCAGCAATCCGTCTCGAGAATCTTTCACAGATCGATCGATTGGTGCAGCCGGCGGCCGGGAAGGAATGATCTTCGATCCCCCAGTTAATTCAGGTACTGTAGTCGTGTGTGTACCACACCATGAATTATTGCTTGCTTGCCCTTTCTTGATCTTGATGCTGCTATGCGATTTGTTTCCTGGTCAATTAGCATCTTAGGGACTTGGTTTGTTTTGATTTGTTGTGTGTTCATGCCACCCTCGAACGTAATAATCAGTAATCATCGTTCGTTAGTTGTAATCAAGCTTAATTGTTTCTCATCATTTGGGTGCATTTCTTCTTGTACAATCAAGCTCATCTCACTGAATTATTTGCTTGCAGCACACAGTTGCATCATCTACTAGCGAGCTAGTACCTACTGATCTCCTACCAAGTGCAGTAGTAGCAACATAATCAATAAGGGATCTGCAGTTTGGAACGAGAAATACTTTCTTGCCGGCCGGAGACCGGTGCAGTGCGGCGGCGCACATAATACATGGAGGCCTTCGGGTGGAGCTGCCCGAACGATGACGCCCTCCTTGCCGCCTTCCTAGGAGCGAGCACCTTCGAGGAGCTCCACCTCCACTCCACCGGCGATGGAACCTTGAGCTCGGACGCCTACGGTGACCTCGGTCTGCCACCGCCGTGCCAGAACGATCTGAGCCTCCTCCGCTACCAGAACGGCGCGACGCTTCCCGGCTACGGCGGCACATCATCCAGCGCCTTTCTCGACACGGTGGGTTTGTTTCCCGCCCCGCTCACCGGTGCGCACGACGGGTTCGCGTTCCCGAACGTCCACGACGAGCCCGCGCAGGCCGCCGGCTCAAACGCCGCCTTCTCCGGGTACAGCACCGCCAACACGGGTACAGCCTCCGGCGATTCCAACACGTACGGCGGTGGCGGACACGACACGGAGGTAGCGTCGCCGCCCTGCGCTGTGTCGCGTCGGGTGACGATTGCTCAGGTAGCCCCGTCCCCGACGAAAAGGAATAAGCTACTGGACGACAAGTACCCGGCAGCAGGGCCAACGACGACAAGGACCGCGACCAGCATCACGTTCGGGCAGAGCGGCGGTGGGCGGCGCGGGTACGAGCCGGACACGGAGGCGATAGCGCAGGTTAAGGAGATGATCTACCGCGCGGCCGCCATGCGCCCCGTGTCTACCGGCACCGCCGGAGAGCCGCCTCACGCGTCGACCGAGCCGCCGTCGTCGGCGAAGCCCCGGCGGCGCAAGAACGTGCGGATCTCGAGCGACCCGCAGACGGTGGCGGCGCGGCTGCGGCGGGAGCGGGTGAGCGAGCGGCTGCGCGCGCTGCAGAGGCTGGTGCCGGGAGGGAGCAAGATGGACACGGCGTCCATGCTCGACGAGGCCGCCAGCTACCTCCGGTTCCTCAAGTCCCAGGTCGCCGCGCTCGAAACCCTTGGCGGCGGCCGAGGTGACGACGATGGCCGGTACTCTTCGCCTCTGCAGAGGTACACAGGGAGGAGTTTTGGTCTTTCGTCTGGTGGCGGCGGCGGCGGTGGCAACACCGTGCTCGCCTTCGCAAGAGACGGCGTAGCTGGGTACGTGAAATCCAACAGAAACATGCAGTTGTAACAGCACGTATACGTACTCGTTGTGTGTTCGTGCCATTGCCGTTTTGTGATGAATTGATTGATGGTAAATTAATTGCTGGATTTTGCTGTGTGTTGAGAGGAATAAAAGTGTGTAATTTTGTACGCTGAGGAATTGATGGAAAGTACTTCTGTACGAACAGATCATGTATGGATGAATCTAGGTACCTTTTTTTTCTTGCGTGGATACCTAGTGTGTGTAGTTACAACTTACAAGTGTACGTAAGTGATGTTTCAAAAAAAAAGTGTAAGTGATGAGTTACTAATCACCTTGTAATGCATCCTAATTCCATATTTCTTTTTTTTTTTTGCAAGAGAAAGAGGATTACATCAAAGCAACCATCTTACAGATAGGTCCAGCAACAAAGAGAAAATTACAGATAAGGTCAGCTGAACCCCGAGTCCGCCGGCGACGACCAAGACGAGTCGATGGCGCGCCGCACTGCAACTGCTCCTCTGAAGACCTTGATTCGGAAGCAGATCCCCAGCAGGCGGGAAGTCGTCGAACAACCGGCTCCGTAGAGCCGCACCTTGGACCGCCGACGTCGTCGAGCTGCTTCGATTCATCATCTCCATCTTCAACACCGACTAGCTCCAGATCCATCGCACGCACCGATCTGGAAGGGGAATCAAGGTACTCACCGCATCCAGAGACCGCCGAGCACCAGGAAGGCACGCCCTGAGCAGCAGAGCTCCAAAGAACACCGCTACCGGAGGGGAAGAGCGCCGCCACCAAAAGCCGCTCCGCCAGCATCGCCACCTCCACGACGCCGCCGGCCAGCCACCTAGAAGACCTAGCTATGTACAAGCTACGATCCGGGCATCCCCCACCCTCCCGTTGCCGGAGCAGCCGCCGGAGAGGGAGGGATCCCACGGATCCGGAGCTCGCGAGCGGGTCAACCAGGGAACGCCCAAGAAATCGCCCCTCTGGTACTGTAGCGATAGAGGGGGGGACGGTCAAGGCTCCGTCTGCTATGTTTTTTCCTAATTCCATATTTCAGTGGACAAAGTTTCAAGAAAAAATGATCAAAAGGTGTGAACTTTTGTCTATCTGAATTCTGACATGGCCGAAACTTTCTGCATGCATGCTAATCGATCGATGAAGGACGGATTAAACAAGCATGCATGCATGCATGAACAGAAAGTCCCTTTTTTCCCCAAACTCGAAAACTTTTTCCGCGGCATGCATGCAGAGTTGCATGTAGACTAAACACTAAGGTATGCATCATAGCTGTGATAATTAGCACTGCTAAGCTAGAACTACAGCTAGCTAGTTCATCTCTCCAGCGCATTGCATTGCGCACCGGAATCATGCCACGTATGACCCAAGCACCAGTATATATGCAGACACGATCGACATGGAAGATGGAACCATGGAAATGGAATGCTACGATATTCTTCAGCTTGCCTTTGAAATTGATGTGGTTTCTGATAATTAATCTAGCTTCTCCGAGGAGCTAGTAGTTTCTATCTATATTTGCATTCGGCTAACCAACTTAACTTCATATGTTTAAATTGTGTCCATATTTTGTCACATTAGTCACAAAATAAAAGTTCTTCACAATTACCGTGTAAGACTATTAGGGTTTAGGGTGAAACGCACACACCCCAACGTGGGGGGGGGGGGGGGGGGGGGGCGTCCGGTTATATATTAACATCAACAACAGAGTTACAAAGGGTTTACACATACGTACAATACAAAGTCTAATACGTATTCTATCATACCGTACATCCGACCAACCGTAAACCGAGCCTAACCTATCAAACATGGTACTGTAGCATGCAACAAACTCCCTATGCAAAATTCATGGCATCGTTGATTCGTTGTGTTGGTATTTGGTACCACATCCACATGCACTAGGGGCCGGCCGGGCCGGGGCTGGCTGCCCGATGCCAAAAAGACATTCCCTCTGCGCATCGCTGCCTCGTTCGGTGCCAAAGCGTCTGTGCCTCCTCGAGAAGACCACCCTCTGACGACCAAAACTCGCTGTGAGATTGCTCCTCACATGCACAACATGCACCAGCTAGCCCTCTCGCTCGCTCGCCCGGAACGTTCGCCGGATTTACGTGGTGGCGGTGGCGGCGGGATGCGACTTCCGATCCACCACCGCGTAACGGACTGAGCGTCACCCGGAAGGCCGCCGGAGAAACCAAGGCGTGTACGCTAGTTTGACCGTGAAAGTCAAGAGGGATGATCAATATATGTGGAAGAAAAACTGACAAAATCAGATCAGATGAATATGATGAGGTGACTGGCTGAATCTTTGGACCGGCTTCTATTTTCTTTTCTGGTGATAGAGGCTTGATCTCTAGCTGGATGATGAGGTGACGAGATGCAAGTGCAGCTGGCTCTCGGTGGTTTGGTGATGCGTGCCTGGAACGACGGGGTACGTATTAATTCGAGAAAGAAAGCCTTACGTTGGCAACTGGTAGATCGATACTGTATTCCATTGGCCGTTCGTCCGTCTCGTCACGACACGACACGCCGCGGGTTACGGAAATGAGCCGATGCCTATATTTTTGCTATTCGGGAAAATCGAGTCGTTAGCGTACGTGTACAGCTTAGCCAATTTGGGTCGCTCCCGGATCGTGGGCTGCTTTTACCGACTCGAACGTGTGCGACGTGGCCGGCCCACGTCGTACCCGTTAGGGTTTCCTGAACCGCGATATATAATGCCTTGCATTACCGTGCGCCGTCACATACCGAACCAATCTAGATTTTGTCAATCTCGTGCCTTGCGCCGCCACCGTAGTCTACTCCATCCCATGCGCCGGCGTGCACCGGCGAACGGGACAGCAGGTTTCCGGAACCACTTGTCCTTGTGATCCTGTACAGGAGAGGGCGAATAAGGTTTTTGGAAAGCGGTCCGCGCGACTGCTTTCAAGTTCTTCATCACGGCTCGACTTCCTGGCCGATCTCCGGGTTCGCGGGCGACTCGTCTCCAACGTCGTCTTCTTCGAGCTGCTACCGTCGCCGCTCAAGCTGCTGCCGTCGCTGATCCAACGACTACTTCATCTACAATTGTTCGGTACGTTCGTCACGTTCCGATGGCTGTGTTCGTAGATGTCTTGCTGTTGTTCATGTTAATTAATACGTCTAGTATTTTCGAGATTAACATATTAGTAGCTCTTGCGATCATGCTTTATATTCTGGAATTAATCATGTAAATTATGCCTAATAATCCAACAATCCAAAAATCTTATATTTGTTATAGGCAATTTCCTGAGTTAAACATGGGACATCTATCTGATGCGCTGAGTCCGGACAAGTTTACCGGTGTGGAATTTCAGAGATGGCAGTACAAGACCACACTGTGATTGCGATCTCTGAAAGTGTTCGAGACTAGTGAGGATTTACCTGAAGGAACTATATCTGACGAGGATCAGAACAAGTTCAAGGAAACCAATACTGACTTTGTGGGACTCGTTCTGAGTGCTCTTAGCAACAAGCTGTTTGATGTGTACATACACATTCCAGATGTCAAAGAGCTCTGGGAGGCATTGAACGCTAAGTTCGGTGTAGTAGATGCTGGCAGTGAACTGTACATCATGGAGAGCTTCCATGACTTCAGGATGGCTAACAACCGTTCTGTAGTCGAACAGGCTCATGAGATACAATGCATTGCTAAGAAGCTTGAGCTGACAAGTTTGTGGCTGGATGCATTATTGCAAAGTTGCCCTCTTCATGGAGGAACTTCGCCACAACTCTCAAACACAAGAGACAGGAGATATCGGTTGAAAACCTGATAGTGTCTCTCGATGTTGAGGAGAATGCTCGGTCTAAGTACACTGCTGAGAGAGGTGAAGGTCAGTCTAGCGCCAATATGGTGCAGAAGAATTTTCACCACGGCAAGAGCAAGGCCAAGGGAAAGCCCGCCTTTAACATGCCTACCAAGACTACATATTTCAAGAAGAAGAAGATGCTGAACAAATCTGAGCTAAAGTGCTACACTTGTGGAGAGCCCGGACACTTCTCTGTGGACTGCCCAGATCGTGCAGACAAGAAAGGGAAGGCGCCAAAGCATGTCAACGTCGTGACCGCTAGCAATGCTGATGGGTACGGTAATTTTGAAAGAATACGCCCCTCTACCATATCTATACAAATAGAATAGTCCATTTATGCAGAATGGTAAAGAGGGCTCTTCTACGATCATCAATTCCAGAAATCCATACAAATACGAAAGTCTATTTTATCCTTACCAACTAGATCTTGTTGCACCCGGTAACAAACATTCATAAACCATTTCTCGAAGTACACATACAAAGATAAAGTCTAGCACATGATCCGGAGGCTTGGGCCGAGTGAAGGATCGTTACCGAGTCGGGTTGTAACCGATTTATGGTTTTACCTCCATATATACCTCTTATAAGCCGTCGGTTTGGGATAACTCGAAATTTGTAAATCCCCGGTGTTTCTAACCTCACCCGATCATAGTGAAGATTTGCTGGCTAGCACACGTGGTTTTTTCCATTCCATTGTTGGAAAAGTTTTCCACGTTAAATCTCGTGTCCCGTTGGTTTGATCTCTTTTGTCATCGTTTATTTGTCTATCGTTTATAACAAATACTCACTCCGTTTCACAATATAAGATGTTTTAACCTTTTTTTCATATTCACATGTACACTTATATATCTAGAAATATTTTAGTGTACATGTTCAGTCTTTTTAGTACGAATCTAAACAACATGTTTAACACTTAAACATCTTATATTGTAAAACGGAGGGAGTACTTCCTTCCTTGAAGCAAGGAGGCCATGACACGCCCACGAGCATGAACTTCTGTAGCTGTTTCAACCTTTGGAGTTGTCAAACATGCATCGCTAACTAAGTGTCACACACAAAGAACCAACCGGCAACCCTGACCACCTTAGGGCATCTCCAGCCCCCCCCCCCTCCCCTCCCCAGCGCCCCCAAGAGGCTTTTTTAGCGAAGCAATTTCTTCCAGTCACCCCCAGAACCTCGTTTAGCGCCGTTTGGCGCCGTTTTTAGCGCCGGCGCACCCAAGCCGAACCCAGCGCGCTAGGTTTCGCCTGGGGGGGGCAAAAGGAGACGTGGGCCAGACATGTCGGCGAGGGAAGGCGATTTCCCTCCCTTTTTCGCCTTTTCCCTCCATTTCGCCCCCACATATCCCCTCCCCATCCACAGCTCCCGTCATTTTCCCCCAGATCTAGCCGCCATGGCGCCCAGGAAGTTCACCGGGCCCCGCAACGCCGCCGCCGTCGTGGCATCTTCCGCCTGCACCGCCGTTGTGAAGGAGAAGAAGAAGAGGAAGCCGAGGGCGCCGATGCAGAGAAAGCCGAAGGCGCCGATGCAGAGGCCGTCGGGCCTGACCAACGCCCAGTGGTTGGCGGACGTGGAGCGCCGGAAGACCGAGAACACGCACCGCCGGGCGAGGGAGAAGGTGTTGCGGGCCAAGCGCCTGGTCGAGGGTGGCGGCGAAGAAAAGGAGGAGGAAGAAGAGGATGAGGACGAGGGAGAGGAGGAGATGGGGATGGAGGTGGAGGCACCGCCTCTGCCGGCCAAGATCAGGGTCGACCTCCCGCCTCATCCTCATTTCGCCGGATGGGGCAGCCAAGCCAGCGTCGCCTCGCCGACAGGATACTCGCCGACGGGCTTCTCGTCGTCGCCATCGCCGCGCTGGAGCGCGTCTCCCCACTACTCCCCCGGGTATGCCGACGGCGACCCGCACGGTGGCTTCAACCCCAACGTCGCCTTTCCACACTGCGCTCCTCCCCCTCCACTGTACGCAGGCTCGCCGGGCTAGTCAAGCTCGCCCACGCTTCGCCGCGCCCTCCCGTTCGCCCCGAGCCAGGACGCCCGCATCCTGTTCGGCGCAATGCATGGCGACGCCTTCATGGATGAGCTCATCACCAACGGCTCCGTTGCTTCGGCGCAACCCCGGGATTCTTATCACATGGCGGCGGGGAGTCATCACAGCAGGCCGAGGAAGGCGAGGTCGAGCCAGCGGAGGTGGCCGTCGGCGAAGGAGCAGCACCGGCCAAAGGCAAGGCGAAGACGAAGGATCCAAAGGTGCCGAAGCCTCCCGCCGAGCCTCGCATCAAGTGGAGCGCCAAGGAA
Organism: Poa pratensis; assembly: GCA_947311845.1. NCBI lineage: Eukaryota > Viridiplantae > Streptophyta > Magnoliopsida > Poales > Poaceae > Poa > Poa pratensis. Next base: position 44,026,373 of record CAMZMU010000060.1, read on the forward strand.
AATGTGTGCCTCGCCGAAGCATGGAAGACGGTGAGCTTGGACCCGATCGTCGGCGCCAACCAAAACGTGGACAACTATTGGAAGAGGGTCAAGACTTCATACGATGAGCGCCGGATCGTTGATCCCGTGTACTCCATGATCGCCACCGAGCGCGGCGAGAAGGCCATGGCCAACAATTGGGCGGCCATCCAGCATGCTTGCAACAAATGGCATGGCATTCAAGAGGAAGTCCAGAATCGGCCGAAGAGCGGCTCCAACCACGAGATGGAGGTGAGCTCCTTTCGCCTTGGTTTCTCTCATCTTTGCCGGCTTGCTCATTTCGGCCCTGGTTTGCCCTTGTAGATTGTCCGGATGTTCGAGATGTTCCACGACGACAAGAAGGCCGACTTCAAGTTCCTCCATGTCTTCACAAGGATTGAGGGGTGCGAGAAGTGGGCGCAAGTTCGTCTTTCCATCAGCAAGGCGAAGGAGTTCGTCCCGGACGCGCCAGCAGCTGGAGCGGCAGATGGGCGCCCTGACGGCCACAAGAAAGCCAAGGCGGCGAGGGACTCGGCGCCAGCTGCGGCGAAGCTGCAAGCGTCGATCGAGACGTGCATCGCCGACGCCCACAACCACGCCGTCCAGAGAGAGGAGAAGACGGAAGCGAGGTGGACGGCGATCATGGCCAACCAGGGCATCAAGCTCGACCACCTCAAGACCACCACCGCGGCGAAGAAGAGGAACACGGACCTGGCTTTCCAGATGGGAGGCGACCTGGCGGCGATGGATCCCCAGGTCAGGGCGTGGTTCATGGCGGAGCGGCACGCAATCCTTAGCCAGATTGCTCCGGCGACCCCGACACCTCCGCCGAGCTCCACTCCTTTGGCCACTCCAAGCTCCACCCCTTCGGCCGAACCGAGTCCTGCCACTCCAGCCAATACGGGCTCTGCCACTATAGCCGATACGAGCTCGGCCACGCCACCCACGAGCACTGCACCTACGACCACTCCGAGCTCTGCCCCTACTCCGACGACCACGACGTCAGTGACCCGGCGGGCCGACCCGGCCCATTCCCATCCTGAGACCACGCCCATCGATCTGGACGATGATGCCGAGGTGTCGCCGGTGACCATCTGATCTGCGCATTAGCACGCCGAATGTGGCTGTTTTCCCTAGATCGCCGAACTATGGCTTGATTCGATCGCCGAACTGTGTCTTTTTTGTATGATCGTCCAACTGTGCCTGTTTTGATCGCCGAACTCGGGTTGTTTTTGGGGCGGGAAAATGAACTTTTAAATTATGTTGGTTTGTGTTCACCTGGGGGGCCGAAACGAGTGGAAACTTCAACCCCCAGGCCCAAGTTTGCGCCGGCGCAAAGCCAACAAGGCAACGGCGGAGGCCTTGGGACGAACGGCTGGAGATGCCCTTACACTGTTACACACATAACTAATTCAGTTACGCTGGACAATCATACAAAAAAGACACAATTCGGCGATCGAATCAAGCCATAGTCCGGCGATCTAGGGAAAATGAACTTTTAAATTATGTTGGCTTGTGTTCACCTTAGGGGCCGAAACGAGTGGAAACTTCAACCCCCAGGCCCAATTTTGCGCCGGCGCAAAGCCAAAAAGGCAACGGCGGAGGCCCTGGGGGCAAACGGCTGGAGATGATGCCCTTACACTGTTACACACATAACTAATTCAGTTACGCTGTTTTTCTTCAGGGATGCCTCACCAAATTGTTCACGTCTCAACTGCTGGTCGAATAAGACTTTTTCATTATTATTATTATTATTATTATTATTATTATTATTATTATTATTATCTTAAATTAGTTTTACATTTGTCGTATACTCTGGCAGGGGGCATGTCCAATTATTCCACCAACGGATCGATGTGTCGCAACTTACAACAGCTGCAGCAGGAGCAGGACTGCAGGAGGAGGACAGGTGCAAGCAGCAAGTAGTCCAGACTCCAGAACGACATCCAACACAATAACAAGGACAATGGGTGAAGAGCCCTGCTTTGGCATGGGCTTAGAGCCTGATTTGGGAGGTAGCATTCGCAAACATTAATGATGTGCTCTGTTTTCCTCTCTATTTTTTACATCAATAGTGATGTACTCAGTTTGTTTCGAGTACTCCAGCTTTATCGTTTATCCATTTATGTTGGCTGAGCTTCCATGTCAAATTTGGACTCAAAATTAGGTGGCATGGTAGATCTCTCATGAGCTATTTGTATCGTTTTCCAAACATTGAGAGCATGATACCGACCACTCCGACACGAGAAAATCCAGCATATCTTAAATAGTTCATGTTTTGCATGGTCGCAAGTGTCACTGTACATCACATTCCACACACAAACACGCACACCTCGGATGCAGAGTTAGTTGTATCAGGGAAACGAATATTTAGCTGATGCACATGCTGCGTTTGGAGTGGCTCGGGGGAAGAAGCTCTTAGCTCTAACGAGCGAACTTGAAGTACAGTATGAAGAGGATGGCGAAGACGAGGGCCGCGATGATGCCGCCGACGATCCACTTGTTCCTGTCCATCCTCTTGGACATGGATGCCAGGATCTTCTTGCTTTTCCCAATGTAGTCATCCACGCCATGCAACTGCGAGCATAAGCAGGAGTAATCCATTAGCACATCCTCTCAAGTCTTAACTAACAGGGTGAATCGTGCACTGCCTGCTTTCTTCGGTAAATCCAGGCAACCCACCATAAAGTAATGGCAGAGAAGCCTGAACGCTAGGCAGAATGGAGTTGCTAGACCTAATGTGCAAAGTTAAACTTCCACTAGCTCTGGGGGATTTACCTCATGGATAAAAGGTACATATTTGTTTCATTCTATAAACAGGAGACATACAAAGTATATGTTTCTTGGCAGAATTACTAAGTGATCAAGTGGGACAGCTCTCTTTTCTTATATCGAAAACGGTAACCCAAGGAAAATATCATCCACAGCTGCATTACGACTGGGAGAAATGGATATTTTTTGACAACTTGGCATCATTGAAGACGAACTATGTTCTAACTCATTTCCAAAGAAACAGGACGCATGTGCTGTATCTAGATGTGATGCATCTAGCACTAGACAATGGTATAACTCCTGTACAAAAGGTTGGTTAGCTATGTTCTTTCCAGCTGTCATGCCAAATACACACCTAATTAGGCGCAATGGTACCTTTCACTGTTACTATAGAAACTTTGTAAAGGACTTTCCAATAGGCCTATGAGGAGTAAATGCATCAACACCAAGGTAGAATCTAACAAATGCCATTTCTTGTCTATGTGGTTTCCTAGCTAAGATTGTTGTTGGTGCTCAACATGTCAGGCCAGAGATCAATACATAAATAATTGGACAGGAGAAGGTGCAAAGAACATGTTAGCTCAGCGATGGCTCAAAGTCCCAAATAAAAATAACTTGAAAGAACAAAGTACATACTGTTGTGTGAGCGTGCAGCAGTGACTGTCGTTGATTGTGAAGGTCCTGAAGAATTGACACGCCAATTTCTTCTGTCTCAAATACTGTTTTTTGGCTCTCTCTAATACGGTCTGAGGACTGGTTTAATCTTTCTGATGTCATCATCAATCTTCCTCTTTGATCGGATGACGCCTGAGACAAATAACAAACCAGCAAACACTGCATAAGTACAACCGAAAGAAAACAGTGCCATAATTGCAAGCAGGACAAATAAAAGGAAAGGATGTTGAATAAGAGACAGAAATATATAAGGCGATTTTGGAGGTTTCCAATGAAAAAGTTCTCTTAACATGTGCGCTTCAATAGAAGTAAACTAAATTGCGAGCTAATAAATCGATGGCAAGGACGCAACGTCATATATATGTTTTTACCGAAAAACCATGCTATGAAACTTTGTTACACCGAAAACAATGTGTATTCAAGAGTAAAGGTATCTTATCAAATAATAATTAAAGTGGATTCTTAAGAAATATTAAAGATATAATAAAATAAAGTGAATGTGGCTTTGCTATCTTGCTCATACTTTGCATTTTACACCCGACAGTTATGCCAGAGACACGAGGACCGAAAACGTACAACCCAAAACACTTATTGACAATGGAGTACAATAGTTCTGCGTTCAAGCACACCCAGGTTATGAATTATTATAGCCATATACTGATTACAACACGCCTGCATCTAACCATAACCAGAGTACTAGATTTAAAACTGAGGAATTTCTAATTCAAGTCCTAACTGAAGTTCATAAAACATTGTTCTCATTGTATTTACCAAATAAAGCCATTAGATCCCATAATACTAGCAGTGATCAATTCACAGGTGTCCAATACCCTTACCTTACCTTAACCTTAACAAAGCCTTTTGTCCCAAACAAGTTGGGGTAGGCTAGATATGAAACCCTGTCACGAGGACTTCTCAGGAGGTCACCCATCCTGGTACTACTCTCGCCCAAATGGGTTTCATATCCATGGGACTGGCTAGTTTTTACGTTGGCTCGCCAAGCCTATCACAACCCTTAGATATGAAACCTTTCATGAGGACTTTCCAGGAGGTCACCCACCCTAGTACTACTCTCGTGGGTTTCATATCCATGGGACTGGCTAGTTTTTACGTTGGCTCGCCAAGCCTATCACAACCCTCCTCCTTTATCCGGGCTTGGGACCGGCTATGCCTAGAAGACATAGGCGGAGTTACGGGTGTCCAATACCCATGGAAAAGATATAAAATGAAATAAACGGCATGGAACAATTCTGTACATGCCACAATACTGCACACTGGGCATGTTCCAAAATCTGTTTTGCACTGTAACCCATCCGGTTCATACAAAGTCTAATAGTAGTTGTCAAGCACGCTGAACAAAACCCTCAATATTTACCCCTCTGCTTGGGAATTGCCTTCTCAAGTCTAATAGTAGTAACCTTACAACATAGTTCAATGTTATAGCAGAACTAACACTATCAGAAACACAGGACATCAGTGACACAGACATGATTTTTTGAGTCGCCGACTAATCGCCAGGTCGTTTTCTAGAAATCAGGGCGACTCGCGACTATACAGCTACTTTTGTAGACTAATCGCCGAGCCGCGGAGCTGGCGACTTGACTTGGTTTGGCGACTCAAAAACCTTTGGACACAGAACTAACACCATCGCACGGGTCAACAACAATCATCAAGTATTCAAGTGGATGCAATAAAAGTGGAATGTGTGTACTGATATCAACAACTATGGGCTCACCTCACAGCAGCAGGCCTCACATAGCCACTTGAAAACAATACAGGGAGTTCTCCAAAAATATTACAGGGGCAAAAACACACAAAACGACGGGCATCACAATATCAGGATAACAGGTTCCAAACACATAATCTAAGCTAATACACTATACTAGGGTCAGGCACAGAGACTATTTTTTGGAGGAACACAAAGACACACTGCAGCAGCAACATCTATTGGAAGTCATATATGTCCCCTGTGAGTAGAATATCGTGTGCTAAATGCACAACATAAAAACGAGTTGGCGTAAATGTAAGCACAAGGGATAGGTAGCTCACCGCGAGCGTGTCCGACACGCCGGCTTCGAGGAGCTCCTCCCGGGTGGCCTGGTGGGCATTAGGCGCCGAGACCTTCTTGATCTCGCCCTTGACGTTGCTGAGATCAGACTTGTACTCCCTCAATTTGGCCAGCAATCCCGCCTTCACGCTCGGCTGCAAGCTCCGCGCCTCCAAATCCATCTTCCTGATCTACGGTGCAGCCAGCCAGGCAGCAATTCGAAGCATAATTACACTACTAGACATCATAACTTAGCAAAATCTCCACTAAAGCAGCACATGGTTTCCACAGGACGGCTAAAAATTAAGCACACAGAAAACTAATTCTGCACATGAAGAATTGAGTTCCGTCATATTTACCAGGGATTCGGACTCCTGCACGTCGGCCTGGATCTCGGATAGCTTCTGCTTCTTCTTCTCTGGTAAAGGGAACAACAGAAAAGGGGGGCAAGATCAGACCAGGACACAGAAGCAACCGGAAACTTGGGGCGGCCGAGGCAACAGATTTCTGGCGGAGAGAGGCGTGCTTACCTCCATCGAGAGCGGAGGCGGCGGCGCACTTGCGGGAGAGGGAGGCGGAGATCTCGCAGTACTGCCGCTCGTAGCCCTCGAACACCTCGCTCATGGCTGCTGCTCGCTCCGCCGCGAATCGGCAGTCGCGCAGCTGAATTGGATCGGGGCCGGCGGAGCCTTCAGAATCGAGGAGAGTTCGAGCTGCGGTGGTTGATGGGTTGGTCGGTCGGAGAGATTTCGTTGCGAGGGGGGAGGAAGGGTGCCGTGTTGGGAACCGGCGAACGGAACACGGAATGCTGACGAGTTACGAGTAGTCGAGTACTTCCCGCTTCAGATCAGAAGGAAGAAAAAAAATCACATACTCATAAAAAAAATGAGCTAAAACATTTTATATTTAGACGGAGGGATTAACTCAGAAACCAAATCTTTTTTAACTCATATATAAAATCACGTCTTCATTTTACGGGAAAATTGAATTTACAGACATGTGATGTGATTCATACGTGAGGCTGCTAGTGGGCCCGCCGAATTTGTGTGTATTCTCTAAATCAAATAATGGTGTTAGCCGCTCACTTTGTACATGTATGGTTTCCTGCTGAATCCTCGCAAATCACAATTGACCATCGTTGGTCTAACTCGGCGGTGCGCGAGGATCAATGATGTGGCTGCACTGATTATGTGTCTTCCCACCAACCTCTTGAGAATGCGCTCGATGATGTGACAGCGGCGAGTTATATTTCCTACTCCCTCCATCAAAAAATAAGTATCTCAAGTTTATCTAAAAGTATATGTATCTATACATGAAACATGTCTAGATACATCCACTTTTTAGGATACATCCACTTTTTAGCAAACTTGAAACACTTATTTTTTGTACGGAGGGAGTATTTATGTACACATTGATTAATGTATATGTCCATTCATTTTATTATGAATCTAGACAACATGTGAAATATCTGAAACATGTTATATTTTGTAACGGAGGGAGTACAAAGCACCTTATCTTGAGAGGGGATTTCTTACACTTTGCAACAACAGAAAAAAAAAAGAATAAGTGGTTTGCAAGTAGTGATGTGAAAAGAGATAAAAGAGGACCCCGTGTAGGAAGTAAGGTTTAGGCTAAGTGAGTGTGTCTTAAGTCTTAACAAACACATGACCTTAAAGAGAAAATTTGGCATGCGACAGTCAGCGCAATAGGTTTGCCGCGAGACACTCCCTTCCCTCACCTTAATCCTCCTCGGAGCCTCTTACTTTCATCCTCTTCCTCATCCCACTCTTCTCTTCGACTCATCTCGTCACCTATAGACACGGTTGCCCTCCAACCTACTCAATGATAGAAGCGTCAACGTCGGATGCAGAATTAGTTGTTTTGAGGAGAAACTGAATATTTAGCTGCATTTGGCGTGGCTCGGGGGAATACAATTCTTAGCTCTAACGAGCAAACTTGAAGTATAGTATGAAGAGGATGGCGAAGACGAGTGCCGCGATGATGCCACCGACGATCCACTTGTTCATGTCCATCCTCTTGGACATGGAAGCCAGTATCTTCTTGCTTTTGCTGATGTGGTCATCCACGCCATGCAACTGTGAGCAGGAGTAGGAGAAATGATCATTAGTACACAGTACACACCCAACGCCCACGGCAGATAATGAAAGATGTAAACTATAGCTGACATGAGAATCATCCTCAACTAATATCAAAAGGAGAATCATCCTTGATTTTTTTTAAATCTAGGTAACACACCCCAAAGTAAAGTGATAACCTAACTTTAGTCAAGGGGTCACGAAAGTTGGTATAAAAAGTCAGCAAAATTAAAGTTCCATTAGCTCTGTGGAATTTGCCTGGCAAATCAAAACGTAAAATTTTATTTCGCTTTGTAAACGGAAGACGTAAAAAATATATGGTTTCTTGACAGAGATAACCAAGTGATCAAGTGGGACAAATCTCTTTCTTGATACCGAAAATTATGAACCCAAAGAAAAACTATCTACAGTTAATTACCACTTTACCGGTGGGACAGATGGTTATTTTTAGACGCTTTGGCATTACCGAAGACAAACTATTTTGTAAGTCAGGTCCAAAGAAGCAGGACGCATGTGTTCTATCAAGCACCAGACAATGGTATAACTCCTGTACAAAAGTTTGGTTAGCTATATTCTTTCAGCTGTCATAGAAAATACACACCAAATTGGGCAGTGGCACCTTTCACTGTTCGAGTATAAATACTGCATAAAGGACTGACCGGTTTCCAATAAGCGTATGGAAATAAATGCATAAACATCAAAATAGAATCTAACCGATCACATTTCTTGTATATGTAGTTTGCTAGCTAAGATTGTGGTTGCTGCTCAACATGTAAGGCCAGAGATCAGTCATAAATAATTGGACAAGAGAAGGTGCAAGAACATGCTAGCTCCAAGCCTCCAACAATGGCTCAAAATCCCGAATAAAAATGACTTGAAAGAACAGAGTACATAGTACATACTGTTGTGTGAGCATGTAGCAGTGACTGTCGTTGATTATGAAGGTCCTGAAGAATTAGCACACCGGTTTCTTCTGTCTGGAACATTGTTTCTTGGCTCTCTCTAATTCTGTCTGAAGACTGGTTTAATCTTTCGGATGTCATCATCAATCTTCCTCTCTGATCAGACGACGCCTGAGCAATGTAACAGACATCATACATAAGAAAGGGCATGGTTTCATGATGACGACTAAAAGGAAGGATACCGAATAAAAAGACAGATATGAAATAAGGCAGTTGTGGAGGTTTCCAGTAAAAAGTTCCTCTTAATATGTGCACTTACACAGAAATCAATTGAATTGTGAGCTAATAAATCGACGCCAATATCATATATAGGTTTACCAATAAGTTATGATATGAACCTTTGTCGCAACGAAAATAATACGCATTCAAAGAGTAAAGGTATCAAATAATAATTAAAATGGATTAGCAAAAACATTGAGGTTCTAAATAAGATGAAATGAATGTAGCTTAGCTATTTTGCTCATACTTTACAAGGTAACGCATTATACATCCAAGAGCGTTCGACTAGGGTCACCAGGTTCGAAAAAGTAACACCCGGAACACTTCTGACAATGGAGTCCAATAGTTCCGAGCTCAAGCTCACGCTGGTTATGAATTTTTATAGCTACATACTGATTACAATAGGCCTGTATAAAATCACAACCAGAGTACTAGACTCAAAACTGAAGAATTTCAAATTACAGTCCTAGATGAATTTCATAAATCGACGAGGTGCCTCGTTTGGTAACAAAAAAAGATGAGTTTCATAAAATATTGTTCTCATTGTATTAACCAACTAAAACCATTACAACACATAATATTAGCAGTGATCACTTCACGGATAACCATGCAAAAGATTTAAAATGAAATAAACGGCACGGAACACTTCTCTACATGCCACAGTACTACACATTGGGCATGTTCCAAAGATCTGCTTTGCACTGTAAGTCTGTAACCCAGCCGGTTCATACAAAAGCCCAATAGTAGTTGTCAAGCACGCTGAGCACAAAACCCTCAAAGGTCTGCGTTGCACAGTTGCACTGTAACCCGTCTGTTTCAGAGTTCAAAGTCTAACGGTGTCAGCCATATCCTGAACACAAAACCCACATTATTCACCCCTCTGCTTGAAATCGTTTTCTCAAGCAATTTAAGTCCCAGACTACTGACATAATGGGGTAACCCTACAACATAACTCAATGTCATAGCAGAACGTCTAAAACTATAAAAAACACAGGAACTAACACCATCAGAAACACAAGAACTAACACCATCAGCGACACAGAACTAACACCATTAAACAGGTCAACAACATCATCAAGTATTCAAGTGCATGCGACAAATGTGGAATGCAGGTACTGATTACTGAATGGCATCAACAACTACGGTCTGAACTCAGAACAGCAGACCAAACCCGGACAATTGATAATAATAATACAGGGCCAGAAGGGATTAAGACGAACAAATAAACACCGGGCATGGCAATATCAAGCAAACAGGTTTCAAACAAACAATTTAAGCTCACACTATACTAGGGCCTGTCACATGTAAGTATTTCGAAATTCGAATAGCAGATAGCGTGCTAACCGCGCAACATAATACTGAGTTGGTGTAAAGCCTAAGGATTAGGGAACTCACCGCGAGCGTGTCCAACATGCCAGCCTCGAGGAGCTCCTCCCGGGTGGCCTGGTGGGCATTAGGCGCCGACACCCTCTTGATCTCTCCCTTGACGCTGCTCAGATCAGACTTGTACTCCCTCAATTTGGCCAGCAGCCCAGCCTTCACGCTCGGCTGCTGGCTCCGCGCCTCCAAGTCCATCTTCCTGATCTACCACCCAGCCAGCCAAAACAGAAACCCGACGCATAAATCTTACATATTGACATCATTCATAACTACACGATCTCTACCTAAAGGAAGTTTCCACCACAGCATCGCTAAAATTAAGCACGGAAGGCTAACACTGAAAAATATGAAGATGGAGAATTGGGTTCGTTTATACCAGCGATTCAGACTCCTGCACGTCGGCCTGGATCTCCGACAGCCTCTGCTTCTTCTTCACTGGCCAATGGGGACAAGAGAAAAGAGGCGCAAAATCAGATCAAGATACAGAGGCAACCGGAAAGTTAGGGCGGCCGAGGCAAACGATTCTGAGGCGCGTACCGCCATCGAGAGCGGAGGCTATGGCGCACTTGCGGGAGAGGGAGGCGGAGATCTCGCAGTACTGCCGCTCGTAGCCCTCGAACACCTCGCTCATGGCGGCTGCTCGCTCCGCCGCGAATCAGCAAGTCGCGGCTGAATAGGATCGAGGCGGCGGAGATGGTTGATCGGAGCGAGTTCGTACGTGATGGGGAAGGGTGCCGTTTTGGGAACCGGTACGAGGAACACGTAACGCTGAGTCGCTGACGACTCCACTTCAGAAAATCACATATATTTATTAAGCCGTGTAGGTACAACTTTGTGAACTCCCGCGACAACTAAATCGGATAGGAGGTAGTAACTCAGAAAATTACACTTTTTATATCGCAAATCAGGTCTTCCTTAGTGAAAATTGATAAATTTGATCCCCTTCCGAAACTTTAACACGAGAGGATTTTGAAAAAATTCGCGGTCTGACCTTTTTCATAGCGCCCGGCCTTAGCGTGTCATGGTACATAACATGACGCTCCGGGGTAGGACGCCATGTTACGCTACATGGCGCCTCGATCTTTGGTCGCTGGCGGGTTACATGGGCATGGCACACTGGCCCGAGGTGCCGTGCAATGTTTTGCGGTTCTGTGAATTTTGTTGTTTTTTTAATATAAATGTGTAAAATAACTCCACAATCAGAGTATGTGTATTTCGCTAGCATTTATTGAAGTTAATTCCATAATTAGATGAAGTCCACCTAGATTGTGTACAAATATTAGGCAATTTGAATTCTTTAAATATTTTTGTATATTGGCATTAATAAGTATCATTTATTTTTCTGAGCACGTCGATATATTTTGTAGTACTTCCAATATTTTAACAATTTGAAATATCGAAATATGCTTCTATTTTGGAAATAATATTTAATTGAAGTACGTAGTTAGTTCTAATGCATTTTTTTTTGGATTCGAGTCCACAATTCGGGAAAGTTTATTTACGTTGCATTTAAATATTGAATATTTTGAATTGTTCAAATATGTGTTGTGTTTTGCCATACGTAGTTAGCGTTAATTTTTTCTGAGTAATTTTTATATAGTTTAGAGAATGTTCAAATATTTAGCAAATTGAACTATTTAAATATGTTTCTATGCTGCCATCAAGTCTTAACTGTAATTAGAGAAAATGTATTTGAATTATATCCAGATATTGACCAATTTAATTTTTTTAAGAAATCATAAGTAATCAGCACGTATTTTTCTGATTGTTTTGTTGTATTATGCATGTTTTCTCTGGCGGATACATTAAGAGATTTTGATTTTTGAATGGTTTTCCAGTTTCCTGCAAATTGTGTAATTTAACTGGGCCCACATGTCAGAGTTCTAACAATTTCTGAAATTGTTGGTAGGGGAAAAAATAACTTGTGGGTCCACAGCTGACTTCATCGTGGGGTTAAATTTAAAATTTGTAATTGTCTGTATCCAAAAGCTGTTCAAATCTGAAAATTATCGGAATTAAAAAAAGGCACGGAGGTAGGCCGCGTTTGTTGTAATTCGGAATGTGAAATGTGTCGGAATTTCTCGTCTAGGGTAATTTGAAGTACTTAGCAAATTTGAAAGTTCGATTATGTTTGAATGTTGACATAAATAGTTAATTTAGCTTCGTAATCGGAAGATGTGCATTATGTGAGCATTTAGTAAAGTTAATATATAATTTGAGGAGTTGCATCTGAATTTCATATTTAGAGGGAGTTTTTTTGTTTTGCCAAATATTTACTTAATTGAAATGTTCAATTAGAGTCCATAATCTGAGGGAATATGTAGTGTGAGCATTTGTTAAATTGAATTTTACATAATTATTGTAATTGGAAGATGTACATTATGTGAGCATTTAGTAAAGTTAATATATAATTTGAGGAGTTGCATATGAATTTCATATTTAGAGAAAGTTTTTTTGTTTTGCCAAATATTTACTTAATTGAAATGTTTAATTAGAGTCCATAATCTGAGAGAATATGTAGTGTGAGCATTTGTTAAATTGAACTTTACATAATTATGTGGAGCGCATTTGTTTTTTCTTAAAATTTTAACTAATTAAAAATGTTCCAACCTGTTTTGTTTCCTGTGAATAGTTGGTATTTTCTTGTGGGCATGTTGGTATATTTTAGAGTATCTCCATGCCGGCTAGCAAGCCCCAGGACGCCCACGGGAAAATTTCACTTTGTCACATTTAGCTGCAGCTACATACACGCCCCAGCCCTATATTAGATCGGTCCACTAACGGTTTTCCCATTTTTCGTATTTTTATTTTTTGTTTCAATTTTATTTTTCCTACATCTATTTCATTTTTTCTGTTTGCAATACGTAAAATATCTATAAAGGGCACGGAAAACATTAATTTTGACATGTGTAAACTTTTGTCATATTACGAACATTTTTCGTTGTTTATAGGACATGTTTTATCAGATACTAATGCAAATTTATAACACATGGAAACATATTTATATGTATGAACATTTATACTTGTGCAATGCATTATTACTAAATTGACCTAAAATAAAAATAAATATTATGATTTTCCAATTTATCAGAAAAGAAAAAATGTTAATGGGCCGCCCATTGTGGAGGTCCCGCCCATCAGGCCTGGCGTTGTCTCGCGGCATCAACCGCGTGTGGAGCTGAGGAGCAAACACTCCGCACACCAGTCACCGGTGCGGGGAGCGGGACGGCGACGAGCTGGGCCGATCAGGACCGTTCATCCGCGCATCAGCGGCCGAGGCACGGCCCTTGATCCGGTTTTGGTGTGCCCGAGGGATCCAGAAATGGGTGGGGTAGACGGCATATAAAATGGAGGGAGCCTTCTTCTTCCTCCTCTGTCTTCTTTGCCTTGTAGAAAAGGAGGAAAGAACAAGGACAACACACGCAAAAAGCTCAAATTCCCATCCGATTCTGTGCAACTTCTTGCAGTATCCTTTGATAAATCCAGTCTTCTGTTTCGGCTTCTCGTGGAGGAGAAGAGAAGCGAGAGAATTTGGCTCGTGAAAGGAGAGGTCGATTGGATTGGAGCAATCTGTCTTAGGTACTGGTCTCTCTTCTCCTGTCTGATTCATCTGCTGTTCTCCTTGCTCATTTGGGTCTTCCGTGGTAATTTTGGCGGGGAAAGTGGACTTGGAGGAAGGTTTACCGCTCCGGTGAACTTTCTGTTGGATTTTTCTGTCGTTGTTCCCTGAATTTTAGCTTGTGATTTGGTCGGTTTCTTGGGTCTCGCGCTTTGCTGTTTGATCGGAAAGATTCAGCTCTCATCTCTTTCTTCTGGGATTTCCAAAATTTTACCTGTGTTGGATTTCTCGTCTCTGATTCTTCTGGTTCTGCTGTGTTTCCTGGACTCTGGAATGGGTGATTTGAATCCAATTCACTGGTCGTGCGTTTCCTATTCCAAATGAAGTGATCGGTAGTCTGGAGTGGGTGATTTGGATCGAATTCGCAGAGCTGCATTACGGCATGGGTCCGCATCGAGTTGTGCTACGATTAGTTAAAAATTGACCTCTTTGACTTGGGATTCGCGCGATTTGGAGGTACCTGATCAGGATCAGATGTTCATCGCAGTAGTTCGATCGTAAAGAGCTACCTGAAATTGGGATTTTCTAGGTAGTTTTTGGATCATCTCTTCCAGTTCCCCCTTTTTTGGTCTAGTTCCTGATTGGTATGTTCTTCAAGTGTTTTCGATTTCCTTTTTGCATTTCTATTCCGTTTGTAATTTGCAATTTGTTGGACCCCGAACTGTAGAATCTGTTTTGGTTCCGATTTAAGTGAGTTACATCGAGCTGAATTTCCTATTTGATTTGTTACCTTCCCTGATTTTACGTTGGTTCGATCTGCAAGCAAGCAGTTCACCTTTTTCCCATGCAAAAATTGCAACTTTATTTTACCGATCTGATCGGACACTTGCCGACGAGAATTTAGCTGAATATTAAGTGTTCACCCCGTGTTCTTTCTTGCGATGTTTCAGTTTTCCAGTTGTATAAAGTAGAATAATTCCCCAACTTCTGTTCATTTCGTTTTCCTTTTTTGGGGCAACTTCTTTTCATTTCAGTTTGGCTGAATACTCCTGCCCCGGCATGAATTCTTCGTTCCTTTCGTGATCCGCATTTATAATCCTTCAACCACTCATCGTTTCTTTCGTGCAGCACGGCGCTAGTCCGGCGATGGAGAGGGAGTCGCGGAAGAACTACCAGACGCGAGGCTCCGCGCGCGGCGGCGGAGGCGGAGGCGGCACGGCGTCGGAGCGCGATCTGCTGCTGCAGTGGGGCAATCGGAAGCGCCTGCGCTGCGTCAAGGTGCAGCGCCGCGACGTCGAGGCCGCGGCCACTGCGGCCGCCGAGAAGGCCGCCATAGGACAGCGCCGCGCCGCCGCCACCGCCGCTGTCGCTGCAGCCACCGCCGCCGGCCACGCCCACCACCGCGCCCTCAGGTTTGTCCGTGCCTCCCTGCTCTTCCTCAGCATTTTCTCTCTCCGTGTGTTTGTACCTTGTGGTTAGTGATAAGATTCAGAATCACCATGGTTGAAAGGGCAGATGGCCATCACGTGGTATGTGTCGGTGTGCACGTGACATAGAGCGTCAGAAAGTTTTGGTTGTGTTTGATCTGAATTCAGTTTCAAATTCTGCTGTGGATGTAATCTGATCTGGGGTACACATGACGTCAGAAATGTGGGTTGTTCCTTATCCAACTAACCGATATTCGAAACGGTGATGCTGATTCAGATTTCAAATTGGAAGCAGTCAGGGTAGGCAATGTGATGATTGGTTTTTTGGTTTTGGTTTGGGGCAACATGATTCATGTTGGCTGGCAAATGTTAATCATTGGGCCAACCTTCTGCTCTTCCAAAAAATGGAGAGCTCCTTTCCGGTATCGCCGCACTCATGTAAGAGGATGTTGAAGGCCTGGATGTTCTTGAGCTTTTCTCCATTTGAACCTTCATTGGTATCCTTGGGGCAAGTACTGCTTTGGTTTATTTACAGAGGGACTAACTGTCGTTCTATTCTGTGGCTCAACTTGGGTCCCGAACTTGTACGAGAACCAGACTCTTGCTAGGCTAAAATTAGGAGCACCAGCGGTATGGTAACTGTTTGGTCAATCCAGCTCCAAGTTTCAGGTTAGCTGACTTGTTGAGCTTTTCTCAATAAAAGGTCAGCATTGTCAGTTGTGGTCTCGAGCTGACCTGATTCGTGAATACTAGCTTATCTTCTGTTTTGACAGATTTGTTGAAATTGCTCGCGAAAGCCCTGAGGGGTGAGGTTTTCATCGAGTTATTGATGGCAATATCTTGTCAGTATGTGTGTTTGGATGGTATCTGCTATTTTTTCTTGTTGACTATTTTTAGCTTGAGAAGGAAACACCATATTTATCTCCAATCGGTCACGACCACATGTATAGTGGATGGCGACGGTGACGGTGACAGCTTATTCATACATTGTTCTTCTCTTTTCATGTTTTTTCTTGTGATTTCTGGATCGAAGTGGAAGCTATTGTTTGTTTGCTACCTGTTTCCCTAAATGTGCGTGAATCACAAAATTGGTAGTCCCTGGTCTGCCCGTATTTCAGCATTTAAGCATGATTTGTAGTCATATGTTATAGTGTTCAATATATGTTTATGTATCCAATTCTCGTCGTGAAATCAGACACCACCATTGAGTAAAATTTATTTCTACCAGTAGATAATTGCATTACCTTTTTCCTTTTTGCATTTCTTACTCAAGATGATATTTTCTACATTATTAAATGACCTCTTAATGTACTGAGTGAAGGGATAAAATTTTCATGAATTATAGTATCTTGTGTTGTTGTTAGGTGCACAGACTTTTCTCATGAAGAGAAATGAACGAACGATTTTGTTCAATGTGTTCCTTCTCTTTTCTGTTCCCCTCCTCTTTTTTTTTGCCTACTTGTAGTGCAATTAAAAGAAATATTTGGAATTGAATTGATGTGGCCGCAACCATTCCAAATTCACAAAAAAGAGCATCTAAATAATACACCCGTCTTGGACACCAACAGTTTTTTCCCGTCATAGTAAGTTTGTAACGGTGCAATTTTCTTTATTATTTTTAACCTTTAGTGCTACTGAATTGGCAGGAATTCAGAGGAGCCTGGGGCAATGAGGCCACCGTCACAGCAGCACCAGCAGCAGAACAACACGATCCGCACGGTTGCATCCCCAGGCAGGGAGCGATCCGCAAACGGCCACAATGACAACAGCGGGGTACCGCCGACCTCTCCAGATGAGAAGAAGGGGTCGTCGTCAGGGAGCGAAGGGTCAATTTGGCCCAACTTTGCAGTCGCCCTGACGAACAAGGAGAAGGAAGAGGACTTCTTGGTGTTCAAGGGATCAAAGCTGCCTCAAAGGCCCAAGAAGAGAGTGAAAGCCATCCAGAGGACTGTCAACGTATGAAACTTTCTCCTTAGCTTCTAAACTCATAAACTGCTCACTATACTCTCAGTTCACAGCATTTCACACAGGACTGTTCTCACTAGCCTCAAAGGCATAGGATTCTTATCTGGTACAGAACTACAGCTAGTGATAAATTAGTTCCTTACATGTTGCACAGAGATTCCAAACTTAAAAATTGCATAACACTGCTAAAGACAATAACCCGTGGACCCCGAACTTAAATGATGATCAGTAACCCAAGATTTACCACGGGTAAATACATTTGGATATGCATTCTTAATATACAGGGGGCATGAGACCACATGGACCATAGGCCATCTCTTTGCACGATGCTTTGCCTTGCCCCGTGACCAAAGGAGACGTGCAAATAAAATAGCAAGATTCCGTGTATGCCTCATTTATTGTACCTGATACTTAACTTGATTGCCAAGAGGTGTCCATGATACCATAGCATGCTTCTGTCTGAAGCAAATACAGGACTTTTGTAAGCTGATGCTTCCTATTTGGTTGTCCCTTTACTCTCCATGTGTTATCTTACTGTTTAATCTTAATTACCTTCTTTCTTTCGAACAGGCAAACTAATTCCATTCTATCGTGTCTAGTAACAACGTTTGTAGTTGTTTTATCAGTAAGCTAACCCTGTAGCACCATGGCCAAAGATGGTGTGCCATCTGCCCATCTCTGATGAACTCCATTTGTGAATTCTAATAAAATGTGGAGCAATAATTAGTCCTTATGGTCGAAGAATTCTCTGAGTTAAGGTTCCTTTAAGATAATACTGGAGTTAAGCTTAAGAAAACAGTTGGTGCCTATTTTTAGGATATAACCATTGATGTTTGTTGTTTTGTTCCATATGTTTATGTTGAATTACGCTACTCTGTAGTCTGTACCTCCAATTCTCACCTATGGTTTGTTCATCTCTGGCAGTTTGTATGCCCTGGGACATGGCTTTGCGACTTGACTCTGGAGAGATACGAAGTACGAGAGAAGAAGGTTTCGAAGAAGGTGAGCAGACTACCACAACATGCTACCAGTTCCAGTCCTGTAATCCTGCGTCATGCACTAGTCCAAAATCAATCGCCTGACGTTCCTGCTTGATTTTGCAGCGCCCAAGGGGACTGAAAGCGTTGCACAACATGGACAGCGAGTCAGAATAATTACGATCAGTTGAACCTGAGAAGCTGAACACTAGAAAGGAAATACACCGCCACAGATCCAGTAGCCAAAGATTGAAATTAACTTTCCCAGATGGAATGATATCCGTGGGACTGACCACTTCTCGCACCTGCTTTCGGAGATCGAGAAGAATATAGGAGGGCGGCTGCAGGGCATTTTCATACCTGCTCTGTTTACAAACAGAGAGCGCTGGTTTATTACCTGGCTCCCTGCAAGGCAGCTCGCAGTGCATGTTTCCAAAGGCCCACATGTTGACACCATTTGAGAACATCTCGCTGTATCAAACAGATGTCAAGTACAGGTGGCGAATGACAGTTACACTTAAATTTTACATGGATTTCATAGGGTCTTCAATAATTTTGTATATCCTCTGATGGCTACCAGCTACTGTAAACTTCCGCCGTAATTCCTGTTTGGAGCATCAAGCGACACTTTTGGATTCTGGATATAGTGATATGTGGATTCTGATGCTTGTGCAATTGGAAAACCTATTTTTTTTTTGTTTTTAGAACAACAATTATATATACGTTTTAATACCTTGCGTTGCAAAATGATCAAATCATATGTTTGTACATCATTCCAAAACCAAGATAAGATCACACACACACACACATTAATTACTGATTATTGAACACACTAGAACACATAAGACATACTCCCTCTGTTCCAAATTATAAGATGTCTTAGATATTTCAACATAGACTACATACAGACTGAAATGAGAGAATCAACGCATTAAAACACATCTAAATACACCTGAATAAGAAAAAGTTAAAACATCTTATATGTTGAAAGGGAGATAGTATTTAACAAAGGGAAAGACAGCAACTATTTGATGGATAGATCCTCATAAACACTATGTATACTCTGACAACTTACTCTAAAAATCCATATCAAGATATTTATAAGAACACATGCTTTAGATATCTGTGAATATAGTATTTAAGACTACTAAATCAGGCACACACACAGACATGAATAAATTAGGTAAGTGCCAAAAATTGATCTATGGACACATGTGATTTTGTCCTCTCTTTTATCACATTCAAGGAGATTTGGTCCAATTCAAGATATTTTAGGAAAAATCTAGATAGAAATTAAAAGAAAGTTCATAACTTATGTTAGGTGATAAGTTTCAGATTCATGCTCTCCAAACGTATTTCCAACGGATATAAGTTAGAACCGTACAAAGAATAACATCGTATATGGAAAAATAAATAGTCAAAATTGTAGTTTGATCAAATAAAGGATAAATAAGTACAATAGTTCAGTACAAATATTAATTATTTTAATATGTTTGCGGCATCTGAGGGTTTTTGGACCAGACATTGATTTCATATGGCCGTTGTATCACCAATGGCAACGACTGCACTAATAAACTATACTATAAAGGGAGACAAACCTAAAATGTCATACTTGTCATAGTATAATTCATCCAAAATCAATCTTGTGTAAGTTATAAAACCCCAAAAAACACTGTGACATCGGCTAAATTCATAAAATAAGCAACCTCACTAAAAGAACATCATCTATAGTTTGTAGGAAATAGAGTTTTTTCTTATGATCATTATACTTGTGTAAAGTGTGAACATTAAGAGGATAATTTTTGTGAACTCGCTCGCAAGAGACACGAAGTAAGTTTGCATATGTTGGACGGGAAATCTTTTTTTTTTCATATGTGTCGTCAAGACGAACAAGCTTTTTGTGCAGCCCCAAGATGACAAAATCGAAAAGTAAAATTTTGTGAGTTTTTTTAAGTCGCTCGTTCTTTAAAACTCTTGATTTATTTTGTTTTGAAATAAATAAAATCCTTAAGAAATACAATGAAAACTAAGGTTTTCTAATTTTCTCTAAGTTATTTGTTTTTGCAGATACTCTATTTCTTATTATTTAATCTTTGTATCCTTAAGAATAATTATGAAAACTAAAACTTTACTTAAAACTAGAGAAAAATAGAAAACTAACATTTCTCTAGAAATTTTTGGACAGTCCAAAATTTAGAAGGAGGAAATGATTTAGGAACATTCATGAAAAAGTAGGAAATATGGTGTTATTTGTCAGTTTTCTCCCATTTTAAATTGCTTGTTTTTTCATATGATTTACTTCTTTTCTAAAAAATGCTTTCCCACCTTTTTAGGGTATTTTATCACGTTGTATTTTTAGATTTTATTATTTCCATGTTTTTGTTCGCAAGTACATTTATATTTATATTTTAAAAATACAATTTATTATGATAAAATTAGTTTTAATATTTACGTATTCTATAAGTAGATGGCATGCAAGGGGTTTACACATATGTGAAAGTGCATGGTTGCCCCCATGTGTGGTTTTGGTAATTAATGACACTCCTTATGGACTAATGTTTACTTTGAGATATTCTTGTAGATCTTGTCCATTGGAGTTCATGTGTTGGACTCTTGAAGATGGCATGATGACCAATGCTCTATTTAAGGGTTTATATGAAGAATGGTCATGTGTAGATGATGAAGTGCAAAGGAGACATGAAAACGGAGCTTAGCGAGGCTTTCCCATAATGGAGTATGGGGGAGCATTTGGAGAAGTCTTCATCAAGCATGTGCTAGCAAGCACAATCAAGAAAGGTGTTCCAACTTGAGAGAGTCAAGATCGTCATCATCGAGCTCAAGTGGAATGCGCAAGGCAAAGATATGATCTTGATAGGTTTTCTATTTTACCGGTCTCATGTTGTTAGTGGGAGACCGGGTTTTAGGATAGACGGCGTACTATCAAGAGGGGTTCTCAAGTGAGTAACTTGATCGCATCTTTTGTGGAGAGCTCATACCTTTGCATACTTGGCATATCATCTTTCTTGGTTCTTATTTGGCTTTTCTCCTTGTTGGGTTTTGGTGCTTGTCGTGATCTTCATGACAAGCCCAAGTTCTTCGAAAACGGATTTCTTATTGAAAACTTGTTGCGTTTTCGTGTTGGAAATCTTACCGGTCCACCTTCGAGTTAGGGTCCACACCTTCCCATGTGTGGTATCCCCTCTATATTTGTGACCCTTAATATTACCGGTCCACCTTCGAGTTCTGTGTGATAACACTCGTCGTTACCTTTCCAACGCAATTGGATTCACCTGTTTTGGAGTTCATACGAGAAAGTTATTGCATTTCAGGTTTTACAGTTTCACTGCTTTCTGGCCGGAGTCTCCGGTCTTCTGGACCGGAGTCTCCGGTCCTTGGTTTTCCTCGAGAGTGTTTTTCTTGTTCAGCCCCTGGTGGGGGCCGGAGTTTCCGGCCCAAGGGGCCGGAGTATCCGCCCCAGGCCGGAGTTTCCGGTCCCAGGGGCCGGAGTTTCTGCCTGTGCTTCTCTCGTCTGGAAATGGTTCACCCCCTGGTGGGGGCCGGAGTTTCCGCCCCCAGGGGGCCGGAGTTTCCGCCCCGGACCGGAGTTTCCGGTCACTAGGGCCGGAAACTCCGGTGCGTTTCTGGCTGCAACGGCTACTTTTCTGGGAGGGGTATAAATACCCCTCCACCTTCCTCCAGCCAGCCAGCTGAGCCCAGCAACCTTTGCTTTCTCTCTCCTCCATTGTTGCAAACTCATTTCTTTGATATCTCCCAATCCCTCCACCCAAACTCTTTGATCTTTGGAGGATTGAAGGAGAAGACCTAGATCTACATTTCCACCAATCAATCTCTCCTCTAAGTGAGGGGAACATAGTGGATCTAGTTCTTGGAGTTCTTGAGTGGTTCTCCTCTTTGTTCTTCCTCTCTTATTCCCCCATAAGCATTTGTTGCTTTGTTGGAATTTGAGAGTGGAGGATTTGAGCACTTGTGCTCTTGCCTTTTGCATTTGGTGCATCGGTGTGCTCTCCACGAGGATTCGTGGAAGTTGAAATCTTGTGAACTTGTTACTCTTGGGTCCTTGGACCCTAGACGCCTTTGTGGTGGTTGGACCCTTGTGTGGTCACTTGAAGCCGTTCGGGAGCCCCCAATCCCATTGTGGGTTGTGCCTCGGATTGTTGTTGAAAGGTTCCGGATTCCGCCTCGAAGGAATACCGATAGTGGAAGGTGAACCAAACCTTTGTGGTGCGGTTCATCGGAGAATAGGGTGAGCCTTTGTGGCGTTGAGATCGACCTTTGTGGTGCCTCACACCTCTCCAACGAGACGTCCTCCCTTAACAAGGAGGAACTCGGGAATACATCCTCGTCTCCGCGTGCCTCGGTTATTTCTATACCCGAGCCTTTTACTTATGCACTTTACTTTGTGATAGCCTTCGTGCTTGAAGTATTCTATATTGTTATCACATTGTTGCTTGTCTTGCTTAGCATAAGTTGTTGGTACACATAGGTGAGCCTAGTATATTTAGGTTGTTGGCTTGTTAATTTAAACACATAGTTTTATTCCGCAATTAGCAAGCCTTTAACCGGAAAAGTTTTAATCGCCTATTCACCCCCCCCCCCCCCCCCCCCTCTAGGCGACATCCTTGTCCTTTCAATATGGTAGCCAGTAAATCGGGGAAAAATTCTAATGAAAATTAAGAAAGAAAATAAATTAAAATTCAATCTTTTTTAAAGAACTTGAGAAAAATTGCATGCATCTTATTTAAGAATCCTAAAAAAGAGAGAACTGGGACCATTCATGAAAACGAGGAAACGCTATTGTATTTGTAGTTTTTCTGTAATTCCCTTTTTAATTTTAAAGTAGCCAGAAGTTGCCGAAACCCTGGGACCATTCATGAAAACGAGGAAACGCTATTGTATTTGTAGTTTTCTGTAATTCCCTTTTTAATTTTAAAGTAGCCTGAAGTTGCCGAAGCCCTGGCTGATTTGACAGAAACTTTCAAAGCCTCCTCATAGCGGATTGGTGGATGACATACCAGTCGTTTCAAACGTGCTTTAAAGTAGTACAAAATACTTCTACAATGAAGAATAATCATGTAGAGTTGTAAACTAACAGTTTGTTTTGAACTATTGGACAATCCGATAACAATATAACCATGGAGGAAACACTTCAGAGCATCCGTGGAAACCAAGAAATACTCTTGATTTAAATTTATTTATTTCAAAAAATCATGAGTGTTTCCTTATTTTTAGAGTGACTTATCTAGACATAATTTTCTGAATTTCTTGGTTTTCTGTTTTTGCATTATTGTTAATTCATTTTTTATGTTTTAATAAAAAAATAGATTGTTTAATTTGGTCAATTCGCCAATCTTGAACTCCATGAGCCCTCTTTCGACTGTAATGATTGAGTGCTTGCGTCTAGTGGTGGTGTCATGTATGCCGTGTACGTATAAACCACGTTCTAAGAAATTCTTTTTAACATTTTACATATTTTGAAATCTTCAGATCCTTAAGAAAACATTTCTTGCGGTTCTTGTTTGTATGTTCTTTTGTGTTGATTAGGTTGCTACGTGTGTGTGCAAGCAACTCCATGTTATAGGTCAAACCGCTTTGAGTACAGCGAGGGACGAAACCTATCTTTTTTAAATGTTAAAGATCAAGTTTGTATAATTATGAGCCAAAACTAAACTGGTTCAGTAGTCGAGGGACCAAAACTAGACTCTAATGTGCATGAGAACAGACTTGTCACATTATACCGTTTCCAATCTGATTATCTGAATGACATCTTTTAATCTGTCCGCACCACATCTTTGCAGCTTTGAAGTATTATTTGACTACAATTTACAAACCAAAAGAAAAAATAGAGATGAATTTCGCTGTAGAAACCATGACAATTTATTTCGTTGCTACCGCTATGGAGAATAATGTATTGGTACTGTGGCTTGGGACCACGGCACGCGGCAGGCCAACTAAAAGAACTCCGCAACTAAAAAGTCACAAGAACAATGACAAAAAGTATTGGTACATTGAAACAAGCAATACCTACAATCACACAAAAAAAAATGTCCTTCTTTTTTATTTCTCAATGTGCGAATTCAAGTCAATTTAAGTATTTAACATTTTAGAACGCTTACTTGGCTTAATATACTAAATTATTTTCTAATTTTTTGGCTGCCTTCTTCCTTTTCCAGCTGGGCTACTCCCCTTTCCATTAATTGCTCAACGGAAATACAAGATTCAGTCTACAACTCTGAGCCAATTAAAAAGGAAAAGAAAGGGAGCAAAACAGAAGGAAAAGTTTGGTAGGAAAACCCGCTGAAAGACTTCGGCATCGAACTCCAACTACGGGGCAAAAAACCTACCCGAACCTACTAACGTTCAAGGAAACACCCAAAATCCAAGGCGTACAAGGCCAAAACACCAAGCAGTCTACAGCTCAAAGTCACCACTGAACAGTAACGAAACCAACATCCAGCAACAGGTTCCACACCAACACAGCAAAAGCAACACAGCCACCAAGCTTCCAGCGACAGTCTTATTACAGCAACAGCTTCCATCAGCTATCCGTGAGCCGCAGCCTCCCAGCACCCCCGGATGAAGAGCCAGCCCCGCCTATCATCGAAGCCCAGAATGCTGCCTGCGCCATCAATTGATCAGCACCACTCCGGATTTGCCCAGCTTCTTCATCGCCGTAGAGTCCTGCCCAATAATGTAGCAAAGAGCACAAGTAGAACACAGTGACCATAGGAGACCGAACTTTCAAACCCTCAAAGGTTATCCTGTTTCTAATGATCCAAATCGACCAACAAATAGCAGCCAACAACAGCATATGAAACTTCTCTTTTTGGAGAAAAAAACATAGAACCAAGCAAAACTTTGCCAAAGGGTAGTGGGACAACAGGAGGCCCCTAACATAGAACCCAACACCCCCCCCCCCCCCCCCCCAACTACCCTAGCATGCGAACAGGTAAAGAAAAGATGGCGAGCATCCTCTTGCTGATCACAAAACGAGCAAACATGGTCACTAGTCCATTTTCTTTTTTTCAAATTATCTCTAGTCAAAACAGCATTTTGAAACAACTGCCACAAGAAGACTTTAATTTTCAAAGGTATTCTAGCTTTCCAAATCCACTTACTCATTATGTGAACCTGAGATATCTTTCTCCAAAAGTTCATACACTGACTTCGTGGAAAACTTTCCATTAGAGGTAAGGGCCCAGGAAACCAAATCCGACTCGGGTGACCTCACCACAAGTCTAGCATTCTCAATAATATATCGCCACTGATCATTTAGGACATTCGTAAACCACCGCCGAAAGGGAACCTCAAAATTATGTTCACAAACTGTTGCATAGGTCCAGTTTCGTTCACTGCAAATATCATAAAGAGCAGGATAAGAAGTCATTAAGGAGGCATTATCCAGCCAGGGATCCTTCCAAAATCTAATAAGGTTACCATTTTTCAGAGATAGTTTCCTCCCAAGAAATACACATCCTTAATTTTCATAAGGTTTTTCCAAACAGGTGAGTCCGAAACTCTACCCTTAACATCCGCCACTGACTTACCTCTCAGATATTTAGCTTGAACAATTTGCTGCCAAATACCACTTTGTGTCTCTAACTTCCACCACCACTTACAAAGGAGACTAATATTTTGCTTTCTCAAATCTTTCACTCCCAAACCACCTTTATTTTTCGATCTGCACACACGAGACCACTTAACCATATGATACTTCTTCTTGTTCCTCTTTCCCGCCCAGAAAAAACCTTTTTTACGCTTGTCTAACTTTTTGATAAAACCCTTACTCAACGAGAACATAGACATATAGAAGTAAGGAATCCCAGATAAACTAGAATCAAGTAAAGTTAGCCTCCCACCAGATGAAGCAGCATCCCCAACCCAAGCATCAAGTTTCTTAATCATTTTGCCGTCCAAAAAATCCCAGTCGGCCATTTTCAGATTTGCAAACGTAATAGGCACCCCAAGATGTTTTAAAGGAAGTTGTCCAACCTGACAATTGAATAGGTCCGAATAGAACAGAGCAACGGAGTTATCACCCCCAATCACGAAAATTTCACTTTTAAGATAGTTAATCTTGAGGCCCGGCATCAACTCAAAAATATAAAGCAAGAGTTTCAGGTTTGCCGCTTTTTCAACATCATGAGAGATACAAAGCACGGTATCATCCGCATATTGTAAGATGGCTATACCATTCTCCACCAAATCAGGTGCCAAACCAGTAAAGAGACCATTCCATTGTGCACTAAGCACCATCTTCGTCAACACATCTCCCACCAAGTTAAACAAAATAGGAGACAAGGGGTCACCCTGCCTGACCCCCTTAGCACTTTGGAAATAGGGACCTAACATATTATTCAGCTTTACACTTACAGTTCCATTATGAAGAATCTGATGAATCCACGAGCACCAAACTTCATTAAAACCTCTAATTTTGTGGCAATTAATCAAAATTTCCCAATTTACTTTATCGTAAGCTTTCTCAAAATCTAACTTAACGATTATCCCTGTTTGCTTCTTAACATGCACATGATGCATCACCTCATGCAACGAAAGGACCCCATCCATAATATTTCTATTTTTTATAAAAGCATTTTGCTGCACACTAATAAGCTTAGCCGCAAACGGCTCAAGCCTCAGGGTCAAAGTTTTGGTTATCAACTTGTAAATACATCTAAGCAAACAAATGGGCCTGAATTGCTGAATCTTATTTGCCTCAGAAATTTTCGGTAACAGTGTAATAATACCATAATTGAGACGTTGCATATCAAGAGTTCCATTATGAAAACTATAAAAAAGATTCATCACGTCCTCTTTCACAGCATCCCAATCTTCCTAACCTTCCGAACCTTTCATCGCTTGGGAGCACGGTAGCACTACTAGACATTCTCTCGCCAGGCCGGTGGGCCTTTTTCCAATCAATAATCGTTCTATTTGCATAACCTCAAAACATTTCTTTTCCCAACTAAATACGTGGAAAGGAATTTTAAGTGAAAAAAGAACGTGACGAAACTCGAAAGGGAAATTCAACGATCAGTTGAACAACACTGAGAAAGGCAGGTCTGGTCTGGCTGCATTATTGTACGTACGTGTGTGTATGTGGGTGGATGTGTGGGTCTGCTTTACAGCCAATGCATATTGCATGGCACTAATTAAGCTGCTTTTTGCTAGCTTTGCTTTGACGCTTTTAAATCACCCTGTTTGTTCATCCGGTATGCTGCTAATTAACCCGGTCTTGAAATGAATGGAAGTAACAACATCGTCTTAGCAAAACATGCATGCCGACGACAGCCAACAAACTATGAATTATGCTACAGAAAACTGACATGAACTCTGAAATCTGAACTGAATCAATAAAATTCCATTGGTTTTACAGCGTGCGAATCATCATCAGAAATTAAACGAGCAAAGCAGATACAAATGATGAGATGTTAACAAGTATAACAGCATTTCATCCATCTACGAGCAGCAGCAGCCTTCGCGGGTTCAGTGGCGCAGGTTGGCGAAGAGGAGGACCACGGCCGGGCAGAGGACGAAGAGCGACGACGACAGGGCAGCGGCGCCGGAGGTGGCACCGCCGGGGCCGGGCGCGGCTACCGGCTCGTCGGCGGCGTAGGCGACACCGGTGAACGAAGAGACAGCCACCAGGGCCGCGACGGCGGCGGCGTACAAGATCTTGGAATCCATGACGAAGGCGAAAGGAGTCAAGAAGTGCTTGGACGAAAGAATTAGAGGGAGGTGCGCGCGCGTGTGTGAGAGATGATCAGGGTAGGGTGTGTGCGCGCCTCTTTTATAGGCGAGACCCTGAGAGGAGGGAGATCCCTGGGCCCCATATTTAGAGACTGGCCTATTTCGATCGTCAGGCAGCTCATAGCTAATAATTGATTAGTGGCTTCAACCCACAGCTTAAATATAGAAAGCAGCTATTTTGTGAATGATACACATCAAGATACCATAATTAGGACCTCCTAATTGAGTAATTGGTGTATGGTAGAACACTGAAGAAAGCAAGCAAATTAGTACTTTTTTGCTCTTTTTAATTCTTGGAGCCAGCATCATGGTCCAGGCATACAAACACACACACCTGTCAAATGAGGTTTATGATGTTCCTGTGGGGTCTGCTCATCTCAATTAGCTTTTGTTTGGCCCCCATCACAGCACAGACCAGCAAAGGCTTTAGGTGTGTGAATGATTAGGCCGGCCAGTGCATTGCACCTGCTACCTCGCCAATGCTGTTTATTTCTTGGCAAATTTAGCTGCCCTTCTACAGAATTCAGGAATGAAATTATGAAACGGAAGCAGGTTGGCTCTGATAAGGTAAGGAGTATGTGACGGGTTGCACAGTTGAACCACCCAGAGAATAATGTTCCAATTATTGGAGAATGCATAAGGAAGATGAGAATTTGAGCTGTTAACAGTTAGCACTAACAGCAGAAATGAATTGTGGATTGGATGATGCCTTGTAACAGACACTTCAATCATCCAGCTTCAGACAAGGGGCAGCTGTCCATAGACTGTTTATTGGACAACTGAATACAGTTGAGTTCTCATGGGCGCAGTTGTGCATTATCAGAGCTTGTGTCCATGAACTGATTGGCCAGATATGTCAAGAGAACAAAACTGAATTGAATTTGGGAACAAATAAATTCCTCAGAAACAACAGTTTTTATATGCCAATTCTGTTATTCTCGCCTACCTTTTTTTATATACAAGGGGCCTTCCCCCAACTTCATTAACAAAGCATCAGGGCTACAAGATTCGTTACAACATTCCAGCTCTGGGATCTCACACCTTAACAACAATTGCTAAGAAAGAAAGACCCCACAATTCCACAAAACATGAGGTAGGAAACATAAGAAACAGCAAGCAACAAAGTTGAAACTACACGCACTGCCACCAAGACCGATCAGCAGCGCCCAGGTGCAATCATTCTTGATGAAAATCAACCACTGTCTATTCTTTGACATAGTGGCGCCCACCCCTTCGTCTTGTTGAAGACATCTTGCATCACCATCTTCATGAGACTAGTTCCTCGAAAAAGAGCTCTTCCCACCTTTGGTTTCTGCAATTCACTCCAGTCATTAGCCATTCGACAGATATGATATATGATACCACAAGGATCATCAGGCATAACATGAGCAAAACAAGCACGGTTCCTTGTTTTCCAAAGAAACCAGAACATAGCAGCCAGGAAAACTTTCACAGCCACTCTCTCATAACCATCAAAACCATCAATCCAGGTCCCTAAATCATCAACAGTTTTAGGAGGCTTTTTTTGTATCAGCAGTACACTGAAACACCCCCCACATGAATCTGGCTACAGGACAAGAGAAAAACAAATGATTTAGGCTCTCATCTGAGGCACAGAACATGCATTGCCCCTCTCCCTCCCAGCCTCTTCTTTTTAAATAATCCTTTGTGAGGGTCCTTTTCCACATAACCAACCACAAATTTTGTTTGATTTTAGTAGGAATCTTCATCTTCCAAAGCAGCTTGAAATTCCTACGTGGCATTCTAGTTTGCAGGGAATTATATAGGGATTTAACAGTAAACCCTTTCTGCTCCAATTTCGAGAACACCTTATCATCACCTGGTGACAAAACAGTCCCATGAATGACCTCTAATAACTTGGCCCATTCGACCTCCAACTCACCCCACAAACATCTTCTAAAAGCCAAACAAGCTCCACTAGATGTAACGACCTTGTCCACCTTAATGTGTTTATTAAACGACAGATCATATAATCTAGGGAAAGAATCTTTTAACGCTTGATCGCCAGTCCAAGCGTCTTCCCAGAATCGTGTTTTGTTTCCGGATTTCACAGTTCTTCCACAATATTTATAGAAGACATGTTTAACCCTCAACAAACCAGACCAAAATTGGGACTGCCCCTTTTTAACATCCATCTGTTCTATCGTTTCTTTCTCTAAATACTTCTTCCTCAATAAATTATGCCATTCCCCATCTTCATTCTGCAACTTCCATAACCATTTACACAATAAGCTAACATTCATTAGCTCAAGATTTAACACCCCAGACCACCTAAATCCTTGGGAGAGCAAACTGTCTCCCAGTTCATTAGGTGGTACTTTCGTATACCCTGTTCCTCCAGCCATAGTAATCTACTTCTAAAAAAATCAAATCTCTTCCTCACGCCAATTGGAGCCACGTAAAAGGATAGCATATAAAAAGGAACATTGGATAAACAAGGGTTCACCAAAGTAACCCTAGAGCCAATGTCCATTAGTTTTCCTTGCCAACAGCCCAATTTTTTCTCCATTTTTCCTTCAGCCGGCTTCCAATGAATATTTAAAAGTTTCTTTTTGTCTATTGGCAAACCCAAATACCGAAGAGGAAGTGTACCCGAAGTGCAGGTAAAAATCTCCTCATATATATGGATCTGTCCCACACAGTCTCCTAGCCCATAAACTTCACTTTTTAAGAAATTAATTTTTAAGCCCGACATATGTCCAAAAAGGCAAAGCAGAAACTTGAGATTCCTGGCATTCTCGAATCCCTCTTGAAGCATGAAAATGGTGTCATCCGCATATTGCAGGATGGCATACCCATTTTCCTGCAAATGAGGGACTAACCCGGTAATCAAGCCTGCTTGCTGATCATTTTTAACCATGACATTCAAAGATTCAACAGCGAAATTAAAAAGGATGGGGGACAAGGGGTCTCCTTGCCTCACACCCCTATAAGTATTAAAAAAAAAGCCCCCATCTGATCATTCATTTTAATGTTCACCTTACCACTCGTTATTATGCTGAAAATTAAATCATTCCATTCATCAGAGAAACCCTTCTTGAGCATAACATTATAAAGGAAGGCCCAGTTGACATTGTCATAGGCCTTCTCGAAGTCCACTTTAAATAAAACCCCAGACATTTTTTTCTTTTTAACTTCATGAAGAATTTCATGAAGCATCACTACTCCCTCCATGATGAAACGATTTTTCATAAAGGCCGTTTGCGTTTTATCAATCAGATAATCTGCAACCACGGCAAACCAATTATTCAACCCTTTAGTTATAATTTTCAAGCTTTCGTTCATTAAACAGATAGGTCTAAACTTTTGGATCACCGCAGCATCCTCACATTTAGGAAGAAGAGTTATGGTCCCAAAGTTCAGCCTACCCACATCTAAATTCCTTCTAACAAAATCATAAAAAAGTCTTTTCAAAGGGTTTTTAACAAAATCCCAAAAAAATTGATAAAACTCCCCGGGGAAGCCATGTTATTGTCGCCTACCTGTATGGCCTCTACCAATGTGCATCATATTCTCCAGCTTGGTGGCAATTAGTCATCACAGAATCCATACCATCTCTGCTCCTGCCTTTGAATAAAGCTGGGAATCCATATCATCATTGTTTACATATTCTCACATTTACATGAGATCGATGGACCTTCAACAAATGTTAGAATAGTTTATTTTAGAAATTTCTCAATGAATTAAAATAGATATATGCGGTTTTGGCCTTTTGCGACATGCTGACCTTAAACTCATGTTCCTTTCTGAATGATTCTTTCAGCCATGTAACTTCTAGGAGAAGAACAGCATGTTTCTTTACACATCTTAGCTTTGTAGGTTATGCCGGCATATATACTGACTGATCCCCTTAGAGCATCCAGTTCTGGACTCCACTTATATTTCTCATCATGCACAATCATGCCAGCTGCCATTATATACTTATCAGGAGTGGCATTTAGTTGTTGGACCTGCCATTTTTTCTCACGCAAGCTATTTTAACCCATAAGTACAGTTATTTCCCTTTCTTAGTAAAATAGTTGCTCATATTACCACCTGATTACAGCGCTGCACATATCTGGAGGCAAACATGGTACACAAGTGATCTGACTAGTATTCAGTTTCATTTTCAGTCAAGCAAATAGTATTCTCAATCTTGCTTCCATGCTTGTTAATTCTTTGTTCATAGTTATGCTTCAAGATTTCCAAAAAAAGTTTTGCTTTGTCCTTAAAAAAAGTTAACAAATCATGCACTCCATTGATGAAAGCACGTGCTGCACCGTTAATTTCAGCAGCAGCAGCCGGCTCAGAGGAAGATGGTGGCGTCGAAGAAGCTCATGAAGGTGGGGCCATGGGGCGGCACCGGCGGGAACCCGTGGGACGACGGCGGGCACACCGGGATCCGCAGCATTACCCTGTCATACGACAGCCGCTGCGTCGCCTCCATCAGCGTGGAGTACGACAGCAACGGCCTCGCCGTCCCCGGCGAGCGTCACGGCGGCGCCACCGGCAGCCTCATCACCCAGGTTGGTACGTACGTCGATTTGATCGCGCCGTAAACGGCATGATGCGTCTTTTTTTATACTGAACTGCGTGCGTGTCATGCTCATGCGTAGATCAAGCTGGTCTTCCCGGACGAGCACCTGACGGCGGTGAGCGGGCGGTACGGCCCGGTGGCGCCCGGCGGCTCGCCGGTGATCCGATCGCTGGCGTTCAGAACGGAGCGCGGGGCGTACGGGCCATTCGGCGCGGCGGCGGCGGCGGAGGGCACGCCGTTCGAGTTCGCGGTGGAAGGGGGCGTGGTGGTGGGGTTTTGCGGGAGAAGCGGGTGGCAGCTGGACGCCGTCGGGATGTACGTAGCGGCGCTGCGGCCGGAGAAGGTGTATGACAAGGTGCAGAAGCTGGGGGTCATGGCCTACCGCTCCTTCATGCAACGGCTTGGTCCGGCGCCGGCGCAGCCGCAGCAGCAGGACGAGCTGGAGGAGCAGGGGAGAGTGCAGCACCAGAACGGCAGTGCGGTTCAGACAAGTCGCAAGACGTACTAGTGCACCTACGATGAAATGATTTAACATATATAGTCCCTCTCCGTTCGAAGATAGATAACTTCATATTACCAAGAAAACATTTCATGAAAATCCAATGACAATGTTTTTATATCAACAGACTGATTTATTTAATATCTTAGGCGATTGTTAGTGCTTGTGGACCCAAAAAAAGTGATTTATTCGTTATGAGAGTGAAGCTTGGATGAAATTAAGTACAAGTCCAAAACATGTTGATGTTAAAGAATTAGTGGACGATTTGTGGTTAGAGGGTGAAATGCTACTCGAACTTAGATCCAGCAAGTTCCCCCTGAAATGTGTTAAGGTGCGATGGTTAACTAGCCAGTAGCTAAACACCGAAATAACAAGTGTCAAGGTCGACGTGTAAGATGATGGACTACAAGTTTCGTCATCTAGAAGGAAACAACTAGAATCACATAAATGATAGCTCATTGATAAAGGACGCGGGGGGAGGGGAGGGGGTTTGTGCGCAAAGGTAATCGGGAGGTTTGCCACCTCATTAATCGAGCGCCCTTGCGCTAGAGATGAATAAGGCTAAACAATCTGCCATAAACCGTGAGAAGTCTAAATATGCATATATAGGGGAGCATTTGTCCTCAAGACGGAAGCAGCCGCGAAAGCATCGGTCGACAAAGCGAAAATGAGAATGTCATCTTGAGTAACGAAGATATCGGTGAGAATATAATACTCCGAAAATCCAAGGTTTACTCCACATGGTTCGTCTATATTCCTCCCACAACATGCAGGATCTTTTTGTATCTCCGAGTATCTATGGTAAAAGAAACCTTAAATGTAGTGTTCTACTACCCATTACCCGCATACCCTGCGGGTAAAAACCATATTAATGTTTGTAAGGGTTTAGGTTTAAAAAATACCCATGGGTATGTAAATGGAGAAATCTCGTACCCATCGGGCAGAGAGGGTACGGGTATAGGTTCCACGTACCGATGTACCCGCAAGTGTTCGTTGTTTACATGTGTTGCTTATGCGCGAGTGTTGATATTTATAAGTATATGTGCTGCTGTTTACAATGTGTTGTTGTTGACAATGTGTTGTGGTTTTAAATGCGCTGCCGGTTAAATTTATATGATTATATGATGTTGTTTATTACTATTTTCATGTACTGCCCTTTGTTCGTATGGTGGGATGGATGAGGCTAGGGTAGTGTGCAAGGTTATGATAGTCATCCAAATTGAATACAACCTAGGGTCCAAAATTAGAAATAAACATCGAATATAATCTAGATAGACACCACCACGACATGCATGGTCTCACAGCGTGACATCCTAAGACTAGAGTCGTGGAGTTTGAAGATCAACAAAGTCGGCACATACAACTCATTATTGGCGGGTGTTTAGCCTTCCAATAATAAAAAAATAATGATATGCTTATAATGAGGCGTACACATGTCACATGGCGTCAAAACTGGTAAAAAAATCTTGATCGGAAGTTTCAGATAGTTTGATCATTCACAAGGGATATGCTCACGAATGGAGGTACTAAATACAAGGATAATTGCATCTAATATTTATTTTGCTCAAATAGCACTGTCCTAAACCAGTGTTGCGTTTTTTTGCAAAGATAGGAAAGAAAGGTATAGTTCTTGTGCAGAGCTGCCTACAACTGAATAGCGAATGAAACAGGAACGGTACTAATCAGCAGTGCAAACTGAAACTTAATTAGACAGGAGATCGAGCTACTGGTTCACGCTCGCAGCTCTCCCGTCGTCGACGACGACTCGGACGCGCAATCTGGTCCGCAGAGAGGGCAGTTGTCCTGGCACATCTGGTACGTGTCCCAGCAGGGGACGTCCGGCAGCACGAGGCAGCAGATGCAGAGGGTGTTCTTATAGGGCTCGCCCTTGGTGTCGCAGTCCCTGGGGGCGCAGAACTTCAGGAACAGCTTGCTCTCGTCGTCACCCACGGCGGCGGTAGTAGCATTGGCGCTCGTGTTGTTGGCACGGCCATCGTCTCGGTAGCTTCTCCTTCCATCCACTGCGGCGAGGCACCCGATGAACAAGAGGGTGATCACGACGCACGGTAGGATGCCGCGCTCCATGCTTGCCTCTTCCTTCAGCTTCCTGCTCGATGTATGAGGGTTAGATTGGTTTGCAAGCGAGGGATTCAGGCGATCGCCTCAATATATGTTAAACAAAACTATTATAGAAAGAATATTGGCACATTCAAGGCAGGACCAACCTGAAAAGGAACCTGCGAGATACGGTTGGAATTACAATCCTCGGATCACGCGATTATAGGAGTAGGTAAAATCAACTGTACTAGGTAAGTAAATACATTATGCGAGTATATATGTCGGTTCATATTTTGACTCCTGCTGATTCTATGCATTCCTAACTATCAGTGCCGTAATGTAGGATGTATCTCCCCGCAAGAAAAACGGTTACCATATACGTGTATGATGTATCTCCCCGTAAATCAGTTATCGTTTGATTTTGATTAGGTAAGACAAAAGTTACCAGGGAAAAACTGAAAAATAAAGGAAATGGCAAAGGAACCCTGCATGTTCTTTTGTGATCAATTTGAAACTTGCCGACACCTTTTATTTGAGTGTTCTCATGCTATGGTGATTTGGGGGCGTTGGTATCTATTCTGGAAACTTCTTGCTGTCCTACTTCGCTTTGGCCATTGCTTGGCTATATATTTTTTTTCTCTCATGGCAAAAGGTATCATATGTTGATCTTATCCTACATTTGTTGACCCCGCAAAAAAAAATCTTACATTTGTTGAGCTATTTGGATTATCAGAAATAGGATAACCTTTGATAAGCTGGTGGTCAGATCTCCTATGGTGGTCAGATCACTGGTGGTGCGGACTGCGGAGCAACTGATGCACAGGGCTTCTCAAGTTTTTTTTTTAGATAAGGGGGTGCGGATCCCCGGCCTCTGCATCAAAATAATGCACACAGCCTTCGTTTGCACCAAAATAATGCACAGGGCTTCTCAAGTGGCTTCGTTTGCACCAAGATCTGCTTCTACTTCGGCTGTGGGCGCTATGATGCTGCGGATCACTGATGGAAGTTGATGGCCTTGGTGGATCTTCGTGCTGAGCGGAATCTGTTTTGTTGTTGATTAGTTGTATCACCGTGGTGGATGTTATGTGCTATGACTTGGATGTGGAACTGGGAACTGGAGTGTTTTCTGATAGTGTAGGGGTAGGGTTTTTTGCCCCGTAGTGCAGTTTTCGATGCTGAGGTTGCACAGCGGGTTTTCCCTCAATTTAGTTTCCTTCTGCTTCTCCTTTTTCCCGTTTCCTTTTATCTATTTTTTGTAGCCGAAACTTTTATTTCCGTTATGTCAAAGTAATGGAAATGAGAGTACCCCAGTTGGAAAAAAAGACAAAAGTTACCAACAATTCTGGAATTATACGTTTTATGCAGTAAGTGCAGGAGCAAGTGCCGCGCCAGAGCGGCAATGTTCAGACAAGTTGCAGCTAGCACTAGAACAATTATTGTCCAGAATTGTTTGGTGTATAATGTGTTTTCCCAGCTTGGGGCGCTTCTAGTGCCAGCTAGTGGGTGATCATGAATTCCGGACCATGTGTGGAATTCGGACCGCGCCGATTTGTGCTTTAGATGTCGGAATGGAATAAGGGAAGAAGACACAGCCGAGGAGGCAGAGAAGAGTAACAAAGCTGCACTTTGAAGTCATTACAAAGCGGCTGGCTTGGCCACTGATGCCAACACCACCAACAGAATCTCCAAAAAAAATCACCAACTGAACAAATAAACAAGAATAGCACAGCAAAACTCGTTTAAGGTTTTGAATAGAGCAAAACAAGGACATTCCTGCAACAGCTAAAAGGTTTGAGCTGTTCTTGTGGAACCAAGAGATGCACGCAGGGTTCAAATCGGAACAGCAGAATAGCATGAGCACCAGCAAATTCAAGGACTCTAGCACGATCAAAGTGCAAAATCAAAGAGTAACTATAGGTCAGCACAACGCATTCTAACAATGTCAGGGTACAAACTAGGGCGGATTTGTAACATGGTTTCTCCACTTAATAAGACTCAAAACTGATCGAGCAGACAAAGCGAGCTTGATGCTGGCTGCCTGTTATTCTTTTCGATACCAGACTTGGAAAGCTGGAGGCTGAGATACACAGCGCTCACCCTTGCGAGAGCCGGCTTGGCCAGATCAGGCCTGTAGTTGCTGTCGCAGACCTGGAGGATGGAGTAACAACCGTGTTAAGGCCAAAACAGATTATCAACATAATAACTTATTATCTAGATGATCCAAATTAACCCGCTCACTACTCCATTCCAGATATGATACATGCACTTATTTCATCTTATCACCCACTTGCTACTATTGAAGACATCTACACATTCTTGTGGTGTCTTTGGAAAGCAACGAAAGACACTCTTTTTTGGCAGGAGAACTCACAAGCCCTTGCAGATTTATCAGCAAAACACAGGCAATTTTTCAGGGAGCAAAATTAGACGAAATTGCAGAGTGTGCTATGCTTCCTCGGGAGCAGATGGCACCACTTCCAGGAACTTCAATCAGGGACACATCCACCATTCCAATACCAATCGTCTTCACCGACGCTGCATGGCCTCCCGCCTCCAGGGTGTGATGGCCAGCCCTGGCTTAGGTGTCTTCATTCTGTTTTGTACTGGCAGGCTGCTAGATTTACATCTCGACGATCTCTCTGCCGATCTCTTCATCAATGCAAGCAGAAAGCCTCTGGCTTGATGCCAGCAACGAAGGCAGCAGAAATGCTTCAAATTCAGAGTGCTACAAGGGGCAACGCCGTTTTGGCAGCATCAGCAACCTCCCAGGATAGGCGCCCCAGGTAACTGGGCAATAAGGCCACAGCTTGCAGATATTGCAGCGACAGCTCTTCATTTGACACAACAATAGTCTTCAATATATCCATGACCATGAGCATCAATTTTAAAGTTTGTCATCAAGCTAATTTGCTCTTAGGGTAGATCATTATCGTACAGACATTAAAAAAAACGAGACCAACCATGACTAGTCCTTGTGAGAATTCTTGTGGTCATGGATTGTGAGAATTCTTGTGGTCATGGATTCGAACTCTGTTTGCTAGGTTTAGCCATTGCTAGTCTTTGTAAAATGCCGCTAAATCGATTAAATTTCCCTGTAAAATAAGTGACACGGGGTTCAACCGAGGTGATTCAGTTGGCTCAGTATTATGGACATGCTCATTCGGGTGTGTGCGTTCTAATGTGTGCGTGCGCATGGAACATTGCGTTTGACAAAACAAACATTACAAATGAACATTACCAAACTGCAGCTCAAAATTTAAAGGGCAGCTAAGCAGTCTATTACTCGCAACAGTTAAAAACCGAGCTCGTTATGAGAAGATGCAAGCTGGGTTCATATCCAACAGCAAGGCGCTCATCAGTGCAAAACAAACAATAATTATAGGTCGATACAAAGCATTCTATTGCTGTCAGAGTACAAACTAGGGCGGATTTGTAACATGGTTTCTCCACTTAACAAGACTCAAAACTGATCGAGCAGATGAAGCAAGCTTGATGCATTTTACAGCTTAGTTGGCTGCCTGTTCTTCTTCTTGATACCAGACTTGGAAACCTGGAGGCTGCGGTGCACGGCGCTCAGCCTTGCAAGAGCTGGCTTGGTCAGATCAGGCCTGTAGCCGTTGTTGCAGACCTGGAAGAAAACGAGAACCAGTTATTGAATAGCAACTCATGATCCAGATAATTCAAACTAAGATACGTTCAAGGTATTGTCTTTTATTTTACAAATTGCTCACAGAAGAATACTATTTGATAGAAGGAGCACAGAAGCCAAAGCGTAAAAAGAATATTTCACCAGCAATATCTTATACCAGTGCTCAAAACATAGCAAACAGATGGCCCTACAGGTTCAGCTCAGAAGCCAAGCGTAAAGAATATATCGCAGAAGGACCAATTGATCGGTTGGTCTTCTCATGTGTTACGGCTCAT
Source organism: Poa pratensis (assembly GCA_947311845.1). NCBI lineage: Eukaryota > Viridiplantae > Streptophyta > Magnoliopsida > Poales > Poaceae > Poa > Poa pratensis. Next base: position 44,065,256 of record CAMZMU010000060.1, read on the forward strand.
CACGGCAATAAATTGGTAAGCAACTAAGCACATAGAAAACAAATTCTGTACAAGTCCAGCTCAGAAGCCAAACATAAAAGAATATTTCGCTGAATGAACCAATTGATCGGTTGGGCATCTTATGAGTTATGGCTCATCACATCAAAAATTTGTTCAACAAGGAGACACAGTCATCATTTAAAAAGCACAAGTTAGGCTCAGCTCAGAAGCCAAGCGCAAAGGAAATTTTCACTCCAGAACCTATTGATCGGCTAGCCTTATGTTTACAGCTCATCACACGATCACTAACAAAGCCATTACATACAAATTTAAAATCTTATCAGACTGAGCTCAGAAGCCAAGCGTAAAATGATATTTCACTGAAGAACCAATTGATCGGTTGGTCTTCTTATTGTTACGGCTCATCACAGCAATCCTTATGGTGACTAATGACACCTAAACAGAAAAACAAAATAGACACCTAGAAGGTTGAGCTCAGAAGCCAAGCGTTAAAAGTATTTCACTGAATAATCAATTGATCGGTTGGTATTCTTATTGTTACGGCTCATCATAGCAAAACATATGGTGACTAATATGAAACCTAAACAGAAAAACAAAACAGACTCCTAGTGGTTCAGCTCAGAAGCCAAGCGTTATGAGTATTTCATTGAATAACCAATTGATCGGTTGGTATTCTTATTGTTACGGCTCATCATAGCAAAACATGTGGTGACTAATGAAAATCTAAACAAAAACACAAAAAGGTTCAGCTCAGAAGCCAAGCGTTATGAGTATTTCATTGAATAACCAATTGATCGGTTGGCATTCTTATTGTTACGGCTCATCATAGCAAAACATGTGGTGACTAATGAAATCTAAACAAAAAAGAACAAAAAGGTTCAGCTCAGAAGCCAAGCGTTATGAGTATTTCATTGAATAACCAATTGATCGGTTGGTATTCTTATTGTTACGGCTCATCATAGCAAAACATGTGGTGACTAATGAAATCTAAACAAAAAAACAAAAGAGTTGAGCTCAGAAGCCAAGCGTTATGAGTATTTCATTGAATAACCAATTGATCAGTTGGTCTTCTTATTGTTACGGCTCAGTACCCCAGGTCACCAGTGAACCCAAAAGGAAACATAACAGGTTCACTAACGATAGAGATATTTCTTAAACATTAAAAGTAAAGTTCGCAAAAGTGTAAACACAAAGCTATCAACTGATACAACAAGACACCGTATAAATGCTGCTGATCATTTGCATTCCAGATAAGCTTTTTTCTCAAATAAAACTAAAGAGCACATGCACAAGCAAATAAGTTGTAGCTCACAAGCCAAGCATAACAACGTCATTCCAGTTGAAGCATTTGTTCTCGAGTTAATACCTGGTTCTTGACAGCCTTGGCCATCTTGCGGAACTCCTTGCGCATCACATTCTTGTGCTGGAGCTTGGCAGGGGTGTTCTGCTTCTTGGTCTTGGTCGTGGAGAGGACGACGGTCTTGTCATCTCCCGCAGATGGCTGGATCGCCACGGTCTTGCTGTTCGCCAAGCCTGGAGAGAGGATTCAGACAGTTAGCTCTAAGCAAAATGAGTATATAGGCATCTAAAAGGTTAAATAAACCGCTGCAAAAAGTGACAGACCAGAGAACTTGTAGGAGTGGACATTGTAGAGGTTGTTGGGCTCCTTGCTGAACTGCACCTTGGCGTTGCTGTTGCCGAACTGCTTGATCAGAAAGCAGTTGTTCTTCTTGACGAGCTCCCAGACCAGAGACCCCGGAATGGTAGTCATCTTCTTCGCCTACATCACCAGAAAAATACAGCCAACGTTAGACCATACGGGCAGTGCATCAGGAGAGATAGTCATAAAAGATTAAGGTAACCTTGACCATTTCCTGGGGAAGGAAATGTTAGTCAACTGTAAATGAAAGTTTAGGTGAGGAACATATAGTATATACAGCAGCACTGGACAAGCTTGAGGTTTCCATCAATTAGTTACAAGTGTGCATAGATCTTGCTACTCAGAGGAAACGTAATCAGTAGCACTGGTAAGTTTAAGCTCAGGATGTGATCTAGACAAGGAATAAATCGCCTACACGAAAACGCGACCACGGATGCCACTGCCACGGACGAAATCGCTAGAACAGCAACGAACAGGACCGCGAAAGCCGGTACGAACAATCAAATTCGTTACGGGGAATACGCTGGCGAATCTAAACATGCTAGTTACGAGATCCGCATACAGCATATGATATGCGGAGGGACCGAGTGCTTACAGGAGATGGGAGCGGCGCCGCCTTGGTCTGCTCCGGTGCTTCGGGTTGGAGGTGGCTGCGGAAGGTTGGGGAAGTCCGGAGCTCGGCGCTTTATACTAGTCTGCGCTCGTAAACCCTAGGTTTGCTGGACGCTTTGGGTATCGGTTGGGCCGGGCCAGAATCTGTAGGCTGTCAGCCCATCTTAACTTACTGATCAGGGGTACAGCTAGAAAAAGGTCCTTTAGAAAGGGAACTTTACGGTGCTACAAACCTGCCACGTGATGATACTATATGGAATCAAAAACAAATTTGGTCACCACCGCTGGCACGCACATGGAGCAAACGCACGTACGGCAACGTCCGCGAACGTTCAGGCGAAAAAAGGCTACCGCGAGTCATGCTCGCGTGAGGAGAGGTGCGGGCTGCTCCGGCCGCCCGACGTACAGGCGTACGTGCGTGCGTACAAGCAGCCTTCTCTTTTCCTTTTTTCTGTGCGAAGTACATACTATAAAATTCACAGAACTAGTAAAACAAATTATTAATAGTACAAAGTACGTCGTACAGACACAAGTTGTACAACCAGACAGACACGGGTTATACAGACACAGGTTGTACAACTAGACAGACATAGGTTGTAGAGACACAAGTTGTACATCTAGACAGACACAGGTTGTACAAAACGGGTTGTACAACTATACAGACACAAGTTGTACAACCAGACAGACACAGGTTGTACAGACATAAGTTGTACAACTAGACAGACATAGATTGTACAGACACAAGTTGTACAACTAGACAGACATATGTTGTACAAACACGGGTTGTACAACTATATAGACACATGTTGTACAACTACGCAAACACAGTTTGTACAAACATAGATTGTACAACTACACAGACACAGGTTGTACAACTATACATAACTGGTTGCAAAAAAAAAGTTCGTCGAAACCTATCAACATGGGATCTAGTTTTGAAGATCTCGACGCGAGATGCTCAAAAGTGAAAACGGTTCGTAATTCGGATAAACGGTTCTTAAGATATTTCATTTCAAAAATTTGATTTAGAAAAATAAAAGTGAAAAAGTTGTCTTCCCACCTCACTATCCCTTCTCTCTCATCATACAAAAGTATAGAAAAAAAGAAAGTACAAAATACATAGAAGTTGGAGTATAACAACACATAACAGGTTGTACAACTATACATAACCAGAAGTACAAAAAAAAAATCATCGAAACCTATGAACATGGGATCTAGTTTTGAAGATCTCGACGCGAGGAGCTTAAAAGTGAAAACAGTTCGTAATTTGGATAAATGGTTCTCAAGATATTTCATTTCTTTAAAATGAATCACAAAATAAATGCACATACAACTCTCCGCACGGAGAAGCAGAAATCACACCAAAACTCTCTCGTGCTGCCACTTGTCACATTGTAGGGATATGCGCGACAGAAAATCAAAAAAAATCTCTCACATGCGGAAGCAACACCCAAAGATCTTATCTAAGGAGATGCAAGTAACGGGAAGGATAATCAACATACCCTCGAAGAACACGAGCGTTGGACGTTAATCACAACGCAGCTTGGTGTAGACCTTGATATGGTTCACTCCGATCAGCACCACAACGAGCGGTGCCTCCGAGATTTACACACGTACGGCTCAGCAACGTCTCCTCTTCTTGATCCAGCAAGCTTGAAGGAGAAGTAGATGGGATTCAAACCAGCAGCACGACGGTGTGGTGGTTCGGTGAGCTCTCACGCGGGCAGGGCTTCACCAAGCCAAGACCACAAGAGAAAGGAGCAAGAGGAAGTGTACCGACTTAGGAATCAATCCTTTTCTTTCCCCAAATGGTACCCTCCTTATGTAGGATGTGGGGAGGAGCTGTGAGGCTTGCCTCCTGAGCTTCCCCAGGAAGGAACCAGCCTCCAAATCTTCCCCTGGAAGAAACCAGCCTCCAAATCTTCCCCAGGAAGGAACCAGCCTCCAAGGCTTCCCCAGGAAGGAACCTATCTGCCAAGACTTCTCAAGGAAGGAACTTGGCTGCTAAATATCCTAAGTGGGACGTTCGGGATAGTGGGCCCCACCATGGGACCCACCGGAACATTTCAGGAAAAACCCCGATTAATTCCTGAACCTTTTGGGAACCCCAAAACCACATGCCTATATATGAAACTTTATATCCGGACTCTTCCGGAGCTCCTTGTGATATCCCGGATCCTATCCGGGACTCCGAACAACCTTCGGTCTCACCATTATAATTATCTCAAAGCTACTCTAACGTTACCGAACTTTAAGTGTGTGACCCTACGGGTTCGAGAACAAGTGGACATGATCGAGACTCCTCTACGATCAATAACCATTAGCGGGACCTGGATGCCCATAATGACTCCCACAAGTTCAACGAAGATCGTTATCGGTGTGAACCACAATGTCAACGTATTCCATTTCCTTTGTCTCACGATATTTTACTTACCCGAGATCTGATCGGCGGTATCACCATACCTAGCTCAATCTCGTTACTAGTAAGTACTCTTTACTCATTCCATAATACAACATTCCATGTGGCTAACTCTTTAGTCACGTGCTTGCAAGCGATACCGAATGTGCATTACCGAGTGGGCCCAGAGTATATCTCTCCGTCACACGGAGGGACAAATCCCAGTCTTGATACATGCAAATCAACAAGTACTTTCGGAGATACCTGTAAGACACTTTTATAGTCACCCAGTTACGAAGTGACGTTTGAAGTCCCCAAGACGTATTCCTCAGTACCCGGGATAGACATAATCTCATGGTCAAAGAAACATGATTCTTGACAATACAAGACATGGCAATATATACTTATTGATCCGATCAATATTGTTATGCTTGGTTGGGTCTGTCCATCACGTCATTCTCCAATGACATGACCTCGTTATTAATTGACAACTCAAGTCCATGGTTAGGAAACCATAACCATCATTAATCAACGAGCTAGTCTAGTAGAGGCTTACTAGGGACTCTGTGTTGTTTACATAACCACACATGTATTAGGTTTCCGGTTAATACAATTATAGCATGGAGAATAAACATTACCATGAACATGGAAATATGATAATAACTCTTTATTATTGCCTCTAGGGCATATTTGTCCCGCGGGGGGTGGGGTGATGCTTAGCTACGTATCATGGCGGATGTATTCTTGCAGGTGATTGGTTGTGGACACCGGGGCAGCGGCCCTTGGTAGCGAAGTCGAGGCGGCGGCCTCGGAAAGCGAGTCTACGGATGCTCTATGATGTGGTGCTCCTTGTCGTGCTTTCGAGGGTGTCGGCTCCGGGTTGCGCGGCGGCGGAGTTGACGACCTGACCAACTGGGCCTTTTGGCGCGGTTGGATGGATGTAGGGTCGGCGGCCCTAAAAGGTGGTGCCGGAGAACCACACAGGGCGTGGAGGGACAGATGGAAGTCGAGACGGCGGTCTCGGATTACAGATGTCGGGGCGGCGGCCTCGGAAGGTGTTGATGGAAGGTTGCGCAGGGCGCGGCGGTGGGTGGATGTCGGGACGGCGGTCTCAGATTGCGGTGATCTTCGTACTGCTAGAGCTACGGAGGGCGGGGGTTTCCAGTGGCGCGCTTTATCCTCCTTCCGTCGGAGCGGCCTATCCTAGCTCCCCATAGTTGGTTCGCTTCTCTCCCCTTCGGCTATGGTGAAGACGGCGTTCGAGGGTGCGGTGCTTCACGAGGCGTCTCTCGTGCTCCTTCTGGAGCTTGTCGGGCCTTTCCACCTCTACTTGAGCATGCCATGCCGGATCTGGCTTGCTCGATCGAGGGTGTGGCGTGGGCACGACGCAGCGGGGTTTTTTCTTCGGTGACTTCGTTTTTGTTTGGTGGTGTGCGTATAGGTGGTGCGTTTCTCTGTGGTTCTCGTCGCTTCGTCGGCGCCTTTGTATCTGGTTTTCGCCCAGTTTTTTCAAATAAATTGGGCAACTCTGTTCTTCTTAATGAATGACAGTGCTCCTGCGGTTGCTCCTGCGGTTTTCAAATAAATCGGGTGAGAATTCACATTCACCGAAGATGAGGTCTCAGTCTCTTCGATAAGGAAGAAGAAAGAAAGACCCATGATACACATTCACCATATAAGCATAGTACAGAACAAGGTTTTGACCAGTGGATTGAACATTTATGGGATGGAGGGCGTTGGTATATGTGGTTACCAAAAGCACCACCCAAGGGTTTTTAGTTTGAAAAATTTATAGATCCAATGAAGGCAAAATCAATTTAATATCACAATGGTAGTACCTTGTCCCAGTGGAAGGAGCAGTCACTTGCCTTTAAGTTACTAGATCAAATACGGGAATTTTAGTCTTGATTGTTTTGGATGGCGCGGGTAAATACGATTCCGGAAACCAAATGCCTGGTACAGAGTGTACGCCTGTCCGGAGTAACTTTTTGACAAATCTAAGACACTTATTTTTTGACGGAGGGAGTAAGTATTTAAAGAATGAAAGACTCAATTTGTAGGAGCAAGTCCACGTAGATTAACAATGTGTACAACGTATGTAGGGAAAAAACAGCTTAATGGACGGCAGCAAGTTTATTTAGACTGATACAAGTCATACAATTTTATTAAGAATATATATTAACTAGATTTACATAGTTAATTATGTGCGCATATTATTATTTTGAAAAATATGCAAGGAGCACTCATTTACAATGGATGATGCCAAGTATAGAGCATAACCACGGTTCTAACTTATATTGAATCCATAATAACTCACAAGACATATCTAGGCCCGAAAAATCAATAAAGGATCTTACTAATAATTAAATGTATGCTCGAGAAGTGTCTTCATGTATATATGCTTACCTACACATATACTAATACATATGTTAAGATATGTTTTGGACCATATATGATTGAGAGATCTCCACCATAAATATGTATAATGATATACAATTTACGCAATTGCAAAACAAAACTTATGCAATAAATAATGTTACAAAACCACTTTTTAAATGTAGCGCACTGAAGTGTATTTTTCAACAATATACATTACAATTGCATAACAAACAACACTTAATTAAAATTTAGAAACTATATCCAATGGTTAACCATGTCAAATAAGTAATAAAAAAATTATAGATGATAATACCCTATCATGTTACAGATGAGTTTAAAATACAAAAATTTAGTGTATAAAAATATAATTAATTCAATTCGACTCAGGTTGTTAGACCGGCTAGTGTAAAAGGAAAAATTTATCTAACTATCATCTAGCTGAAAACTGAATTTGCCATCAGACACTTTTCTCCTTTAGTATTTCATTCCTGCTCAGTTTTCACACCTAGTTTTTCATTCCGATCAGTCAAAAGCAGAAAAACCAATTCAGTCCGGGTTTTTTCCGGTTTCTTTTCAATCTGCTGACTATGTTCATTTGCTTTGGCTTTAATGATTTTTCACTTGCGTTTTATTGCCTGTTACAACTTCTGTTCACATCAAAACGTAACAGCACATCATATTCTTCTTCTAGCATAAGCAGCATGCTCTAATGATCTAATCCCCATAGTCTAGACACAAAATACTCACTACACCCCCCACCATCCATCACGAGAACCTGCATACACATACCAAATACCGGCAAATACATGAGTTGGAGAGACATGTTGACATAGACAACGAATAAAAGACAGAGAAACAAAATGAAAGATAGAGACAACGTTATTTGTTAAGGCAAGGAGTTCAAGCGCTCCGACAACAGTTGCGGTCACCTTCATCATCGCCAAAATGTTCAGATCATGTGACATCCAGCTCCGGCCAAATCTTCCATTATCTCTACTAGACTAGTGTGAGTCAGGTCCGTCCGGTGTTGTGCTACGGAAGAAATATTTCTGTTGCTAGGGGAAAATGACAGTACTTGGCTCTTGATCAAGACTGAGCGACAATTTTTCACATTATGAGTAGAAAAAATGTTGGGAGACTAAATAACTGAATGAAAATGAACGAAAACTGAGTGAACCAAAGACTTCTAAAAATAAGAGGACTGAAAAGAGAAAACTGAAAACTTAGATGATAAGAATAATGAAGACTAAGAAAATGATAATGGGTAGAAAAAGATACAAGAAAGATAAAATTAAAATAATGGGTTGCGCAAGTAATTCCTCTATGACGGAATCGACAACAATCTCACCTCCCGGCGTGGACATGGGATTCTTCATCAGGTTTCGCAACATCTATTTCGACAAACACAAGATCTTCAGCAACGATGTTTGTCAATAATCTAGATCTAGCGTTATGGTGTGCAACATATCTTCATAGAATAGATCTTGACGGTTATGTAAGACGGAAAATTTTAAATTCCTGCACGTAACCCTACACACACAGGGCATGGAGGGACAAATGGAAGTTGAGACGGCGGTCTCGGATTACAGATGTCGGGGCGGCGGCCTCGGAAGGTGTTGCTGGAGGGCTGCGCAGGGCGCGGCGGTGGGTGGATGTCGGGACGGCGGTCTCGGATTGCGGTGATCTTCGCAGTGCTAGAGCTACGGAGGGCGGGGGTTTCCAGTGGCGCGCTTTATCCTCCTTCCGTCGGGGTGTCCTATCCTAGATTTCCCATAGCAGGTTGGCTTCTATCCCCTTCGGCTATGGTAAAGACGGCGTTTGAGGCTGCGGTGCTTCGCGAGGCGTCTCCCATGCTCCTTCTGGAGCCTGTCGGGCCTTTCCACCTCTACTTGAGCATGCCATGCCGGATCTGGCTTGCTCGATCGAGGGTGTGGCGTGGGCACGACGCGGCGGGGGTTTTTCTTCGGCGACTTTGTTTTTGTTTGGTGGTGTGCGTATAGGTGGTGCGTTTCTTTGTGGTTCTCGTCGCTTCGTCGGCGCCTTTTTATCTGGTTTTCGCCCAATTTTTTCAAATAAATTGGGCAACTCTCTTCTTCTTAATGAAAGGCAGTGCTCCTACGGTTGCTCGAAAAAAAATCGGGCGAGAATTCACATTCACCGATGATGAGGTCTCAGTCTCTTCAATAAGGAAGAAAGAAAGACCCATGATTCACATTCAACATATAACCATAGTACAGAACAAGGTTTTGACTAGTTGATTGAACAATTATGGGATGGATGGCGTTGGTATATGTGGATGTGGTTACCAAAAGCACCGCCCAGTTTTCGAACAGTTTTTAGTTTGAAATTTTTTACAGATCCAATGAAGGAAAAATCAGTTTAATATCACAATGGTAGATACGGTTTAAATAAAGGGCAGGGAAGTTCTCAAAACAAAAAAAAGGAGGCTCACATGGTTTAGAAACTTAGAACAGCTATGCTGTGCCATCGGGTTGTAGCAGGAGGTTGATGAGACGGCAGCGAAAAAATGGCGTCCCAAGGAATGCATGTTAGGGTAGATAAGAACACGAAGAACTCTTGGCATTGCCACCAATTCAAGAACTAAGAAATGACGCTCACACAAATTCAACAGGATGAATAAGATGGCCTTCAGTCCACTTCAACAAATGTTCACTCAGTCAACAAGTTTTAATCTCATTGCACTACGGTGAAAACAAGTTTAGATACAGTGATTATTTCAGCCGATCCAGCGACCGTGCTGATGGGAGAGAGCCTCCTCATCAGGGCACCAAAAACAAGCAAAAAGAAAATTGTGCCGACAACATGATCCAGTGATGATGTGCAGGTCACTACTTTGTCTTGCCGGTGACACCTGCGACCACCTGCGAATTTAACCAAAAACATGCATTAAATGCAAACCTCAATCAACACTGACAATGTCAGATAAAAGCACAGTATGCATGAAACGGGGTGGGAAAGGGTTGATATGATCTGAGCATGATTATTCAGAAACATGCCAACAACGAGTTTCAAAAAAGACAACTTGTGCAACTGACTCTAATCTCACCATTTAAGGCCATTCATGAATTTCAATATTTCATAGAAAATAGCTCCATTCCAATCAGAATCGGCGAAATTTTCCGTTCCGGAGGAGCTCTTAGTATAACTAGGATTTTGTGGCCAATAACTAGGAGTGATTAAATGTAAAAGTTCATTTTGCAAGGATCTTACTGAATTATGAATATCTCGGTTGGAACACACCATAATAAAATTGGAAAATGAGATAACTATCGTGGTTGGAAAATGAGATAACATTCTTTATGAAGTCGTAGCATAGGAAAAGAAACAAAATTTGGGGGAACCACATACATCCTTTAGTGGGGTTGGGGCGACTTGTTCCTCAGTTGCATAAGAATCCAAGATTGGTCTAACAACTGCTGGAAGAAATAGACCTGAAATTGCACATGGTAATGTCAGATGAAGATAATTGGCAATTCAAACTGATGGGACTGGGAAGGAGCTTGGCCTTCTGCCAATCAGTAATTACATAAGCTCACACAGACAAATCAGAATACCATATGTACAACGCACTAAACTTGCAGACAGTTGCTTCATGACTACAAACGACAACAACTAGTCAACCGCCCAATGGGTTGTCCGCCCTACAGCTGTACTACACCAACAAAGCCTATATTTTTTGACTGGACACTTGAAATGGGGCATAACACATGATCTGGTTTTGGTTTCAACCACTTGCGCACTGAATTTTTTGGTTGCAGAGTAAAACAGAGAATAATTCTTACCCGCTATTTCTGCAGCAAACTAAAATTAAACCACACTGGTTGCCAAAAAAAATGCATCCAGTTGTCACAATACAAAATGACAAAGTCTGAAGCACACATGATACACCACCTCTTCCACACCTGGAGTATGCAGTCACGGTTGTTTCGAGATCAGGAATGCTTCAACATAGGAGAAACTAAGCAAACCTTTGGAACAACGTGCAAGTGATACACCGAACACCTCCAACTGCAACTAAGTTCTAGTAAAACGCTTTACTATGGTCGCTGGGCAAACTCTCGTACACACAACTGGCAAACATAGCTAGGGAAGTCATGGCTAGAATACAGAGATAACACTCACTACTTCCGAACTTTCACGAATGAACAGCAGTACCAGCAACCAAGACTGATAATGAAAAGTATAAACATACAAATACTTAATCAAATACGTTGAACTGATATGAGGCAAGTCAACTCATATAACAATCTGAAGTAATATGATCTAGAAAATAACTTGGAAGTTAACACATTCAGCAAACCTTGTGTAGCAGACTAGCCCAAATGTGTATCTCGGACCGTTTTACAGGTATGATCTGGTTTTCTTAAGCAATAAACAACATGTGACAGGAAAGCGGGTGTATTTTCTTAAGAAAAAACAACACGTGACAGGATAACAGGAAACACATAGGTAGGGAAGTGATGATATGGCTAAAATACAGAGATAACACTGACTACTTCCGAACATTCACAGTACCAGCAACCAAGACTGATAATCAGAAGTATAAACATACAAATAATTAACCAGATGCATTGGAAGGAAACGAGGCAAGTCAACTCATGGAAAATTGACAGTAATATGATCTAGATATAACTTGGAAGTTAACACATTCAGGACATCTTGTGTAGCAGACTGGTTCAAATGTGTCTCTCAGACCTTTTACCAGGTATATTCTGGTTTTCTTAAGCAAAAAAAAATGTGGCAGGAAAACAGGCGTACTATTTTCGTAAATAGTCTCATTTCAGTTTTCAGCGAGATGAATGCAAACAGAGTCTAGCTAAGTCATCGGTCATTCAGTTTTCAGGGAGATGAATGCAATAGCCAAGTCATCGGTCATCATACTGCTACGTAGTCAATTATTATGTGCCATTTTGATTCCATAACTGGTAGCACATGAATAAAATGTACATTCAGAAGAACAATAAAGAACATAGAGCAATTCTGGAGGAAGGAAGGAACAAAACTCCGGAGCAACCCCTCATCAGCTCCCAACCCAAAACGCAGCAAAAACGATAATCATATCGAAACAGCAATTCTCATCTCTTCTCATGCAGGAAAGGAGATCTTTAACTGCTGCATATAATTAAATTTGGAGTCAACTCACTGGACGGAAACCATAGCTGAATCTCTATCTCGATGATGGGGGGCAAATGCAAATGTATAGCGCATGAATCACGAGCTAGTGGACACGGCCAGTGGTTTGGTTCGTAGGTTGCAACGAAGCACGCATCTGAAAGATAAGCGAGAATCCTAGATCCGGTAAACCGTACCGGGCGAAAATCCACATCGAAGCGTCCTTAGCCCGTCATCCGTACCTGGGGACCAGCTCCCAGTCCTCGGCGAGCCCGTGAATCTAGCTAGGCGGAGGTACAGGGGAAACAGAGCCTGGCCGTACTCGAGGTGAAGCGCGGGGGGGGGGGGGGGGGGGGGGGGGGGGGGGGGAGCGTGTAGGTAGGTCGGCACACGGTGCTAGGGTTTGGGGCGGGAGAGGGGGGAGAACGAGAGAGAGAGGTGGGGTGGGTACCGAATCCGGCGATGAGGCAGGAGGCGGCGACGACGGGCTCCTTGACGACGAAGACCTTGAGCTTGTCCATGATCCCCATGGCTGCTGCTGCTCCGCGATTCCCCTCCCTTCCCCTTTCGTCGCCGTCGTTGCTGGACAGAAGACGCACGAGCCGGACAGTGGACTAGCAAGTAAAGAGGCTGCGTGAAGGGAATAGGCCCGTTCCAACTGAGGCCCAAAGCCCAACTTGTACAAGTAGGCTATTGTGTTTACGCTTTCTCCACGAGGAAACGTACTCGGGATATTCGCCGGGCGCCGGAGAATATCCTCCGGCCAGTCGGAATATTTTTGGCGGGAGAGCGAATCTACCATCGCTGCGCGCACTCCCTCCCTTTCCGGCTTCTCTTGCAGCGCGCGGCCACCCATCCGTCTTCTTTCTTCTTCCGTCCCTGGCGTGCTCCTCCCTCCCTCTCTCTCGCATTTCATTTTCCATGCGGCCGGCTATGCATCTTCTCGCCGTCGGCTCCCGGCCGGCGGTACGTAGCATAGCGGACGCGCCATGATCACCGCTTCAGTTACCAGGTCAGCCTAGCTTGCTGCATCACTTCTTGTTTATTCCCCTACATCTGTACGATGTTGTTTGCGTTCGCACAATCACGTTAGTCGGCTCCCGGATGGGAGATTGTGTTCTTGGCAGAAACGGCTGTGAGTGAAGCAGCGGCATGTATGTACGAGTGGCAGAGTGATGTACGTGTACGTGCAGGCCACGTTCCGATGTGCTGCTCGCTGGCTTCGTTTCGTCCGCTGAATCCTTCCAAAGTTCCAATAACATAATCATCTTCCACCAATCCCGGCCTTGTCCAAGCAACTTAGCAAGTTCATAAACCATTCGACCCAGTTCTTCTAAGTTTCTCCTCCGCCGGTAAGGGCCAATATGCTCGCAAATAGCAACCAAGATCCCTAGGTGGCCAGTTGTCCCGCATATGTCCACATTCCTATCCGAACAAAACTCGTCAGATGATACCTTTCTTCAACAGCTCCAAACCCTGAACAATTCCCTGCCACAAAGAAAACAGGCTTGATTGAAAGCACGAAGGTCTGAAGCCCATTCCAGCGAAGCCCTTCGGGGCAGCAATTTTATCTCATGCTATCCGGTGCACCTTTCTTTCTACTCCCTCCGATCCTAATTGAATGTCGGAGCTCATACTGCACATTTGTACATCGTAGTTCATTCCGTGCGACACTTAAAATGGACCAGAGGAGTATCATTCTCCTCGTCTCACCACCAGAAACTGCGAATCATGTGCTTGAGATCTTTGTGAAGACTAGATCAGAATTTAGAAGTTCCCATGGCATAGGTTGGAAGGGCTGAACTGAAGTACTGGCTTAATAACCAACTTTCTGTGTGACATCTGAGAAGTGAGTACAAGCACCTTCGGCGAGGTTGCGAGGATATGCACCGGAGGCGAAGTTTACAGGCCCTGCAGTTGAAAGAGTGGAGATGCAACATTGACGCGCCGCTGCAACTCGGTTTAAAAATCTGCTCTCTGAATTCCGCACTTACTATAATGTGACAGTGGATTCGCCTCGCCAGATGAAGAGCACGAGCAACAGGCTTTATCCACAGAATACCCACGAGGCCACGATTGTGAAGTGAAATTCAGATCTGCGCTAGATTTTTACATTGTTTCTGTCCAATTGTTCCGAGGTACTCCATATTTCTTTTCTTGCCCATCCGATTCTGATCCGGTCGCTTAAATCAGTGTGTATACGTATGTAACTGTTACACATTTGCAACTAATCATTGTGCACCAAACTAACCGTTGTACAGGAAACGAGAAGTTTAGCCGATGCAGCAAAGAAGTGTAGCCAACGCAACAACGAGTCGATTTATTTGAAGGGATAATCACAGTATGGTACAGAAGAATTTCGGTTACAGTCACCAGCACAACTAGTGGCCGTGATATACATGGTTACAGCTTACATCACACTCATACAAGGTACATCCATTTGCTCTCTCCGAGCTACTGATACAGGTAGTATGTTTCAGTTACGCCCTGCGACAATTGCGTCCAGGTGCGTCCACACTGTAAGTAGCTCCTCCTCAGTCGGTCGTCTTCTTTCTGAGGGCAGAGGCCTTCTCGAGGGAAAAATAATTTCAGCTTCCTGGAGATGCTACTCTAAAATCATCTCCACGGAGTATGGAGGAGACATGAAATATGATCTCCTCAACGGGTTCATCCCGGAACAATTTACATGTCTTTGTTTCTGCAAAATCAAAGCACACACTGGGGTGAGCACTTGGTACCAAAGAAGAGATGTCGCGGTCCAGGTAGATGTATTTTGTGGATTTTTACCTTTATGACTCGATTGCTGCAACCCTCACAGGCTTCATTACTCTCACAATGTTCCTCATGTGCTCAAAACCCATCACTATCAGCCCTATCAGATAAAGAAAGCTCAGTTGGAACTTTGCAAGAAAGTTATACACTGCTACAGCAGCGTTTCCACCTTCATCTGTTCGTTTCGTGAGGGTTACAGGTCTCGCAGAAATTAGTGCGCCAGTTTCTGGTAAAGATAACGTAAGCAGTGTGCTTTGAACATAGCCTTCGAATGAATTTTGCGACGTTCAGCCGGTTACACGTACCTGATGTGATCTCTGGCTGGGACGACCACTCGTGAGGTTTCATCGCATACTTGGTGGCCTTTATTAGATCCATCAGTGCATTGTTCACCTGCAGTAGATCGATATATTATATCAGTTTCTTATCTTTGCTGTAACGCTGAAGGATGGTAGGCTAACAAGGATATATCAGATCAATATTCATTTCTCATTTGTGTTAATTGTTTTCATTGGTACAGCATTGCGGCGATCTTAGAGGTGAAATAAGCCTGCTAAGAGAAGAAATCTCAATGGTGAAGTAGACTGGTCAGTTTACTCTCCCCTTATGAACAGTTCATCTCCACAAGTTCAACGCAAAGACTTTTACTAGAATTAAGAGGGTTTGTAGTACAATTATGTCCAAATATCATACATGTTCTACTGTAACCATATGTAGGCATGTAGCTGGCAACTTCACATAGTTAATACAGATCCATATACTAGTTGCTTGAGCAGCAGAAGGACTGTACAGTTGTTTCTTGGTTGTCAGATTGGCATTTCTTAGTTACATAAACAGAATAACGTCAAAGTGAACCTACAGGATTCATATGGTAAAAACGGGCATTAGCCAGCTCCCTAGTTTGCCTGGCTTGCAATAGTTTTAAATATTTCAAAATTCGATCAATGTGTGCACTAATTTACAAAAGTGCATGCCTACCTCATCTGGTCTTTCATGGCTTACTAGATGTGCACCCTGAAGGTCTACCATCCTAGCAGCAGGAAGAAGCCTATCTGCGAGCCGTTTTGCATGGCATATTTGCGCGATAATATCAGACCTGCATTTTTTGGTAAAGCAAGGCATGAAAAGGGATTCACATTATGCCCATAAACCATGAGAAAGGGACACATATTATTCTGGATATCGACAACTGACCTTCCATGAATAACTGAAACTAGAAAACCAGCACCACGTATCGTATCTAGTTCTTTAGTTGTCATTTTGTGCGTCCAGCATGCATTAACTTGACCTTCAAACCGCAACTAGATTGCATCCCTGAAGATGATATGTTCCTCACATATTGCTGCAAGTACAATGTACAATACAATGAAATTCCCGTGACAAAAATAGCCAAATGTGTGAAAACAATGCTCCAAATGTTTACAAAAGAAAAGTTTCATGGCGTAGGAATATCACTCACTTTGTAGAGGATTGCTCTCCTTGTGCAGGACTCAAATTTCTCATCAAGGTATTCCTGCATTTAACTAACACATGTGAGAACGCTGAAGCGGGGAGTACTATCATTCAGGAAATGACAGAAGGTGCATCCACAGTTCCTCACCTTAGTATAGTGAGTTTCCAAGTCTACATGGGCTCTTTCCTCTGGAGTTTTTGCCCTTAAGAAGCGGAATGCGAGAGAGAGCATCTGCCCATCTACCTGAAAAATGGACAAAGTTCACTGATAAGAACTACAGAAGAAAACTGGAAGCATGATTCCATTTTCCAAAGATACCGTGAACAGATCAGGTTTCAGCATCCCAATATATACCTTTGGTAAACACTCCAGCCCACCCCCGGTGACATTAAGCAGTCCCAGGGAGCACAGCCTGTGAGGCGCTATCGCCGCCAGTTTGCAAGAAATCATCGCACCTGTTTGCAGAGAGCGACAACGTCAATGTTTGTCTATGGAATCACATACTATTTCCTTCAAGGTCAGAATTTGATCTGTTTAGCATCAGAGTAACTCACCCATGGAGTGGCCAAAGACATGGGCTTTCTTCCACCCCAAATGGTCCATCAGGGCCAGCGCGTCCCTCGCCATGATCGCCGTCCTGCCAGAGAAGAGCGTTCACACGGTCAGTACGCAGAACCACCGCCGTTTGACTTTTTCAACGCGTCGGCACCGTTTCATGGAACTGTTCCCCTCTTTCTTTCTTCTCTGGCGTCAAACAATAATAATTTCTCATGAAAGCTATTGCGGCAGGCAGGAACCGAGGAAAACGTGCATTAAATCTGACCGAAAGCTACAATCTTCCTTCCAGATCTCCGTCGACGCGTTGAGCTGTACATCCAAGGAAAACAATGGCGTCTACCTAACCCGCCCCTTCCGATCACCAGCACCAACGGGAATTCGGATCTACAGGACGACGGGGAAGATTTGATTTGATTCGAGGAGGGGGTTCGGAGAACTCACGAGTAGTGGGACTTGTGCGGGAGGATGGAGCTGCGGCTGACGCCGCGGTTGTCGAAGCTGCACACCTCGATGCCCCGCCCTCGCCGTCGTCGTCCGCCGCGGCGGCGGCGTCGCCGGCCCCCTCGTCCGTCCGCTGTGCGGCCTCATCCTCGTCGGTGGGCTCGACGGACCCGGTCAGCCCCTTTATCTGCAGGCCCCACGAGTCGTGCGTCCCCGCCAATCCTGCCAAGCCGAACCATTTCTCAGAGAAAAATTCCTCAACACCCAATCAGAAAGGAGAGAAAGGGGTGGCGTACATACCGACGACGAGGAGCACCTTGGTGGCGCCGCGGCCGTAGCGGCGGTAGAAGAGGCGGACGCCCTCCCACTTGTCGCCGCTCTGGTACCGGTCCACCTCGCAGTAAGGCATTGCTGCGTCTGTCGCCTCGCCTGGCACCGCCGCGATCGGCTTTATACCTCACCGGATTTGGCTTCTCTTCGTTACCGATTCTGAGCTGGATTCCTAGCTTCCGAATTGGGCGACGCGAATTGAGCACGGGGAAAGAAAAAAATCGGGCTGTGGAGCGGAGCCTCGGAGGGAGGGGCGCGTAATTTATAGCCGCCACAGACTAGAGGCTGCCGAGACTCGGAGTCGGAGTCGTAGGAGCGGGAGGGAAGCAGAGGAGGAGGAGGATTGCCCGGGAAGAACACACGTGGATGGATGGATACGGCCTAGCACGAGCCGGCGGAGACACGTCCGCCTCCGGTCGCCGTCTGCTGAGTCAAAGCGGATGCGCTCGCGCGCGGATGGATCATAAATCAAATGGGTTGAGGTCCACATTTTTTTGGCGCGTTTTTTTGTGATCGTGCTGCACAATGTGGTGTGGTATTTGTTTTTTTTTTGGAAAGCCTGCGTACACCAGATTGCACTACACACAAAGATGAAGTACAAACGAAGAACAGAAATCCGACGCAGGGGAAGCCTGCGTATTTGTTTTTTTTTGGTGTGGTATTTGTTGTCCATATTTTTTTGTGCTTTTTTAGATAGAGAGGAGTGCAGGATTTGTTCTTGTGAGGTAGGAGTAGTGGATAGAGTAGAGTGGCGATGATTGAAGATTTGAAGGGCGGTGCATCTTGTCAGGTTGAGTTGTGTGGTCTCAATGAAAAGTAAGATGATGAAATGTATCGGGTGGTTGTTTGCTACCTGGTCTTAGAGAGTGAATGTTTGCCCGACTTTGGTTTGGGAAGAGGAGAAGAGGATGCGGGCGGAGAAGGTAGAAAACAATGAAGGATTAGAGAGGTATGAGGAAGATGGAGGCTAATCGGACGATATAGACAACATGCATGCCTCAATGTTCGAAAGATGGTGTTATGTGATGCTCGTCACGGGTTAGGAGGTGCCTTATCTAGGTGTCTACGCCTCGCCTTGATGAGATCTCGATGGTCGGTAGTGGTCTTAGGAGCTGACAAAGAAAAGAAGGTAACGTCGAACATGAGGTCTCTTCGATAAGGAAGAAGAAAGAAAGACCCATGATACATATTCGCCATATAAGCATAGTACATAACAAGGTTTTGACTACTGGATTGAACATTTATCGGATGGATGGCGTCGGTATATGTGGTTACCGAAAAGCACCGCCCAGTCTTAACAAAATTTTAGTTTGAAAAAATTAGAGATCCAACGAAGGCAAAGCCAGATATATATCACAATACCTACCTAACTATCACTTGCCTTTAAGTTAGTTCTGTCAATTTGATCAACTGCGAGAATTTTAGCCTTAATTTTTTTGGAAGATGCCTGTAAATACGACTATGGTAACCAAATGTCTGGTATAAAGTGATCTCCGGTCTGGAGTAAATCCGAATTGGGCAAGGTTGCAGCAATCGATCTGGCCTATGAACCAGATTCTCACAAAAAAACATGCTACGTTCAAGATATATTAAGGATTTAAAAAATTGAAAAACTCAATTTCTAGGAGAAATCCACATAGATTAACAACGAGTACCGCATATGCAGAAGAAAAAAAAACTAATCTAATGGATGGCGGTAAATTATTTAGACTGCTACAAGTCATACAAGTTTTATTAAAAATATATATTAACTAGATTTACATAGTTAATTATCTGTATATATATTTGTATTTCAGAAAATCAGTAAGGAGCACTTCCTTACAACGGATGATGCCAAGTACAGATCATAAACACGATTTTAACTTATACTGAATCCATAATAACTCGCAAGACATATTTGGCCACGAGAAACCAATAAAGAATCTTACTAATAATTGAATGTATACTCGAGAAGTTTCTTCATGTATATATATGCTTAATTATACATACACTAAAACATATCTATCTATACTTCTTATAAAGCAAAACCCCACTAAGTGCAATTAATATTTTCTATCTCAACATGCAAGCTACCCACATCACTTTCTCTTTTATCCAATCAATTGTCCATGTCATCCCACTAACATTCATTAATTATTTTCTATCTCTACATGCAAGAATCCACATCATCTTTTTTTTACCCCATCAAATTGTCCTCATATTTTTTTAAGTTCGAATGATAAGATCGCACCATGTCGCTCTGTACTTATACGAGTAAATCATGTGCAAGTAGAAAAATGGAATTAGTTTCGCCCGTGAACTTTTTGCCAATTATTTTCAATGATGAAAATCAGATAGCTGTTATTCAAAATTATGGGCTCTTTTATATGTATTCACTCATAAGGTTTCTAGAAGTATTATGAGGCAATGTGCATGTCATCTTCATGCAAGCCATCCACAACATATGTTTCTTCAACCGGTTGATATAATCTTATTTATATTAATCAAATACAGTACTCCTAAACCATAACAATCTTTAAATTATAAACCACACATACGCTCGATGTCTAAATTTTAGCATCTTGACTATCATGATTAACTAAATCTTGCATATTTCTTTAGTCAACTTCAAGTTTCATGTGTTTTATTAAATTTCTTAAGAGATACCCGCTGCAACGCGCGGGTTATCCTTCTTGTTTATTGAAATAGTGCAACTCATGTCATAAGTGCAACTCATGTCATAACAGAAACAAATTGGATTTGAACATTTATTAAGAAAAGTGCAACTCACATTAAATCCCGGTTGCTACTTACAGGTTTGTTGCGAAAAGTGTAACTATTTTTCGGAAACCAGCTGGCATGTTTCCTGAAGAAAAGTCTAAGCTATAATAACCACACGATAAATACAAAATGAACCATTTGTACTTATGTCCTATGAGGTAGCTGCACATTTGAACAAGCATGCAACTATGGTGTCGTAAAAAATGTATCATATAAATAACCATACAAAAATAGGAAACTCTATGTGGAACAAATTTGCACTTTATCGATGATGTAATTTGACGTTAAAAAGCGCAACTATGGTGTGCAAAAAGCGAGGCAGATAAATTTTGACTTTACAAGAATCATTCATTATTCAGTATGAATGAAAACAATATATAGCTAAATGGGCTCTTTTATATGTATTCACTCATAAGGTTTCTAGAAATATTATGAGGCAATGTGCATGTCATCTTCATGCAAGCCATCCACAACATATGTTTCTTCAACCGGTTGATATAATCTTATTTATATTAATCAAATACAGTACTCCTAAACCATAACAATCTTTAAATTATAAACCACACATACGTTCTATGTCTAATTTTTTTTAGCATCTTGGCTATCATGATTAACTAAATCTTGCATATTTGTTTAGTCAACTTCAAGTTTCATGTGTTTTATTAAATTTATTAAGAGATACCCGCTGCAACGCGCGGGGTATCCTTCTAGTGTTAAGAAATGTTTTGGACCATATATGATTGAGATATCTCACCATAATTATGTATAATGATAAATAGTTTACGCAATTGCAAAACAGAACTTATGCAAGAAATAATGTTACATAACCAATTTTTAAATATAGCGCATCGAAGTGTATTTTTTCAACAATTTACATTATAGTTGTATAACAAACGACACTTAACTAATATTTAGAAGTTTTATCCAGTGGTAATCATGTCAAATAAGTAATAAAAATTATAGTACATGATAATAGCCTACCATGTTACAAATTACAAATGAGTTTGAAGTATAAAAGTTTAATGTAAAAAATATAATTAGTTCATGTGTTAGACCGGCTAGTGTACCAAAAATACAAATGAGGTCTAGATCAATGTACCCAAGAGGCGGTTGTGCTTTGTGATCGTTTATTCCGTTTTTACCAGTCGACCAAATTTCGAACCACAAAACACTTTTAATCAGTGGGAAAGGGAGGATCTAAGATGCTCTGGTACAAAGTACTCACATACACTAGAAGGAGCCGGCAGAGGAGGGGGTATGGGACGGGAGGCTCGCAACCTTTTACCAATGAATGCAAAAGAATACTGGAGGGTGATGCAACGGACCCCCGCTCGTCATCGCAGAAATCACCAGCGTCAGTCTCGTCCACCGGAGCCTCCCTGTACACACATCCTGGCATAGGGTTCAAAACGAGGAAACGGGCCGGATAGGAAGAAGCGAACTTTGGGTTGTTAGGGATGAAAGAACTGATCGAACCGGCGTGTCGAAGAAGGCCTACCTACTCATCGCATCAGTCACCGGTGTCTGCTAATTCCACCGCTTTTTTTGCGGGTAATTCCACCGCTACCTCCCTAGGTTTTAGAACGAGAAAATAGGTCAGAGATCGAGGAAGAAGGGGAACGGTGGGGACTGGGGAGGGTAGGGGTTAAAGAACTTATCGGAACGGCGCGTTGGAGAATGCATGTGTCCGCACAGAAGTCGTAGGCGTAGATTGAAACTGAGTGACCGAATGCAAATAGGACGGCAACATTGATGGCGTGAATCACACGCTCGTTGGGAGACCCAAGAGGAAGGTATGATGCAGTTCAGCAGCAAGTTTTCCCTCAGAAAGAAACCAAGGTTATCGAACCAGTAGGAGCAGCAACTCTTCAGAAGGTTGTTGGTGGCTCGCACGGCGCAACACGATCACCAACGTGGAATCTGCACACAACACAATCAAACTACTTTGCCCCAACGAAACAGTGAGGTTGTCAATCTCACGGCTTGCTGAAAACAAAGGATTAAACGTATGGTGTGGAAAATGAGTATTAAATTGCAGAGAATGAAAAAGGAACAGTTTGCAGTTTGTGGTTGTTTAATCAGTGTAAAAGAATGGACCGGGGTCCACAGTTCACTAGTGGTGTCTCTCCATAAAAGATAACTAACATGTTGGGTGAACAAATTACAGCTGGGCAATTGAAATAGTGAGCGCATGACAATGCATATACATGACATGTTGACTACTATGATATTTAATTGGGCATTACGACAAATACATAGATCGTTATCCAACAGCATCTATGACTAACCCCGTTGGTATTAAGTTGCAAGCAACGGATAATTGCATTAAGTAAAGTGCGTAATGTAAACAAACACATATGCCCGTGGACATAGCATCGTTAGGTTATCCCTAGTGGCAACAGCACATCCACAACCTTAGAACTTTCTGTCACTGTCCCAGGTTAAACGGAGACATGAACCCACTATCTAGCATAAATACTCTCTCTTGGAGTTACAAGCATCTACTTGGCCAAAGCATCTACGAGTAACGGAAAGCATGCAAGATCTTAAATAACATATAAGATAGATTGATAATCAACTTGACATATATTCAATATTCATCGGATCCCAGCAAACACAACATGTAGCATTACAATAATATGATCTTGATCATGTAGGGCAGCTCACAAGATCTAAACATGATGGCACAAAGTGGAGAGACAACCATCTAGCTACTGCTATGGACCCGTAGTCCAAGGATGAACTACTCACGCATCACTCCGGAGGCAGGCATGGCGATGTAGAAGCCTCCGGTGACGATTCCCCTCTCCGGCAGGGTGCCGGGAAGAGGTTCTGAACCCTCCCGAGCTAGGGTTGACGACGGCGGCGTCTCTGGAACTTTTCGTGGATATTTGCTCAGGTACTTAGGGTTTTCGCGTCGGGGGGAATAAGTAGGCGAAAGGGCGGGCTGGGACCCCCGAGGGGCCCACACCACCCTAGGGCGCGGCAGAGGGGGGCCCGCGCCCTAGGTGCGTGTGGCCTCCTGGTGGCCCTCCTCTGCTGCTCCTTCGCTCCGTCAGGTGGTTCTGGAAAAATAGGACCCCGTGTAGTTTCGTCCAATTCCGAGAATATTTCCAGACTAGCTTTTCTGGAATACAAAAACAGCAGAAAACAGGAACTGGCACTTCGGCATCTTGTTAATAGGTTAGTCCCAAAAAATGTATAAAAGTGATATAAAGTAGATGCAAAACATGTAGCAATTGGTATAAAACAAGCATGGAACATCAAAAATTATAGATACGTTTGAGACGTATCAGCATCCCCAAGCTTAGTTCCTACTCGTCCTCGAGTAGGTAAACAAAATAATTTTTGAGGTGACATGCTACTATCATAATCTTGATCATATAATATTGCAAGGCACATGTAAATGAATGAAGTGATCCAAGTCAATGGTCTATAATTTGCTACCAAATAGATAATGAGTAAACAATGAATCACACAAGCTAAACGTTTTCATGAATAGTACTTTCGAGACAAGCATCAAACAGTTTTGCATAAGTGTTAACTCATAAAGCAATAGTTTCTAATAAAAGGTATTTAATCAACACAAAGGAAGAATTTAGTTTCAGCATTTGCTTCAACTTTCAACATATTTATCTCATGGATATTGTCAACACAAAGTAGTATAACAAGTCCAATACATTGCATATAACGCATGTTGTAACAAAGTTGACACTAGTGTTTGCTTGTGGAAGACAGAAAGAATAGGAAAACTGACTCAACATAAAAGTAAAAGAAAGGCCCTTCGCAGAGGGAAGCAGGGATTAAATCATGTGCTAGAGCTTTTAGGTTTTTGAAAGCATATAGAGATTGCATAAAATATTTGATACTCCTCCCAACCTTGCTAACACAAGCCATGGCTAACCGAATCCTCGGGTGCCTTCCATCAATCACATACCATGGAGGAGTATCTATTTTTGAGAGGTGTTTGTTAATTGTCAACGAATGGTAGCGGGTGAGAACAGTATTCTACCTGTCGAACGGACTTTTAAGAGCGGCTCCCATGAAGGACGTTATTTCTACCAGCAAGGCAGATCATCCCTCTTTCTCTTTGGTTTACACACATTCAGGTATTTCACTGTTTGTCATTGCTTACTGATGAATCAGGGCAAAAGTGTGAAGAGAATTAATTGGTTAAAGTTGTAATTAATTGGGACTGGGCACCCCGTTGCCAGCTCTTTTTGCAAGTTATTGGATAAGCGGATGTATATGCCACTAGTCCAGGTGTAAAAGTCCACTCGACAAATAGAATAAAGAATAACCACACTAATTCCTCATGAGCTAGTAAACATTGACACAAAAAGGGAATAATAACATTTTGAATAATTTAAAGGTAGCACATGAAAAATTTACTTGGAGTGGCAAGGAAATACCACATATAGGTAGTTATGGTGGACACAAATGGCATGGATTTTGGCTCAAGGATTTGGATGCACGAGAAGCATTCCCTCTCAGTACAGAGTTTAGGCTAGCAAGGTTATGTAAGCAAACAAGAATATCAACCCGTACACCAAGTTTTATATGACAAACATATTGCAAACGTTATAAGACTTCATACCGTCTTCCTTGTTAACCAAACCCTGTTATTAGAAAATATCTAGACCTTAGAGATACCACCGATGCAAACCAAATTTTCAACAAGCTTTACGGTAGTTCTTCACTAATAGGCTTAACTCATGTGATGCACAATTTAATCATGATCTACTTGTTAACTCAAAACAATTGACAAGCATCAAGTTATCCATTTAGTGATCTACAAGATTAAGCAAGTTTTTCCTTATACCAATTACCACATGCAACATTTTCTGAACCAACCAAACACCAATCAATTTATTTCATCAACTCTCCAAACAAATATAAGTGAAGCAAGAGAGTACTTTCTACAAAAGAAAGCTAATAGCTCTGACAAGAGATACATGAAAACAAGAGCTAAAAGCTGAACAGCGCTAGATATGAATACTCAACAAATATAAGTGAAGAATAGGAGTATTCTCATGAAAAAGCGGAGCGTGTCTCTCTCCCAATCAAGAATGCTAGGGTCCAGTCAAGCTTTATTGAAAATAAAAGTGCAATACTGAAAATAAAAGCACACAGACGCTCCAAGAAAAGCACATATGATGTGAAAGAATTAAAATATAGTTTCACTAGAGATGACCTGATAATTTTGACGATGAAGAAGGGGATGCCTTGGGCATCCCCAAGCTTAGACGCTTGAGTCTTCTTGAAATATGCTGGGGAGATCCATGGGAGCCTCCCCAAGCTTAAGCTCTTCACTCTTCTTGATCCTATTATATCATCCTTCTCTCTTGACCCTTGAAAACTTCCGTCACACCAAACTCAAAGTAGATCTCATTAGAGGGTTAGTGCATAATCAAAAATTCACATGTTCTATAAAGACGCAATATGATTTGTTACTTTAAACATTAGCTACAGCCACTGATGTTATGTGAAGCTCTTCCACCCAAAAAAGAATTTCACTCAACACTAGTAAAAGAGAGAATGCAAAATAAAAAGGCATAATCTGTCTAAAACAGAACAGTCCGCAAAGACGAATTTTTTCGAGGCACTTACGACGCTCAGATCGAAAACTCTGAACTAATGAAAGTTTCAGACATTCATAAAGATTACGCACAAAAATTTCAGATTTAATTAACAATCTGGTGATTTTAGGAATTTCGTACAGTGAACAGCAAAAATCTGTTTCTGCGCAGCAATCAAAATTAAGCATCTTAACATTAGAGGCTACTCTTGGCACAACAATGCGAGAAAATAAAGATACAAAGGAGTTGCTACAGAAGTAAACACTCCTTGACTCAATAAAAGAAAAATTGCAGAAAAAAATAATGGGTTGCCTCCCATAAGCGCTTTTCTTTAACGCCTTTTAGCTAGGCACAAAGCATGCATCAAGTATTACCAAGTGAAGAAGCATCAACATTCTTACGCTTAGCTCTCTTACCTTTACCTTATCTTTAGGAAATACTTGGTTACACATAGGTGAAGAGGCGAAATTCATAGTGCCTTGGCCCACATCTATTATTGCTCCAAAGCGTTTCAACAGAGATCTTCCAAGCGTAATTTGTCCTACTCCTGCACATTCAATGACAAGATAATCAATAGATATTGTTATCCCTAAGAGTTTTGTAAATACTCCTTCGGCTACTCCCTTGGTAATTTAATAGTATTATCACCCAAAGTTATACAATCTTCGCATTTGGAAAGCTCCCAAAGATTTAAGGAATCAAAATATCTTGGGCATTAAACAGAATTCAGACATAATATCACAGCGAGAATGAAAAGTTTCACCATTTATAACAACTTTTACTGAGGGAATCCATCCCGATGGTTCAAAATTTACTGGCACATTATCATAATGTTCACGAATCTGATTATACCCTTCTTTTAGACCAGATATGTTCGTTTCAAGAGTGTTAAGTCTATCACTTATGCTTGTCAAAGCCAAATCAATTTTAGTGATTGGGGGCTAGAAATTGTAATCAATTTTTTTATAGCATTAAAAGCTTGATCCCCATCATAACGAAGGAAATCTCCTCCTACCACAGCATCTAAAGCATATCTGTAGCAAAGAACAAGACCAAAATAAAAGCTACTAAGAAGCAGGCTTAAAGTCATTTTAGGTTCAGTTTTAGCATAGACTCAAATTCTAGACCAAGCATCTTTAAAACTCTCCTCTCCCTTGCTTGAAAAAGATCTCTCTTCAGGTGACACTATGGAACTAGACATGATAACTAACAGAAAACAAAACTGAAAATAAACTAAATGCAAGTAACTAATTTTTTTGTGTTTTTGATAATTGAAAGCAAACAAGATAAAATAAAATAAACTAAGCAAGACAAAAACAAAGTAAAGAGATTGGAAGCGTGAAACTCCCCTTGCAGAAGACTGCTGTCTCCCCGGCAACGGCGCCAGAAAAATAGCTTGATGACGTGAAACACACGTTCGTTGGGAGACCCCAAGAGGAAGGTATGATGCAGTCAGCAGCAAGTTTTCCCTCAGAAAGAAACCAAGGTTATCGAACCAGTAGGAGCAGCAACTCTTCAGAAGGTTGTTGGTGTCGCACGGCGCAACACGATCACCAACGTGGAATCTGCACACAACACAATCAAACTACTTTGCCCCAACGAAACAGTGAGGTTGTCAATCTCACGGCTTGCTGAAAACAAAGGATTAAACGTATGGTGTGGAAAATGAGTATTAAATTGCAGAGAATGAAAAAGGAACAGTTTGCAGTTTGTGGTTGTTTAATCAGTGTAAAAGAATGGACCGGGGTCCACAGTTCACTAGTGGTGTCTCTCCATAAAAGATAACTAACATGTTGGGTGAACAAATTACAGCTGGGCAATTGACAAATAGTGAGCGCATGACAATGCATATACATGACATGTTGACTACTATGATATTTAATTGGGCATTACGACAAATACATAGATCGTTATCCAACAGCATCTATGACTAATAATCCACCGCCGGGTTGTCATCCGAGTCCCCCGTTGGTATTAAGTTGCAAGCAACGGATAATTGCATTAAGTAAAGTGCGTAATGTAAACAAACACATATGCCCGTGGACATAGCATCGTTAGGTTATCCCTAGTGGCAACAGCACATCCACAACCTTAGAACTTTCTGTCACTGTCCCAGGTTAAACGGAGACATGAACCCACTATCTAGCATAAATACTCTCTCTTGGAGTTACAAGCATCTACTTGGCCAAAGCATCTACGAGTAACGGAAATCATGCAAGATCTTAAATAACATATTCTCCTTCGATCCGTAAAAACTGACGTGAGCTAGAGTAGTATTTTGTACTTCCGCAGTACTCCGTCCGCGAATCTTTATTCGGACAGGAGGTAGTAAGATAAATTGATAATCAAATTGACATAGTATTCAGTATTCATCGATCCCAGCAAACACAACATGTAGCATTACAATAATATGATCTTGATCATGTAGGGCAGCTCACAAGATCTAAACATGATGGCACAAAGTGGAGAGACAACCATCTAGCTACTGCTATGGACCCGTAGTCCAAGGATGAACTACTCACGCATCACTCCGGAGACAGACATGGCGATGTAGAAGCCTCCGGTGACGATTCCCCTCTCCGGCAGGGTGCCGGAAGAGGTTCTGAACCCTCCCGAGCTAGGGTTGACGGCGGTGGCGTCTCTGGAACTTTTCGTGGATATTTGCTCAGGCACTTAGGGTTTTCGCGTCGGGGGAATAAGTAGGCGAAAGGGCGGCGACTGGAGACCTCCGAGGGGCCCACACCACCCTAGGGCGCGGCAGAGGGGGGCCCGCGCCCTAGGTACATGTGGGGCCCTCCTGGCTCTCCTCTGTTGCTTCTTCGCTCCGTCAGGTGAGTTCTGGTAAAATAGGGACCCCCGTGTAGTTTCGTCCAATTCCGAGAATATTTCCAGACTATCTTTTCTGGAATACAAAAATAGCAGAAAACAGGAACTGGCACTTCGGCATATTGTTAATAGGTTAGTCCCAAAAAATGTATAAAAGTGATATAAAGTAGATGCAAAACATGTAGCAATTGATATAAAACAAGCATGGAACATCAAAAATTATAGATACGTTTGAGACGTATCAAACATCAGCTTGGAGTGGAGGAGAATATGGCATCGACTAAAGCGCGCTTACACGCTATGGATCATAATCTGAACCAGATCGCATGTTTGTATCACCTAGCTCTCGTGTGGCGCATGTAGACGAAAAGGATGAGCGATGATGGTACGTGGGGTTTGAGATTGGAAACCCATGTGCACCGCATTCGGCGTGAACAATTTATAGAATGCATAACACGTTAAACTGGACCGGTACCTTATATGAGTGCTATCTCTTGTTGAATCTTAAACACTAATTTATATTGTTTTTAATTAAAAAAAATGATAATAGTTATATTCACTCCGATCATCAGGTGTGCTGAGCGAAGCTCGAGCTCAGTGAGGATAATTCATTAGAGACTCCAACTTATGATAAGCAGTTTGATTGATGTTATTCAGATGATTATTACATTTCTAAGGTTCAAAGGCAAGCAGTTACCTCCCGGTGATCATGTTCCAGGTACACTACACATGAGAAGTATGAACTTAACGCGTGACGACATTGCCAACGCGTTGTTCAATGCTAGACAACGTTAGAACTGTTTGTGTTAACTGGTATAATGTAATGGAATTGTATTTTGTATACATATATATTCGTGATGGATACGAACATGCCTATGGTGGATTACATATATAATTTTTGTAGTTCATATGTTATTTATTACACGCAAATCAGCAACAATAAACGTTTTTATGACTTTAATGGTGTATCAGACAAGTCCACTGTTAACAGCTAGACAACCATAACAGCCAACAACACCATTCCATGCAACCAGCCCAAACAAAAAGGCGCTAAACTTGGCTTGCATTCAACAGCCGACACGATACAGTACACAATCAGCAGTGAAGACGAGAGGGGCGAGATTGAGTCCCACGGACAGACCCCGTCATCCGTCGCTCCCGTGAACCGCGTGGGCCGATAAAAAAGCGTAACGAACGGGTCACAGCCACACAGTGTGAGTGGGAGACGACGAAGCTTGGCCACTGGCCGTCCACTCACCGTCCCTATCCGTCCTCCGCTGCAGCATCCGATGGGTCCGGGCGGTGCCGCCGCGCCGGCCCGGCCCGGCCCGGCCGTGCGTTCGGTGGTGGACTGGTGGGCTGCTGCTAGCGATCGCCCGGGCCGGTCGATGCGATCCCTGTCTCGTGCTGCTAAAACTCACGCGTCGCCGCCGTGTGATGCATGCCATTGCCACCGTCGCCGTCTCGTATCACCGCCCGCATAGTCGGGTTCTCCTTCGGCACAGGGCATCGTCACCGGCCAAGAAACTAAGAAAGGGATCCAACAGACGGAGCTTGCAGCAGCAGTGCAAGAGCAGAGGGGGAACAGAAGTTGGCCGGTGACAGTAACCCCCAAACCCCTCGTTTCGTTCATTCGATTTTCTAGAAAAAGTCGGCTATGTGTTTATTAATCGGTCGATTCATTTGTAGGTGACAGTAACCCCTCGTTTCATTTATTCAATTTTCTGGAACAAATCGGCTATATGCTTGATTAATCGATCCATTTTGTACATAGGTGTGTGTATAGCTCGCTACCACGAGTAGTTTTCCATGAACAACCGGCTGCAGCGCTATCTTCTTAATTAAAAGTGATTGCTTGTCTGCAACAGAATATTCAAAACCGGTTGCTTTTCGGTAAGACAACATGATCCTGTACCCGGCCACGGAAAAGGGGAAACTTGTGATCCACCCACCTGTTGCTGCGTCACGAGGTGTCAAACGCAACTACAGACTAATAATCATACGCAATGACAGAAAAGAATGAGATAGGAGATATCCAATCCAGAAACGTCTGAACGAGGGAAATGGTCACCCCACAATCTTCAGACTTTACTCTCAAAAAAAAAAAAAAAAAAAAAACAATCTTCAGACTTTCCTCCTCCTCCATACACCTATTAATTCTTCCCCGATAAATACTCCTCAATAATTCCATTGCTTCCAGAGAGCCCGGTAGGAAACGTGGACGGTGGAAAGCCTCTTGTTCCGTAGCTACTTGTCGGCTCTAAACGACTCACTAATCAGCCGATCGATTTAATTAACCAGATTAACCATGGACTACCTTAATTTACACTTGTCGGCGTTAGTTCTAATGTTTAGTTCTAATCATGGTAGGCGTATCGCCTATACACTCGAAGCTAGGCAAGTCATCTCGTTTGACCGTGACCTGTGGTGCCTAACTTGGCTGAAGAAAAGTCCCAATTCTTGGGCATTCTTTCCAACAAAATGGAAGCTTCGACAACAGACCGTTAAAAATTAAGCTGGAGCTTTGATGTGACCGGGCAAAGCTAGCTTCTAGAAAACCCAGGAAAATGAGCAAACGGTAGGACGACAAGGTGAGGCAAGAATTCGATACAGTGCAGAGAATCACACTGTTTTTGGCAAGCGTTTTAATTTTCTGTCGCTCGAATTCAGATATATCAAGCAGGCGGCTGCCGCCGGTCTACAAGCCCTTATAACAGCCGATCAAAATTTGGAACGTGCGTCATAATAACAGCAAGAGATGAGCCAGACACGTTTAGCACGCCGCCACCTCAGAGAACGATCTCTGCGCGCCGGCCAGCTGGTTGGTTCTGAGATTTTAGTATTCAGAAGTTCAGATAATCGCCAGAGTTGGTTGCTTCTGAGATCGTTCCTTCCCAAACTGGATCATCGTATTGTTTATTTGAACTCTGAGGTACATCATGACACGGCTAAAAGTACTCTCTCCGATCCAAATTTTATGTCGCCAGCATCGTAAAAATCTGAACTGCCATATGTCGCTTTCCACGACACTTATTCCGGTTCAGAGGGAGTAGTAGAAATGGTACATTTACCAGATCAACGAGCTAACACTGTCTTTCAGATTACTACCTGAAGAAGCAGACGCCTGAACATGCAGGTGAGCACCACCAACCCATGAAACTTGATTTTGTGTAGCTACTAGCTAGTGACCATTCCCGGGCTTCCTGTGTGGGTCGTGCTTAGAGTTGGCCGCTCCGTAGTCGTAGTCCAGAACCTCTATCAGAACATTTCTCCTGCTGTGACTCTGTAGGAGAGGGTAAAGAGAAGCGTGAGCCTGGATTAAACATACAGAGATCACTAGACAGTCGAATGCACTTTTGGCGGTCTAATCAGGGATTGTCTTAAAACTAGAACAACTGCAATCTTATTCTTAATCAACGACCCAAGCAAAGCTTTTGCCTGCATTTATAAAAAACTGCAATGTACTACTACCATGTCAAGTCAATCACCCACCTAGTGCTACCATTTCGTTATCAGTAATGTGTGAAAATAATGCAACTGGGTGGAGAAGGCATCACTGCCTCTGTCACCTAATTCCTTTCTCCATCAGAAGAAAATACTTTCCGTAGATGAACATATATATATTTCCAACCTAACACGGTCAACCAATTGTTTCCGGGTTAACATATACATACCCTTTTCACTTTTGGAGTATCCCTATCATGGTTTTCAACCGTTGAAGTTTCTCCTGCATTAGACCAGATAAATCAATCAAAAATTCATGTACACAGGGTAAACTGATTAAAAAAAAACCGGAGATCGACAGCAAATGGGAAGAAATGGCGTTGTACCTGAAGACGCAGTGACCAATAGGGCCATCACAAAGATGGCAGTGAAGACGGGCTTAAGTTCAGGCATCGTGATTTCTGTACTAGGAGTGATCAGTGATCGTATCTCCTTCGTGATTCGAGCCTTGCTAGGTTCTAGTTACTGGTGATGAGCGGTGATCTATGAGCGATGTCGTATGCGGTGCCCTTCTTATACACGGACGCTGATCATAATGTGCAGCTGTTGATGGCCAAGTCTCAAGTGGCGGCAACTTTTCGGAAAGATATGGTGCTGTGGTGTAGGTGTCCATGCGGGGCACGGAGCACCAATGATTCATTCCACACGACAGTGATGAACCTGATCGAAACAATGTCAACCACTACTGTTCGAGCTTGATCTGTCTGCACAGACCAAGCTTGCAGCTTCACAAGTACAAGTCCCTCTACATGTTACGAAAGCAAGCACTGATGATCAAGTTGCGCAGCTAGCACGCTATCCAGCTCGTCCAGAGTTGTTGAAATGGAGCAGTGGAACAGGCGCAACGAGCATAGGTCGATCATCAGTGTGAGCTAGTGCAGTTGCACGATCGAGGGGAGTGTGGCCACGTATGTGAGATATCCCGGCCTAGCCTAGGTTGTACCCGGATATGGATATGGTCTGTGGATATGGTGCATGGTCCTGCTACAGTGCTGCGTGCATCTTGCTATTCCGTGTGTACGTGCTAAGAGATCGAGGACTAGTGCCACCATGACCCAAGTTGCATGTGCGATCAATGATGGCCGCTCACACTTCGGTGGTGGTACTGTAGAAGCAAGCAACTATACGACACACACTGTCACTGGCCGTTTGGGATGCCTTCTCCAGTTCTTAGCGGACAGATTTATGAGGCAACTATAGAGGATCTACATTTGCTGAATCCAGAGGGCTGAAAGTTAACTTTCACAAAGCAAGCATGACCGTTATCAACATGGATGAATAGAGACTTGAGCATTTTTAAGCTACTACTAGGTAAATTTGGTGCGGCGTGTTGAGCATTCTTAAGCTACTACTAGGTAAATTTGGTGCGGCGCACGCCGCACCTGTTAGGTTTTTAAAAAATGTTGGAATTCGCTAGAATTTGAAGTTAAAATCGAAGGAAATACATGCTAAAAGTGTTTGAAAACTCTTATATTTTTGTAAATTTTGATATGTTATTTGAATTTTTTTCATTTATTAATTGCTTATATTTGAAATTTTTCAATTTCAATTTTGATTGTGCAGTATTAATATTCAACATTTGGTTTTGTATTCATGTTCGATATGTTTGTTATTTTTTTTCCCTGTTTGTGTGGTAAAATCCAAATTTTGGAAACGTGCATATTCGGAAATTGTTTAAGATTAGAAAACTATTTAAATTCAAAGAAAGTTAATAATTATTTACATTTGGAAGGTATTAGAAATTTTGATATATTCAAATTTGGATTTTGATCATACGTCGTAAATAGCTAGTGGTTTATGTCAATTTTGAATCTTATTTGTCTTTGTTGAATGTTTATATTTAGAATGCTTCTAAAATTGTATTTGTTAAATGATTATATTTGAAATGATTCTAAAATTGTGAAATATTACAATTTGGACTTGAAGCGTATGATGTAAGTAGGTAACATTTTTTTTATCTGTTCATGTTGATATGTTTGCCATATTTTTACTGGCTGTGTGGTAAAATCCAAATTTGGAAACGTTCAAATTTGGAAATTATTTAGATCTAGAAGATTAATTGCTCATATTTAAAATGCTTTGAAATTTTTGGAAATATTTATTTTTTATTATTTAAATTTTCTTTGCATTTGTTAAATCCAAATTTTGAAATGATTGCAAAATGCATGCTAAAATTGTTTTAAAATTCTTAATTTTCTGTAAATGTTGATGCATCATTTGAATATTTATTTGCTTAGGCATTTGTAAATTTAGCTTCATTATCAAGGAGTTTTAAGTTATTTGTTAGTTACAAATATGTTGAAATTGCGTGGCGACATGCCGCGCCTGTGCGGTAAAATTCAAATCTGGAAATGTCTCTATTTTAGAAGTGCGGAAATTGGAAAATCATCGAAATGCAAAGAGGGCGTACGTTCGGAAAATTGTTCAGTTTTCGAGAAATGTCGTGTGATAAAATTCAAATTTGGGAATGTCCATTTTTTAGAAATTGTGGAAAATTTGGGAAATTATTGAACTTGTGTTAGATGTCTAATTTAGCTCAATAATTTGAGGAAAATACATTTTATGAGAATTTGTGAAATTTATTTTAAATACGAACCATAATTGAGGGATATGAATTTGTATTCTTTGCAATTATTCATGTAATCAAGCATTTGTAAAAAAAATTACCTTTGCATATTTTGGAGGAAGTGCATTTGGATTTTTTTTTTATATAATCATCTTTTTTTGGAGTGTGAAGACATGTTTGTTTTTTGCCATAAATGGCAAGTATTTATTTCTTCTGATCGGTCGGAAAAAATCTTTAACTCTTTTGTATTTTTTAAATATATTTTGAAACTTAGAAAATAATCGAATATTTTTAGAGAGAAAGGTTGTCATGGATTCAAAAAAATATATTTTTTAATACTTTTTATTTTATGCAAATTCCTGTGAGTTGTTGAATATGTTTTTTTTAATTAGTAAATTAAAAGTCTTGAACTCTTGAGTATTTTTTTGAAATGTATTTTGAAACTTAGAAAATAATCGAATATTTTTAGAAAGAAAGAATGTCATGGTAGATACATTTTTTTGGGTGAAATTATTTGAAATATTCCAATTTTTGAAGTCAAATTTTGGAATGTCCACAATTTAAAGCGGTGCTGATTTTGAAAATTATGAATGTTGTATTTCAAAAGTTGTAAAAAGTTTTTTTTAAAGCAGGAAAAAAAACAGAAGGCGAACGTAGCCAGGCCGGCCCATGTAGCGGCCCATGTGGCTAGCCCAGGCCCGCGGGGACGTCGCCCTGACGTCACGGCCGGGCGGAGCTACTGCGGCGGCATCCAGCTCGCCGGCGGCGCGCCACCGCGCTCTGAGACGCGCGCGTGGGCGCATCCGACGCCCGTGGTCGCGGGGTGGCCGTAGGCGGCGGCGCCGCCCATACTGGGTCACCGGAGCGGCCGCGACGGCGGGCGGAGGCGGCGGAGGACGGCGGGGTGGCGTCGACGATTACGGCGCCCAGGCGGCGTTCTGGCACGCAATCGTCGGCGAGGAGGGGGAGGCGGCGACGGCGGATCTCACAGTGCTCGTCGATCTGGACGGCGAGCGGCGGAGCAGCGAGGACGCGCGGCGGCGGCGCCGGCCACCTCCGGTTCGCGCGCGGGGAAGGAAAGAGAAGAGAAGGTGAGCTATGCGGTATTTTTTGCAAGGAAGTCCCTCGATTTTCGCAAAATCACGTATAGGTCCCTATCGCTTCTGGACCGTCCGATCGCCGGTCGACGGCGCGGAAGCGGGCTGGTTACTGGAGCGGGGCACAGTACCTCGGGTTACTGTTCCTCGTAACAGTGAAGCAATGCCAGGAGCTGAATCTTCTCAATCTTTAGGACGGCGGGGCGGCGTCGACGATTACGGCGCCCAGGCGGTGTTCCGGCACGCAATCGTCGGCGAGGAGGGGGAGGCGGCGACGGCGGATCTCACAGTGCTCGTCGATCTGGACGGCGAGCGGCGGAGCAGCGAGGACGCGCGGCGGCGGCGCCGGCCACCTCCGGCTCGCGCGCGGGGAAGGAAAGAGAAGAGAAGGTGAGCTGTGTGGTATTTTTTCAAGGAAGTCCCTCGATTTTCGCAAAATCACGTATAGGTCCCTATCGCTTCTGGACCGTCCGATCGCCGGTCGACGGCGCGGAAACGGGCTGGTTACTTGAGCGGGGCACAGTACCTCGGGTTACTGTTCCTCGTAACAGTGAAGCGATGCCAGGAGCTGAATCTTCTCAATCTTTAGGACGGCGGGGCGGCGTCGACGATTACGGCGCCCAGGCGGCGTTCCGGCACGCAATCGTCGACGAGGAGGGGGAGGCGGCGACGGCGGATCTCACAATGCTCGTCGATCTGGACGGCGAGCGGCGGAGCAGCGAGGACGCGCGGCGGCGGCGCCGGCCACCTCCGGCTCGCGCGCGGGGAAGGAAAGAGAAGAGAAGGTGAGCTGTGTGGTATTTTTTGCAAGGAAATCCCTCGATTTTCGCAAAATCACGTATAGGTCCCTATCGCTTCTGGCGGAGGACGGCGGGGCGGCGTCGACGATTACGGCGCCCAGGCGGCGTTCCGGCACGCAATCGTCGGCGAGGAGGGGGAGGCGGCGACGGCGGATCTCACAGTGCTCGTCGATCTGGACGGCGAGCGGCGGCGGCGCCGACCACCTCCGGCTCGCGCGCGGGGAAGGAAAGAGAAGAGAAGGTGAGCTGTGCGATATTTTTTGCAAGGAAGTCCCTCGATTTTCGCAAAATCACGTATAGGTCCCTATCGCTTCTGGACCGTCCGATCGCCGGTCGACGGCGCGGAAGCGGGCTGGTTACTGGAGCGGGGCACAGTACCTCTGGTTACTGTTCCTCGTAACAGTGAAGCAATGCCAGGAGCTGAATCTCCTCAATCTTTAGGACGACGGGGCGGCGTCGACGATACGGTGCCCAGGCGGCGTTCCGGCACGCAATCGTCGGCGAGGAGGGGGAGGCGGCGACGGCGGATCTCACAGTGCTCGTCGATCTGGACGACGAGCGACGGAGCAGCGAGGACGCGCGGCGGCGGCGCCGGCCACCTCCGGCTCGCGCGCGGGGAAGGAAAGAGAAGAGAAGGTGAGTTGTGTGGTATTTTTTGCAAGGAAGTCCCTCGATTTTTGCAAAATCACGTATAGGTCCCTATCGCTTCTGGACCGTCCGATCGCCGGTGGACGGCGCGGAAGCGGGCTGGTTACTGGAGCGGGGCACAGTACTTCGGGTTACTGTTCCTCGTAATAGTGAAGCAATGCCAGGAGCTGAATCTCTCAATCTTAATATATTTAGGTAATGAATAGTGAGGAAGGTTCCTTCTCTTTCACCTGCCTTGGCCTACCACTTGGATTGACAGAGCTTTCTCTGGAATATCTTGTCTCCATGGTGCAAATATGTTAACAACACAGTTCTCAAAGAGATATATCTCTCAGAAATAGGGATTACAAGCCATGGATCAGCAGGTTCTAGCCATTACAGAGAAAAGAGCAGGACAGGAAGAATTACAGGAGACAGAAGCAGAGGAGGCCGAAGCCGTCCGGTTCCAAGCCAGCTTGTTCGTATCCAGTGTGTTGATATTTGTAGTCGCTGAATCCTGCGCCTTCCAAGCAGCCCAAGCTGATAACCCATGGGCCGGCCCAATCCGATAGCCCATGGCCCAGCCACAAGCGAGAGGAGGGGAGGTCGCTAACAAAATAGTTGAAAGAACATTACGTGGGATTGTCAAAAAATATAACTACTGCTCGCAAGCTTCAAATGGTGAAACGTGTGCTTTCCTCGTTGCCAATTTTCTTTATCTGTTGTTTGGACATCCGGTGACAATAAAGGAGCAGGTAATCAGGTGCCTCTAGAGGTCCTGACTTGCAAGATAAAAGAGCATGCTCTCGTTGGATGGTCTGCAAGAGACAAGGAGGTTTGGGAGTCCTGAACATTAGTATCCAGAATAAGGCTCTTCTTCTCAAGAATCTCCACAAGTGTTTTAATAAAGAGCTAATAACACTGTACATACATAAACTTGTGCGGTGCGAGCAATTTGATACACAAACTTGAAATCTGTGATTAGGTGGTACAAAAACTTGTCATGGGGGAGCAAACTGATACAAAATCGTTCACGAGCTGACACGTGGCATTTTAATTTTTGTGACAAACCCCCTACATAATTTTCCATCACAAACGTGACCAATTTCCATCTTCTCCCTAGCCCGTCGCTGCCTCTGCGCCCCATCGGAGGAGACAGACGGATGTTTCGATTCAACTTAGCAGAACAAATCGTCTACACGCATCATAAAATGCATGCGACCAGCGAGCATATGGCCATCAGACGGCGACCTCCGTCCTCCATTCTTGGCTGGAAGGACAGCAGCCACAAAGTCCATGGCTTCGCCGTCAAACAATCTGCTGTGTTCCTGATGTGTACTGGATACGGAGTAGCTAGTACAGTAGCAAACAATAGCCTGCAGCCACGCGCCGCCGCCGAACTACACACGCAGGCTCGCCGTGTCCAGGAAATTCGCGAGGACCACCATGTAAAACCAGCCGTGGCACGACACGGACGTCAATCGAGTACTCGAAGTGCACGGGTAGGCTCCGCGGCCATGAGGCGCGTCTGGTCACGCGCCACGACCCCGTCCGAGTAGGCCACGGCGATGCCGCCGACGGGACGGCAAGTCACCACGGACTAGTACTGCCTCGACATGTCGTTGTTGTCGCAGGCGCCGCCGTGGCCGGTGCATCAGCCGGCGAGGCATCTGCCTAGGTTGAGGACTACGCGGTTTGGGGAGCTGTACATGGAGATGAAATGGAGACACGCGGCAAGGAAAGCGGACGGCCCCGCAGCGTCACGCCACGCCGGCACACGCCCCGGACGCGGAAGAAGCTTGCGGCGACGTCCCCACCATCGCCGTGCACGGCCAACGCCAAGGGGAATAGATTCCCGCTGCGGGTGTAGCGGCGACGACGGTTGTTTGGGGAAGGGGAGGCGGCGACGGAAGGAGTGGGAAAGTAGCAGGAGCGCGGGTATGCTTCATCGATCTCCGGCGGTCCGGCCGTGCGACATGGCGAGGATCGTGTCAACAGCGAGGTCTACGGCCGAAGGAATGGAGCAATGAGCATCAAGCGGAGTAGCAGCCAGGATGGCAGCTTGGACTCGAAGCATATGGCGCCGTGGCGGCAGTGCCGATGAGCTCGAGTCTGCGGCGGCGCGGACCAAGCAGTTTAACTCGCCAAAACCCACAGGAAAACAGAGAAAGGTCACGACTCTACGAAAAAACATTGTATAAGGTTTTATTTGCAAAATCAAAAATACCAAGTGTCAACTCCGTATTAATTTTGTACCAGTTTGCCTTCACATGACAAGTTTTTGTACCACCTGATCACAGATTGCAAGTTTGTGTACCAAATTGCTCCCACCACACAAGTTTGTGTATGTCTAGTGTTATTAGCTCTTTAATAAATTTGATACAAAATGGGTGAATTCTATTTGGAACACAAACTATTTTGATGCAAGGTTCTTGGAGTGGAGGTCAATTGTTTGGTTCTTTTATTTCGTTGTTTTTTCCAGGCAATTTTCAGAGGCAGGTATAGCGTCTAGCATAGCACAAGGAGCGTGTATAATTTACTAGTCAGTAGTGTAGTCATCAGAGAGCCTAACTACGTCTTTGACACCGTTGACTCGAGTTCGTCAGCATACACTACTGACCAGCTTAGCTGCGCAGTTTTTCGTATACGAGGATATATTTTGTGGGCGTGGGACTTGTCATCCAATTCACACCGCACGTGCCATTTTCTT
This sequence comes from Poa pratensis, assembly GCA_947311845.1. Taxonomy (NCBI): domain Eukaryota; kingdom Viridiplantae; phylum Streptophyta; class Magnoliopsida; order Poales; family Poaceae; genus Poa; species Poa pratensis. The sequence goes on from CAMZMU010000060.1 coordinate 44,105,461, forward strand.
GCTTTCCTCTTCATAACATAATCTTCCGATGTTAGCACCAGTACCAGCCTATACATCAAAGCAAGTCATTTTTTCCTATCAAAAGGCAATAATCTTTCCTCATGTCCATCGGAAGCGCTAAGAGAGATCTGAACTTGGACCGGCTCTCATCCCACGCAAGGACGCCATAGGCTTTCAGCATGTCATCACGCACCAAGTCAGGTATCTCCCGCAACGTCACCAACATCTCTTCGGGGGAAGCCACCCTTGGCAAGGACAATTTCAGTGGCCTGGCTGGTGCTTCCAGATATGTGTCTTATTTCCGTGTTTCCCGGGTACGATTGCCAGAGAAGTAATGGGAGACCCCGGAGTTAACAAAGTGGGTGATGTAGCAGAATTCACGGTCGTAGTGGTAGATGGAACGCAGCTCCATGCGCCTAGTGTCCAACTCGATCATCCGTATCGCATGGTCACCGTCGACGTCGTCCATGTCATACTTGTTCTTATGCACCCTGAAGTAGAGAACGTCTGGGTCGTCGAGGCTCACGGTGGGTACTCGGGCTTGATGCGCGGGACAACGCTGTGGTAGCCGGGGAGCGACCATAGCTCGTCGGAGTCGATGACTCCGACCTTTTCCCACGTGGTCATATCGTCCATGCTGAGCGCCCACGTGGTGATGGTGAAGGCGTAGCGGGAGATATATAGGGCAGGTGGTGATGCTAGGGCAGCCGCAACAGCAGCGGGGGAAGACATCCACAAACCTCACCGAGTCGCCCGTGGCGCATACGCTCCGGTAGGACGACCAAACACGGTCATTGCACTTCTTTCAAGGGTCGGGTTGCACTGGAAGAGGCACATAACGCATCTCGCGCATCTCGTTCCATAGGTCGGAGTAGAGGATGCCGTGCAAGTAGTCTACCCAAAGAAAGAACCGATCCTCGACGGGTATGACCCTGTCGGTCACCCAAAGGGAAAATTCCTTGCTCTTGCCCTCGTCGTGGATGACAGGCAGCCACTTGACCTCCCACTGCCAGTCGCCAGATCGAAGCACACACAACTCGGCCTCCACCGGCCCTGACTCCTTTGTGCTGATAAGAGAATATGAATCCAGCGCCACCACCAGCACCTCGTCCTTGCCGCGCCGCAGGAGCGCAGTGCCACGCTCATCCAAATAGCGGGGATGCAGCAGGGAGAGCGACGGTGGCCGGGAGGGGTCTGCGGCGGCGTCACCCGCACAGTAGAGGAAGTAGTCGGGCCACCCGTCGCCATTGTTCGCTGTCTCAACTTGGACGAGGACAGTCCCCATGGGCCGCAATAGCATAAGAGTAGATTTTTGTCCGATCGAATAGGCCAGGGTTGTCGTGCCGGTGTAGGCGGATGCGGGACACCGCTGGCGTCGCGGCGAGGATGAAGGAGACGCTGATGGGACGACCTTTGGAGGTGCGAGCGTGCGCCACGGTCCTCGCGTCGGGATCGCCGGAGCCCTCGTAGTGCTCGAGCAAAATCCAACGTGGATACGCGGCGGCCGGCACCGAAGCATCGTCGGAGGTTTGATGATCCATACGTGGCACGCGCATCGTGGATTGGTCGCGAGACAGGGTAGTCCGGCGTTTGTACTGGATAGATGCGGCCGGAGCTAGGGAATACAGCCCTAGAATCATATACTACGTTCCATTGTACTTGTACGTGAAAACAATTCCGGCATTAATTCTGTTTGATACGATCAAGAACTCAAAAGGTTTTTTTTTTTAGATCAAGAACTCAAAAGGTAAAGGGCAAGGATGTGAGGTGTGAGAGACGGCCCAATCGAGTTGGGCCAGCCCGCGCCCGCGACAGTAGGTAGTCGAGATAACCACAGCCCACCGAATCCGTTGCAACTGTCTCTTATTTTCGATTAACATACTTTGATCTAAAAAAACAGTACATACTGTATTTTACCTTGTTCGATGTGTGCCTTGTCTCAGCTACCACTTCCAGAAATTTCTTGATCGGCGTCGTTAAAGTATGGTATTCGTGTGGCCCGGGAGGTTTCCTTTTGCGGTAAGCTAAGCCGTCGCACGTGGCCGCAGCTCTGTCAGCAGACAAACAAACAATCACATGACGATTAGCCCGATCACAGGAGAGAGCAACACGTCGTGGATCACCGGAGCTGGATGGATCTCTTCGGAGTTGTTTATTCCACCTTCTTCACTCCCTCTTGGCTCTCTTGTCTTCGCCGTTATGGCCGCATGGGATCGAATCAGCTCCATTTACATGGCAGAACTTCGCGAAGTTGCCCGAAGAGCGGCAACGCGTGTCTCTCTACGTGGCGTCCATGTACGAGCACCGCCTCACGACGTGTCCCGCGGCCGCCGCCTATAAAATCCTGTCCCTTCCAAGCTGCTTTCCACAACAACTCCATCGATCCATTTCAAGTCACAGTCGAGCAACAGCAAAAGTGAGATTTAGCATTTCCGAGTGATTTCAGTTTCAGTTCGTGAGAGAAGATGGCCTCCAACCAGAACCAGGCGAGCTACACCGCCGGCGAGACCAAGGGCCGCACCGAGGTAACACCATCGTCTCCAAGATGATTTGTTTTCCGGTGGTTGTCGCCGCGTCCTTCGTAGTTCGTCAGTACTGAAATGTTGTGCTTCTCGCAGGAGAAGGCCGGGCAGGTGGCTGGCGCGACCAAGGACAAGGCGGGGCAGGCGACGGAGGCCACCAAGCAGACCGCGCAGTCGGCCAAGGACAAGACGGCGCAGACCGCGCAGGCCGCCAAGGACAGGACCGTCGAGGGCAAGGACAACACCGGCAGCTTCCTCGGCGAGAAGACGGAGATGGCCAAGCAGAAGGCCGCGGAGGCCACCGAGGCGGCCAAGCAGAAGGCGTCCGAGACCGCGGAGTACACCAAGGAGACCGCCGTCGCCGGAAAGGAGAAGACCGGCGGCGTCCTGCAGCAGGCCACCGAGACGGTGAAGGGCGCCGTGGTCGGTGCCAAGGACGCGGTGGTGAACACGCTGGGGATGGGCGGAGACAGCACCACCAACACCGGCAAGGACTCCACCACCGGGAACATCACCACGGATCGCTAGATGTGATCGTTCGCGCTTAGTTTACTTTCCTTTTAGTGGGGTTTTACTAGTTCCATCTTTCCACTTCCGTGTTTTCACCGCGCCCCGCTTATTTAGTTTGTAAGTTATGTCTTTGATGCACTCGTGTCCGGATCTGTAATGAGTACTTGTAGATGGACAGCGAGTTCTATCAAAAGTTGGAAATAAAAGTTTACGTGATTAGACCTCTTATTTTAATGACTTAATACAAACAAAAAATGATGAATTTAAAATTCGAGTTTAAATTGTAGAAATTGTTAATCTTTGCACAAAGAAAATGCCGCAACGTGATATGCCTGAAAAGTGCTTCCTCATTTTGAGCAGGGAAATCTAAGTGTAGATGCAATGCAATCACACTAAGAAGTCAAAAAATGCAAACAAAAATTTCGGTATACACACAAGACATTTAATGTGTGCACAAAATACATTCCGTTGTTGCCTGTGTAAAAAAGATAAAAGGATGTCATGAAAAGTAATCATTTTGGACCTTTTGTCTCCTTTACATATGCAAAAAAGACCTTTTTATTACATTAAAGACATATTTTTATAATGGGTGCATCGACTATGAGTCAAAACATCGTTCCATATCAGATTTCGATGTTAGCTAATTTCCGCACCACCTTATAATGGGTGCATCAGGATTGTATTTACACACACATAAAGCCCATAAAGGAATATGTTGCGCTGAAAACGATTTTCAGGAACCAGTCATATAGGGTATGGCATGATAGACTTGGTCATCCTGGGTTGGGCATGATGAGAAAAATCATCAAAGGCTCTATTGGCCATAACATAGCAACACAACACTTTCCAAATTCTGAAGATTTTATGTGCACTGCATGTGCCAAAGGGAAGTTAATCCTTAGACCCTCCACCTTGAAGGTGAAGGATGAATTGCCAATTTTTCTCCAGAGAATTCAAGGTGATATTTGTGGACCAATACAACCCTTGTCGAGCCCTTTCAAATATTTTATGGTCCTGATTGATGCCTCCACTAGGTGGAGCCACGTATGCCTATTATCTACAAGGAACCATGCCTTTGCAAAGCTGGTTGCCCAGATAATTAAACTAAGAGCAAATTTCCCGGATAGCCGGATCAAATCCATAAGGATTGACAATGCTGGAGAATTTACCTCCAAATCATTTAATGACTATTGCCTAGCTCTTAGCATACAAGTGGAGCATTCGGTTCCACATGTCCACACCCAGAATGGCCTTGCAGAGTCATTAATCAAAAGGATTAAATTGGTTGCTATGCCACTTTTACAGAACTACAAGCTCCCAACTACTTTTTTTGGGACATGTTGTGATGCATGCAGCAGCATTAATCCAGCTCAGGCCAACTGCATATCACTCTGCATCCCCCTTGCAGCTAGTGCGTGGGAAAGAACCAAGTATTTCCCATCTGCGAAGATTCGGTTGCGCTGTGTACGTGCCGATATCACCACCTCAGCGTACCACCATGGGTCCTCACCGAAAGTTGGGGGTCTATGTGGGGTATGAGTCTCCGTCTATAATCAAATACCTTGAGCCTATGACTGGGGATCTGTTCACGGCTCGGTACGCTGATAGTATTTTTAATGAGGACCATTTCCCGGCGTTAGGGGGAAAAATGTACCAAAAGAAATGCCAAGAAATTTCATGGAGTGCTGAGGGCCTCCAGTCCTTAGATCCACGCACTAGCGAAGCTGAAATTGAAGTTCAGAAGATTTTAAACCTCCAAAGGCTAGCAAATAATTTGCCTGAAGCCTTCACTGATCATAGTGGGGTGACAAAATCACATATACCTGCTGTAAATGTGCCAGAGAGAGTAGAAATAGCCCCGAAGGCTACCAACTCAAATTTGGGCCAAACCTCTAGAAAAAGGGGGAGACCTCTGGGTGCACGGGATAAACTTCCGCGGAGACGTCCGCAGAAACAAATTCCCGTGCTATATACGTCACACATTAAGTCAGTTGAAGAATCTCAACCTGAAGTTGAGAAGCTCCCTGAAGTGAGCCATCCTGGAGATGAAATTCCCAGTGCAAAATCACGCTCGCAAATTGATTTTGGTACTGGGACATCGGAACACCCAGACTCAGTCGTTTTGGGAAAACATGACGAGTTGGTGAAAATGAATGATGAAATCAGTATAAATTATATTGATTCAGGAGAGTTATATAACAGAAAGACTACTATTGTCGACATATACTTTGCCTCAAAAATTGCTTCCGTTGAACTGGATCCAGAACCTAAGTCCATGGCAGAGTGCCAGAAGCACTCAGAATGGGTTAAATGGAAAGAAGCAATTGAGGCCGAATTGCGCTCGCTTTATCGGAGGAATGTGTTCGGCCCTGTAGTGCGAACTCCTCCTGGCGTTACCCCTGTTGGGTACAAATGGGTTTTCGTTCGGAAGAGGAATGAAAATAAACAGGTGGTGAGATATAAAGCGAGGTTGGTAGCACAAAGTTTTTCGCAGAGACCAGGCATCGATTACAATGAAACATACTCTCCTGTGATGAGTGGCATCACGTTCCGATATTTCATATCTATGGCAGCTAGCCTGAACATGCAAATGCAGTTGATGGATGTGGTGACCGCATATTTATATGGGTCACTTGACTCAGAGATCTATATGAAAGTCCCTGAAGGATTAAAGATCCCACATCCAAATGAAAATCGCAACATGTATAGCGTCAAATTGCAGAGGTCGCTATATGGGTTAAAATAGTCCGGTAGAATGTGGTACAACCGGCTGAGTGACTTTCTCCTGAAGAAAGGTTACACCAATCATGATGATTGTCCCTGCGTATTCATCAAGAAATCCCAGAATGGATTCTATATCATCTCAGTCTATGTCGATGATCTCAATATCATCGGAAACGCAGAGGACATAAAGGAAGCTATGTCTTACCTTAAGACGGAGTTTGAGATGAAAGATTTGGGTAAAACCAAATTTGCTTAGGCCTGCAGTTTGAGCACCTCCCAGAAGGAGTCTTTATACACCAGTCCACCTATACAAAGAGGGTCCTTGCAAAATTTAACATGGATAAATCTCACCCTCTAAGAACCCCCATGGTCGTAAGATCCCTTGAAGCGGATAAACACCCATTCAGACCTTGTGAAGAAAATGAGAAAGTTTTGGGACATGAAGTTCCCTACTTGAGCGCCATTGGAGCACTAATGTACCTTGCGAATTGCACTAGACCTGATATTGCATTCGCAGTAAACCTCCTAGCTAGGTATAGTGCTGCCCCAACCAGAAGACATTGGGTTGGCGTCAAAACTGTCCTCAGATACCTTCAAGGTACCCAAGATCTTGGATTGTTCTATAAAATAAACCAAGACTTGTCCATGGTGGGATATACGGATGCTGGCTATATGTCTGATCCCCATAATACCAGATCACAGACTGGATTCGTATTTCTCTGTGGTGGTACAGCCATTTCTTGGCGATCTTTCAAGCAGACCCTGGTAGCCACGTCTACAAACCACTCAGAGATAATTGCGATGTACGAGGCCGCACGAGAATGTGTTTGGCTGAGACGTATGACAAGTCACATCCTGAAGTCATGTGGACTCAATGTCATCGATACCCCAACCATTATCTATGAAGATAATGCTGCCTGTGTTGCACAAATGCAGATGGGCTATGTTAAGAGCAATCTCACTAAGCATATTGCTCCTAAATTCTTCTACCCTCATGAGCTCCAGAAGAGTGGGGAAGTAAAGATCTTACATACTAAGTCATATGAAAATCTTGCTGATTTATTTACAAAGTCTCTACCTCCACCTAGTTTTCTCCGATGTGTTCAAGGCATTGGGATGAGACGACTTAGAGAGATGCAAGGTTTAGGGGGAGCCCTGAACCATACCCCATAATATGAGATCTTAAATTTGTATTGATCCCGAAGATCAAAACTAATCCTGAAGATAAGTTGTTGTACTCTTTTTCCCTTGGTGACTTTTTCCCACTGGGTTTTGTCACGCAAGGTTTTTAACGAGGCAACAAGTGTAACATAGATTGCGTGTGCAATGTACTCTTTCTCCGATCCCTTTTTTCCCACTGGGTTTTTGGGAGGAGTTTTAATGAGGCATGTGCATTTCGCGGTATAAGCCCAATGGGGAGTGTTACGAAATATGTGATCATTATTCTTTGGAGGCCAAAGATTATCCATCTAGCTTCCTTAGAAGCCAAGGAGCCGAACTCCTTGTTGGCCAAGGCTTATACTTGCACGTTGCCTCCTTGGAGGCCAAGGATCGTGTTCCTTGTTTGGCAAGGGTGATCAGATATTTGTGGGCTTAATATCCAAAATGCCCTCCCTAGTGAGGCTATAAATAGAAGGCATGTGATTGAGCTAGAGATACAAGTTTCATGAGATTGTATACGTACAACACAAATAATAAAGAGCTCAGCCTTCTCTCCATCTGGTATCTTTAATTTCTTGTGTTCGTGTTCTTAAGATTGTGCTCTTATATATGTGGTGACTGGAAGTAAGTGTTGAACAACGCCGTTTCTTAACAATATATACAGAGTGGAGATTTTTGGCTCCCGACCTCTAGTGCTCCGACCTCCAGTGCTCCCGTCAATTTAAAAAATTCGAAAATTATATATATGTGTTTCAAAATATTATGAAAAACATCTGAGTGTAGTCAATAGTATATCCTACCAATGAAGAATATCAATTTCAAATACTTTTTTATTTTGAACTACATAAAAATAACAAAATTGTGGATTTAAGTATGCATATTTTCAAATTTCACGTTTTGTCAGATTTGTTATTTTTGTGTAGCCTATAATACAAAGTATTTCGAATTTATTTTTTACAAGTTTGTAGGTAACATCAATGGCCAATCCGGATTTTATTTTCAGAATGTTTTTAAACTCGCAAATATGATTTTTGATTTTTTTTAAATAGAGGGAGCACTGGAACTCGGGGAGCCAAAAACACTTGCAGGTACATATTAGACATGTATATAAATCTGTATGGAGTTTTTCAAAAAAATTGGAGATTTAAAATAAGTTTATCATTTTTCAAGGTGCATAGAAAGCTCGGAAGTTACAACTGATTTTCGCGGAAGATCACGTTGCCTTGAATTTTTTTGACAATTTTTAATGTGTTTTTTAAATACACCCGGGAGTCCAAAATGGATTTTACCTTTCGAATTCATATATCAACGTTTTTATTCGTCCACATTATCTAGGATTCTAAATATTTTCTCAAATTCTGCCCAAAACTATATGTTATCGGTTTATTTGAGAAGTTCAAAAGTACATTACTTTTTTCAATCTCTCCTCCACTATCTCTTCAAACCACAATCTCATATAAAAATTCCAGCCCAAACAAAACAAATTTTGCGTTGAAGAAATAGATGAGAAATTCACAAGTGATTGAAATCCAACTTCTACATTTTTTCTGCTTCTATGTTTTTTCCAGTCCACGTTCTACGTCCAGACAGGCCCTTAGAAAAATGAGTGGACTACGTGTCTACTCTTCCATGTCATCCTAATATAATGTTAGTTGTCTGAATTTGTGGTAAGCTAGCCATCGGTGTCAGTATCAGCTCCATCAGATGTCAAGAATAGACAAATACTAGAAGGACAGGGCGCGCTTTGCCGCGCCTGACAGATTACTGCAGTAATCTAATAGCATTATCTACTATTTTGTATGAGACCATGTTGTTTTAACTGAAGTAATAGTCTAAAAGTTCAAAGATAAGACATGCCGGAGAAAAGATTTAACTAAAAATATAGTGTTGTGAATTTAACCGCAAAATATATTTCCATCGACAATTTCATGTGACTCCAACTCTAATGGAAAAACTGTTCTACAAAAGAAGGCCACAATGATAGCTTGCACATTCTGACTTAAGAATGAAGACCTCATGAGCAAAGGGTAAACAAGTTAAAAGCTTCATTGAAGATTACTTCTCTCATAAGTGCACAAGCACAGTACACATTTCAAAGCAATATAAGCAAACTCTTGGTGTCAAATAAGATATAAACTTGAAATATTATCCAAATACAAGTTTCAGTATTTATCAACACAGAAGCATGTCCACAAAAAAAAAAAGTGTACCTAGGGCGACTACAAACCGGCTTTATCCCTGGCTCCAACCCCAGCCCTGTATCTCCCTGGCCGGCGAGAGAAACCAGCGACGCCCAATACTATCACCAACGAATTGAATCCTTCCGAATCGATTCAAACCTAGAATGGAAAAAATGCACACCCTGCGATGACGAACCACCACCCATTCGTGGCTCTAATCTTGGCCCAGTATTTCCCCACCACCGAGACGAACAGCCACCGGCCAATGCGGCATGAATGAACCGAGAACGGAGGAGAAATGCATACCGAGAGAGGAACGGCGTCACCTAAACAAATAAAAGTGTCACATATATAAAAGAGAAATAAAGACCATTGCAAATCTCTGCTTACAACAAGAGGCCACAGGCAACAACCGGTACAAGTCAAGCATCAACACCTATAAGCTACATCAGCCATCGGGCATGATGACCACCCACAGCAAGGGGCACTGCACAACAAGTAGCAGCTTTCATCAAATGGAGCAAGCAGCATCACGTCGACGACAACACCACCAAATAGAAAATAAATCAAATCTGGGACGTAGAAGCATTCCAGCTGTACAGCAATCTGAAAAAAGGCTTCAGTATAATGCAACTGTACCAAAGACTACCAATACAACATATAACCTTTTGAAAAACATAGAAAAGGCCCAAGGGCTAGTACAACCAGACTGTAAACTCATTTCAGAGGGAAAACAATCAACATGTGTCCCACAGCCAGGTTACAGATAATATAGCTATGCAGCTCAATAAAATGTACGAATGGAAAAAATATTCAACTAATCAAAGCGCTTAAATAGCATAAAGATTTTCTGCTAAAATTTCATTCTAAGCACCAATTAACACCTACACTTTAGGGACAAATTGATTTAAATTAACATACACATGCTAGATTGCTAGCTACATTTATCCGCCTGGGTTTCCCACATGATAAGACTCTGAAGTTCTCCACATGATAAGACTGGCATAGAAAAGAATCTGGTGATTTCACAAAAATTTCTGTATAAGTTCAAATTCAGAAAGCATATATTACCAATACGATTTAATTCAATCTAAAAAAACGATTTAATTCACAGGTGCCTAGGTGCCCAAGGCGAAATAAACAACATTCACTGGATGTCTTTATTCATCACATATATAAGGATTGTAGATTATATGCTCTTGCATTTTTCTGGCTGTCGGTAGCACTATCTTTCTATAATATTTAGCAATTCATGCATGACACACAATACCATTTAATGACTTCTGCTCTTTCAAGTTACAAAGTTTAGCTGTTGGAAAAATGAAACAGTGTGCCCATTACTTCTTTGTAACTTCAGACTGAAGTTCAACCTGATGCAATGCAGGCAAAAACTGAATCAACACTATGAAATTACATATACTGCGACACAGTCAATGCCGGGCTAAATCCATCTCCTCTCATATATAAGAAAAAAGTTACGGTAGTCAAAGTCTTAAACGGTACACTGAATTTAAGTAAGCAGAACAAGCGCCGTAGTCTTGCTTTACCTCAGGCCAACCCAATAGACAAAACAAACAGAGCCAACCGAACTAAGAACAACAAGAAAACATGAGAAAAAGACATAGTACACCATCAGGAAGAAACCAAAGAAAGAAAACTATAAACGCTCAAAACAACATCACAACAACTTCATGAAACAATCATATTGAGCCCTGAAGGCCCTGGCATATTTGTTGATGTAAACGCAGAATGCCAGGATACCGTTCGGTCCCTTTTCACCTGAAGACAACCACCATTGGCATTAGTATAACCGAGAATCAGAAGGGTTAGCTGTATCCCAATCAACTTAAACTGGCAAATCGCTAAATAAAAGGTCCCTTGAATTTCACAATTTTTTAAATAGTTCTGAATCGGTGCTCGCTTGATTGCTGGTTATAACCAATACGTCAATCACCATGTACCACCTTTATCTAACAAATTACTTCTACACCATGCACTCTAAATGTAAGAAATTTCTCACTTTTCTTTGTGATGTAAAGAGGAATATCAAGGGACATGTAGCCTAGCAAATAATATAGTAACAACTTTGTGATGTAAAGAGGAATATCAAGGGACCATTAAACCATACATCTAATGACCTGTCAAGGTCTGTAATTTGTGACGATGCAATAGATAGTGGATATTCTTCACACCTGCAAATGCTTGTGAAGATTGCATCCTAAACAGCCCTCAATAATCCACTACATGAAAATAATTTATCCGCCTAAGTCAGCTTATCTGGCAAATGCGACAGGCTGCAATCACTCATTTTCATGACAGGACGCCATATGGATGAGTGAAAGACTCTGCAATCACTCATATGACTGAATTTAAGTAAGCAGAACAATCACTCATTGTCTTGTGTTTAAGTAATTATCTGTCTTAATACTTGAAACTCCTGCTCCAAAGAGCAGAAGATCAATAGAAGAGTGGCCATTTCTATCAAAATATATTCGTTTGTTAGCAGTGCACTTCATATAACCGAACAGAAATTTGACTTTTGCACAATTTACTTTGAAGTGAGAACAAAAAGGTTTCAACTCATTGTTTTGCACAGAGTGCATGGACTGGTGGGTATCTCCCATGTGCATCCTAGCTATGTGCAAATAATATTAATAGTTTAGAACTGAAGATTAGAATCGACGTGCATCAGCTGAAAAGTAGAACACGAGCTACAAATTTCGATTCCCCCTTTTCCAAATACATATTGAACAAATGTCTGCAATCATAAACAGGAAATCTGCTATGAAGTTCAGATAACACACGCTTGACACAAACAGATTCTTTCAGAATTCATGGAGCCTATTCCAGAAACTCAGCTCCCAAAATCAACGCACCGGCTCCGCTGCTCACCACACATTTGTGCCTTCCTCATTTCAGCTGATGTTGGGTGGAGTATAGCAGCAACAGCGGTTGCGCGACCTAGGGCGAGCTCCAGTTCAGGCTGCAGCCAACAGAGGAACGAAAAATCATGGGAAGAGAGAATCCACGGGGAAGGAAAGAGAAAGCCAACCGTGAGCAGTGGAAGCACGATGGCCCGGACGATCTCTTGGACGGCTTGCGCGCGCCGCCGGCGTCATCCATGCGCTCCCGACGGAGGGGTTGTTGGGGAGCTTGAGCGCGGGGTACATCGGATGCTCCATCCCGACGTAGAGGAGGCTGATGACGCCGAGCCTGTTTCCGACGCGGCGGCCGTTGGCGCTGCAGGAATTGAGGACGCGGTTGGCTTGGATCTTGGCGGTGTGAGCCAGCTCGGCGCCCCTGGCGGCCTCGAGGATGTTGAGGTCCTGGTACGGGTTTAGATCCGGCGGCCGGAGTCATCCGTGATCCGTGGTGGCGCCGTCCTCGCAGCGCAGGACGGATCCGAAGGGTACGGCCGCGGATCGGCCATGGTGGCCGCGGGCGTGGGAGTGAGGGGCGGCGGCTCGAGGAGTAGGAGGAGGAGGGATTGGTCGCTTCCGCGTTTGTCCAGAGGACGAAGCGAAGCGTCTGGACTCTGACCGCCCAAGACTCAGCAAACCGACTTAGTCTCATTGAGATGCATCCACCAGACCACCACATACACACCGACACGTGTGATGCTCTATAGCTCAGGAATCCTAGGGAGATTAGATATCTTAGAGATGAAATCTTGCAATGAGAGGCTGGAACACGTGGACGGATGACAGAAGCTATGGCACATGGCAGGATTACACATACACGCTCCACCGGCCACCGCCTGAATCGAGCAGTCGGAGCCCCGGCCATTCGTCCATCGTCATATACTCCTATCCACTCGATCTCTTTACTGAAGCTGTCTTTACACTTGTTTAACTGAACTTCTTGCATTTTGTAATCAGTACTCTGATCTTGCGCATGTGTTGTAGCTTGTAGCCCATGATATGTCCAGGCCGGCTTCGCGAAGTTACGGACGCGTGTCCTCTCCACGTGTCTGGCATGTATGTGCTCCGCCTTGCGACGTGTCCCACGGGCCTCCCGTAGCCGCAGCCTATTAATATCGTCGCCTTGCTCTAAGCCATACAGATCATTCGAAGCCAAGTCAAGATATAGACAAAGTGATCTTGCTTTCAGTGTGTGAAATCTACTCTTCTCAGTTCTTGTTCGAGAGTGTAGTCTGTTTCAGAGCTTGTACGTGAGAGATGGCATCCAACCAGAACCAGGCGAGCTACCGCGCCGGCGAGGCCAAGGGCCACACCCAGGTACCTACATCTCCACCAGCTCCATCCATCTTCTTGAGCTACATTGAGTCGCCGCGTGCCGGCGTGCGTGCGCCGCCGTGTATGACATGTCATGATCGTGGTGTGTTTGCAGGAGAAGACGGGGCAGGTGATGGGCGCGGCCAAGGACAAGGCGTGCGAGGCCAAGGACAAGGCGGCGGGCCTGACGGGGAACGCCTCCGGCCAGGGCCAGGGCGCCACGGACGCCGCAAAGCAGAAGGCGTCGGAGACGGCGGAGTACACCAAGGAGTCCGCCGCTGCCGGCAAGGACAAGACCGGCGGCGTCCTGCAACAGGCCACCGAGACGGTGACGGGCGCGGTGGTGGGCGCCAAGGACGCGGTGGCGAACACGCTGGGCATGGGCGGAGACAATACCACCAACACCGGCAAGGACTAGATGTGATCGTTGAAGCTTAGTTTGCTCTCCCTTTTCGTGGGGTTTTACCAATGTGTTTTATCTTTCCAGTTCCATGATCTCTGCACGCCCCGCTCATTTTGTTTTTAAGTTATTATGCCTTTGATGCACTCGTGTCCGGGTCTGTAATGAGTATTTGTAAATGGATAAAGAGGACAGTCAGAAGGTCAAAATAAAAGCTGATGTGATAAAACCTTTTATTTTCATGACTAATGCAATGTTGCAATTATAAGTTTTTATATATTACAAAAGCATTCACAATACATTTCTACAGAGAATTGAGCCATCAAAATTCTTCTCTGCAACGAGAAATTGCAAAATGCTTACACATTTTGTAATGAAAATGCGGCACTATGGATATGCCTGAAAAGTGGTTCTATGTGAGCTAATTTTCACACCTAATAATTTGGAAAATTCCACTATTGGAGTAGGATATAAGAACAAGTGACAATATCTTCTTATTCCAATGTGTATACCCTTAATGCTCAACATTTAAAATAAAATTGCGGGGAGCTACCTAGAATCTCGTGAATTAGCTATTGGCAGCATCAGCTACATGAGATCTAAAATGCTTGACGTTCGGATTTTTTTTTTTTGGACCACTGGTCTCATCTCTTAAAACATCTAATAAAATGCATAAAATATGAAGTTGGCTATAGAATACAACATTTGATTGATCACATCAGTCGAGAGGCTGAATTTACTTTTTTTAGATAAAGGGCTTTATTACTCAAGAGTGTCACCCAGCCTCTGCATAAAAATGCACAAAGCCACAATTCATACGGGAAAATAAAAGCATCAAAACAAAAGGCGAATTACAATCAGCAAAGATAACATAAGACGCCTATGTCGTAGGCAAGCTCGACGGCCTATAGCGGTCCAATCCGGCGATCAAGCGGCCACCCATGTTGTGTAAAAATGTCCCTTGCCACCGTTTCCAGCCGTGCACACGCCTCCGTAAAGAGGTCTCGATGTCCCACGCGCTGTAAGGTGGACCACGTACGGAGAATACCTGTGCATCGCTAGAGTACCTGCAAATGAGAAACATCTTTATCATTGAAAACCTTGTCATTTCTACTGAGCCACAGCGACCATATAACGGCAATCGCTCCCACCCTAATAATTGTTCTAAGCTTTTTATCAATCCCATGAAGCCAGTTGCCAAAGACGTTGGCCACCGACTTGGGCGGATAAAGATTAGACGCTATCTGGATGGATGACCATATAGAACGTGCGAAACTACACTCGAAGAATAAGTGTTTTATTGTCTCTTGTTGTGGACAGAATACACACTTAGTACTTCCATGCCAATTCCGTTTGACAAGGTTATCCTTGGTTAAAATGACACCCCTACGAAGATACCACGTAAATACTTTAATCTTAAGTGGAATCTTCATTTGCCATATTTTTTTATTATCATCGACTGGAATATCCGAATGCGCAAGCGCCCTATACATAGAGTCTACTGAGAATTTTGCATTCCCGCATAGATTCCACCGAAATTCATCAGGACCTTGTGTAACTTGGACTGAGGCCAACCGTGCCAGCAAGGCGTTCCAAGATAATAATCTTGGACCAAATAAATCTCGTTGAACGTCACATTGGGTGGTGAGCACTGCATAACAGTGGCTATAGTATCCCCTTTGTGTCGGACAATATTGTATAGAGCAGGATATTGTTCCCGGAGGGTGGTGTTTCCTAACCATTTGTCCTCCCAGAATCTAATTTCCGTGCCATCCTTAATGTTAAATACACCAAAGCGAAAGAAGTGTTTCTTAGTCGCCATTAGTCCGGCCCAAAAGTGGGAGTCACCAGGTTTCCAATACACCTGTGATACCGCCTTTGTGCCTATGTATTTACGTTTGAGAAGTGTTTGCCAAATTCCGTCTTCGGTTAGCAGCTTAAAAAGCCACTTCCCTATAAGGGCTGAATTCTTGATACAAAGATCATGAATACCGAGCCCTCCTTGATCTTTTGGTCTACAAACAACATCCCACTTAGCCAGTCGATACTTCTTTTTCTCACCGTCCCCTTGCCAAAAGAATCTTGATCGGAAGTAATCCAATTTACTCAAGACGCCTTTTGGTAACTGGAAGAAGGATATCATATACAGTACCATGTTTGTAAGTACCGAATTGATGAGCACCAATCTTCCTCCAAGGGACAGTAATTTGCCTTTCCAACTAGCCAGCCGTGCTTGCAGACGTTCCTCAACGTGTCTCCATTCCGCATTAGTCAGTTTCCGATAATGTATTGGTATACCCAAGTACATAATAGGAAATTGACCCTGCTCACAACCGAATATATCAGCATACTGAGCAGCTGCATCCTGTGCATCGCCGAAGCAAAACAATTCACTTTTATGGAAATTGATTTTTAATCCTGATAATTGCTCGAATGCTGATAATATCAATTTCAGATTCAACGCCTTATCAAGATCATGTTCCATAAAGATTATTGTATCGTCCGCATATTGAAGTATAGAAAGTCCCCCATCGACAAGATGTGGAACTACCCCTTCAATTTGGCCATCCGTTTTTGCCCGCTCAATCATGATGGTCAACATATCAGCCACTATATTGAATAGTTAGGCGATAGAGGATCACCTTGTCTTAAGCCCTTTTTGTTTGAAAGTAGTGGCCCACGTCGTCATTGACTTTTATCGCCACACTTCCACCCACAACAAAGTTTCGGATCCATTCGCACCACTCCTCAGAGACCCTTTCATTCTCAGGGTTTGTAGTAAGAACGGCCACTTTACTTTGTCATAAGCTTTTTCAAAGTCTATTTTGAATATTACCCCATTAAGCTTCTTCGTGTGCATCTCATGTACGGTCTCGTGGAGGACCACGACCCCGTCTAGTATTCCTCCCTTGCATAAAGGCAGTTTGGGTAGGTTTAACCACATGATCTGCAACTGAATTCAACCTAATAGTCGCTACTTTTGTAAAGATCTTGAAGCTAACATTCAGTAGGCATATCGGACGGTACTGTTGTATCCTTCAGCCGCCTGAATCTTAGGCAACAAAACGATTTCCCCAAAATTAAGGCGAAAAAAGCTCGAGTTCTCCAGCATGTAAGCAGTCGAATAGCTCGATCAAGTCGGACTTAATAGTTTCCCAAAAATGCTGGTAAAACTCAGCTGGGAATCCATCAGGTCCGGGCGCCTTATTATGCTCCATTTGGAAAACCGCCTTGCTTATCTCTTCTTCAGAGAAGGGTGCGATAAGCAGGTTGTTTTCCTCCGGAGTTACTTGGGTAATATCATCCGTTCGTGTCTCATCAAGAGAGAAGTTTCCTTCCTCCGGAGCTCCGAACAGACCTTTATAGTAGTCCGTAATTATTCTTTGAGCTCTTCCTGTCCCTCGATCAGACCCATCCTGATGAAGAGAATGAATGAGTTTCCTCCTATGTCTGCCATTAGCGACATTGTGGAAGTACCTCGTATTCGAATCCCTTTGCAGAATGAATTGGGCCTTAGACCTTTGGTACCATTTGAGCTCTTCTTCCCGCAGCATACGACCCACTTGCTCATTTGAGTGCCGTTTGAGGTCACTCTCATTTGCTGATAAGGGTCGTGATTCTGCTAGTTTATCAAGCTCATCAATGATGGAACATAGGCGCTCCTTTTCTTTTTTAAGTATGCCGGTTGTGTGCCTTGCCCATCCACGAAGGAATTTACGCAATTTGCGCATCTTATAATTCCACCGTTGGATAGCAGTAACGCCCACAGCCGGTTGAGCCCATATCCTTTTAACTAGATCATCGAAGCCATCCCGCAACAGCCAACCTAATTCAAATTTGAATTGGGACTTAACAGGCGGTTTCAAAGTTCCAGTAGATAGGAGTATGGGGGCATGATCCGAGAAAGCCTCAATACGCTCCAAAGCACGTACCGTCACCAATGGATATCTATCCTCCCAACGGGAGTCCATCAGTACCCGATCCAGCTTTTCGTATGTCGGCTCGGGGAGACTATTAGCCCAAGTGAATTGTCTCCCCGTCATGTGCACCTCCCGTAAAGACAAGCTATCAATTACAGCATTGAACAGGAGAGGCCAATGACCGTCGAATCTGCCCTTGCTTTTCTCGTGTCGGTACCTCAGCATATTGAAATCCCCGCTATTAAAATAGGATTGGGTTATCCTTGTCGGACGTGTTTTCGAATATGAAATTTAATATGAAATTCACCATCCGATTGGTCCAACAACTCCATGGTATCTGTTTTAATGCCAAGTAACATGCCACCCGATCTACCTCGAGGGGGACAAGAATGCCAAGTAAAGTCCACACCACCTGAAATGCGGTCTAGTAGGGTGCTTGGAAAATCTCGTCTACCCGTCTCGGAAATAGCCAGAAAATCCAACTTGTGATCCCTCACATGATGCGCAATATTCAAATGTTTAGCCAAGTCGCCTAGACCTCTGCTATTTTCAAATATGCCATTCATTGGGAAACTATTGGAGATTTAGACTTTCTCGCCTTTTTACGCGAGGATTGGTTCTTTTTATTTTTAGCGGATTAGATCTCCGGCCGGTAGCATACAGGTCATCAAAAGATCCTAGCTGAGCCTCGTCCAAATCCACCTCGTGCCTACCTCACTACAAGATGTGATAGAAGCTGTCCATCTAATGTGTCATTCGCATCATCATCATCTACAGGTGAGGCTACCGGCCTACTCGAAACACTAGGTGATACCCTACGGCGATCATACTCTACATGTTTTAGAACATTAGCCGAAAAAACCACCTCATTTTCATTTCTTCCTAAACTTACGCCTACCGCTGACAACTTAGCAGGTGAGGCTGAATTTACTAGTCATTTATTATGTATTTATAATTTAAATGTCTTTATGGTTCAAGGGTGTACATGATTGATGTAGGTAACGTAAAATCAACGAGTTGGAAAAACATATGATGTGAAGGCTTGCGTGAATTGAGTGGTCACATATAAAAGAGCTGATAATCTCGAACAATAGTAGTATGATTTTTTAATCATACATAATTGGTAATTCTTGTTCTGGTTTTTCACTTGCACGTGATTTAATTGTGTAAATACATGGTGGGATGGTGTGATCTGATTATTCGAACGATAAAGAAGAATAACACGAGCAATAATTGACTAGAAGATGATCTGGATGCTTGCATATCGAGAAATGAAATAAGTAGTGAATATTAGTGTGATGACGTGGATAATTTTATGGGGTAAAGAACAATTGATATGAATGATTCTCAATTTAAGATAGATAAGTATTAAATATATTTAGTGGTTTTTTGATTTATAAGAAATATAGATAAGTGTGACAAAAACTCACGCACGTAGATGTTCGGTCTTATCTATTTTTTTTGTCATGAAATAATGTGCCTATTTGATAATTAAGTATAGGATACTTTTTTTTCAAGGTAATACGATTCTCATTGATAAATAAATAACAAGATACAAAGCACGTACACACCGATCATACAGATCTGTAAAGATAGGATAATCCTATGTGACAAACCAATGCCTATCCCTCTCCTTCGGCACCACCAAAGCAAACATCAAAGTGAAGCGAGACAGATCACCTCTTCACCCGAGTTCGACGCAGCTCCATCGCTGATCAGCAGATTTACGGATCTCCAAAGTAGTTTGCCAGAAGCAAAACAATTGCCGTTGAACGAATCAGACCGGGGCAACATGTCCCCGGACACGCCATCGAACTCCAGAACTGACACCCGTACGACTACGACGTCGAAGGAGCAAGCCAGAACTGTCAGCCTCCATCCACAATCCCAGCACATGATATACCATCTTCCAGCTGTCACCTGCGCAGACAACCGTCTGCAGGTACTCCTGGACGACACATCCTCCCTGCTCCACCATGACGTTGGAGAAAACGCCGCAGCAACGGGGACAGAGCAGAAGGAGAGACACACTGATGGGGTCGTCGCCGCCGCCTCGCCGACACCATCCATGAACTCTAAGTTCGCCAATCTCAGGGATCGACAAACACACGATGACATCAACTCCGAAACGCCGCCATGAAGGACACCGCCGGTGTGGGAGTGGAGTTGAGACATATTTATTCGCCCGGACGCCGCTCCCACCACCCTAACGGCGCACCACGAACTACAAATCCAAACCCTAACTACAGAACGGAGGAACCGGATCCCCCTCCCTCCCGCCACCAGAGCAGCAGGCGGAGGGAGAGGGGACCAACGTGCTCGCCGGTGGAGATGGGCCGGAACACAGGTCGCCTCCTGATCGCCTTTTCCTGGCTAGCTACTCCCTCCGTGAATGAATTTAAGACGTTTTACCTATTGCACATGTTTTCTACATGGACATTAAAATAAGTGAACATGCACAATAAAATGTGTCTATATACACTTATATACATGTACACGTGGATAAATGGTAAAACATCTTATATTAAAAAAGAGGGAGTACAATTAAACATTGAAAACTTAGCCCCATTTCTTCTAAGTTCTTAATTGATTTCCCTCCTCCGAATCTTCACCAATGAGATTTCAGGAACAACATTATGTGTTCTGAAAATCCGCTAAAATATGAATTCTTGCAAACGAGAGGTTGTGACACGTCAATGGAACAGAAGCTAATGCACATGGCACGATGACAGATATACACGCTCCACGCCTCCACGCGCCACCGCATCGAGCATTGCTTGGTCTCCGTCACGCCGAAATCAACCACGCAGAAGAGACACTGGACTCCCTCGTCATCTGCTATCCACTCGATCTCCTAACTGAACTTGTCTTTACACTTGTTTAACTGGAGTACTTGTAAGTTGTACCTCTTCTTCTCTTTCTTGCCATTTTTAAATTAGCTCCAGCATGTGGGTTCGTTGAATCAAGCTTCGCGAAGGCACGGAGGCGCCACAATGCGTGTCCTCTCTACGTGTCCCTCTCCGCCGCGCTACGTGTCTCATACTGCCGTAGCCGCAGGCTATATAAATGGCGCCTGCTCTAAGCCGAACAGATCATTCAAAGCCAATTCCAGCAATAGACGTTATCAGAGTGAAATCTACTGCTGTTCTGAGTTCGCATTCGATCTTTGCTTCCAGCAGATTAGTTTCTTTGAGCTAGCTAGTTCGTGAGAGATGGCATCCAACCAGGACCAGGCGAGCTACCGCGTCGGCGAGGCCAAGGGCCACACCCAGGTACCTACATCTCCACCATCTCCGTCGATCCATCGTTTTGAGGTACATTGAGTTGCCGTGTCTGAAATGTCGTGGTGTGTTTTCAGGAGAAGGCGGGGCAGGTGATGGGCGCGGCCAAGGACACGGCGTACGAGGCCAAGGACAAGGCGGCGGGCCTGGGGGCACGCGTCCGGCCACGGCCAGGGCGCCACGGAGGCCGCCAAGCAGAAGGCCGGCGAGGCCAAGGACACAACTTTCCAGACGGCGCAGGCCGCCAAGGACCGCGCCGCCGAGACCGCCCAGGCGGCCAAGGACAAGACCGTCGAGAGCAAGGACCAGACCGGCGGCTTCCTGGCCGAGAAGACGGAGTTGGCGAAGCAGAAGGCGTCGGAGACGGCGCAGTACGCGCAGGACAGGACCTACGACGCGGCACAGTACGCCAAGGAGTCCGCCGTCGCTGGCAAGGACAAGACCGGAAGCGTCCTGCAGCAGGCCGGCGAGACGGTGATGGGCGCCGTGGTGGGCGCCAAGGACGCGGTGGTGAACACGCTGGGGATGGGCGGGGACAAGACCGGCAGCGCCGCCTCCAAGGATACCACCAGCGTCACCGAGAAGATCACGGGGATCACTAGATTCACGCGTTCGTGCTTGATTTTCTTTCCCTTCATTCTCTTGATACATCTTTTGTCTTTCATTCATGATTTTCCAAACACACATTTGGTTGCAACTTTGCTTTTGATGTATCTATGTGTCCAGAGTCTGTGGATGTTGATGTCTGACGACAGATGTCTATCTATGTGTTCCGTCAGCCATCTCAACTTCATGTTTTATTATGCTGTAATAGAAAACGATCAAGTTGGTATTAAGTTTACACGTATGCTGTGATGCCATGGTTTGTGCACTATACTGCGGGTAGCGAGAATTGCCACAAATGTTGTTGTATTTGCAGATTCTCATGTGCTCTGCAATGCTGATGCACGATGTACTCAAATAAGACATAATTTTTTGTCAAATATCAAACCATCTAAACTTTTACCATGTTTATACAAAAAATTATCAACAATTATAACAATATACAAATATGTTATGAAAATATATTCAATCATGTCTAAATGTAAGATGTTTTAACCTTTCTCATATTCATGTGTATCTACATAGCTAAAGCATCTTGGGGGAGGGGCTAATTAGGCTGATTTGTCATTGTAGAACTTAATTATTTTTCTACAAGTTTAATCAAACTTTATATTGTTTGACTTAAAAAAAATAGGAACACATAATTTGGAAAGAAACATAGGAATTCTTTATCAATGGTGGTGACGTTGCCCGTTGAAAATTCTGGGCATACCTTGAAATGTCGGACCAACACGTATCTAAGATACACTTTCTAGAACTTTCCCACCAAAAGCGGATAAATGGCTCACGAGTTGGTGTTTTTTTTGAAAAGGTCGAAAATGGCATTTAAATGTATCAAAACCACGGGAAAACAATTATAGATGTATATAATAATGACTCAACTTGTGTGAAAAAAATAACCCAGAATTCGTGTCGATAATGATTAACTTAACTTGTGTGAAAAAACCATCTGAAACGTGTTTTCGGTTGACAAAATGGATCTAGGTCTGATGAGTTTTCAAAACTTGAAATTTTGCACACTATTAGAGTTCAACATTTTCTACACCTAGGATTGTTCTTCTAATTGTCTTGAAACTTATATATGTCAATTTCGAAATAAAAAAGGCAACCATGGAATTTGGGCTTCCTTTGTGACTTTCAGCTTTCTAACATACAACTAAATGCAATGAGTCACGATACAATATTACGGTCTAGCAAGCTTAATGTTATTTTCAAAATAAATAAAATGAAAAATATAATACTTTGATATGGAGTCCCTTTACGTGTTTATGTTCTAGGAAAACTGATAAACATGGATTCTCACTGTTTTGTAATTTTTTAAATAGATTATCATTTATGAAAAAATATGTCTTTCAAGCCAGATGATAGAGACCATGGCCATGGACATAGCTAATTCATGATAGTTTGACAATATTTGGCACGAAATGCATCTGGACATGCCAAACAATATTTTCAATCGAAGTTTCTAACTTCTAGTTATAACGCTTTTCATTTTCTAAGTGTCAAAATTAGTTTTTCTGGTGAAGTAATTGCATGGCGCCATTGTTTCAGTTTTGACACAAACTAGACTATATTTGATGACCAATTTGCAATAATATTAAGAATTTCTCAACAAAAACCCCGGTGTATTTCACAAAAGTAAAACAACAAGTGTGTTATGTTTCGGTCCTAACAATTGGCATTATTAATTAAAATACCAAAGTATGATTCTATGCAATATCCCCGGAGGGTCTCAAAAAGTTTAGGCTCTAACTATGAATTTTAGTTTATCGACAAAGTGAAAACATTTAGATCAACTCTTCCATTTATTATTGTTGTTCCGTCGAAAAGATAGGGATGAGATTAAACAAATGGTGCCATAGGTAGTTTGTAACAAACATATACTAGAGTTATCTTATGCACTAATTTTTGTTGGAAAATTATACGGCAATGTGCATGCAACTTCATGCAATCCGTATACACAATCATTTCTTAAACCCGTTGATTTCACCTTTTTTTTACATCAATCATGTACCCCTGAAAAATAAAGACCATAAATTTATAGAATTCACATACATTTTATATTCAACTTTAGGTTTCATATGTTTTATTATATTTTTTAAGAGTGATACAGCTGTAACGCGTGGGGTATTCTAATTATAACTAAATAGGAAGCCTCACTACGAGAACGACGATAAGGAGGTCGAGGTACACTTAGCCCTTTAGTTGGAAAAATTCAAAAAATCATATTTTTGGAGTTTCAAGAAAATTGAAAATAAAAATCTAAATGTACATGATGTATCTTCTACACTGTTTAAAATATAAACTAGAAATGCGTTGTGTTTTGGGTGTTGTAAAAATGACAAAACTGAATTTGAAAGTAGTCAACAATGCAAAATTTCAATTCTCCAAATTCTGACAGATTTGTTATTTTTGTTTATCCCAGAATGTGAATCATTTTAAATTAAGATTTTGCATATTGGTAGAATACAATCATCTCATGCAGGATTTTTTCAAAAAAAAACTTAAAAATGTGGTTTTTTGAAATTTGAAAATTAAAGAGCTACATGTAGCTGGCTTCCATTTTAACTTTCCGGACCCGCGACCTATTTTTCTAGCGACCCTATGTTTTGTGTTAAAATAAAAATTGTGGCGTTTATCAGAGGTAATCCCCGCTCCCTTATCCAACGTACGTGCGGTTCCACAATCTCAACAACCGTCAAGCTAGGAGGCATGTACAATGCAATATGCTTGTAGAGGTGCTCAGCAAAATAAACTGATTTTTGTTAAACACTAATGCTTATTTATACAAGAGAAATGCTTAACTAGACACCTCTCATATAGGAATATAATCATGTGTGTTCAGAAAATGCTTGGTTTATTTTTATAAACACCTCACTACACTAGTAGAAAAGAGGCAATAGAGCCGGACCTTTAGTCACGGTTCCTTTCCGAACCGCGACTAGAGGGCTCCGGCTCCGACATCTCCAACGAACGCTAGGACAGGTGTCCGGTTGGTGCGGGACCATTTAGTCGCGGTTCCAGACACGAACCGCGACTAAAGGTCCTCCGCCTGCCGCTTTAGCCGGGGGTGCGCGGGGCCCGCGCGAGGACCTCTAGTCGCGGTTCGTGGATGGGAACCGCGACTAAAGGTGACCCTTTAGTCGCGGTTCGTGGTTGGAACCGGGATTGCAGGTCCTTCAACTATATCTTCACCCGAGCCAGCCATGGCCATTTTGAGCTCGAGTTTCATCTCCATTTTCTCTCCACCGAGCTCGATTTCTTCCACGATTTTTGCCCCATTTGTTAAGATTGCCGCGGTGCATCTATCCAAGGGTTAGCAACTGCAAACCTCTCTTCCGGTGCCCGTTTCTTTAGTTGTTTACCTTATTTAGCTCAATTTATATTTCTAGTGCTTTGGTAGGTGTTTGATGAAATGACAAGTTAGCTCATTTTGCTTATTTAGCTCAATTTTGTTTATTCAGTTTGAGCTTAAACTAAATTGTGTTTTGTATTTCAGTGTCACAACATTCACGTCCTCACCGTCGTCGATAGACCGCGCCGTCTTGTCACCGCACCACTTAGGTGAGCCTTCTTTTTTATTTTAAAAAAATCTTTGTTGTATGATTTTGTTCCATAATTATTTGTTTTTTGTATAAGTTGTATAATTGTTATATATATATATTATAGTGCCATGGTTTTCACAAATACCCCCACCGGCTCTCGTCCGTTCTATTATTCGGATGTGGTATGACTGTTAATAACTATATATTTGTTTCGTTTCGTGTTTATGACAATCATGCCGACCAACTTTGACATAAATATATATTTGTCTAGAGGTAGTTGAACCGGAAATTCCAATGACCCTATTGTTGAATTTTTGTGAAAGAAAACGATGATTTGAAAGCTAATTAAAAAATAGTGAAGATCTCGCTCAAGAAGAGAAGAGGAAATTGGAGGTCAAGCTTGCCAACATCATCGATGAACACCAGTTCAAGCTTGCCGACTCGTCGATACTTACGAGATCAAGTTGGATGGGATGCGCTCGAAGCTTGCCGACGTCATTGATGCTTACGAGATCAGTTGGATGCGATGCACTTGAAGCTTAAAAAAATTAGAAGTTTATGCCATTAGTCAAGAGGCTTGGTATCATTATGCTGTTGGTTCAATAATGAATTTAAGTTGCGATTATGTTCGCATTTGTTGTTGGATTTATTCTTTAGATAGTTCTATGTTAGTTTAAATTAATGAAATTTAATGCTACAATGTATTACATTGTCGCCACTCTACTTTGTTTGAAGAACTTGTAAGAAATTATTATGGTCACTTATCTATTCATTGCTTGCATGCATAATGTAGATGACGTCAATGGATGTACGGTTCCCGAGTTTCTGACGATTCCTTAAGGCCATGCATGAATTTCTCACTGTGGCCGAGATAAGCAAGCGAAAAAATGGTTTTATGTGTTGTCCATGCAGTCTCTGTGTGAATAAGAAGGATTAACCCTTCCTCAGCCAAGCTTCACCACACCTGTTGCAAAATGGTTTCATGCGTGGTTATTATTGTTGGACCAAGCACGGAGAAACAGGGGTTATAATGGAAAGAGAATGAAGAAGAAGAGGATAATGACAACTATCCTATGTTCGATGAACACGTGGTATTCAATGGGGGAAGACGAAGTTGAAGAGGATGGAAAAAAAGATGAGACCTGACGATGATCTTCGTCTGGCCATTCATGATGCACAAATGGACTGTGAAGTGAAAATGAGAGGTTGAAGTTGGAGCGCATGTTAGCCGATCACACCAAATTGTTGTACCCAACTTGTACAGATGGCCAGAAAAAGCTCGGTACCATACTGGAAATGCTACAATGGAAGACAGAGAGTGGTACTACCGACAAGCACTTTGAAAGTTTGCTGAAAATAATTAAGAATATGCTTCCAAATGAAAACGAATTGCCCTCTAGTACGTACGAAGCAAAGAAGGTTGTCTGCCCTCTAGGATTAGAGGTGCGAAGATACATGCATGCATTAATGACTGCATCCTTTACTACGGCAAGCACGAAAATTTAAATGCTTGTCCTGTATGCGGTTGCATTGCGGTTTAAGATTGGGCGAGATGACCCAGGTGAAGTTGAGGGCGAGCAAGGTTGTCCAAGGAAGAGGATTCCTGCCAAGGTGATGTGGATGCTCCTATAATACCACGTCATGAAACGTTTTTCCAAAACAAAGAGCATCCCAAGTTGTTGCGCCTGGTGGCACAAAGAAGAACGTAAAAAAGACCTGATGATGAGACACCCCGCTGATGGGTCCCAGTGGAGAAAAATCGACAGAGAGTTCCCGAAAATTTCGGATGACGCTAGGAACTTAAGATTTGGTCTAAGTACAGATGGATTAATCATTTGGAGAGCATGCTCCAGTCATAGCACTGGCCTGTGACTCTATGTATATATAACCTTCCTCCCTGGTTGTGCATGAAGCGGAAGTTTATTATGATGCCAGTGCTCATCCAAGGCCCGAAGCAACCTGGCAACGACATTGACGTATATCTGAGGCCATTGGTGGAAGAAACTTTTACAGTTGTGGACTGATGAAGGTGTGCGGTGTGTGGGATGAGCATTGACAAACGGAATTTGACCTACGAGCGCTCTTGTTTGTAACCATCAATGATTGGCCTGCTCTTAGTGACATTTCAGGACAGTCAAACAAGGGATACAATGCATGTACGCATTGTTTAGTGTGAGACTCAAGGTAAACATATAGGTAATAAGATTGTGTACCTGGGCCATCGCGATGGCTTAGTACCGAGGCATCCAGTAAGAAAGGAAGGCCAACATTACAAAGGCGAGGAAGATATTCGGCGGAAGCCTACTCGACCTTCTAGTTCTGTTATACATGATATGGTCATGATTTAAAAGTAATATTTGGGAAGGGTGCTGGAGCACTATCTGTTCCGAATGACGCTCAGAACCACGTTCCCATGTGGAAGAAGAAATCTATATTTTGGGACTGCCCTATTGGATAATGCTGAGGTTCACTCTGCAATCGAGTGATGCACGTGACAATTTTTTTTGCTTTTGCTTGAACCTGCTTAACTTGTTGGGCGTGTATGGAAAGTCAAATATACACCGGAAGCAAGACAAGCCCATCGACGTATGCATTCACGAGACGACGATCATTCTGATAATCATCAAGGTCTTGCCGCTGTGGATCGAAGGTCGATTTGATATGCAGGCACTCACGAGCCACCGTTGGACTGTATGCAGGGGAAACCGTGTGTTCTGTTCTATATATCTGTATAATCCTTCAGTTCATCGACCGAACACAAATCATTCGGTTCTGGGAACCCTCCCTTCGGTCGGATCCAAGCAGCGGCACGGATCTCTGAAAGGGGCATGGTTAATTTAGGTAGTCAGTTAATTTAGGTAGTCGGTTAATTTAGGTAGTTGGAGATGTTAGTACATGATAAAATATTGCCAGTCATTTGTTGTTGAGGTCTAAAAAAAATAGGAAAAAAAACTAGAAACAAAAACAATTAAAAAAGAACTTAAATCAACGTATATAAAAGAAAACAAATACAACAAAATAAAACGGAAACAACAAAAAAATAAAAAAGAAACACACCCTCATCAAAAACCAGTTTGGCACCCTTTAAAACATTCAAAACAGAAATAGAAAACAGAAACAACAAAAAATAATAGAAAAAGCCCAACTAGTCGCGGTTGCAGCCAGCAACCGCGACTACAGGTCCCCCTGGGCTTGGTGCCAGAATTTTGGCGGCCAGGTCGACCTATAGTCGCGGTTGCTGGCTGCAACCGCGACTAAAGGGTCTTTAGTCGCGGTTTGCAGCCACCCTTTAGTCGCGGTTTGCAGCCAGCAACCGCGACTAGAGGTCGATTCCGCGCCGTTTAGTGGGGGACTCTGCGAAAAATTTCGCAAAATCCCCAAATCGACGAAGAAGAACCGCGCCTCCGGGCTCCCACGACGCCGACATGCCGGCGAAGCCCTGCTCCGCCGCGCGCCGTCCCAGGTCGCCGTACGTCTCCAGACGCCGCCCCACGCCGCCGCCGCCCAAGGTGCGTTTTCTCCCCGATCCAATGCCTGTCGCCGTCGCCGCCGTCGCCTTCTCCGCCTCATCCCTCCCCTGCCTCGCAGGAAATCGTCGCCCGCGCCGCCGCCGTGTCCCGTCCCCTGCCTCGCGCCCCACGCCCGCGCCCTCCCCTGCCTCCCGCCGCCGTGTCCCGTTGCTAGCGCTAAGTTGACGAGGGAATATCTCCCGGCAACAGCGCCAGAAACTATGCTTGATAACGTCACACGTCAGTTGGGAACCCCAAGAGGAAGGTATGATGAGTGCAGCAGCAAGTTTTCCCTCAGTATGAAACCAAGGTTTAATCGAACCAGTAGGAAAACGAGGTTTGCTTCGAAGGTGTTGGTGAAGGAGTGTAGTGCGGCGCAACACCAGGGATTCCGGTGCCAACGTGGAACCTGCACAACACAATCAAATTACTTTGCCCCAACTTAACAGTGAGGTTGTCAATCTCACCGGCTTGCTGAAAACAAAGGGTTAAACGTATCGAATGGAAATGATGTTTGTTTGCATAAAACAGTAGAGAACAATGATTGCAGTAGATTGTATTTCAGATGTAAAAGAATGGACCGGGGTCCACAGTTCACTAGTGGTGTCTCTCCAATAAGATAACTAACATGCTGGGTAAACAAATTACAGCTGGGCAATTGACAATTGATAAGTGCATATAACATGCATGTGTGAGTGTGGTGTCTACTATGAGATTCATTTGGGCATTACGACAAAGTACATAGACCGCTATCCAGCATGCATCTATGCCTAAATAGTCCACTTTCCGGTTAACATCCGTACCCCTTCCAGTATTAAGTTGCAAGCAACAGACAATTGCATTAAGTAATGTGCGTAATGTAAACAATACATTCATCCTTGAATAAAGCATTGCTGTTTTACCCCTAGTGGCAACAACACATCTACAACCTTAGAACTTGCTGTCACTATCCCAGGTTAAATAGAGGTTGAACCCAACTATCATGCATAAATACCCCCTCTTGGAGTTACAAGTATTCACTTGGCCAAGGCTTCAACAAGTAACGGAGAGCATGCAAGATCACAAATGACATAGACATGATAATATAATATTCAGCTCCACATAGGTATCAATATAAGTCAGATCCCAGCAAACACAACATGTAGCATTACAATAAGATGATCTTGATCATGATAGGCAGCTCACAAGATCTAAACATGATGGCACAAGTGGAGAAGACAACCATCTAGCTACTGCTATGGACCCATAGTCCAAGGATGAACTACTCACGCATCACTCCGGAGGCGGGCATGGCGATGTAGAGCCCTCCGGTGATGATTCCCCTCTCCGGCAGGGTGCCGGGAAGAGCTTCAGAACCCCCCGAGTTAGGGTTGACGACGGCGGCGGCAGCGAATATGTTCTGGATGAAAGGCTCGGTGTTTTAGGGTTTTCACGTCTCGGGGAATAAATAGGCGAAGGGGCGATGTCGGCGGACCCCCGAGGGGCCCAAACCACAGGCTGGCGCGCGTGGGCCGCGCCGCCAGGTGGTTTGGCCACCTCGTGGCTCTTCGTCTCTCCTTCGGACTCCGTGTACGTGCTGGAAAAATAGGGACTGGCCTTTTGTTTCGTGCAATTCCGAGAATATTTCCAGAAGTAACTTTCTGAAACCAAAAACAGCAGAAAACAGGGAACTGGCACTGTGGCATCTTGTTAATAGGTTAGTCCCAGAAAATGCATAAAAGTGATATGAAGTGTATATAAAACATGTAGCAAATGGTATAATATAAGCATGGAACAGCAGAAATTATGGATACGTTGGAGACGTATCAAGCATCCCCAAGCTTAGTTCTACTCGTCCTCGAGTAGGTAAAACGATAACAACAAATAATTTCTGAGGAGACATGCTTTCACACAATCTTGATCAATATATTGCAAGGCTCATGTCATGAATGAAGTGACTCAAAGCAATGATCTATAGTTTGCTAACAAATAGATAAAGAGTAAACAATGAATCATATAAGCAAAAACTTTTCATGAATAGTACTTTCAAGACAAGCATCAAAAAGTTTTGCATAAGAGGTAACTCATAAAGCAATAGATTCAAAGTAAAAGGCATTGAAGCAACACAAAGGATGATTAAGTTTCAGCATTGCTTTCAACTTGTAACATGTATATCTCATGGATAGTTGTCAACATAAAGCAATATAACAAGTGCAATAAGTAAACATGTAAGAATCAATGCACACAAAGTTGACACAAGTGTTTGCTTCTAAGATAGAAAGGAGTAGGTAAACTGACTCAACATAAAGTAAAAGATAGGCCCTTCGCAGAGGGAAGCAGGGATTAAATCATGTGCTAGAGCTTTTTAAGTTTTCGAAAGCATATAGAGAGCACAAAATAAGTATTTGAGAGGTGTTTGTTGTTGTCAACGAATGGTAGTGGGCACTCTAACCCCCTTGTCAACCAGACTTTCAAGAGCGGCTCCCATGAAGGACGTTATCTACCAGCAAGGTAGATCATCCCTCTTCTCTTTTGTTTACACATGTATTTTAGTTTCTTTATAGATGACACTCCTCCCAACCTTTTGCTTACACAAGCCATGGCTAACCGAATCCTCGGGTGCCTTCCAACATTCACATACCATGGAGGAGTGTCTATTTGCAAATTAAGTTGCTTACTGATAAATCAGGGCAAAACATGTGAAGAGAATTATTAATGAAAGTTGTAATTAATTGGGGCTGGGCACCCCGTTGCCAGCTCTTTTTGCAAATTATTGGATAAGCGGATGTATATGCCACTAGTCCATTGGTGAAAGTCTGTCAGAAGTAAATGACAAGATTGAAAGATAAAACACCACATACTTCCTCATGAGCTATAAAACATTGACACAAATAAGGAGTAATAAAGTTTTGAATAGTTTAAAGGTAGCACATGAAATATTTACTTGGAATGGCAGGAAATACCACATAGTAGGTAGGTATGGTGGACACAAATGGCATGGGTTTTGGCTCAAGTTTTGGATGCACGAGAAGCATTCCCTCTCAGTACAGAGTTTAGGCTAGCAAGGTTGTTTGAAGCAAACACAAGTATAAACCGGTACAGCAAGAATCACATAAAAACATATTGCAAGTATTATAAGACTCTACACTGTCTTCCTTGTTGCTCAAACATTTTACCAGAAAATATCTAGACCTTAGAGAGAACAAATATGCATCCCAAGTCTCAACAAGCTCTACGGTAGTTCTCCACTACTAGGCTTTAACTACATGATGCAAGAGCTTAAACATGATCTACTTGAGAGCTCAAAACAATTGCAAAGCATCAAATCGAAACAAGACAATGATCTACAAGAATGCATATGTCTTTTCCAATACCAACTACTACATGTAGCATTTTCTTTCTTCCAAACAAACACCAATCAATTTATTTAAACATAAACTCTCCAAATGATAATATAATGCAGCAAGAGAGTATTTATAAACAAGTGCTAACAGCTCGAAGAGATGCATGAAAAACAGGAGCTAAAAGCACTGCAGTAGCTAGTTAAGAATACTCAACAAATATAAGTGAAGAACATGAGTATTCACATGAAAAAGCGGAGCGTGTCTCTCTCCCACACAAGGATTGCTAGGATCCGAATTTATTCAAACAAAAACAAAAATAAAAACACACAGACGCTCCAAGTAAAGCGCATAAGATGTGAAAGAATTAAAATATAGTTTCACTAGAGATGACCTGATAAGTTTGTTGATGAAGAAGGGGATGCCTTGGGCATCCCCAAGCTTAGACGCTTGAGTCTCTCTGAATATGGTTGGGATGAACCACGGGGGCATCCCCAAGCTTAGGCTTTTCACTCTTCTTGATCACATAATATCACCCTTCTCGCTTGATCCTTGAAAACTTCCTTCACACCAAACTCAAGACAGTTCTCATTAGAGGGTTAGTGCATAATCAAAAATTCTCATATTCTGTAATGATACAATCAATCCCAAAGCTTCTGGACATTAGCTACAGCCACCAATGCTTTGTGGAGCAAAGAAATCCACACAAACACAGTAAAAGAGCGAATGCAAAACAAAAGGCAGAATCTGTCAAAAACAGAACAGTCTGGAATGACGAATTTTTTCGAGGCACTTAAGTTGCTCAGATGGATCTGGCCTAAAATAATGAAAGTTGCGTACATATCTCAGGAATATGCGTGATTTTTTCAGAATTTTTTGAATTTTCTACAGGGAGATAAGCTCAAATCCGTGACAGCTAAAAATCTGTCACTGCGCAGAAATCCAAATCTTGCATCAACTTTCAATATAGAACTTTACTTGGCACAACATTGCGATAAAATAAAGATACAAAGGAGTTGCTACAGAAGTAACAAAACTCCTTGACTCAAAGAAAACAAAAATAACAGCAAATAAAAACGATGGGTTGTCTCCCATAAGCGCTTTTCTTTAACGCCTTTCAGCTAGGCGCAGAAAGTGAAAATCAAGTGTTGTCAAGAGAAGAAGCATCAACATCATAACTTGCTCTAACAATAGAGTCAAAAGGTAACTTCATTCTCTTCCTAGGGAAGTGTTCCATACCTTTCTTGAGAGGAAATTGGCACCAACAGTTCGAAGAAAAGGTCTTCCCAAAACAATAGGACAAGATGCATTGCATTCAATATCCATAACAATAAAATCAACGGGGACAAGGTTATTGTTTACTGTAATAAAAACATCATTAACTCGCCCCAAAGGTTTCTTCATAGCATTATCAGCGAGAAAAACATCCAAATAACAATGTTCCAAAGGTGGCAAATCAAGAATATCATAAAGCTTCTTGGGCAAAACGAAATACTTGCACCAAGATCACACAAGGCATTGCAATCAAAATCATTCACCTTTACCTTAATGATGGGTTCCCAACCATCTTCTAATTTCCTAGGAATAGAAGCTTTAAGTTTCAACTTCTCCTCCCTAGCTTGCAAAAGAGCATTTGTAATATGCTTTGTAAAAGCCAAATTAATAGTGCTAGCATTGGGACTTCTAGCTAATTTTTGCAAGAACATAATAACTTCAGAGATGTTACAATCATCAAAATCAAAATCATTATTGTCAATGGTGGTGGAACCATTGTCTCCAATAGTTTGAAAAATTTCAGCACTTTTATCAGAAAAAGTTTCAGCAGTTTTAGGCAATTTCAAACGCTTTGCAGAAGTAGTAGAGACATTACCAACACCAATAACATTACCATCAATAGTAGGAGGCTTACTAGCATGTAAACATTAGCATTACTAGTGGTGGTGATAGTACAAACTCTAACTATACTATTCTCTTTTTCAAGTTCTTCCTCTTTTTCCCACCTAGCATGCAATTCAGCCAACATCCTAATATTATTATCAATTCGAACTTGGATGGCATTTGCTGTAGCAAATGACTTAGTATCTTTAACTTCATTAGGCATAACTTTCAGTTTTAGAATTTCAACATCATGAGCAAGACTATCAACTTTAGAAGCAAGATCATCAATTTTTTCAAACTTTTCCTCAACAGTTTTATTGAAAGCTTTTTGTGTGCTAATAAATTCTTTAAGCATAGCTTCAAGATCAGAGGACACACTTCTATTGTTGCTGTAGGAATTACCATAAGAATTGCCATAACCATTTGAAGGATAAGGCTTATATTGTTGCTACCAAAATTATTCCTATAAGCATTGTTGTTGAAGTTGTTGTTTTTAATGAAGTTTACATCAACATGCTCTTCTTGAGCAACCAATGAAGCTAAAGGAACATTATTAGGATCAACATGAGATCTACCATTCACAAGCATAGACATAATAGCATCAATCTTATCACTCAAAGAGGAGGTTTCTTCAACAGAATTTACCTTCTTACCTTGAGGAGCTCTTTCGGTGTGCCATTCGGAATAGTTGATCATCATATCATCAAGTAGCTTTGTTGCTGCACCTAAAGTGATGGACATAAAGGTTCCTCCAGAGGCTGAATCCAATAAGTTCCTTGAGGAAAAATTTAATCCTGCATAAAAGGTTTGGATGATCATCCAAGTAGTCAGTCCATGAGTGGGACAATTCTTCACCAAAGATTTCATTCTTTCCCAAGCTTGAGCAACATGTTCATTATCAAGTTGTTTAAAATTCATAATGCTACTTCTCAAGGATATAATCTTAGCAGGAGGATAATATTTCCCTATGAAAGCATCTTTGCATTTTGTCCAAGAATCAATACTATTTCTAGGCAAAGAAAGCAACCATTCTTTAGCTCTTCCTCTCAAGGAGAAAGGAAAAAGTTTCAGTTTTATAATATCCCCATCCATATCCTTATACTTTTGCATTTCACAAAGTTCAACAAAGTTATTAAGATGGGCAGCAGCATCATCAGTACTAACACCAGAAAATTGCTCTTTCATAACAAGATTTAATAGAGCAGGTTTAATTTCATAAAATTCTGCTTAGAAGCAGGTGGAGCAATAGGAGTGCATATGAAATCATTGTTGTTTGTGCTAGTGAAGTCACACAACTTAGTGTTCTCAGGAGTACTCATTTTGAAAAACAAAATCAAACGAATTAAACAAGTAACTAATTTTTTTGTGTTTTTGATAAAGAGAGCAAACAAGACTAAATAAAAATAAACTAAGCAAGACAAATAACAAAGTAAAGAGATTGGGTGTGAGAGACTCCCCTTGCAGAAGCAATTCGTTTTCCCGGCAACGGCGCCAGAAAACGTGTTGCTAGCGCTAAGTTGACGAGGGAATATCTCCCCGGCAACAGCCAGAAACAATGCTTGTACGTCACACGTCAGTTGGGAACCCCAAGAGGAAGGTATGATGAGTGCAGCAGCAAGTTTTCCCTCAGTATGAAACCAAGGTTTAATCGAACCAGTAGGAAAACGAGGTTTGCTTCGAAGGTGTTGGTGAAGGAGTGTAGTGCGGCGCAACACCAGGGATTCCGGTGCCAACGTGGAACCTGCACAACACAATCAAATTACTTTGCCCCAACTTAACAGTGAGGTTGTCAATCTCACCGGCTTGCTGAAAACAAAGGGTTAAACGTATCGAATGGAAGATGATGTTTGTTTGCATAAAACAGTAGAGAACAATGATTGCAGTAGATTGTATTTCAGATGTAAAAGAATGGACCGGGGTCCACAGTTCACTAGTGGTGTCTCTCCAATAAGATAACTAACATGCTGGGTAAACAAATTACAGCTGGGCAATTGACAATTGATAAGTGCATATAACATGCATGTGTGAGTGTGGTGTCTACTATGAGATTCATTTGGGCATTACGACAAAGTACATAGACCGCTATCCAGCATGCATCTATGCCTAAATAGTCCACTTTCCGGTTAACATCCGTACCCCTTCCAGTATTAAGTTGCAAGCAACAGACAATTGCATTAAGTAATGTGCGTAATGTAAACAATACATTCATCCTTGAATAAAGCATTGCTGTTTTACCCCTAGTGGCAACAACACATCTACAACCTTAGAACTTGCTGTCACTATCCCAGGTTAAATAGAGGTTGAACCCAACTATCATGCATAAATACCCCCTCTTGGAGTCACAAGTATTCACTTGGCCAAGGCTTCAACAAGTAACGGAGAGCATGCAAGATCACAAATGACATAGACATGATAATATAATATTCAGCTCCACATAGGTATCAATATAAGTCAGATCCCAGCAAACACAACATGTAGCATTACAATAAGATGATCTTGATCATGATAGGCAGCTCACAAGATCTAAACATGATGGCACAAGTGGAGAAGACAACCATCTAGCTACTGCTATGGACCCATAGTCCAAGGATGAACTACTCACGCATCACTCCGGAGGCGGGCATGGCGATGTAGAGCCCTCCGGTGATGATTCCCCTCTCCGGCAGGGTGCCGGGAAGAGCTTCAGAACCCCCCGAGTTAGGGTTGACGACGGCGGCGGCAGCGAATATGTTCTGGATGAAAGGCTCGGTGTTTTAGGGTTTTCACGTCTCGGGGAATAAATAGGCGAAGGGGCGATGTCGGCGGACCCCCGAGGGGCCCAAACCACAGGCTGGCGCGGCTGGGGCCGCGCCGCCAGGTGGTTTGGCCACCTCGTGTCGAGTCTTCGTCTCTCCTTCGGACTCCGTGTACGTGTTGGAAAAATAGGGACTTGGCCTTTTGTTTCGTGCAATTCCGAGAATATTTCCAGAAGTAACTTTCTGAAACCAAAAACAGCAGAAAACAGGGAACTGGCACTGTGGCATCTTGTTAATAGGTTAGTCCCAGAAAATGCATAAAAGTGATATGAAGTGTATATAAAACATGTAGCAAATGGTATAATATAAGCATGGAACAGCAGAAATTATGGATACGTTGGAGACGTATCACCCGTCCCCTGCCTCGCGCCCCACGCCACGCGCCCCTCCCTGCCTCGCGCCGCCGCCGTGTCCCGTCCCCTGCCCTCTGCTCCGCCACCAGCCTCTGCCCCTCTGCTGCTCCCACTGGTGAGTTTTGCCGAGAAAATTCTCTGCAAGTTCAAATCATGCGTGAAATTACAGTAACTACTCCAATCTTTGAATTGTGTAACTGAATTTGCATATAAAGGCATAGATTACACTAGTCAAGAACATTGAGTTAGCAATTTAACAATGTGTTAGCAAATTATAGATGTGTAACTGAATTTGCATTATAGATGTGTAACTGAATT
The DNA here is from genome assembly GCA_947311845.1 of Poa pratensis. NCBI lineage: Eukaryota > Viridiplantae > Streptophyta > Magnoliopsida > Poales > Poaceae > Poa > Poa pratensis. The sequence continues at coordinate 44,142,715 of CAMZMU010000060.1, forward strand.
TGAATTGTGTAACTGAATTGTGTAACTGAATTTAGTGTTAGCAATTTAACAATGTGTTAGCAAATTATAGATGCAAATTTATAAATGCAAATTTATACATGCAAATTTATGCAAATTTTATTGAGTGTAGGAACATTGAGCTATGGAGCCTGGCTATGTGCGAGACGAGGAGAATGAAGACATATTAATGCAGAGTATTTTTGAGCATCGCGATAAAGATACTGCCGGTGGAGAAGGCGCCGGTGGAGAAGGCGCCGTTGCCGGTGTAGATCTTGATTTTGAGGAATTTGCCTCACAATTTCTGATGGACTCTGGTGAGGGTCTTTTAGAGGAAGAAGAAATAACACCCTCCACCTCGAACACCCTCCACCTCGAGGTATATATATGAATTCTACATTTTGTTGATCACAAAATGCATTAACTGATTTGTATTGCACTTAGTAACGCATTATATTTCTTACTTTAGGCCTCCACCTCGAATAAAAAGGCTAAGAATCAAGCTCCTCGAGGCCGCACGAAAAGAATGACGAGCAAAGATGCAAAATTACCGATCTATGAAATTGATGAAGAGGGAGATCCGGTGGAACCCCCAGAGAACCGCAAAAAATATATAGGTCAAGCTGGAGTTATTGTTAGGGACTCGGTCCCGATCTCCATACCAGAATGGAATAAGCCGGCGGGCGTTGCCGAGGATGACCCCTGCTATGTCCACACGCATTTGAAAGATTTCTGCTTTGACACACTCTTGGAGCATTTTAACCTCCCGGATGATATTGAACCCACCACGAAGTTGAAACTCAAGCAGTGGACTCTCTCCAAGATGGCCGAAGCATTTCGGAAATATAAGCAAACATTATGGGCAAAATATGCAACAGTTGATCCAGATTTCAGTGAAGAAAAACTAGTGAAGATAAGAGATCACTGGGAAGAGTTTAAGGCGTATAAGAAATCGGATGCGGCTGTGGCCCGATCGAACATAAATAAGGCAAATGCTGCGAATAAGGTTCACCACCATAACTTGGGGACATGTGGCTACAGGTCAGCCATTCCTAAGTGGCTAGCCTTAGAAGATAAAATCTTTGCTAAAGATATCACTCCACAGACATACTACTGGCCCGAAAGGTCCAAATTCTGGTTGTTCGCGCATGGCGCAACGTTGGACGAGGAAACAGGGTATATTGTCCCGAAGGTTGAAAAATTCAAGAAAAAAGTAGAAGAAATCGTCCCGAAGATTGAAAAGGTAATAGAGGAAGTTAAACGGGGTGTGTGGAAACCCTATAGAGAGGACGACGAGCTGACACGGGCCCTAGGGAATCCTGAACACTGGGGACGTTTACGAGGCATGCCCGGCGGTGTCACCATTAAGAAAGCGTATCCGCAACACGCTGACACTTATAGAAGCCGTGCAAGAAAGAAGCAGAAGGGTGAAGAGCGGCTAACGGAATTGGAACTCAAGGTGCAGCAACTCATGGAGTCAATTAATAGTCAGACAGGGCCGTCTCAGCAGCAGCAACTCATGGATGCTCGATCTCAGCTTAGAAGCAGCGTGGGTTCCACGCAAATAGATGTCGATGCTCACTACCCCGTGGATGATGTCACGGAGAAGACACCATGTGAGCTACATGCACCTGTGGTTAACATATCCACGAAGGTGGTGGACGGCTATGCTTTACCGAGTGACGTCGGAGCAAGCTACCATAATGGTGACATTGCTCCTGGCTATGCTGTTGTCGGGGTGGATGAAATTGCGCCGGGATTTGAATCATTGGCTCTTGAGATTTCTGGAGGTGACGGTGAGGAGACATTGTACGATGTCAAGGGTGGTTTCGTCCAGTGGAACAAGAAATACATCAAGTTCTCAAAGCCACCGACTCAGCAAAGCCCATCCTGCCCGGGTATCGATGAGACACATCCATCTTCGGCATCGCGTGACAGGGACCCCCCATCGGAAATTGATGTAGAGGACCATCTCAGTCAGCACAGTCCATCTCCATCTCCGCCACCGCGTGAGGAAGTGTCCGTAGCGCTTCTCCGGAGAAAGCGCGCGTCTTCCCCGGTCAGGAGGCGAACTAAAAGGGCCACATCGCCTGATCCGAGGTTACCTTGGCAGAAGACTCGTGAGCAAAGCGAAGCAGCCGTGGCGGAGTATAATAAAGCATTGTTTGCACCGAAAGTGCCGCCGCCAAATTTTACCGCCGGCTATACTGCACAGGCTTGTAATCGAGTCATCGACAACTTATATGTCCCTCCAGAGAAGCCGCAATCTGACTATGACCGTTATATTCATAAGTCATATGACGCGGTGACGGAGGTGGAGGCGCCGAAAAAAGGTGAACAAGACGCAGAGTCAGTCCCGCCGTCGGCGGCAAAAGATAAACAAACAGCACCATCGGACCCGCCGCCGAAGGAAGCTACAAAAGCAGCACCATCGGTCCCACCGCCGCCGAAGATAGGTAAACAAGTTCCCCAGCTCGGAGAACAACCCGTACGTTCTGTCCCCCCGCTAATTGTCCCGCCACCGACGAACAAAGATAGTCGAGTTCCCCAGTGCGGAAAACAACTAGTACAATCTAACCCTCAAGCGCCGATGGTGTTTGACTTAGAGGAAATCCGTCGTCTTGCCGCCGAAGCGCAAGTTCCTATAGACGAATATGCTTCGAGATTGAACTTTGAGACTGCACCAACAACTCCACCAGCAAGACAATTTGTTATGGGGGAAGCTTTGGTGAAATGCAAGTTACCAACAAAAATGCGTGCTCTCCATTTTTGGTACTTGAAAGCCGCAAAGAAAGGGACAGCTTCTGTCGTTCTGAAATGTAGGAAAGACGATGAGCACTTCTTAGAAGACTACAACCACATTGTTCGGTTTAGCGAACTTTTTCAGCTATACAATCTGCGGGCACTCGACAAATCTATCATGAGTTCCTATTGCCTGTAAGTGATTTATTTAAGTCTTTACCTAGTCTCGTTCATTGTTTGTAATTATTCTCACTTTAATCTTTTGTGTGCTATATTATGCAGATTGAAGATGCTCGAGCTCAAAAAGATGAACCAGCATGACATTGGGTTCATTGACCCGGATAAATATAACGAAGCAACCATAATAGATCCCTTGTATAACAAGAACACACCGGATGATTTGCTAATGGTGTTCAAGCGATACCGCGACAAAAGAACTATATATTGGCCTTACCACTTCGGGTAAGTTTTAGTGTCTTCTACACATTCTAATTTGCTCACCCGATGTTAAGTTTAACTGATGAGTTATGCATTATTGTGCGCAGCTACCACTGGATTCTTCTTGTCATTGAACATCGCAAAGGACTTATTCATTCACTTGACTCATTGAGGTATCATCCTGACAAATACAGGAGTTGTTTCGACTTCCTAGCAAGGTACATTTATTTCTTACCGCCTCTGTCATTCATATCTTCATGTCAAGTCATTAACGAATAAATCATTTGTGAATGTTCTTTGTCGGGCAGCGTTTGGAAAAGGTTTGTCGAGGAAGATCCTGCAGGTGGGTGGCCCAAAAAGCTGGATTGGAAGTTGAACAAGGTAAGTACTACTACCTACGTCCACACAACATTCTCATGCATACTTCATTATTATTGATTGAAATCTATTCTTTTATAGTCTTGCTTGGAGCAACCAAAGGGAACTGAGTTATGTGCATACTTCGTTTACGAGTATGTACATGTACTAGTCAACGAGAATTGGAATATGAAAAGTGCAGAGTTGTCAAAAAAGCGCTGCAAGCTACCATTCGAGCACCGCTTCAAAGCAATTGGAGAGGAATTGACGGGATTTTACCTTTCAGAGGCCTTATCGGAGAAAGGAGAGTACTACGATACTGAAAGCATGAAAGCGTGTAAATAACTTGTTGTTTTGCTTTAACTCTTGTACTACGATAACTCTTGGCGCATCAACTCTTGACTACGATGTAAAAATATTGCTTAATTTAATTGTATGTGTTATAAATATGTGCATCGACTTCATACGACACGGGAACGGTTACGACGTGGAAAACGTTACGGTAACCGTCACCGTTACCGTAACGGTTACCGTAACCGTCACCGTAACGGTCACCGTCACCGTAACGGTTACCGGTTACCGTTACGGGAAGGGTTACTAGTGAAACCACGGTTACGACATGGGACACGGGAACCTATAACCAAACCCCAGCATATATAAATCCTAAACCCTGCAATTAAATCGAAAAAAACCCAAAAACCCTTCCCGGTTGGTTCTACCAACCGGGACTAAAGGTCCCAACACACCACGTCCCCACGTTCCCCACGTGGAAGGACCTCTAGTCCCGGTTCGGAACCCGCCGCGACTAAAGGGGGGCTTTAGTCCCGCCTGCTTAGTCGCGGTTGCCCAGCCGCGACTAAAGGGGCTCTGGAACCGCGACCAGAGGTCCTTTTTCCTACTAGTGCTAACCACCTTGCATTTGCATTGTACATGAACATCAATCACAATAAAGAACAGTTCGTTTATTCTAGTCATTCGATTGTCTCTGCCATCAATCACAATACTTTGAACACGTAGATGGAACAAATACACTAATACACACTCCACGCCACCGCCGACCACCGCGTCGATCATTGCACGCAGAAAGGCGTATCCCACTTGTATATGCTATCCACTCCATCTTCTCTTTGAGTTTTTAATCAGCTTCCGCTTGAGTCCGATCGAACCAGCTCTCGTGATGTGGCCAAGCTTCGCGAAGGTACAACCCGACGCATCGCTGTCCTCTCTACAGCGCTACGTGTCCTCGGGTGCTGCCTCGTACTCTTGTAGCCGCAGCCTATATAAATACGTCAAACCCAGACAGATCAATCGAAGCCAAGTCAAGCAATAGACAAAGTGATATTGTTTTCAGAGTGAAATCTTACAGCTTTTCTCAGTTACGAGCACAGTAGTTTGTTTGAGCTAGTTCGTGAGATCGAAGATGGCATCCAACCAGGACCAGGCGAGCTACCGCGTCGGCGAGGCCAAGGGCCACACCCAGGTAACTACACCTCCACCATCTCCGTCGATCCATCGTTTTGAGGTACATTGAGTTGCCGTGTTTGAAATGTCGTGATCGTGGTGGTGTGTTTGCAGGAGAAGGCGGGCAGTTGATGGGCGCGGCCAAGGACACGGCGTACGAGGCCAAGGACAAGGCGGCGGGCCTGCCGGGGCACGCGTCCGGCCAGGGCCAGGGCGCCACGGAGGCCGCCAAGCAGAAGGCCGGTGAGGCCAAGGACACAACTTTCCTGACGGCGCAGGCCGCCAAGGACAAGGCTGCCGAGACCGCGCAGGCGGCCAAGGACAAGACCGTCGAGAGCAAGGACAACACCGGCAGCTTCCTCGGCGAGAAGGCGGAGTTGGCGAAGCAGAAGGCCGCCGAGACGGCGCAGTACGCGCAAGACAGGACCTACGACGCGGCACAGTACGCCAAGGACTCCGCCGTCGCCGGCAAGGACAAGACCGGCAGCGTCCTCCAGCAGGCCGGCGAGACGGTGATGGGCGCGGTGGTGGGCGCCAAGGAAGCGGTGGTGAACACGATGGGGATGGGCGGAGACAACACCGGCAGCGCCGCCACCAAGGACGCCAGCAGCGTCACCGAGAAGGTCACCGGGGATCACTAAATTCATGCGTTGCAGCTTGATTTGCTTTCGGTTCATTGATTTCATTCCCTTGATACATCTTTTGTGTTCCAGTTTTTATGATTCCCAAACAAATTTGCATTTGATGTACTCCGTATTTACGTGGCTAGAGCCTGTATGGATGTTGTATGTGTGAGTCGGGTAACTATGCCTGACAAAATGACAGACGTATCTTTGTTTTCGTCAGCCATCTCAATTTCATGTGTTCTTACGCTGTAATAAAAAAGATCAAGTTGGTGGAAATTGGAATGGTTTGTGTACGTATGGCAGGCCAACCTGCTTCTCGCAAGCCACATTTTGCATCCTAGATTCCTAGGAGTGAGATTTTTTTTTTTTTTGAACGGGAAGCGAGCGAGATCGTAGTAGTCTTTATTCATAACGGCATTGTAGAATTCAACAAAACCCACAGGCTTGGAAGGAAAAACATAGAAGCAAAACATGCGGTCTGGCAGCCAGCAGTTGAAGGCGAGCCTGAAATCTACGAGTCCTCTTTGTGGCTGTGGCCTAGTCGGAGTAGATGCTCCACCAGCTCGTCGACATACAGCTCCTGCTTCTCCCTGTCCCAGAGGATCTCCTGAAACTCCCTGGCGTTGCGCGCGAACGCCTTCCCTTCCTCGTCATCTGCCATCACCCGCCGCACCGTCGTCGCAACATCGTCCCTGCCGAACGAGCCGTCGTCCTCGTCCCTGGGCACCTCCAGACCGACCGCCCTCGACGCCATGACACGCGCCGTGAGGCTCTGGTCGGCGTACAGCGACAGCATGACGAGCGGGTGGCCGAATAGGAAGCTCTCCATGAGGGAGCTGCACCCGGCGTGCGTCAGGAACGCGCCTACCGCGCCGTGCGCGAGGACACGCACCTGCGGCACCCACTCGACGCGCACCAGTCCGCGTCCGTCCACACGCTCCAGGAACCCGTCTGGGAGCAGGGCAGCGCTCGGCTCCCGCAGCGCCCAGAGGAACCGCGCGCCGGCGAGCTCAAGCCCGAGCGCGAGCTCGCGGATGTGGTCGGGTGTCAGCGGCGCCTCGCTCCCGAACGCGACATATATCACAGACCTCTTGGGCTGCTCGTCCAGCCAGCGCATGAGGCTCGCGCTCTCCTCGTCGCCTTCGACGGCGGTGGCTTGTTGGGCATCCAGCGCGGCGTCGTATGGAGCGAGAAGGCCAGACGGCGCGACGGTCTTGCCGAAGAGGTCCGTGAGGAGGGGGCAGAGTGGGCCGTCAACCTGGCGGCAGCTGCGCAAGATGAACAGCGAGCAGCGCTCCTCGGTCCGCCAGAAGCGGCTGATGTCGGATGTGCCGGAAGCGTTGGGATGGAACACCTGAATGAGGACCTTGGCTTCGTGGAGACGATGGGCGATGGGGGTGGGGAACGGGATCCACCGCGGTTGCTTCGTCAAGTCCTCCGGTGTTGTCCGCGGGTGTGCGTCGTTCACTGACTTGGGTCCGACGAAAGCGATGAACGGTGCCGGGAAGATAGAGAACAATGCGCACGATACCTGTACGGACGCACGGCACGGGGACACGATCGTTCTTAGGCAGCACGGAGAAGAGAATTGATTGCACGCCTATACCGTCACCGGGCATACCTTGTGCTGCTCAGCGATGGGAGGGAGCCAGTAGTGTGCGAAGTCGACGAAGACCCAGTCGGGCTTCTTGCTGAACAACCCTCGCGCATCGCCCTCACCGGCGCAGGCCTCGGCGAGAAAGCCGGCGAAAGGGGCCGCGAGGCCGTCGAATGCTACCTTGAGGAGTTCGACTTTCTCGGGAGGGACGTCGGCCGTCGACTCGGCGCCATCCGGCAGGCCGTGGACGCTCGGCAGGGGCAGGGGGAGGAAGCGGAGGCGAGGCCTGAGGTCCTCGGGGACGGGCCTCAGCCTGGCAATGTTCCTCGGCGCCGAGACGAAGGTGACGGCGTGCCCACGCCTGGCCAGCTGCTCGGAAAGCTCAAAGTAGGGGACGATGTGGCCGAACGCCAGCCATGGGAACACCACAACGTGGAGTGGTGAAGACATTGGGGCGGTGTCTTCTCTGGTTTCTGCCATAGCTTGCTCTAGCTTCTTGGAGACATGCGACTCCTTTGCGGTGGAGTATATTGAGATGGAACGTGCAGTCAGATCTCGCTTCATTTTTTTTAATTGATAGATCTCGCTCCAATTAATCTGGCCGTTCGATCTTGTGGGCCTGGGCCACCGCCTTGTCTGGTCGTATCTATGGCGCCAGGCCCACTTAGCCGATCTCAGCCACCTTGTGTTCCGCTTCCTGAGCTGGCAACACCACGATTTTTTGTTTTGTTTTGCAAAGCACATTACGAACACGCGTATACGCTCACCACGCATACATGCACACTCTTACCCTATGAGTATCTCCGAGATACTGAGCCGATAGGTCGTGTCTTTAAATTGACGAAATCATCATAGTCGTCTCGGTGTCGACGGAAACGTCGTCCCCCCTGAAGTATATTACGCCTTATTAAATGAGAAACAACGGTGTCAAAAGTCGGACTTCAACTCCGATAAGTTAGGGTGTAACCACCCTCCTAACCATCCAACCACGGGTTGTCTCTCGGCAACACCACGACTGAAACAGTCCTTGTGTTTTCAGTTTTCACTCCCGTCACTGCCACAACATATGCGTGCACAGTCATTAAGGGTTACAAGGAGCGGAAAGTGTATTTGGCTCCCGATCTCTAGTGTTTAAAATCAAATAATCTCCACATGATCTCACATGTGGCAGCCATTCTACTAAGCCATACACATCTTGTGATGCTTAAAATGAAATAATTACTACATAATGATCCCTAAAAAATCCATTTAGAGTATTTTAATTACTTTCGACGCAATACTCTTCTAGTAAATCTAGTATTGATATGTCACCTTTGGGATTATAATCAGCCATTGTCGGTATATCACACCATGGTTCCATCTTGATTTTCCTAGTGCAACTAACCAAGACCTTTCATGCCTTTGACATATATGAGGATATTCCTTACACAAACCTTATATCTTAATATCTTATATCTTTGGTTGGGATTACACTCTCAATAAATTTCCCACAAATTAGAAAATCCTTACATGCCCTCCTCCAGAAAGAGAAAGCCTAGATGCCACACATCTCTCATCCTCATCGTTGGTCCTGTCGACATCCCTCACCTCTGGTGGGCGGTATCCACGTCGCTTGGTGATGACGACCACGGATTTCATGTTCGAGGAGTCTTTGTCTAGTTTGGATTTTTTTCTTTTGTTCTTTTTTTTGAACCCCACGAAAATGGAAAATCCCCTGAATTTGTTCAAATTTGGTCGAATCAATGCACCATAAATTTGAAATTCAAACAAAATAAATATAGTGTTTTTGCTAGATGCTAAAGTTGAACCAACGTCCTCACAAAATAAAACTTTTTCTTAAGAACCTCGTTTTATGCAATTTTGTCCAAGGTAGATCGAAATGACTTGTTTTCTGACACAACTAAAATAGCAAATTTTCACTGGTTAAAATTTTGGACCGAATCTAAGCCAATGGTTACAATAACTCTCTCACTCCATAGTTGCGTAGCAGGTGCTGTGTCGAGCTAATTAAGCTAATGGTACGCCATCGTCTTATGTAGGTCAGATATAGCGACGGATTGCCTTTTAGCCCATTTGTCATTTTAATTTCATTTTCGCTGGAAAATTGTCGGCTCTAGCCTCCATGAGAATGTCAACAATTGAGAAAATAGAAGGAACATGCTATTTCTCAAGAGGCCGGGGCATCGGCCAGTTCGCTTCGTGCCCCTCTTCCTCCTCTATATCTCTTCCATGTAGCTCACATATTCTTTCTTCCCACATAGATGATCCTCCCCGCGTGCTCCGTCCGGCTTCTGCTCGACTGCTCCTACCTGCTTCCTCCTCTGCTCGCGGGACTTCACTGCGTGCTGCCCGTCGGAGCCATGGATAGTTGTTGTCCTCACCTGCGTGCTCAGCCAACAATTGTTTCTCTCTCGAGTCCTCCTCTCCACTCATCGGCCGACTCCTCCACGCGACCTGCGGGTTGAGCGTCCACCACCATGGATGCTCATGGACAGGGGCGATTTTGCCAGGTAGGCTTCGTATAGTTCGAGCCTACCCTCCAATTTTTCCAGAAGAATGTCGAATATACGTGCTACAGATATTTACCCATGGATGAGAGATTCTTCCGTTCCTAGAGGTTCATGCAGTATACGAAGAAAAAGGAAGGAAAATTATCAATTGAACCGTTTTTTGAGTGATTTCCTACCCAGGCTTTATGTACAGCAGTTCCATCAATCCATCGATGCCCTCAAAATAAAATCCATCGCAAGTTAGTAGTTATTACCCTATAACCCCCTAAAAAAATACCCTATAAAAAACAAATCGATCTCTAGTTGCCCCAAGAAAAACCAATCGATGAAACTGATACGGTTGCAGATTGCGGACTCCACAAATCAGGATCAGGATCAGGTTATACATTTACTTTGAGTCTACTAAAACAATTGACTTGTTTATACTGTGTAAATTATGAATTGATCTATGAAACAAAGTTTCTCTTAATTTTGTGTAGATTTGTAAATGACAAAACGGTCACTACCACTGTGTGGCAAAAACAAAGGTAATACAACAAAGTCATTTTTATTTGAGTGATATGTTATTTTGAGCCCACCCTCAGATTTTGTTCTAGAATCGCCACTGCTCATGGATGGAGCTCCAAATCCGAGTTCCCTATGGGCTCCAAGCTCGAGGAAGATGGCATGCCAGTGCGGTCGGATCCGCAACGGTGTAGGTCAATTTTTCGGGAATACCCGATGTTGCCCCCACGAGTAGTATTTTGCAATGACTTTGGTGGTGCATACTACATAGAGATTTCTTAAATTGTTCAAACATGTTTTTTAAATGTCGGACGCGTTGGGCGTTGGAAGCTCTGATTCTTTACTTTTCACAAAAGCGTCACACCTTTTTATGTTTTACTGGAACGGGAATCTGATATACATGTTTTTTTCAAAAAGGGTGGGTTCAAAATGTTGTGCTTTTTTCATAAGTTATACAGATTTAAAAAGAGGTTGTATGAAAATGTTGCATCGATCGGACCGAGATTGTCCCACAAAACAGATCCGACGGCGTCGCACACGGCAAATACTTTTTGTGAAACACAGTACAAACGCAGACGCTCACATATACGTGCACACACTCAACCATATGAACGCACACATGCACACCCTATCTCAACTAGTTGAATGCCCGTGCGTTGCTACGGTCGTTTTAAGTTTTTCGTGTTATATAATTCAATCCGTGCAGGGGAATACTTGTGAATGTGGCGTGTGTTGCCAAACGGAACTAAAAATCATACTCATCTTACCAATCACTTTGGCACCATTTTGAACATAAGCAAACCTATGAACCATGATAGATGATGACTCATTGTATATCTAATTTGCAAATGAAACAGTTCTCACTTAGCATGACAAATTGTGGCATATTAAATATCTTATTTAGAGGGCATAAAATGACAATGTGTGTCTCATTATTCTTCTATGGCAACAAAGATAACGCATCTCTGGTCACAAACTCACGAGCATAAATAAAAGGCGTGTAAGCTAAACCAAAGGCATGATCCTGGATTTTTTTGTAAGCCGAAGGATTGGAAATCGAAAGAATATTTCCCTACTTATTGTAAGAAATATAAAATAAATGTCATAGTATGTATACCGTCTACCTCCCCTACCTACGACATCTCCTTCCTTGACATTATATCAAAGCAACACATATAGAAGTTTGAGGCAGCAGTGCAAATCTAGCAAAACATATATATCCAAAAAAAATATGGCATGATGTAGATTTTTTTAGTGCGTCGTGGTACCATAAGAAGGCCAACCCCATGTCTGGTGTCGCCTATAATGACCCAATTTCATCTACTGCCCAGATTTCAACCGCTAGTTCTTCGACAATATCAATTTAAACATAAATATTGCAGTGCAAATGAAATCAACGATAATTCAAATTACTAAATTGTAAATAGAGAAATATTAATACTGCGGTGCATTTAAATTTGAGCAACATCAAGATATACGTAGCTAAATTCCACCATCCTATGCAATACAGCTAGCAGCCACTCGAGATAGTTGTTTATAGAACTGTAGAACCCACCAGCATTTGTTTTTTATTCTGCTAGGACCATGGGCAGCTGGGTTCGCACGGAGGCGACGCCGGAGGCGCTGAGTTACTGCTCCGGAGGCAACACGCCGGAAGAGGAGATGTGCCGGAGGCAAGATGCAGGGGAGGCTACCCGCTCGGCCGCTCCCGGCTCCTCTCATCAAATTTTAGACGTGATTCCGGCGGCTGCGGCGCTGGAGTTGTCCCGTGGCTGCAGCGATGTTGCTCGTGCCCTCATATGCCTCTACGCGCCGCCCACCAACTGCTGCGTCTGGTCGCCTTTGTCGGCGGCATGTGCGCCTCGATGGAGTGAGGCAGTGGCGGCGCCAGGTTTTAGGGCCTGGGTATTCATTGTATTTTTTTTTTGGCTCAATGCGTTATATAAACAGCGGAGAATATTTTTTTTGCTCACACTCTTCTTCTTCTTCATCTTCCTTCATAAAAAAACAAGTAGAAAATTCAAGAAATTAGAAAATGTATCCAGGAAAAATAAGACCTGCTACTGCTAGTCAGGCAAAGCGAAGCAGGTCAATTAAATTCAGAAAACTGAAAATTAGAAACTACATCTAGGAAATCAGATGGGGGCGGTCGGGCGGATCTGCGGGGTGAAGATTGAATCGTACCTGGCCACAGCCCACGGGGGTGAAGAGGGGGGGGGGGGGGGGCAGCAGAGAAGATATTTCCATCTCCTACTCGCCTCATCGCATGGCGCTGCGCTCTGCCGCAGCTGTGTGAGTTGTGCTTGTGCGCGTATGAAGCAGAGTAGCAGACTCATGCGAGCGAGCAAAACCAGAAAAAGGCAGAGTTGCGCGCTATGTGATGGGCTGTACGGGCGACCCAAGCATACACCCAGCGCCGCCACTGAGTGAGGAGCAGGGATCCGCAGGTGGTTTCCCGCACGCGGTGGAGCAGGCGAGGTCGGCGAGGGAGTTGGGGAGTGCGGTCGGCTGGCGGTGGGAGCTCTCGGCGTGCGGGTGGGTTGCGCCGATCTTAACCGGCCGCGTCGCCCCGCCGCCGCCCGTGTCGCCTGCACATCGCGAGCGGCCCTGTCGCCTCCAAATCGTGACCATCGGCAATCTGTCCTGTGAACCGTTATTTTGACTGAGCGGTGGCAGTACGGTATTATCTCCCAAAATACAGGGGCATAATCGGAAATTTAAAAAACGTACCAACCATCACCTGAAGGTATATTATATAGTAGAGATGAGCACCTCCGAAATACTAAGCCGGCGTGTCGAGTATTGAGATTGACGAAGTCACCACAGACGCCTCGCTGTCGACGGGAAGACGCTCACATACACGTGTACACACTCACCCATATGACGGGCACGGCTAATACTTTTTGCGAAACACAGAACAACGCAGACGCTCATATACACGCGCACACACTCACCCCTATGAACGCACGCACGCACACCCTACCCCTATGAGCACCTCAGAGTGTCTGAGTCGGCGGGTCGAGTCTTGAGATTTACGAAGTCACCACGGGCGCCTCGCTGTCAACGGGAACGTCGCCTCCCACTGAAGAATATTCCGCCTTAAATGAGAAACACCAACGTCAAACCTGAAGTTTGAACTCTGGTGTGCTGAGGGTACAACCACCCACCTAACCATCTTGCCACAGACAAATTCTCTCGGGCACGGCTAATACAAGCATGTATAGACGGAAAAAGGTTGGAACACGTCGATGGAGCAGAATACACGCCTCCACCGGCCACCGCGAACTTTGGCATGCACGCAGAAAGGCGTATCCCACTTGTACATTTCTGCCCGATCAGATTAGTCTGATCCTTAACCAGTCCGTGCCCTGCCACGACACATGGATTCGGTTTAAAAATGAGGGACAGTGTGCTCAGTGCTCTATCGTGATATGCTATATCCACCCCATCTCTCCAACCTGTCATTACACTTGTTCAACTGCACTTCTCCGTCTTCCCTGAGTTTTTAATTAGGTTCGTCAAGCGTTCGATCCAATCAGCTCTCGTGATATGACCAGGCTTCCCGAAGGCTCGGAGGCGCCACGCGACGTGTCCTCTCTACGTGTCCCTTCTGTAGGTGCTCCGCCGCGGGAGGTGTCCCACGGCCGGGCATGTCCTGTAGCGGCAGCCGCAGCCTATATAAACGACGTCCGCTTCTTGTCAGGCAGATCGACCAGTGCTGAGTTGAGACTTGAGAGCAAGTGACCTTCTTCTCCGGAGAGAAATCTACCCACTAATTCCAGTTCGTGTTCGCAAGTGATCTTGATTTTTCGAGCGAAGCTTTAGTTCGTGATATCGAAGATGGCATCCAACCAGGACCAGGCGAGATACCGCGTCGGCGAGGCCAAGGGCCACACCCAGGTACCACCATCTCCACCGGCGTGCCGGCGTGCGTGCGTGCGCCGTGACTGATATGCTGTGATCGTGGTGTGTTTGCAGGAGAAGGCGGGACAATTGACTGGCGCGGCCAAGGACACGGCGTACGAGGCAAAGGACAAGGCAGCGGGCCTGGCGGGGCACGCCTCCGGCCAGGGCCAGGGCGCCACGGAGGCAGCCAAGCAGAAGGCCGGCGAGGCCAAGGACACGACATCCCAGACGCTGCAGTCCGCCAAGGACCGCGCCGCGGAGACCGCGCAGGCGGCGAAGGACAAGACCGTGGAGAGCAAGGACCAGACCGGTAGCTTCCTGGGCGAGAAGACGGAGTTGGCGAAGCAGAAGGCGGCGGAGACCGCGCAAGCGGCAAAGGGAAAGACCACCGGGACGGCGCAGGCGGCCAAGGACAAGACCGTGGAGAGCAAGGACAACACCGGCAGCTTCCTCGGCGAGAAGACGGAGTTGGCGAAGCAGAAGGCTGCCGAGACCGCGGAGGCGGCGAGGCAGAAGACGGCGGAGACGGCCCAGTACTCGGCCGTCGCCGGCAAGGACAAGACCGGCAGCGTCCTCCAGCAGGCCGGCGAGACGGTGGTGGGCGCGGTGGTGGGCGCCAAGGACGCAGTGGTGAACACGCTGGGGATGGGCGGGGGAGACAACGCCGGCAACGGCGCCGCCAAGGACACGACCAGCGCCACCGAGAAGATCACCGGGGATCACTGAAAGCTTTCGCGCTGAATTTGCATTGTTTCCTTCTCTCGATACATTTCATGATTTCCGATCGTACATTTGATTGCAAAGTTTGCTTATTTGAGTCTTGAGTCTGTATGTTTTGAGTCCGGCGAGAATGTCTGACGACAGATGTATCTGCGTGTTCGCCAGGCTTCTCGTTTTATATTTTCCATTAAGCTGTTAATGTAATAAAGTTGTGGATTTAGCTTTGTTACTGTACTAATTACCATGTTGTGCCCTGATA
Organism: Poa pratensis; assembly: GCA_947311845.1. Taxonomy (NCBI): domain Eukaryota; kingdom Viridiplantae; phylum Streptophyta; class Magnoliopsida; order Poales; family Poaceae; genus Poa; species Poa pratensis. The sequence continues at coordinate 44,157,832 of CAMZMU010000060.1, forward strand.
AATGGACTGCGCTTAAGAGCTTTCTCCTGAACATATCCATATTTTAGCTACCCAAAGCACTGCGGAGAGAAGATATGGGTACCCACCGTACCAGTCTTAACAAGCTTCTCCAACCAACTATGGTTAGACGAGAGATAAGATATGGGTAACCTTTTATAGCATATCCGAAACTACATGCTCATCTTAAAATTTATATTCAACATGGTTCATCATAAGAAATTCAACACAAATTTCATCGAGAAACATGCAACTATAGCAAATGACCTTGTTGGCCATTCCATTTCCACCACTACTCGATCATCTGAAGTTTACAACGAGTCTCCCGATTTTTTTTACGGGAAGAGTCTCCCGATTTTGAATGTCATAGTAAATTTGAAAGAACTTTCTCGTGGTTCCTTCTTTCTCTCCTACGTGGATTCAACCCCCGGAAGTTGTAAGTGTGGTCCACCTCTTCGCCACACTCTTCTATGTGATTATTTTGTACAAGATCTCTCAAATAATCATGATGCTTCAATAGCGTCTTTTGGTCGGCCGAAGTGCTTTTGGAGCACAGGCTTCATGGAGCCCGTTTTCTAAAACAAAATTAAATCAATATTTTAAAGTTCCACAAATTCTCGAAAAAATCCTACATGTTGACAATGCCGTGTTCTACGGTTCTGCAAATTCATAACCCGAAATAATTTGTATTCCGTCGTATACAAAAATAACAAATCTGACAGCATCTGAATGTTTTTGAATTTTGCACGGATCACATGACAAATCCAAAAATTTGTCATTTTTTACATACAGGACAATACTGAACATTTCACATTTATTTTTGGCATACTGCTACAAATAATAATGTTCTATTCTAGGATTTTTTCTCGCATTTTTCCGAAACTTTCAAATGTCATTTGAATCGTTCAAAAAGACGAGCTCCATAGATCTCGTCCTCCAAATCATCGCACTCTTTTTGGGTCCCAAAACTGAGAAGAGGTGGATGAACAAACCAGTGTACTTTCTAAACCAGCTTCGAATAAATAGACATTCTGAACGAGCGTCCAATTAGTGGACTTTTTTTTATTGTAGACTAAGCTCACGAGTTGTAATATGCATTTTTAACCTAAATAATTTCCTTTTAAAAGGGTATTTCTGGAAAACATAAACTCTTAAAACGCAACAACAACAAAACTATAGCACCGAAATGGTATGACTTCAGAATCATACACGAAAACTAAATAAAATTGCTAAGAAAATGATTCTTTGGATGCTCTGTAAAACAAGTTAGGTAAAAGTTCATCGAGAGAAAACCTGGGCATACAAAAAACAAATGGTTACCGTTGAAGCCTCAGTTTATGAATGAAATCATATGAAATTGGCAGGTGGGCCCTCTTTGGTTAGACTTATTTATGACTTTTTGACTTGGGCATATAAGTCAACTAAGTAGGTGTCTTTACCTTTTCGCTTTTGTCTTTTGACCGGATGTATTTATGTGTTTGTGTGGCTTAAGCAACAGGATGGTATATGCCAAAAAAGCCAAAATCAAAAGCACGTATTTATGTGTTTTTGTGGCTTATAGCCAAACCAAACAGAGCCAGTTTGATAGAATCTGGTGATCCCATTATTTTATAGGACATGCATTGTAAACAAAATTCATTACTCATTTACTCCATAAATTACTCCCTCCGTTCGGAAAAGGATGTCACAAAAATTGTGACATCCTTTTCCGAACGGAGGGAGTAAGATTCTGAGAGTACAAAAACCGTTGGAACGAAGTAATAAGCCCTCTCTGAGAATGGACGAAACCCAAATGTATCTTTGCAGCTTCCAATTCGATCCAGGTCACAAAGTTCCTCGGACGGCCCGGCCCGGCCCGACCCAAATGCGACATCCGCCCCCGCACTCAGATCCACCGGCAGATTCCGCTGGCGCGGCCGCACAAGAGCCGCGACCCCACGCCGGAGTTCTCCAGTGCCGGACGACGTGTCCTGGGGCCCGCTTCCAAGCGGAACACAGAGCACAAGGCACAAGCCCAACTGCCCAAGCCAGCGGCGCAGCCGTCGGCCACTGAACCCACTCCGCCTCCGACCCCACAGCAAAGAGGGAGCAAGCGAGCACAGAGAAGGCGCAAGGCTCCACCCAAACACCGAGCCCTCCGCCCCGAAACCCCAGCCGATCGTCGGTAGCGGCGGCCGGCCGGCGGAGATGTCGCTCAAGGAGGTCAGGATCGGCGAGGAGGTGTGGCTCACCTGCCTCTCCCACGCCCTCACCACCGAGACCGAGGAGGTCATGGGCCTCCTCCTCGGCGACGTCGAGGTTTCTCCTACTCCCCGTTCCTTCGCCCTCGCGAATGTCTCGCTTCACATCCTGAGATCGCGCTGTTTCCCCCGCCACTTGCAGTCCTCGAGCAGGGGCGGCTCCACCGCGCTCATATGGGGCGCGTCGCCGCAGATGAGGTGCGAGCGGAAGAAGGACCGCGTCGAGGTCAACCCCGAGCTGCTCGCCGCCGCGTCCGCGCAGGCCGAGATATCCTTTTTTTTTCTTCTTCTGATTCCCCTTGCTTAGTTTTCGAGGATTTGGTGGTGTGTGTGGATCGAGAGTAGTAGGGTTTTGGGGGCTGTCGCCTCCCTGTTGCTCTCCTTAACTCTGTCCGCACGAAATGACGAAAACCATCGGGAGGACTACCCGGGTCATCGGCTGGTACCATTCGCACCCGCATATCACCGTCCTGCCGTCCCATGTCGGTAAGCCACACACACGAATTCCCTCGCATTGGCAGTCTATTGTCTGCCCAGGGCTGTGTTTCACTAAGCTCAAATGCCTCTGTTTGATTACCCCTTATTGTGCAGCATTCCATTGTTGGCTTGTCGTAAAGCTGTGCCATGATACATAGGTTTTGTTTGTGCAGTTTGGGAATTTATTAGCAAGTTTGTTGCTCTAGCCATGCAATTTTTAAATATGTAACCCTTCATATTATCCCCATTATTGTTCACTTGCCATTTTGGAAAATGGGTGCCATTATGTTTGGGGCTGTGGTAGCTAATCAGCTATATGCTTTCAGCCATTCGGGATAGATAGGGAGTTCTATATTTAGCCATGTAGCTTTGCTCCGTAATTGCTGTGATAACTGATAACACCAACCTATATTGCCCTGAGTATAAGGGTCCATTACTGGTTCTGGACCAATTGATGGTGATGATGGAGATCTAGACAATTGGCTAGTGCATCTGCTTTTATGCTTTAGCTCTCTTATGAGATGGTGCCCATCTGCAGTGACACTAAATTTAGCTATTTTTTCTCCAGATGTGCGTACCCAGGCTATGTTTCAGTTGCTCGATCCAGGCTTTGTCGGGCTGATTTTTTCTTGTTTTAGTGAAGATGCTCAGAAGGTAAGAAAGCTCATACTTGGTAGACACTAAGGCTACTTACTATTTGGAACACAAATGGATGATTTACTCTTGCTGAATTGGCATTTTGATCTGGTCACAGGTTGGGAAAATCCAAGTGATTGCCTTCCAGTCACTTGGTGGGACACAGGTCACACAAGGTGCTATTGTTCCTGTTATTAGCAATCCAGTCATCGACCTCGAGTCATCATCTTGGAGTTCATCAGAGAACTCATTAACAGCACGATATGTGTTAGATGGCATTGAACAGGACACAGGGGATTCTAGAGCTTCGAACGGAAGCAAGGTTTATTTTGATACCTTTTGTTGTAGTGCTGCGATTTATTTCCATGAAATCCTTCTGTTTTGGGGGGTGTTTAATATGCAAGATAGCCTTTTCTCGTGTGGCAGTACAGCTATGTATCACTTAAACCATACTAGTAACTTGTGCCTAGCTGGTTACAGTTTTTGGGTTTGAGAAGATGGGTGCCTACGTTGCACATGGCAGTGTAAAAAAAATTGCGCTTGAACTGTATTGTGACAGTTTTTGGATTTAAGTAGACCCATAACAGAATAAATAGTTGGGTCATTAGAAATATGCAGGAAAATAAATCCATTCGACATTTTTATTAACAGCCTAGGTGGCCCTTCTAGACTCGAAAATTTGACTACGTATGTTAGCTGAATATTAACCTAAAAAGGTAGGAGTGTACACAACGTGAAAAAATTATTTTCCTCGGCCTTCAGCGAACCAATTGTGTTATAGTATTAGTAATTAGTCATTTAGTATCTTTATGTTTCACATAAAGAGTCCATTGTGATTAACATGAAAAATCAAGCTACAGGCCACCTTCCATTCCAAGTAAATGGCCTAACCGTGTTCTAGAAACAAAAATAGGAACACACTTTTAGACTGGAATTTTGACTCCTACTAACTAAATATTAACCTAAAAAAGTAGACGTGAGCACAAATTTGTCAAAATTATTTCCATCGGTATTGTCAATTATATAATAGTATCTTTGATTTCGAATAAAGAGTCCACGTGTTGAACATAAAAAATCAAGCTACAAACCACCTACCATCCCAAAAAAATCGGTTAATACCGGTGTTCTGGAAACAAAAGTAGACGGGCAAACGAAGTATTCCATAAAGTGTAGGAAAAAATCGGTACAATCTTCTCTTTTTTCTTTTTCTTTCTGAAATATCCAGTAGCAATTTAAGATGGGCTGAAAACCTTGCGCACTGTTAGTATTGTAGAAGTTGGGTACAATTTTTTATTAGGCAGGTTCCACATGATGCTGGATTTCGAATTACGGGAATTCCGCCGGCTTGATCTGTTTTGAAACATAAAAAGCAGGCAGACTATTTATTTGTTTAATAATCTCTTAACTATGAGGAAGCCTTTTGTGCGAAGGCTGCTCAGGGAGAGCTTGGGGCTGTTTGATGGCTGTCTATTTAACAAATTATTTTGGCAAAAGATAGAAATGGTAAATCATGGCTGTTTCATTATATGTTTGTATATAGATGATGCCGAACAGTTGCAAGGGAACTAGCTGTAAAAACTATATTAAACTTAGTTGTTATCATGCATATAGAGCATTTTTGTTATAAGGAATGCTCAGGCTAAGTTCATAATTTTTCATTGAAGTTGTAGTAGTTAATTAATATATAGATGTTTTTGGAATCGAAAAACAATTTACTAGTGGCATTATGTTTACGGAACTTTTTACTCGATGTATCATTGAATTTATATAGATAGGATATGTGGGTTCTTATGTTAAACACAGACACCTGTTGATCAGCAAAGCCCCCATAAGTTCCTCATGTTTCTGCCCAGAAGTTTCAGATAGATGCTTTCCAACTTGCGTCCACAGCTTTCAGTTACCATTTTGGATGAACTTCGCTTTAGATTAGTGCTACGTTTAGAAGGTTTATAATTAGCTTCTTACTAAATGTTGTTCTGCCATTGAATTTTAATTCCATTGGAAATCATTTGTTCAGTACTGTATTTTAACTTCTCATTTGAGTAGTGAAATAACAAGTCAGTCTCACTTCTGAGCTCTGTAGTAGGAGTCCTAATTAATTAGCGCCATCTTCTGTGTGTTTGTACTACTATTACATTTGCAAATTGTTTATGCATTCCTTATTTGTTTAGGTTTGGGGAAGATCTCCGGATGCAGATCTTTATTCTCATTTGGACGCAAATCGTTCAGCACAACATCAACCCAGAGAAAACGCAATTGTTCTTTATGAACAGGATAACACTCCTGTAGCCTCTGTTGATCATGATGGTTCAGATCTATCCCCAAGCATACAGGAGGCGTTGCACCGGTCGACTATGGATATGAGGTATAGAAATTGCTTGCCCAAAACCTTCTATGTATTAGGCGAATGGTATATATGGTATATACGAGAAATCATAAGCAATGTATAACAGCCTTTACTTGAGATTCAGTATTTCTTTTGTGTCTCAGTTGCATGATTAAGTGAAAGCATCACTTTAGTCTGTGAGAGTTCCATTCTTATAGGGCTCTTTCAGCAGTTCAAAATATCTTCAAATAAGGGATATCGTTTAACCTGTGGTCTTCCTCGAATGCTCGTCTATCAGCTAAATCTGTAGTATTAAGCAGAAGTCCATTATGTTGACTCCCGGGTTCCATGTTAGAACAAATTAATGGCTATATGTCTTAGTTGTTCAAGAAAACTACATGGCTTGTCTTTCAAGTTTCCCAGTAGCTATCTTATCACTTTGGCAGTGTTCTTTTCTGAGCAAAGAATACTCACTATCTAAAATACCACAGAGTAGTTTTTGTTGTCTTTAGGATGAGCATTTGTTTGTGATTTTTTTTAGGACTTTGAAATTATGGGCTTGAATCCAAATTGGTCATTTGAAAGAGTGCCTTGCTATTGTTCTAAGCATGTTTTTCGATACACTTTCCTTGTAATTTATAGTCATCATTTCTTTAGTAGAGCCCCTTGCCCCATGATGTATCACATGGTATGAACATCTGATGATATCTGGCGGATCTGTCAAATGCAATGTGCTGTGCTTTAACATGACCATATTTTGAGTTCTAATTTACAATTTGTTGCTAATAGTGGCGCAGAGTATAGAAGGAGGGAGGTGCCGCTGCTTGTATTCCCAACAAGGCATCTGCTAAAGCTGGACACTACGATGAGTTCTTATTGTGATATGCAACGTGTCCTTTTCGAAGAGGAACAATCAGCATATAATCAAGCTATGCTTCAAAATGTTTGGTAATTCAAGTTCATTTATGCCAATGTGATATCTCATGCTCGGTCTCACTCTAAAGGCTGCCCCCTTTTTTTTCTGCAGTGATGGGAAGATGCACCCACTTACATCTATGCACCATACATCTACATACAATTCTTCCCTCTGCAAACTAATGGAATATTGGTGAGACCAAAGTCACATTTTATCTCCTTTTTAGCCCAATATGGTGTATTAGTGTGTAATCCTCTGTTAACATGTCCCACTTTTGCCGTTTAGTTTGAGCCCAGCTATAACGGTACTCCAGGACCGTGTGAAAGAAAATGAGCTTCGGGTGAGTAGACTAGCTTTTATCTTATGCCACAGTTCGTCCATTCAGGGACTAACAGCTATTTGCTCATGTAAAACAGTTAGCTATGCTAGTGGAGGAGGCTAAAGAACTCGAGGCCGAGAACCAGAGATCGAGAGTCGAGTCGCCTCGCCCCCAGATGCATCGAGGACCTAGTAGCAGCATCAGCTCAGGAGCCGCTTCCGCCAACCAAGGGGGCCCAAAAGCCCTAGCGGTAGCAGCCGGAGGAAGGCTTGTTGATTTCAACCTTTGAGCTGCGCCCCCACCGCCTGCTGCTTTGTGGAACCCCGACCAGTTGCTGCTTGTTCATGGATGAATGAAGGCGGTACGGTGCACACTGTAGATACCCATCTCCTTTCAGCACATGTCCTATTGTGGCTGTTTATCGTGCGCCGAATCCTTTTGCATGGTTGCCCTGTGCTTGTAATCTGTAGTTAGCCAGCTGCCTCCAATGTGCAATCGTTTCTCGGGTTCGCAAAGACGGTTCAACCTTTCTGGTTTAAAAAAACCCTTGTACCGATCCTGTTGCTGAATGTTTAGTCAAGCCTAGATGTCCAAGTGCTATCACCCAAAGTCTGTCTGGGGCACTGAAGAGGACTCATGCTGTAACGTCTAATCTACTGTTGTCCCTGAGCCGTCCGTAACTTGTCCCAATCAAATTGCTGCAGTGTAGGAGTTGTTGTTTTCTGGACGAAAATAAAAATGAAATGTTCAGCAATTGTAGATGGCCAAGGGCTAATAATGTGCCGTCAGTTGAGAACTCGGACTCATCTGAATCTCGGCTGTCGTTGGTTGTAGGTGTCATGAGCAGTCCCGTCTCTCTGTCACCAGGACAGAACGCGCAAGCCGACGATGGTTTGCATCAAAGCGACGAAGGATCGTCGCGTCGCTATACCAGCTCGGTGCCGTGTCGTACGAGCCAAGAGCGAAGGTAAAGCCGCCAATGATTCATGGAGTCATCGGCAACGAAGCCGTGGACGCCAACTGCTGTAGTAGGCCCGAGCCGCTGCGGCGCAAGGTTGAAGACGTACGGCACCACCAATGGGAAACCAAACCACGGCGAAGAAGTCGCCCGCCAGCCCGCGCGCGCGCGCCTTCTTCCTTGAATTGATCTGGTCGCCGCGCGCACCCGCCGCAACAAATGGGTAGAAAGAAACTCTCGTATGTACCGTTTCTCCTTTTTCCTCTGACAGAGACGGAAGGGCCGGGGGCGAGTTGATGGTCGGGGACGTAGGAAGAAAGCGATGGATGACCAGAGTAGATTATCTCCATGGATGAGTCGGCTTGGCGGCCGTTTCTCACCCGGAGTCAAGCGTCGGCATCCCCTTTCCGTTTCCCTCCTACTACTACTACTTCATAGAGAAACTCCGTCCAGTTTAATGCTCGCTCGCCCGGCCGTTTCCTTCCTCCTCGCGTCCCAGTAGCTGTCGCGTTGAAGCGCGCCGGCCCGCATATGTGCACGCCAAGTTCTTCTACCCCATAGGCACGGCTAGCTTCTGTTCACTCACCGACGCTTGATCGATCGTACACCGATGGCGGGGCTGCAGCGGTCGAGCGGCACGTTCCGGCGCTCGGGATCGTCGGGGATGGTGTGGGACGACGACAGGCACCTTTCGGGGGAGATCGCCAGGCCGTCGCCCGGCCGCCGCGACGTCCCTCCAGCGCCGCGGGTGCAGCGGAGCCGGTCGACCGGGCACGGCGGGTACAGGGCGTCGGCCGGGCGCGTGTCGCCCGCGCTAGACCCGCCGTCTCCACGCGTCGGCGTCTGCGGCTTCTGCGGATTCTTCAGCGGCAAGACCAAGAAGAATAACGGCGGCAAGGCGAAACCCAAGGTTGCTCCGAGGGCTGGCCGCGCCACTGGTTCGCCGAGGGTGAGGCGAGCTAGTGGCTGATCCGTCTGTCCCCTGCTCCTCCCCTGCGCTATGTATAAACCTCCTAGTTTCTTTCCTCCTTTCTTCTTGTTACTGATTGTCGCATGTACGTATATAAAAGAGTTATAAACTTCACGCACGTACGCTTGTATGTGATCTATAGAGGCTAGAGTAGAATTACGAGCAGTGTCCTGTGTTTATGGATTTGAACTCATTTCATTTTGTTATGTGATACAGATGTTTGTAGGACAGTAGGATTATTACTACTGCTATTTCTTCATGTGCCTACACTTTTATTTTAGGGAATTTCTTTGTTTAGAACGGTCGGTAGTTAGCGCTACGCGGCGGACCAATCAAATCTGGCGAGCACCAATTTTCCCGGTCCCACCCACGTGCAGTCGCAATCCTCTCCTTCTCTAGAGTCTCACGCGTGTTGCGCTTGCTCCCGCCGGCGCTGGCTCGGCCGCCGCCGCCGCCGCCAACAGGGGCGTCAAGAAGTCTGTACTCCGTCTTCGAGCCATCTCCACGGTACCCTACGTCGCCGCCCCCGACCCCAAAAGAAGCGGCAAAGGCAAGGCGGAGGAGGCTGCCGTGTCGGAGTGTGCCATCTGCCTTGCTGAGTTCAAGGACAGCGAGGTCGTGCGCGTGCTGCCGCCGCATCCTGGTCGTCCGGCCGCCGGCCGCCGAGCGGTGCCAGCGCTGCGGCGCGGCCAGACCCCGCCGAGGCGCGCTTGAGGCTAGCTGCCCACTACAGCGAGATGCCACCCTTCTTGCCGTAGCAGCCAGCGCAATTTGTTCTTTCGCAGATCCTGCCGGAGGTAAAAGAAGACGAGCGGAGGACTAGGGGACTAATCGACAAGCTTTTTTATCAAATGCCTCGTCGGCTTCTTTGTTATAGATAGCATCAGTGAGTTTAGGATTTTTGTCTGCAACCACATCTTGCCGAAATAGATAGCTTTGTATATTTGTCAATAGTAAGTAGTATGCAATTAGAAATTATGGATAGCGTCCTCCCCCCAATCATGGTCTACACTTACATTGCAAATGTTCCGATGTTGAGAAATTTAATTTGGTTGGCCTTATCAGATGTCTATATCAGTGTGGTGAGTATCCAGACCATTTATTTACATATGCATTGTTTGGTTTTCCATATTCGGTGACCGGATTTCGATTGAAATTATCAGTTTCGGTTTATTCGGTGTCTGCCCTGTTTTTTCGCTCGGGGTTTCGGTTACCGGTGGCATACATGGAGAGGGCCTCCACCTCCAAATCCACCATAAAGATCAATGGGGGCGGTGCACAATGACGACAATGTCCGTAGCTTGGTGGAAGTGCAGTGACCGGGTGCAGAGGTGCGAGCTACGCTGCAATTTGTACAACTGGTGGAGGCGCGATGGGCCGGCGGTGCAGGTGGCGTGGTGGTTTAGTTATCCCCATGAATCGATCTAGTTCCCCACTCTGTATATAACAGTTACCCACATAGTATTGATTTAGTTACCCATGCATTTATGAATTTATGATATAGTTATCCGCACGAATCTATATAGGTACCCTACTCTATAGATATAGTTATCCACTCAGTATTGATGGATTTACACATGTGTTGCTTATATAGTTATCGTCATGAAATTGATATTGTTACTCTGCTCTCTTTATAGGTAATAACTATTCACCTAATACTGATAGAGTTACCCATGCATTCATGATATAGTTATCCCCATGAAATTTATTTATTTACCCACAGTTACCCACCTAGTAATGATGGAGTTACACATGTGTTTATGATATAGTTATCCACCATGAAATAGATGTAGTTACCTTACTTTCTCGATAATAGTTATCCATCAAGTACAGATGAAGTTACCCACCCAGAAATTATGGAGTTACCTATGTATCTATGATATAATATAGTTATCCAGCACAAAATTGATATAGTACCCTAGTCTGTCGGTAATAATTATCCATCTAGTATTAATGGAGTTAAGCACCATGTAGTCATGGATTACCCATGTTTCATGATATAGTTACCCACCACAAAAACCATTTAGTTATCATACTCTCTCGGTAATATTTGCCCACTAAGTATTGATTAAGTAACCCATCTAAAATATGTGAAGTTATCCATCTGTTCATGATACAATTATCCATCACGAAATCCAGTACTCTCTCGGTAATACTTACCCACATTGTACCGATGGAGTTATCCATGCGTTCATGCATAGTTATCCACTACGAAATTGAATTTGTTATCTTTTCCTTCAAATAATATTTACCAATCCAGTATTAATGGACTTACGCATCTGTTATATCGTGTTGTTGTCACATGAAATCAACGTAGTTATCACCCTAATACTTGTAAAACTGCATATGTATTTTTACTGTATAGTTACCCGCTTGTGCACGATACATTTAACATACCGAAGTGATAATCCACTTATAAAATTTGGTTGTAACTTCAAAACTTGAAAAAAAAATGAAAAGGAGCAATAAAAAATGGATCTAGTTTCAAGCCAAATGCTAATCGTTGATATGGTGGGTAACTTATAAACTAATGTCTAGATAACTCACGTGTTACTGGTGGATAACTTTTGGGTTTGAAAAAAAAGTCGTCGGGGCATATTAATATGGGATCTAATTTCGAAGATCTAATCGCGACTAGTCCAACGGTGAAAACGAATTCTAAATCGGACAAATGGTTTGATCTATAAAGCTTTTTGAATTTTCAAATTTTCACATTTACTTAATCGTTTTTGTCTTTTAGTGTTCATCACTTTACGTAGAGATTTTCTCACACTCACCAACACGCACGCGGAGCATCGCTGGCTGATCTGGACATTTTCTTTCCGGACGTTCGCGGGAAATTAGCGCTGGGTGCGTGCGCGACCGCCGCACGTGCGTCGTCGGCTGTCCGAACGTTCTATATTTCACGCTAACCATAGAACGGTTGTTACCTAGTCGCGTCCTTTATTACACTTGAACTTAGAGGCCGCGTCAAGCTCGCAGTTCCACCTTCCAGTACTGTTGCAGCAACCTATGCATATGCGTGGCTCCACTGATACCGAAACCTGAAGTTCCGCACCATATGCCGATCACCGATGTTAGTTTGCCTGTTTTGGAAACTGAATCATGGGCATTTTCCCTTTTTGAAGCGCATGGGAAAAAAACCAGTTATATCACACTTTCTTCTGCCGCCCTGCGGACGCTTGCGAGCAATGATGGTTTTTAGATAAAAGGCTATAAAACCCAGCTTTAAATTAATAAAGCTAGTCGGCCACAAGTTATAAGCTGTTGAGGAGAAACTCTTACAAAGCAGAATAAAGTCAAGCAAAAAAAAAAAGCTACACTACACCGAGCACCGCACCCATGCGTAAAACGGCCAGCCACAGGGGCAGGAGCGGACTACCAGCGAAGGAACCACGATAACGCGCCGAGCTTGACATCGAAGAGTAAAGCAGGAGACGAAAGACCAGAGACTCCAGAAGCAGCCACGAGCACGAAGGAGAAGACGAGCACCAACCACATCCCTGCATAAGACGGCCAGCCACCAAGGAGGGGCAAGATCGGAGAGCACAAGAACCATCACTTCAGGTCGCCGGCTGCAAAAAGGCACCACCTTTGCACTCAAACAGCCATGTCGAAGAAAGCGGAACCCTGCTCCAAGACGGTGCCTCCAAGGAGGTCACGACGCAGTAGCGCCGCCACCGTCGGGTCAAAAGACCAGGGTTTTCACCCGGAGTGCACACGAGGAGGTTGGGTTGGACCACAGTATCGCCCCCAACAAGGAAAGCGGCGCCCACAGGCGTCGCCGACACTAGCGTCAACCGACGGCTTGAGCTTTCGCTCGGGCCAACACCCACCTACCATCGTCAAGGGTCACCGGCTCCAACCCCCACCGCGAAGAGTAGAGGGCAACATGGCTTCAACAGAGCCTCCAGATCAGCATCTGGGCAAGGAACGACGCCCTCGCCGGATCTCGCCAGGAACTCCAACCGCCGTCATTCATGTCACCCACATGACCCAAGAACACGACCAACACCGCCGCACGGGGCTTGCCGAGCGGCCGCCGTCCAGAGCCGCCGCTCCGGTGTCCGAGAACCAACCTTACCCGCCTCCAGAGCAGAGACGAGCCGCAAGCACGCAGCAGGCCCTCCCGCTGCCGCACCTACGCAACTCCAGCACCTGCATCTAGAACTCCCACCAGCGACCACCCGAACAGCAACAGTGACCGGCCACACAGGTCCACGCGGCACAGCCCGCGCCGCCAAATGAGCGCCGAGGCAGCCACCCAGCGGAGGGGACGACCCCCTGGTCAGAACCCAAAGCCTCGTACCATCCCGTGCAGACGAGGGGACCCGACCCCATGCTGCACCGACGGAGGCGACCCATCACCTCGTCGCCGACGCGCCACCGGGGGAGGCACCTCCTGGGCGAAGCTGAGCTCAAGCGCCGCCACAAAATCGAGATCTGTCCCGGTTGCGTGCTGCGTAGGAGGAGACGACGGGAAGGTAGAGGCAGGGTGGGGAAGAAAGGCGAGCAATGATGGTGAATTTGCTTTCTTTGACAACTGAACTATTCTGTTCAGTCTGTGCTAGCTGATACTAGTTGAATCCTGAATTCTGAGGTTCAGTCTTGTCGGCTGAAAAAATATCAAGGAGAACGAACAATCATGCAAGCTTCGTTTGACTGCCAGTCTAGACCGACATGAATGTTCATGATAAGAGCATATTCACATTTTTATAGTCCCACCTCACCCATTAACCACACACATATATTTTCAAGATATAATACACATACATTATTTGTTGTACCCTAGAACACTATGCTTTGATTTATATAAAAAACAAGGTTGCATCCAACCTATATATCAATCCAATCTATCCAGGGTATATTGTGTAACTCAATATTTCATCATCGAATTTCTCGTTAACAGTGATATTTCATGCTGAGTATTTTAAAATCCGTTGACAATGGGCATAATACCACAACAAAAAAGGCAGAAAAAAATATTGTTTAGTATTTATGTAAGATATAATGTCAACGTTAATTATGACTATTAGTGTAATGATCATAGTTTATTGAGATGTAGATGTAAAAAAGATGCCTAGCTTGATATTTATTATAACTTTGATGTGATTATTTAGCCAATCGATCCGAAGTGGTGTATCGATTGCCAGGATCAAAGTCAACAGAAACAAAAATCTCACCAACATGTTAACATGGTGGGTCTATTGTATATGCGCTTACCTCGTTCCTCTAAGCTAAAACAGACGTCATATTTTTTTTGGGAAAACAGAGAGAGATTCCCTGGTTTCACTAAACTGAAACAATAAACAAGATTCAGCAGTTCTGTTTCAGAAGTAAAAGAGACGCACATGCCCAGTTAGAGTTCTACATAACTACCCAAAACAAAACAAAATCGGACTGGTTATAGCACCGAATCTAGAGAAATATTCTATTACAGCACGTCGTGGGACATAGTTGAATCGAGATGTCGCCTGGGGGGGGGGGGGGGGGTGAATAGGCATTTTTAAAATCTATTACGGATTTGGCTTGAAAGAATGCGGAAATAAACTATTTTCAATGACAAATCCTAAACATACAAGGATCAATTAAGTGCACCACCAACTTAAGCTAACACAAGATGGGCACAAGATATATCACACAAGTGATAAACAATCTATATATAACTTCAACCTCGAAGGCTATCACAAGAAAATAAACTCAGGTACAGAAATAACCGAAGCATGTCGCGGAGAGGAAGATGTATCTCGATGTTCCCTTCCACGAAGAAAGGTAGTCACAGTTGGAGAGGTGCGGGTTACCACGAATGACGCCCGTCCGCCAAGAAGGCTCACCTTCTTCTCCAAGCCCTACACGAAGTAAGGGACTTTCCTTGTGGTTAGTTTTTCTCCACTCCGGAGATGGCAAGCTCCACAACCACTTCACAATCCCACGAAGGAGAATGTTGTTTTATGGTGATCCAAATTCATATAAAGATAAAGGCTAACTTCGAAGCGGAGCGGAGACCCGTCGCCGGAGGCTTGGGCCCAATCCACCACGGAGGCTGAATACATGACTATTGCTGAAGCAGTTAAAGAAACTGTTTGGTTGAAATGTTTGTTTGCTGAGCTTTCTAGAGATGATACTTGCATTAACCTGTTTTGTGACAGTCAGAGTGCTATTTACCTTACTAAGGATCAGATGTTCCATGAGAGAACAAACCACATTGATGTCAAATACCATTACAAACATGATGTTGTTGCACAAGGTAAGTTGAAGGTATGCAAGATAAGCAGTCATGATAATCCTGGTGATATGATGACTAAGCCAGTTCCTGTTGCTAAGTTTGAGCTATGCTCAGGCTTAGTTGGTATCACTGTCTAACCCAAGAGACTATTTGGCACCGAAAGTGTTATCTTTGTTGTTTCAGGGTGACGGTTCTCATTTATGCTACAAGATGGAATTTGTCTCAATGTGGAGTGTTATTTTACGGTGATCCAAATTCATATAAAGAAAAAGGCTAACTTCGAATCGGAGCCGCCGGAGGCTTGGGCCGAGTTGTAGATGTAAAAAAGATATCTAGCTTGATTTTTATAATAACATTTATGTGATTATTTATCCAAGCAAAGTCACTAGAGACAAAAATCTTATCACCATAATGACAAGGTGGGTTTAGTGTATATGCGATTTACTTGTTCCCTCAAAGTTAAAACGGATGTCATAATATAGTTTGGCATCAAAGATAGCGATACAAAAACTTGATATGGCTTTTGTTTTTTGTTATGTATAACTGTACTTATAACACAGGGATCTTTATTACTCACATGATGATAGTTCATTTGATTCACGTTTATTGGGTAACATGCTTGATAGTTTGTCAGCTTGTTTATTTCTTAAATGTTGTATTGTATGATCTACAATCTCCAGTCTATATAGTATGAAATATATTGTACGATGAATCTAATAAAACTATTTTTTTCTTCTAGTTGTCGATATATATTTCTACGCACTCTCTCCCAATTTTTTTAAACGAATGGGGTAGGGGAAACCCCTACAGCGGATTGTTTTTAAATAATAAGGATCCAAATATGTGTATCTGAGAATTTGAACCTGGGTGGCTAGGTTGTATATCCACTTCAAGTGAGTTGGGCTCACTTCTTCCGCCCCGATTTAGTTGACACAAATTTGTCTCAATATGGATTACTATACACATTTTAGTGTGTAGATACATTATGAATGAGTCTACAACAAATAATACGGGGTGGAGAGTGAGTATAAACTTAGTTAAACTTGAAGTAGATTGACTTGGAAGTTGGAACAAACTTAGACCTTTCATTATTTTGAAAATGCGTGAATATGTATAGAATAATAGATAGGTAGACAGAGATGTGTAGGAAAAATGGGTATCTTCTTGATATAATATATACTTTCATCAAAATAGTGTAGAAAAAATATTTAGGAAGCCAGTTTTAAGGATTCTGCTGGAGACGAACAGTTTGTGATTGCTAAATCTTCTCTCACCTTCAAAAACCGCGTTTTAGGAGTCAAATTTGGGATTGATGGAGATGCTCTGACCCATGAACAATATTGCAACATTTATCCTATAACCGTGCATGCTAAAGTACCTTTCCAATTGATATATAACTTGCCAACCCAAATAAATCAGCATACACATTTCAATTGGGACATGCATATCAATCAATCAAGAGCACAACTATGTGTTGCCCAATCCAGTAATCCACAGAGGGCAGCTAATTACTCCTTTGCCACATGCAGAAATCTCGCGTCATTGCCCGACAAAATCACGGAAGACATTGACTTGCTTGCAGGGCCGGCTCTAGTATTTCAAAGGCCGGCGAACTTCGCCGATGGGCCCAAGAGAGAGAAAAAATTCGATCGATACAGAAACAGATACATATATTATAAAGTCATAAAAACTGATAATTCTTCATTAGAATCAAACATCTGATGTTTTTCTTGTCTTTGTTTCAAACAAGGATCATAGAAGCTACAATGCATAAAAAATATATAGAAATAACATGCTAGCAAACCTCTAGTAATCATGAGAAACGAGACTTTCATGCATTTTTTGACGCAAAATCATGTATGACACTGTCAAGATCAATACTATCCAGCATATTCTTCTCGATGCAACACATGGCCAAACCATTCAGTCTTTCTTGGGACATTGTTGACCTCAAATAATTTTTCAATAGCTTCAATTTTGAGAAACTCCTTTCAGCCGATGCAATAGTCACAGGTACAGTCTGGAGGATACGATAAGCAATGGAGACATTTAGATAACAATCCGCAGCTCTAACAAACTCAAATATCTGATCCGCTAACATGAGTGTGTTTGGCAATGTCATCAGTAATACTTTTAATTCAGAAACAAAATCATCTAAATTAACATCTGCTGACTTACCATGAGTGAAAGTGTTGACAAAATTAGTGCAACATCTTCTTAGATCATTGTCACCCAAGGACTTCAGTTCTTTTGAGTTGAACAAGAAACCAAATATGCTACCAAATGACTTCTGTTCCTCAAATCTGTTAGTCGAGGAAGCAATTGCAACATCAATGATCACCAGAAAATATTTAACTCTAAATGATTCCACCTCAATAGATTGCGCTTCTTCATTCTGGTCATTTTCTTCACTGCCAATAATTTCATCAAATTGTCTTTTTCTGGTAATACGTCGCTTTACAGGAAATGAGGGTTGTACACCCATGTCAATGGCAATGGATCTTGCAATATCCAAACTAGTTGCAAAGCCTTCATTTCTGTACTTTTCAAAATATGAGATGTCACCTTCAATCTGTTTAAGAGTAACATCAATGCACACAAATTTAGACTGCAACTTCTTACTCACCATGTTAACAGTGAACAAAACGTCATGCCATATGACCATGCCAAGTAAAAAATTCAAATTTCTCAAGTGCACTAGCCAAAGATTTTGCGTCGCTCTTAGTCTTGGCATCATCAGTAGAAGTTCTCTTTAATTCCAATAATGCTTTTCTTAACTCGGGTGCTTGATATCTAATTGCATGAACACTCTTTATTCGACTCTCCCATCGAGTGTTACACAAAGATTTTACTGTCATTTTTGGAACATGATCAAGCAATAGCTGCCATCTCTTAGTAGAGCTTGAAAACAATATGTAAATTCTTTGCACAACACCAAAGAAAGTAATAGCTTTACCGCAAGATTTAGCCATATCGCTGAGGGTAAGATTCAGGCTGTGACAAGCACATGGCATGAACAATGCTCTCGGATTAGTTGCAAGTAATCTAGTCTTTACCCCTTGGTGTTTACCCTTCATGTTTGAACCATTGTCATACCCTTGTCCACGAATATCTTTAACATTGAAACCAACAGATTCAAGTGTATCTATTAGCACATTATAAGGTCCAAGTCCTGATGTATCATCCACCTTCAAGAAGTCCAGAAAAAACACCTCTATTTTCGTGGAGGTACTTGACATGTTTACACACCTCACAATTAGAGTCATTTGTTCTTGATGACTCACATCAGGGGTACAGTCTAAAATGACAGAGAAATATCTTGCATCCTTAATTATCCTCAAGAGAGAATTTTTAACACTGCGACCAAGAAGGGTAATTAGCTCATTCTGAATATTGTGGCCAAGATAATGATGATGAATTTCACTATTCTGGATGCGACGAACATGCTCTTGCATTACAGGATCAAACTCTGCCATCATTTCAATTACTCCCAAAAAGTTCCCATTGTTATCTTGATATAACTTCTCATTCGAGCCTCGAAATGCCAAACTGTATTTAGCAAGAAATTTACGAAATAGGCTTTCGCCCCGCTATATTAATATAGCAACCAACCGATACAACTGTGAAACCACTGCTGGGGCGAAACATCACACATCAAGCCCAAGAGAAACAAAAAGAAAGAGAAAGAGAAAACAAAGCCGACACCGACGGTTCGACGAAAACGGAGATGACTCTCAACCGTTGCGCCCTCCAAAGAATTTCCACCACGATCCAGCGATCCGAAACGCCGCGAACCAAGCAACACCTCCAAGGAGGAAAACGACGACCACGACGTTGTTGCCCGGACACATCCTAGGGTTTCCCCGGTCCGCAACGGGGGTGGGGAAGAGATACTCCCGACGCCCTTCAGGAAGGAAGGCGACAAGAAATTTAACAGCAGCAACAATTCTAATTAAAACTTGTCTCCATCGCTCCTTCTCCTTTTCAAGTTGCTTGGTGCCCTTCCTCCCGGGAAAAAGCATGCCAGGTACAGGAGCGGCACATGCTAGGTGTCGTGCAAGCAATTGGTTTGCCCGTGCCGTGCCCCTCTCGCCGCCGCTTCCCCTGAGCTCTTCTTTACGCCGCCGCCGCCGCTCGCTGCCGACGCGCGCCCCGAGCTATCTAAGTTGTAATTGAATCGGTCCGGCAATGGCGCTCGTGACGCGGAGTCCTCTGTCCATGCTGCGCGGGCTCTTGGCGGTCGCCGCGGCTGCCTTGTTTTTCTCCGGCGCCGCCGAGGCACGCGTCCTGCTCACCCTCGACGACTTCGGCGCCGTCGGCGACGGCATTGCCAACGACACTCAGGTACGGGGCACTGCTTCCCGATTGATCCGCGATCCCGTATTGATCGCCGTGATTTAGCTGCTCTGTTTTGGTATTGTTTTAGGCGTTCTTGGATGCGTGGACCGCCGCGTGCGGCTCCGAGGAGCAGGCCGTCCTCGCCGTGCCCGCCGCCAAGGCCTACCGGATCTGGCCCGTGCAGCTCACCGGCCCCTGCAAGAAGAAGCTCAAGCTGCTGGTACGTGCGTGCGTTCGATTGGTGTCGATTTCGCCGTCCTCGTTCTAGGTACGTTTGTCTGACGGTGGCGCTGGGCAGATTGCCGGCACGATCGTGGCGCCGGCGAGCCCCGACGAGTGGGCGGGCAGGGACCCGATGAAGTGGCTGTACATCTACGGCGTGGACGGCATGTCCGTGAGCGGCGGCGGCACCATCGACGGCGCCGGGCAGGAGTGGTGGGCGCGCTCCTGCAAGCGCAAGAAGACACAGGTACGCACACTATGTACAAGTCAACCACCAACCAACACTCACCTGTCTCAGCTCTGAAACTTCCAACCATGACACACGTATGCATCTCGCGTTCTTGCAGCCCTGCAACACGCGGCCTCCTCCCAGGGTGAGTCCACAGTCGACCATCTCCTCTGTTAAGCGGCGACGCCTCGATCACCGACGGCGAGGAGTGACGGCGTTCTTGTGAAGTTTTCAGGCGGTGCATTTCGAGGAGTGCAGGGGGGTGAGCGTGCAGGGGGTGACGCTGCAGAACGGGCAGCAGTTCCACCTGTCCTTCACGCGGTGCACCGACGTGAAGGCCAACTTCCTCCGGGTGGTGGCGCCGGCGGACAGCCCCAACACCGACGGCATCCACCTCAACGACACCTCCCACGTCCAGATCATGGATAATCTCATCTCCACAGGTACGTGTACTTACGCGGACGTTTCGTCGTCGTCGGAATCAGACGGTGACGTCTTAACAGCATGCATTCATGCTTGAACTGGGTCGATCAGGTTCAGCTGGCTGCTGCTTGTCTGAATTTTCTTCTGCAAGATAAGATCAAATCCGTCAAATGGCTTACCTGATAGAATCTGACCAAAGATATAGCAGCCTGGCTGCTTGGGGCATGAAAGATGTCAATATGTCATGACAGAGACGTAAACACGACGGTGATGTAGTACGCGTTGCATGTAGTTTGGTCCTAGATTGCTGCGGACTGTTAAACTTTTTTTTGCCTGAAAAAGAACTATACTAGTCAAATTCGTATGCTTCGTCGAAGAACACACGATTGATTCTCTCACCTTGTATAGTTGCCTTCTGATTACCAGGTGACGATTGCGTGTCAATGGTCGGCAACTGCTCTGACATCCGTGTAAGAGACATCTCGTGTGGGCCCGGCCATGGCATCAGGTAGTAACCGCTTCTTTACTCTTCACTGAAAAACTCAGCTACTTGGAATTAAGGATGCACTAACACGCATCACGTGTTCGTCAGCATCGGAAGCCTAGGCAAGAACCGGACCACTGATAGGGTCGAGAACGTGAGGGTGGACACCTGCTTGCTTACCAACACAACAAACGGCGTTCGGATCAAGAGCTGGCAGGTAACTTGGATCCCCACTCCGACAAGAACAAATCAGAAAAAACTTTGTTAAGTTATACAGCGTGTGCAAGCAACATCTGTCTGTTGTTGTTTCAGGGAGGAATGGGGTTTGTTCACGACCTGAGGTTCGAGAGCATCGTGATGAAGAACGTCTCCAACCCCATCATCATCGACCAGTACTACTGCGACCAGCCAACGCCATGCGCAAACCAGGTACTTGCGTTTACTGTTTGTTTGCCCATGAATCGTGTGACGCGGAGAACTGAAGCCTGAAGTTGTATCCCTACGTGCGCGCAGACGTCGGCAGTGGAGGTGCGCAAGGTGGAGTTCGTGGATGTTCGGGGCACGTCGGCGACGGCGCAGGCGATCAAGATCGCGTGCAGCGACACCGTGCCGTGCCGGGAGCTGGAGCTGAAGAACGTCAACCTGACGATGGAAGGTGGGGGCGGCGCGGCGTCGGCGTCATGCTACAAGGCGTTCGGCAAGGCCGTCGGCACCGTTGTCCCGGCTTCCTGCCTCGCGAAGCACGACTCGTGATAGCCGTGGAGTGATGTGGGGACTGTCTGTGTAGTCTACCAGCATTTTGAATATAGATTTGTGTAGTCTACCGGTGTTTTGAACATAGCTTGGTAAATGCTTCAGTGCATTTGACATGAATTGTATACATGCAACAAAGCTGTACCAAAATCCGTTTTGGTAAGTGTTAATCCATTGAGACTTCATGAGAAAGTGCAAGATGCAAAAGTTGTAGTACTTTCTAGATCACTGAAAACTTACATTCACTAAAATATCAGGAAAAGCTAGAACTGAACTATTTTCTTGCTAGTAGGTAAAATAGATTGTCAGTGAATCAGTGACACAACCATGACACAACCCTGCTTACCCTCTCCACACACTCACTGCTCTAGAATCGAATCAACATCTCCCTTCCCCCGTCCCACCTCGTCGGCCTGAATCCCACATGCAAACAATGTACATCTTGGTACCCAGCACCGTGTGCAATATGATCACCACGGCTCAGCAGATCCATCAAGTCCGTGTAGGTTAAACCATCGCTAAATGTCTGAAAATAAACTTGACCAACCGCTATTTCAATTCCTTGTAAAAAAATACTATTTGGAAGAGAAAACTCAGCGTCATGAGAGCATCTCTATCGGCGTTTTCAATAAAGTGTCCAACAACTATGCTGAACAAGTGCTATTGGGAGCACAGACACATGTTGTCGGGCTATTGGAAGCGGCTTCCAACGATGCTATTAAGCGAAACTGTGAAACTTGGCGTTTTTGGGGAGTGTGGAAGAGCCAGCCCTCACTGGCTGACGTTCCAGCCGTGTTCCAGTCGTGTGGCAGACACATCACCGGCGGCATGGGGAGCCGGTACTTGTAGACAACCGCCGCCTCGTCCTTTTCGAGGCATCACTTGTAGGGGTTGCGGCCACCGCCGCTGCACCGCTGCTGCCACCGTGTTTGTAGTTGTTCGCCATTGCCGCGCGAGAGAGGACGGGAGAGAGGGGCGAGAGGAGAGGGATTGTGGTTGTGGCAAAGAGATGTGAAGGAGCAGCGCGAAGGGGCGGCGCGAAAGTGCGGGAACACGACGTGTGTGGGCGGGAAGGCGATGACGGTTCCCAATTCGCCATTCCGTCGAAGCCGCGCCCGCGCCTTTGGGAGGCGAATCGCGACACGTCTCGGCGTGTCAGTCTACCGCTGCCTTTAATTAGGGAGACCTGCCATCATCCGCCCACAATAAATTATGCTGACCGTGATTGAGTCGCTGACACGCCAGGCCCGCCTATGTATCCGACGTGGCGTCGGTTGCCGCGACTTCCAGCACTCCCACTTCCCCGTATGGACCGGGCGTGAAGCGGGGTTGCCGATCGCGCTATTGGGCCCGTCCGGCAACTTTATCGCTATTGGGACTCCCGCTGAGAGTTTTTTCGTGCCGCGAGCCCAATGACGCTGCCTGGAGCGCCGGCGTAGATGCTCTGATCCAAGGATCACGGACAATGTCTTAATCTGACACTCTAACATATGTTTAAGCAACTATGAGCATGCATCCCTATACAAAATTAGTTTTTCGCCAGTTTTCATCTATTAGCTTTTTATCTAAAACCCTTCGGCACCACCTTGTTCTTCTTTTACATCCTACTACCTCCATCACCAAATAAATGGCATATACATTGATTAAAAAATTCAATGCATTTTAAGTTCGACCAAATATATAGAAGGAAAATACAACCACAATATTAAAAAATGCATTACAAAAATATATCTTATGGTTGATCTATCTTTATTTATTTGATATTGTTTATCTTCATAATTTCCCATATCTACTTGTTCAAACTTGGAAAATCATTAACTGCCTTTTTTCCTAATTTATAATCCATGTTTTGGGAATGGATGGAGTATGATGTTTGTGCGACCAACTGCATCCAACAATTTTATATTGTCGCCTTATTCCTTTCGGGGAGTTAGTGATTCCGATACAACATTCAACATTAGTGGTGCAATGTGCACGCCAACTAAAATAATCTATTATATTATTTTGTTCCTATGAATATTTGAATATGTTTTGTAAATTTTTAAATTTGTCAAAATATTAAAAACGATTTTGTGACATGTTGTAGTTTTTCACAAACAAACTAAAACTTCGAAAAATACAATTTCATTTCATTGAACAAGGTTAGATATGATATTTTTTTATTTTAGTCATAGCTGACCTAATGTCCCTCGAAACTTATCTTCTATGTCATGAATTGTGTTTTTTCTATTATTATTCTATTGGATAAGGAAACAAGCTCTATTTTCAAATAATTTCTCCGCCGCAAAAAAAAAAACAACACTCTTAGAGGATGAACTAGGAATAGCTCTTTCAGAGGATTATCTAGGAAAAAACAACATGTAGAGTTGCAGTAGTTAGTGAAAACATCCTGCAATAATCTAGGACGTTTTGTTTGCAATCCATTCTAGCGCTTATCACATGGGGTGCAGATACATTAAAAGGGTACACTCTATGGTTTGCTTATTTATATAGTTTTCTTATTATTGTGGGACCTAACCTACATAAATGTGTTAAGATATTTCTTTGGCCTTCATAAATTCAAGAACCCTCTATGACTATATTTTCTAAGAATACAGTCATATATAACCATCCCGATGGCCCTCTCGCACCAACCTATTTTCGTTGACTAAGAGAACTTGCCTGTGGTAGGATGGTTATGAGGGTGGTTGTACCCCAGCCCAACAGAGTTCAAACCCCAGGTTTGACGCTGGTGTTTCTCATTTAGGCGGAATATTATTCAGTAGGAGGCGACGTTCCCGTTGATAACGAGGTGCCCGTGGTGATTTCGTCAATCTCAAGACCTGATTCGCCGGCTCAGTCTATGGGAGATGCTTATAGGGGTAGGATGTACGTACATGCGTTCATAGGGGTGAGTGTATTCACGTGTATGTGAGCATCTGCGTTGTACTGTGTTTCGCAAAAAGTAATTTTTGTTGACTAATTTGATCCCTAATCTTTCAATCTTCCCATTGACCACTTGCATTTAGCTACAATGAGAAAGCTTCTTTGAGATCACACATGCAACCATGACACAACCCCGATCACCCTCTCTCCACACAAACCACTATAGAATCGAATCAACATCTCCCTTCCCCCGTCCCACCTCCTCGACCTGATTCACTATAGAATCGAATACTCTAGACTTAAACCATTTTTTAGCTTGTGTTACGTGACAGAGGACCCTTGTATGATCGTGTCATCGTCATGGATGCTGCCCAATTTCCCATTGCATTGCATGATTCGTAGATCACGATGCCCGTGTCAGGTAGATCTCTTTGTCAACCAGCTGAAATTTAATGTGGAGATCGCCGGCAGAAGAATATCATCGTTAGTTCATTCCCGCATAGGAGCACATGATTCAGAACTTCAGGCTCACTTAGATACTTGGATTGCAAGAGATGGATGGATCGTGCAAGCGACTTCCCAGATCCGGAGCAGCAGCCCGCGCGATCGTGCAACGCCGTGCCTGCAGCCTGCACTTCGCGCACGTGCTCCCTTGTCCTCCACCGATCCGAGCTGCCCCTCGCTTATTACTGAACTGAACTTGTGCTGTGCTTCCGTGACCGCGCAGTGGCAGTGTGCGTACGTCACACCCACACCGAGCTAGTAGGCAGCAAGGCTAAGCTGGACAGTGCGTACGCGTGCATGGCGCTTCGTGCAAGGACGCCGCTCCTCCTGGCGGCTCTCGCCGGCGCCGTCGTCGCAATCCTCCTGTCAGGCGCAGCAGAGGCACGCGTCCTCCTCTCGCTCGACGACTTCGGCGCCGTCGGGGACGGCATTGCCAACGACACCCAGGTACGCATCGCAATGTCGCTCGTTGCGCATTGTACTCGCCTAAGCTGTAGCTGCGCCGGCGGCCGCCACGGGATTCAGAGTTCTGATCGAGGCCGCGTGCGCTACCGGCAGGTTCCGTATTTCCGTTGACTCTCTGTTTCCCTCTTGTTTCTTCAGGCACTCGTCGACGCGTGGAAGGCGGCGTGCGCCACCGGCGACAAGACCTACCTTAACGTGCCCGCCGGCAACTCCTACCAGATCTGGCCCGTCACGCTCGCCGGCCCCTGCCGCGACGAGATCAAGCTCCTGGTAACCCTACCACCACTCATTTCATTTTCTTTACTCTGTCACGCCACAGTCAAAGTTCACTACAAATCGTGCCTCACGGTCCATTCGTCAGATTTCTGGCAACATCATCGCGCCGGAGAGCCCGGACGAGTGGCGTGACGTCGACCGTGGCAAGTGGCTTCATTTCTCCGGCGTGAGGCACCTGGCGCTGAGCGGCGGCGGCATCATCGACGGCAGGGGCCAGCAGTGGTGGGCGCGGTCCTGGGACAACTGCACCTCCAGCGATCAACAAGACGCTCCCAAGATGCTGCACTTCGAGGATTGCCAGGACATCACCGTAAAAGGCATCACGGTGCAGAACGGCCAGCGGGAGCACCTGGTCTTCACCCGGTGCTCCGACGTCGAGGCCAACTACCTGCGGGTGACCTCGCCGGAGCACAGCCCCGGCACCGTCGGCGTCCTTCTCGTTAGCTCCGTGAATGTCCACATCATGGATGACCTGTTCTCCGTAGGTACGTACGTGAATCATATACATCCATTTCTGAACTGAGTTTCCTGCGATTTTGCTGCTGTTCTTAGCTGCTCTCTCTGTCTGTCATGTTCAGGTGGCGACTGCGTGTCGATTGTGGGCAATTGCACCGATGTCCGGCTGAGAGCTATCTCGTGCGGATCTGGACACGGTATCAGGTAAACATATACATATATCATTGTGATAGTAGAATTTTTCATGATATATTAATGTACGTCTTCTTCTTCATCGTAGTATTGGAGGCTTGGGCGAGAACGGAAGTCTTCACAAGATAGAGAAGATCAAGACGGACACCATGTTCATCTCCAACACCAAATACGGTGTGCGCATCAAGACCTATGAGGTAAGAACAGGCAATGCCCAATTATTACTCTGCATCTACGAAACAGCAACGACACACACTGAACATAACCTGTTTTGTGTTGTTATTACTTACTGTATCACTATTCAGGGAGGCTGCGGTACCGCGCGCAAGGTGAAGTTTGCGCAGATCTTGATGAGGAACGTGTCCAACCCCATCATCATCGACCAGCACTACTCCGCCTCCAACCGGGGAACTCCGGTAAACTCTCCGGCTCTACAAACACGAACAGCAGAACATCGCGACTCTGAATTTATGTTGGAAAATTTTGTGCAGAACGCGAGCGCAGTGGCCGTGGAGAAGATCAATTACATCGACATCACGGGGACTTCCGCGACGGAGCAGGCAGTGACCTTTGCGTGCAGCGACGCCATGCCGTGCACTCGTCTATCGCTGACGGGGGTGAACCTGACAAAGAACGGCGGCGGGAGCACGTCTGCCTACTGCTATCAGGCGTTTGGGAAGATCGTTGGGGATGTCGTCCCGGAGTCGTGCCTCGGCGAGGCGGCTGCTCCTCGTGTTATTGGTCCTGCTGCCACTGACAACGACGACGACGATGATGATGATGGTGATGACGACGACGACGACGACGACGACGATGATGATGATGATGATGATGATGATGACCACAATGATGACCATTAGTGAACTTGCTCAAAAAAATTCAGGAGTTGCCAAACTTGTGATCGATAATGTGATGTGAACCGCGATTCAGCTAAAGAAGTCATCGTTTGTATGCGAATCTGTGGTTTTTTTTAGAACTCTTATTTTTCGGAGGTAGGTGCTTCTCTTGTTTCCTAGTTGTAGTTCAAGACCCGCCAAAGTGGCAATTCTGGTTTGTCGCGTCTAGCTTTTAACAGCATAAATCTGTTGTATCCTCCAACTAGTACTATCAGCTAAGCTATCTACATTCAAGCCATGGAGGTAGATACAAAATTTTCCAAACCATCCATAAACGAATAGTTGCATAAAGTAAAAAACAAAGAGTTCCATATTCGATATCATCACCATTACCACTATCACCGCTAATATAAAAAGGCACATAGCTAGTGCCAGATCCGAATCATTTTCACCCTTTATATGCATAGACCTGACGCCTAAAATGCTTCCAATGTTGTATGATGTGCCACGCCAAACAAAGGGAAAAACGTGGTTGACAATCCCCTAATCCCGTATGATCTCCTAAAATAATTCCCCGACCCTATACGCATGCATCTGCGCGATCACCGGAATATCCTCAGACCGTTCTCACGCATCGTCCTCTCTCGTTGTCTCGCCGGGTTGATCGTACATCATTGTTCCTTGATCAGAAATGGAGACCGTGGCCGTCGATCGCCGTCCTCGCCTAAGCCCGACATGGTTTTCCACTAGCATCGAGGTCTGCTGCCACCGATACCCGATCCAGCTTCACCGCCTTCCTCTTAGCTGGAACTCCATCCGCCGCCGGCGAGGACAACGGGGATGCAGCCGAGGATGACGGTCGGGACGGCGCACGCCAATGACGAGGACGTGACTGAGACTACAGAAATATCATTTTGTTGTTCACTAAGGTGGGCACGAATAGAATTGTGGAGGTCGCACAAAAGGTGATCAGACCTACGCAAACGACTTTCATGCCCAGGAGGCATATTTTAGAAGGGGTGTTAATTCTTCATGAGACAATCCATGAACTTCATAGGAAGAAAATGGATGGTGTCCTATTAAAAATTGATTTCGAAAAAGCATATGATAAGGTAAAGTGGCTTTTTTTGCAACAAGTGTTGAGAATGAAAGGTTTTTATCCAAAATGGTGTCAATGGGTACAACAGTTTGTTACCCGAGGGAGTGTAGGTATAAAGGTAAATGATGACCTTGGACACTATTTTCAAACACGTAAAGGTCTGAGGCAGGGAGACCCGTTATCGCCAATTTTGTTCAATATTGTAGCGGACATGTTGGCCATTATTATTGCTCGTGCTAAGGAAGATGGGCAAGTTGAGGGTCTTATACCTCACCTAATAGATGGGGGGGTATCGATCTTACAATATGCTGATGACACTATTATTTTCATGGAACACGATTTTGACAAAGCCTTGAACATGAAACTCATCTTGTGTATATTTGAACAATTATCAGGCTTAAAGATTAATTTCCATAAAAGTGATTTTTTTTTGCTTTGGGAAAGCTAAGGAAGTAGAAGAGCAATACATGACTCTCTTTGGATGTGAGTCTGGATCGTACCCGTTTAGGTACTTGGGTATACCAATTCACTTCCGAAAATTGAAAAATAGTGAATGGAAAATGATAGAGGATCGTTTTGAGAAAAAACTTGCAAGTTGGGTGGGCAAACTGTTGTCCTACGGGGACAGATTAATCTTGATCAATTCGGTTCTGTCAAGCCTACCAATGTTCATGTTTTCCTTCTTTGAAGTACCCATAGGGGTACGCAAGAGGATGTACTATTTTCTATCTAGGTTTTTTTTGGCAAAGCGATGGCCATAAAAGAAAGTACAGACTTACTAAATGGAACATAATTTGTAGACCAAAAGACCAAGGGGGCTAGGGATTGAGGTTCTAGATATTAAAAATACATGTTTATTAAGCAAGTGGCTTTTAAAAATTAGGTGAGGAGGATGGTGTGTGGAACCAGCTGATTCATAATAAATATCTGCATTCCAAATCTCTATCCCAAGTGAAGGTTAAAGCAACCGACTCTCCTTTTTGGAAGGGCCTCATGAAAATTAAAGGTGAGTTATTCAAATGTGTTTCGTTCACTGTTGGGAATGGTGAAAAAACTAGATTCTAGGAAGATACATGGCTAGGGGATGAGCCCCTGTCTAGTCAATATCCTCCCCCTTTATAACATTGTCCAGCGAAAATAAGTTTCGATTGCTACAGTGTTGTCTCAAGCGCCTCCGTTAAACATAGGTTTTAGGAGAGGGTTAACGGGAAACAAATGGACAAGATGGCTTCATCTTGTCAACCGGTTAATGGATGTCCAGCTGACAGGCCAACCGGACGTTTTCTTTTGGAGACTAACTAATACAGGGATCTTCACAGTAAAGTCCATGTATCTCGATTTTATGAGTGATCATACAGTTTTTCTCCGTAAATATATTTGGAAAATGAAAGTGCCACTAAAGATAAAGATTTTTATGTGGTTCTTGTATCGTAAGGTTATTTTAACCAAGGATAATCTTGCAAAACGTAATTGGAATGGGTGTAAAAAATGTTGCTTTTGTGATCAAGATGAAACAATTCATCGTTTATTTATATCTTGTCCTTTTGTGAAGTTGATTTGGCGTATTCTGCACATGGCTCTTAACATTTATCCCCCAACGAGTATTAATAATATTTTTGGTAATTGGCTAAGGGGAGTTCCTAAAAAAAGAAAAAGGCCAAATCCGAGTTGGAGTTTGTGCTTTACTTTGGGCCATTTGGAATATAAGAAATGATTATATCTTTAACAGAGGAAAAACAACGTATTTTATGCAGGTAATGCCGATGGCCACCAACTGGATCCGTATGTGGTCCTTCCTACAGTCAACGGAGAAGCGCGACGAAATGGCTTTTGGGTGCAACCGGCTGGAATCGGTCGCGCGGGATTTATACAACCAGTTCAGCTGGCATTCTGATAAGAGGATAACATGTTGATGCAGAGACATTCCATAGTGTCTTTATTTTTTTAGATGGTTGATCCATGTGGCAACTTTGAGTGACTCATGATGTAATCTTTTGTAACGAATGCTAAACTTTAATAAATCAATAAAAGCCAAATGCATCAATCAATGCAGAGGCTGGGGCTTCCCTTTTCTAAAAAAAAAACTAAATGTTTCTAGTCGTGACTATGACCCGGTGCAGCTCCTTGGGAACGAGACTTCATGTGGCAACGCCATGTCCATTCAAGATTGGAGATCCTATAGCAAGGTGGTTATTTGTTGCAGTTCTTTTTATCATTCGTTTTCCTATTTCAGTCTCTATAAGATTGTCATGCATGCTGGAGTTTACAGGGATGCGGTATTGCTGGGAATTCAGGGAATAACTACATGACACCAGTCATACTCACTAATCAAGGTTACTCGAAAACCAGCTCTTCTCATTGCATCCACGTACCAAAAACCAAATGAACCATTCTTGACTTTCCGTACAGGTTAACAACCTCTCCAAATTTACACAAAACGTTCATCCATATATTGCAGCAATAATTTTGAACTTCATGACATCTAATCATTATCCTAATGTTAGATCAACACCTCACCGCTTTCATAAAATATAAAGCTAATCATGCCCACTCAGCCTCCATGTATCGATGAAGGACCAATCGAAACCAAAACTTAGAAATAATTGTCTCGTTTATGTGTCCAACTCTTTTTCCATGACGGCCCATACTATCAAATTTATCCAAAAGATAAACTTCAATTGTATGTCCCCATACAATTCTTGGTGCCACCATAAGTAACAAAATCGCCTAGATCATTGATCATCCTCGTAAAACTATACCAACACAAGAAACTTATAAATCAAGAAATCCACTGATACTCCAACAATCTGTATCTTTTCTGATTCCACAAAACTTAATACACATGACTTCCAATTTATCTTATCCAAGTCTACGAACCATTTATATATAATATTATATATTACTCAAATCTACCAATTACAAAAATATCCTCCAAGACAACTAACATGTATCTAGACTTGGAATTCAAAATAAATATTATCATTTCTACCTGGCTTACCAACAGGATTAGTCGTCTGGTTATACTACTGAAATGCTCTATAATCGAATGACAACATTTTTTTCTCGTATCCAACAACAAATTCTACTCTTTTAGCATTGAACTTGATTTATTTTAGTATATTAATCATGGAAACTACAATGGTTATTTATACTAATTTTTTTTACTTCTTTATAGCTTATCATTTATGAAGTCTTTTTTATATAACGTCTATTGATAATTGTAATGTTACATTTTTTTGGTTGTTAACAACACCAACCACATAATTGTGTTGATAACATCAAAATATATACAGTGGAAACACATATCCTTACAATACACCATTCCAAAAGTAGAACTCTACTTTGAAGTATGTTTTTATTAATACTACCAAAACATGCCCGTGCCTTGCATCGGGATTAAAAAAGCACACTTTCTTAACCTAATGGTTCTAGACCACATTTGGTTGCATCACTCTAATATTCTCCCTCTCATAAATATAAAAAAAGTGCATGTATGAAGTGCTACACTTCAACATAAGGAAAATAAAAGGAGTTATATGCATAGAGCACTGCTTATATCTAACATGTTAATTGTCATCGTACATAATTGGTTAATTTAAATATCTAAATTACCATCCCGGTTAATGCACCAAGTGTAAGGAGCCATTACCTCATCGGTTGACATATTGATATCCTAAAATCACAAGGACCGCACATGTATGTACACCAAACTAAAGAAATTTGATGAATGAGGGATTGAGGTTTAATGCCTTGCTTGCACGTGAGACCTATAAAGCTTAAAGTACAAATCAATTTTATTTGATTCAAAAGGAAACATAATATGCAAGTTTGTAAGTACCACGCAAAAAAAAATTCTTGCAAAGAATAATATTCCCGAAGAAACATGTGTGTGCTGATGACGCAGCCTATGCGGAACGGGGAAGTCGCTGCCGCAGCCGTTGCTGGCTCCGATGGGATGGTCTCCGGGACCACTTTCAGGGCGGTGGCTTGCTCCGGCAGGATTAGATCAAGGATGTCATTGTCGTTGCCAGCGGCGAGGCAGCGTACGTGTGCTGCCGAGGCTATGAGATTGGGAGAGGGTTGCGGCCCGCTAGAGTATATACGCGCCAATTTGCATGAGGCTTCTTACGTGCCCGGAATGGATGCCGACTCGATCGATGGAGAACTTGTACACGGCTGGATCATGCATGCTTTTGCTGGTTGGTTTCGAAATAGTCTGGCCCATACGTGAATATCGTAGTGCCCTAGGACCTAGAACATATGTCATGTTGGGCCTGTTAATCTGCTCCCTTGTTTACGTGAGAACGGAAAATTGAGGACAGCCTTTTAGTACCACCTTGGCTAGTTCGTTCGCATTGCACAAAGGGACAACGACGACGTACGAAACAAACGTACGAAAATTGGGAGGAAGGAAGAAACGTTCCTCCCTTTATTATTATTAGGTAGGTATAGATTTCATATTGGAATTTTTTAATGAAGTAAGTTCATCTGTAGCAAGGGTCATGTTCATAACTACCCTAAAATGCATTCATGTACTTAATAATTTGAACCACTTAGATGTACCATGATAGAGGATACTATAATATACTGGCCCAACAAATATCCTTATTGTGTCTTGTAGAGTAAGATATTCCAGCTTAGTTGTAACTAATATAAAATTCTTGAGTGCATGAGACGTCAAAAGTTGTTCGTCCTCACATCTCCTCTCATTGCTCCCGTCAATTGGAATTATTCATTTCTTCGTTATTTTGTGGTCAATCTTTTTTCTTTACATTGTATGATTTATAATAGGTCAACATGTGTTCTTAAACCATGATAATAAGAATATCATTTTTAACATGCATAACAAAGCCATGCAAGATCATAGAATCCACGGAACAATACATACCTAGCTTGTTCGCATGAGGAAGGTCTTCAGTCGATCTTTAGGTTATTAGGGCATTGGTGGGTAATTTTTCTGACTTTCGGTTTCTCGCTAACTCTTGACCAAAGATTACAGATCTAACGATTAGAATGATTTAGATGCTTTTAATTATCATGTGATGGCCCTTGACGTAGTTACCTGCGTCAAAATAATATGGGTTAGGTTGAGACTCCAAGTGCAGAGTGTATAGTATAGGAAAGACGGTTTTCCCCACGAGGGGTGACTCGAGGGTTTAATATCGAACTCTCGGGGAATCAGTAGTGAAAGATTTATCTTCTTATCCTTCTCTTGAAAATCTACAAAACAAAGTAAATTGTTTTGGCCCTCAACCTCACCAAGTGGTTGTCAAGCACAAGGTGTGAGAATGATATCAAAATAAAATGAATGCAAAATAGTAAATAAATATGCAATGATGATAAATAAATATGCAAGGATGGTGGAAACAATGATGGATAATATTTTTGGGTTTTGTATTGTGAATGCAAGATGTAAAAGTGTTTTTGTATTCTCGGATTTTTAAATGGCAGAAAATGTAAAGTGGATAAAAGTTGTTGGAAAGGTGTTTCTTATGATTAAAAATGGACCGGGGCTCATGGTTTCACAAATGCACTCTCTCTTTAATAAAGTGGTAGACAATGGAACACTAGAATTAACATATGAGATTGCAACAAAAAGGTTTCATGACAAGTTACTAATTATATGGGCATCACGTCCTAACATAGAGATCTTTTGTTTATTAATCTCTCTTATACTCCACCAAGATGCGAACTAAATCATAACACCTTAGTAATTAAGATAAATCAGAGCATAGCATTAAGTTTCATGACATGAAGTTAAAATAAGAACATGCTAGATCTAGTCATGGAGTAGTGGCAATGGTCACACCCACATCTCCGGTAGCAAGGTATTTTTCTTTATCCCTAGTGAGGCAACAAAGTAAGGTAAAACAACAAAGTGGATCACGGAACTTTCTCTCACGTTCACCGCACTAGCCACCCCCCGTTACTCCAACTAATGCACACGTTCCCCCTCACACGCTCTCATACACATGATTGATCAAAACAAGTAAACAAGAACGGGGTACATAATATGCATCTACTTTCATAACTGAAACAAAACTATTGCAATCTCAAACATATATTAACTCATATAAAGATCCACCACAAAGGTATTACATAGATGACCGTAATCATGTTCAGCAGCTCATACGGTACTAATTAGTGAAGCTCAAGAGAGGAGAGATACATAAGTTACTTCCACAAACCCATAGTCCAGGGGTGGACTACTCCCTCTTCATCATGGAGACGGTGGAGAAGTCATTGGACAAGATGGAGACCACGCCGGCAGCGCCCCGCCGGAGTTTTCCCCCTCCAATCTGCAACTCCAGGTCTATGTTTCGTGATTTCTGTGTTTCTGCGGCGCTCCTTTCCGAAGTGCGTCGGGACTATTTTTATAGTCGTTTTTAGGTCAAGACGGAGGCTCGGGAAAAAAGATCGACGGCAACGGAGCCACGAGGGCCCAGATGGTGGGTCCCACGTGGCCAGATTCCTTGGCCGCGTGGGCCACCCTCTTCTGGCCCTCGGGCCTCCGCTTGTTCGCTTCCTTCGCTCGCACGCTTTGTTCCTTCCAAAAACCGATGCTCGTAAATTTCCAGGTCATTTGGACGTCGTTTGGGTCCCTGAAACATCAAAATATAGAAAATAGGGTTTTCTGCCTGTGCAGGGTTAATTCCAAAAAAATAGGGAAATAATGAAATATTCCCAAAATCAATATAAAACAATGATATAACCCTCATATGATGCAAATATGATTGAAATATAAGTAATATAATGTAAAGTTCATGTATGCATTTTACATGCATCATCATGGTGTCTCGATTTTGGACCCATGTATGTTGCTTTTAATACACAATAGATTAAAATATAACAAAAAAGTCATAGAAATCACGAAATTAATTTATCGCATGAAGATAATACACATCTGTAATGCGACAAATATTCAGACCCAATTTTGATTTTGAAATTCATAAGAAAAATGCATATTTGTAAATAGTCTCAAAATTAATTTTGGACTAAGTAGGTATCTTGTCGGGTGAGTGTTTCACTTGGTTTGTAAAAGAATGTCGTCTTTAAAGGTTGTAAATGATCTTGATACTCAACAGGAGTTTAGGTGACAATCTGTCACCAATGAGTGATAACCACTAAATTGTCTCAGTAAGTACTGATGTCTACGCACGCTTCTATTCTTGTAGACAGTGTTGGGCCTCCAAGAGCAGAGGTTTGTAGAACAGCAGCAAGTTTCCCTTAAGTGAATCACCCAATGTTTATCGAACTCAGGGAGGTAGAGGTCAAAGATATCCCTCTTAAGCAACCCTGCAATTAAGATACAAGAAGTCTCTTGTGTCCCCAACACACCCAATACACTTGTCAGATGTATAGGTGCACTAGTTCGGCGAAGAGATAGTGAAATACAAATAATATGGATGATTATAAGTAGCAATTGCAATCTGGAATAAAAATGGCAGCAAGCAAACATGTAGCAGGACTTGTTATAAACGGTGTTTCAATGCTTAGAAACAAGGCCTAGGGATCATACTTTCACTAGTGGACACTCTCAACAATGATCTCATAACTGAATAAATAAAAGCTACTCTTAAACACTCTCTTGTTGGATAACAAGCACCATTCATTGTGTAGGGCTACAAAAGCACACCTCAAGCAGAAGTAAACAAGCGCCACAACGTCATAAAGGAGTCACACACGGTGCACACTGTCACCTTTACACCGTGGAGAGTACCGGAGTTCATATTAAAGTAACCTATAGAGTGCTTAATAGATAAAGAGTAACATCTACATATTCAACTAGATTAGCACAACTGAACACAAGTAAATACTACTCGGGATTATTCTCCTTCTTGATGAAGCAAGAGTACTATGCGTAGGGCTGCAAGAGCACACCTCAAAGTCTGAGTAAACAAACACCACAATTCCCAAGAATAAGCCATGATAAATATCTAAATTATTCATAGAGTCACACAAGTACCCACACTGTCACCTTGATACCGTGTTGTCACAATGACTCCAGAAACTAGACAAAATCACTTGAGTAGCATAAACATTATTAATTATTCAGCGATACTAGCAATACACACGATCACATAAAGATCACACCATGGGAGAGAGAGATGAACCACATAGCTACCGGTAGAGCCCTCAGCCTCGGGAGAGAACTACTCCCTCCTCATCATGGGAGTCAGCAGCGGCGATGAAGATGGCGGTGGTGTCGATGGAGATGACTCCGGGGGCAATTCCCCGTCCCGGCAGCGTGCCGGAACAGAGACTTCTGTCCCCCGAAACTTGTCGTTGATGGCGGCGGCGCTGCGGAACTCTTCTGGAAATATGACTTCATGTTTTAGGGTTTTCGCGTCTGAGGCAATATATAGGCGAAGGGGCGATGTCGGCGGAGGTCCTAGGCTCCCTCCTCACCTCCCGGCGCGCCTGTGGGCCCAGCCGCGCGAGCAGGTGGTTTGGAGGCCGTGGGCCTCCCCCTGGCTTGCCCTTCTGGCTCCGTGTGTCCCTCGGAAAAATAGGAGGTTTGGCTTTTGTTTCGTCGAATTCCGAGAATATTGCCCGAACAGCTTTTCTGAAACCAAAAACAGCAGAAAACAGGGAACTGGCACTGTGGCATCTTGTTAATAGGTTAGTCCCAGAAAATGCATAAAAGTGATATGAAGTGTATATAAAACATGTAGCAAATGGTATAATATAAGCATGGAACATCAGAAATTATGGATACGTTGGAGACGTATCAAGCATCCCCAAGCTTAGTTCTACTCGTCCTCGAGTAGGTAAAACGATAACAACAAATAATTTCTGAGGAGACATGCTTTCACACAATCTTGATCAATATATTGCAAGGCTCATGTCATGAATGAAGTGACTCAAAGCAATGGTCTATAGTTTGCTAACAAATAGATAAAGAGTAAACAATGAATCATATAAGCAAAAACTTTTCATGAATAGTACTTTCAAGACAAGCATCAAAAAGTTTTGCATAAGAGGTAACTCATAAAGCAATAGATTCAAAGTAAAAGGCATTGAAGCAACACAAAGGATGATTAAGTTTCAGCAATTGCTTTCAACTTGTAACATGTATATCTCATGGATAGTTGTCAACATAAAGCAATATAACAAGTGCAATAAGTAAACATGTAAGAATCAATGCACACAAAGTTGACACTAGTGTTTGCTTCTAAGATAGAAAGGAGTAGGTAAACTGACTCAACATAAAGTAAAAGATAGGCCCTTCGCAGAGGGAAGCAGGGATTAAATCATGTGCTAGAGCTTTTTAAGTTTTCGAAAGCATATAGAGAGCACAAAATAAGTATTTGAGAGGTGTTTGTTGTTGTCAACGAATGGTAGTGGGCACTCTAACCCCCTTGTCAACCAGACTTTCAAGAGCGGCTCCCATGAAGGACGTTATCTCTACCAGCAAGGTAGATCATCCCTCTTCTCTTTTGTTTACACATGTATTTTAGTTTCTTTATAGATGACACTCCTCCCAACCTTTTGCTTACACAAGCCATGGCTAACCGAATCCTCGGGTGCCTTCCAACATTCACATACCATGGAGGAGTGTCTATTTGCAAATTAAGTTGCTTACTGATAAATCAGGGCAAAACATGTGAAGAGAATTATTAATGAAAGTTGTAATTAATTGGGGCTGGGCACCCCGTTGCCAGCTCTTTTTGCAAATTATTGGATAAGCGGATGTATATGCCACTAGTCCATTGGTGAAAGTCTGTCAGAAGTAAATGACAAGATTGAAAGATAAAACACCACATACTTCCTCATGAGCTATAAAACATTGACACAAATAAGGAGTAATAAAGTTTTGAATAGTTTAAAGGTAGCACATGAAATATTTACTTGGAATGGCAGGAAATACCACATAGTAGGTAGGTATGGTGGACACAAATGGCATGGGTTTTGGCTCAAGTTTTGGATGCACGAGAAGCATTCCCTCTCAGTACAGAGTTTAGGCTAGCAAGGTTGTTTGAAGCAAACACAAGTATAAACCGGTACAGCAAGAATCACATAAAAACATATTGCAAGTATTATAAGACTCTACACTGTCTTCCTTGTTGCTCAAACATTTTACCAGAAAATATCTAGACCTTAGAGAGAACAAATATGCATCCCAAGTCTCAACAAGCTCTACGGTAGTTCTCCACTACTAGGCTTTAACTACATGATGCAAGAGCTTAAACATGATCTACTTGAGAGCTCAAAACAATTGCAAAGCATCAAATCGAAACAAGACAATGATCTACAAGAATGCATATGTCTTTTCCAATACCAACTACTACATGTAGCATTTTCTTTCTTCCAAACAAACACCAATCAATTTATTTAAACATAAACTCTCCAAATGATAATATAATGCAGCAAGAGAGTATTTATAAACAAGTGCTAACAGCTCGAAGAGATGCATGAAAAACAGGAGCTAAAAGCACTGCAGTAGCTAGTTAAGAATACTCAACAAATATAAGTGAAGAACATGAGTATTCACATGAAAAAGCGGAGCGTGTCTCTCTCCCACACAAGGATTGCTAGGATCCGAATTTATTCAAACAAAAACAAAAATAAAAGCACACAGACGCTCCAAGTAAAGCGCATAAGATGTGAAAGAATTAAAATATAGTTTCACTAGAGATGACCTGATAAGTTGTTGATGAAGAAGGGGATGCCTTGGGCATCCCCAAGCTTAGACGCTTGAGTCTCTCTGAATATGGTTGGGATGAACCACGGGGGCATCCCCAAGCTTAGGCTTTTCACTCTTCTTGATCACATAATATCACCCTTCTCGCTTGATCCTTGAAAACTTCCTTCACACCAAACTCAAGACAGTTCTCATTAGAGGGTTAGTGCATAATCAAAAATTCTCATATTCTGTAATGATACAATCAATCCCAAAGCTTCTGGACATTAGCTACAGCCACCAATGCTTTGTGGAGCAAAGAAATCCACACAAACAGTAAAAGAGCGAATGCAAAACAAAAGGCAGAATCTGTCAAAAACAGAACAGTCTGGAATGACGAATTTTTTCGAGGCACTTAAGTTGCTCAGATGGATCTGGCCTAAAATAATGAAAGTTGCGTACATATCTCAGGAAGATGCGTGATTTTTTCAGAATTTTTGAATTTTCTACAGGGAGATAAGCTCAAATCGTGACAGCTAAAAATCTGTCACTGCGCAGAAATCCAAATCTTGCATCAACTTTCAATATAGAACTTTACTTGGCACAACAATGCATAAAATAAAGATACAAAGGAGTTGCTACAGAAGTAACAAAACTCCTTGACTCAAAGAAAAAAAAATAACAGAAAATAAAAACATGGGTTGTCTCCCATAAGCGCTTTTCTTTAAAGCCTTTTAGCTAGGCATAGTGATTTTTATGATGCCCACATAAAGATGAGAGTTGAAACATAAAAGAGAGCATCAAGAAGCATATATAAAACATGTTTAAATCTAACACTCTTTCTATGCATAGGAGTCTTGTAAGAAAACAAGTCAATGAAGAACAAAGTGACTAGCATAGAAAGGCAAAACAAGTGTAACTTCAAAAATTTCAACATAAAGAGAGAAGACTTAATATTATTGTGATATATGAAATCGTGTCTCCCTCTCTCATAAGGACCAGTAGGTCTTAAAGTACCCAGCAAATAAAAGCAAATCAAGAGAAAGCTCAAAACATTCATCATAAAGAGAAGAAATTTAGTAACATGAAGATTTCTATAACCATACTTTCCTCTCTCAAAATAATTTTCAGCGGCATCATGAATAAACTCAACAATATAGCTATCACATAAAGCATTCTTATCATGATCCACATGCATAAAGTATCATTACTCTCCACATAAGCATGAACATTATCATTAGTAATAGTGAGAGTAAAAGTATCACATCCATCATTGTAATCATCAAAAATTGGAGGCATAGAATAATCAAAATGATTTTATCCTCAATAGTAGATGGACTGAGAATATCATATTCATCATTGTAAACATCATATATAGGAGGCATATCATAATCAACATAAACTATATCCTCAATAGTAGGTGGACTGAAAATATCACAATGATTATAATCATCATATATTGGAGGCAAAGTATTATCAAAGCAAATTTCCTCCTTAAAGCTTGGGGGACTAAAAATATCATATTCATCACAACCAGCTTCCCCAAGCTTAGACTTTTCCATAGCATTGCAATAATGGTGTTCAAAGAATTTATAGTAATACCATTGCTACCATCATGCAAACAAGCCTCCATAGGTTTTTTAATTTTCTCTTCAAAAGCATCATGTCCTAATTCAATATAAAGTTCATAAAGATCTCTAATTTTTTTGTTGTTTTCCATTAAGCCTAACTAGTGAAAATAAAAACAAGAAACAAAAAGATATAATTGCAGAATCTAAAGGAAATAACTTCGAGCACTCACACACTAGCAACAAACTAGAAAATAGCTTAGTAGCCAGAGGATGTGAATACCTTTTACCTTACCTCCCCGGCAACGGCGCCAGAAAATAGCTTGATGTCTACGCACGCTTCTATTCTTGTAGACAGTGTTGGGCCTCCAAGAGCAGAGGTTTGTAGAACAGCAGCAAGTTTCCCTTAAGTGAATCACCCAAGGTTTATCGAACTCAGGGAGGTAGAGGTCAAAGATATCCCTCTCAAGCAACCCTGCAATTAAGATACAAGAAGTCTCTTGTGTCCCCAACACACCCAATACACTTGTCAGATGTATAGGTGCACTAGTTCGGCGAAGAGATAGTGAAATACAAGTAATATGGATGATTATAAGTAGTAATGCAATCTGAAATAAAATGGCAGCAAGCAAACATGTAGCAGAACTTGTTGTAAACGGTGTTTCAATGCTTAGAAACAAGGCCTAGGGATCATACTTTCACTAGTGGACACTCTCAACAATGATCTCATAACTGAATAAGTAAAAGCTACTCTTAAACACTCTCTTGTTGGATAACAAACACCATTCATTGTGTAGGGCTACAAAAGCACACCTCAAGCCGGAGTAAACAAGCGCCACAACGTCATAAAGGAGTCACACACGGTGCACACACTGTCACCTTTACACCGTGGAGAGTACCGGAGTTCATATTAAAGTAACCTATAGAGTGCATAATAGATAAAGAGTAACATCTACATATTCAACTAGATTAGCACAACTGAACACAAGTAAATACTACTCGGGATTATTCTCCTTCTTGATGAAGCAAGAGTACTATGCGTAGGGCTGCAAAGCACACCTCAAAGTCTGAGTAAACAAACACCACAATTCCCAAGAATAAGCCATGATAAATATCTAAATTATTCATAGAGTCACACAAGTACCCACACTGTCACCTTGATACCGTGTTGTCACAATGACTCCAGAAACTAGACAAAATCACTTGAGTAGCATAAACATTATTAATGTATTCAGCGATACTAGCAATACACATGATCACATAAAGATCACACCATGGGAGAGAGAGATGAACCACATAGCTACCGGTAGAGCCCTCAGCCTCGGGGGAGAACTACTCCCTCCTCATCATGGGAGTCAGCAGCGGCGATGAAGATGGCGGTGGTGTCGATGGAGATGACTCCGGGGGCAATTCCCCATCCCGGCAGCGTGCCGGAACAGAGACTTCTGTCCCCCAAACTTGTCGTCGATGGCGGCGGCGCTGCGGAACTCTTCTGGAAATATGACTTCGTGTTTTAGGGTTTTCGCGTCTGAGGCAATATATAGGCGAAGGGGCGATGCCGGCGGAGGTCCTGGGCTCCCTCCTCACCTCCCGGCGTGCCTGTGGGCCCAGCCGCGCGAGCAGGTGGTTTGGAGGCCGTGGGCCTCCCCTGGCTTGCCCTTCTGGCTCCGTGTGTCCCTCGGAAAAATAGGAGGTTCGGCTTTTGTTTCGTCGAATTCCGAGAATATTGCCCGAACAGCTTTTTGAAACCAAAAATAGCAGAAAACAGGGAACTGGCACTGTGGCATCTTGTTAATAGGTTAGTCCCAGAAAATGCATAAAAGTGATACGAGGTGTATATAAAACATGTAGCAAATGGTATAATATAAGCATGGAACAGCAG
Source organism: Poa pratensis (assembly GCA_947311845.1). Classification (NCBI taxonomy): domain Eukaryota; kingdom Viridiplantae; phylum Streptophyta; class Magnoliopsida; order Poales; family Poaceae; genus Poa; species Poa pratensis. Next base: position 44,200,113 of record CAMZMU010000060.1, read on the forward strand.
AAATTATGGATACGTTGGAGACGTATCAAGTACCATTAAATCGTGCCAACTGAAAATCTCAACAATGAAAAAACAAACGTGCCTGACCTAATTTCAACATAAAGTAAATGATTGGCTTTGTCAACCAACCCTCCTTAACATTGAAGAAAAAACAAGCACGCGATCCATTATTGTTCTGCTAAGGCTTATTTACCATCCCTTAGTTGTAGTTAGCACTAAGTAAGAGCATATCCACTCCCCCCCTTCCCGCACACATATCCATCCCCCCATACACTCGTTACGTCCGATGTGGACCAATATTTTGATCGGGGCTAGCGGCAGACAAAGTCCCGCGCACCACCATGTTAGATACCGATACGCGGACCAACACTTTCATAGAGACTGCAAAAACCCTATTCTCTCCCTTTTCATTCACACCAATTCATTTTCCGCGCTCGCTCTCGTTCCCGTCCATCCCACGTACCCTCGCCCTCGCCGCCATGGCCCACCTCATGTACCTAAAGTGAAGGCAAAAGTGAGTTGGACAACATGCTAAAAAAGTCCAGCAAAAAGACATGACAGAAAGATATGGTATGTAGTCTCCTTATAGTAACAAAAACATCACTTTGTACTCTCATGACATTGCCTCTTAGCAAAAAATTGTTTGCTAAGTAAAAAAATTATGAAGAAACCACGTGAAAATTTTCATTTTGACTGAGATCTTAATTTTCATAATTATTTGCGAAGAACTGTGTGTGACCATAATTTTTAATTTCGATCACGTCTATGCCTAGACCAACCTAATCTTGAGGTCTAGACACAATGTTTAATTTTTTGGCCTATATTTATGTTTATTATCATCTCATTTTGTCCGAACAAATGATATCTTGAAAAATTAAGAAAAACCCGTACTCCATTGAGTATTTGTAGGAAAGATAACATAAATATTGGTAAGCTTGTGAGAACGGAGTCTATCTCCATAAGAGAATAACTTGCACTTCCAACATCCAAGTTTTCCTTCGAAGCGCCTTTCAACCGGGTGCCACTCCGAATAATCATACACATGCAAAACATGATGACGTTGCAACATTAATTCATTCCACCATAAAAGTGTTTCCCAAAAGGCGACCACAGAAGTTCTCCCTGTACATGGATTCCCTCCCTGTACATGGATTCCCTCCTTGTATGAGTCTGACTAAGTGTAGTGTAAATACAAAGACAATACTCGACAACCTTTAACCTCTTGTTATGCAATGTGTCCTCTAAAGGGTTGTGATACATGTTTCACGTAATCGCATTAAATAGATGTGTAACTAAGTGGTTCTCACTCGTTTGGTGACTCCAAGCAAGTACCGGATCATTTGCAACCTTGAAGGGAGACATTTTTATATGACCCAAGAGAAACACTCACCATACAAGATACTACTTATTCCACAATTAAGTTTGATACTCCCTCCCTTTCTTGATGTAAGGTGTCCAAGGTTTTGGCGTGAGTATTAAGATGTGGGTTTAACTCTAAAATTGGACTGCCTTTGGAAAAAAGTTATAGGGAGCAGTATGTATTAGCCAAGAATAGGAAACAATCCCATCTTCTCAATTACAGGAATTACATGCAATTCAGCTGAGGGGTATATTTGGCCAAACGGCTGGTGGAACCTTAATACACCTTATATTTATAAAATTTTCTAAAAAAAACTTAGACACCTTACATTAAAGAACGGAGGAAGTACTACTTTTCTACTCCCTCCGTTTCAAATTAGATGACTTTTATTTGCCCACATGTGGATGTATCTAGACATGTTACAAGTATAGATACATCCACATTTGTATAAATGTAAGTCATCTAATTTAGAACGGAGGGAGTAATATGCATTTTAATGAAGTTTGAAGTCGGATTTAGATCTGAATTTTTGTGGGATAGCATATGAGTGTTATTCATGCCATACCTTAATTTCGGAATTTTCATCACTTTCATAAAAAATCTAGTAAGGAAATAAAATTCTATAGACATAGATTTGATTTTAAATTATTATGCAATGTTACAAAAGATATTTTTAGGTCATTGTGGATTAAGCACGCATGTTGACCCATTATAAATCATGCAAGATAAACAAAATAAAGATTTGACGCGTAAAATAATGAAAAATGAATAATACCAACTCACGAAAGCAACAAGAGCAGATCTGAGATCGAACACCTTGTTGACATCTCATACATTCGAGAATTTTCTATTAGTTACAACTAATCTAGAAAATCTTACTCTACGAACCAATATTAGGATATTTGTTAGGCTCGTATATTATAGTATCCTCTGTCATGGTACATCTAAGTGTATTATGTAAATGAATGTCTTTTTGTGGGAGTGAACATTAATGTGATTACATCGTATTTTAACCCTTGTTACAAACTAGTTTATTGCATTGAAATATTCCAACATAAAAAATTAATGAAAACATACTTCAAATTAGAGTTGTGCTTTTGGAATAGGGTATTGTAAGGATACGTGTTTCAACTACAATTTTGGTATTATCAAAACAAATTATCTGGTTGGTATGTTAAGTACCCCAAAAAATGTAATGTTCTAAGAAAAGACTTCATAACATGATAAGCTGTAAAGAAGTAAATATTTTGTGTAAACCATCTTTAAATTCTCAGATCCGCTAGAGATTGACAATCTTGTGTAATTTGGTTGAAACCCTAACCGCCTCCATGAGGTTTGGTTGTGTCATTATTTTGTGGTCGTATCTGAATTCCGATAAGGAAAGACAGTCAAACTGATGAAAGCACTCCTGACACTCGAAAGAAGGTTCATTGACGAACAACACTGTACCCTTACGCATGACAAGATCCAAAGCAACTAAATCTCAGATACTCCCTGGCCATGGGCTTACTCTATGAAATACAACATGAAAGCACACTTTTAAATATCCACTCCTTAATAGGAACAGAAAACAAGAAGAAGGTTTCCAAAAATCAAGTTGTCATGAAATGATCAATTAGTCCAACTCCAAGAAATCAAGTAAGAACTCCGACAGTAAGCTAACTCGAAAATTACCAAATATTGATCAATGGTTTCAAAATAAAATAAAGAATTGATTCAGTGATGTGTAGATATTCAGAAGTGCACCCCAATACGAGCTACAACATTTTTGATACTTAAAAACATGACAGTCGTGCCATGAGCGAAAATTTAAATCCATGTAAGGCCTCATGATGGTATTTTGAAAATTCTGGAACCTTGGGAGCAAAGCGACACATGGTCATATGACACCAGTCATACTCATCTAATCAAGGTTGCTCGAAAATCCAACTCTTCTCATTACATCCACGTACCAAAAACAGAAATAAACCATTCTTGACATTCTATATAGGTTAACCTATGTCCAAATTTACACAAAACATCAATCCATATATTACACTAGTAATTATGAACTTCATGACATCCAATCATTATCAGCTCACATCCTGCTGCCCACGAGAAGGTGGGTAGTGCCCGGCCCTTGCGCCTCCTGGTCGTTGGTCCGCCGTCGTGCGCCCCAGGGTCGTGCGGGAGAGTGGGAAAAGTGTGCCGCCGCTGACGCGGTTCACCTCTCCGTCGTTGCGCCAGTGCCATCACCTCCGACTCACGAGAGAGCCAGAGATAGAATTAGGACGACGACGTCGATTGGGGAAACTTTCCACGGGCTTGGTGTCGAATTTTTTCCCCGGTGAACGGGAGGTATTCGAGAGGATTGGTCCGGGCTGGAATCCCCCGGGGTGTAACCGAACACGTGAATTTAGCTGGACGGGGAGTAATCCCGGGCCGAACAGGCCAACGGGGGTCGACCGGGATTGGGCCATGATCCCGGCCTGGGTGGGATTAACCGAACAATAGGGAATCCAGACTTGCCGAGAAAGGAAGTGGTAAGGAGCTCAGTGTGCAGAGAAGAAAATGCTCCGTCAAAATCTAGCAAACAATTCATGGATGGATTTTTTTACAAATTTATGTAAAGTCTCATATCGAATTTCATCTTTGTTAAAGAAAACAAAACCGAAGCAATGCTATGAACTGTTTTTATGTGGGTTCGCATTGACATATGCTCAGTACATTCGTGGAGTTTTTTCTTGATTTCTGAACCATCCTAGCTGCGTTGTGCATAGCGGCAGATTATAATATTCTTGTTTAATGGATCAACTGTTGCTTGTTTTTGTAATAACCATGGCATAACATAATTAGCAAACTGAGCGTGTTTGAGCGATGCTGCAGACCACGCGGAATCCCTGCACACCCAACAATTCCCGAGAAGCTAGGGGCCTCCTTTTAGATGAATTTTGGCTCAGAGGAGACAACTTTTGTGCAGCTGCCTGATAGTGTGTACAAGCCTCATCTGGTGCCCTCGAGCTCTCCCACTGCCCTGGTGAAGATCGTGGGTGATATGGTGCCTGCGACTGCTGTTCAGAGTTTGATAGCTAGGATGTGTCCTTCGAAGCCGACATGGACCTGGGAGGCGGTACCCCACGGTACGGATGCCTTTCTGATCGGGTTCCCTTCCTTCGAGGATCTTCAGCGGATGGATGGTATGCAGATGAGTGTCCCCTCCTGCGCAGCGCAAGCCACTATTTCTGTCTGGAAGAAATCGGATTATCAACCTATGAGGGTGCTGGAGCAGGTTTGGGTCCAAGTGCAAGGGGTTCCGTATCCTCTCAGACATTTCCTTGGTATTTGGGCGGTCAGGACCTTGATTGGGACTACGCTGGATGTCGATCTTGTCACGCTGAGGAGCAGTGGTATTATCTGTATCCTGGTTGGTATGCCATGCTCCAAGCCCCTGGACAAGCAACAAGACCCGGATGGACCTTATCTTGGCACGGCTTGTGTGATTAAGCTGAAGGAGTTTGCTTTCATTTTCCGTCGTGAGGCAGCGGATTTTGTCCCTGACCCAGAGTTCGTTCCCTATTTCTGGCGTCGCAAGGGAGATGATGCTGATGATGAGTCTGGGGGTACGGTGGAGGGTTTGGAGGACACGACGGGGAACCCTGCGATGAGGGCGCCGCAGAATTCTAATATGGATATTGATGCAAGTCAAAGCTCGGGAGCGGCTAGCTATGGAAAATCTGTGACCACTTTGCACAACATTACTCAGAGTCCTGTTATTGCAATCACTCCATATAATCCGAGTCCACAGACTCCGCGTGGTATTGAGATAGTTGCAAGGATTGGCAGAGTCTCGCCGGGTCTTCTGCGTCCTGTCGACGCTGTGATTTCTATGCCAGATGGTTCTGCTGGCCAGTGTGTGCCTTCCAGTGTTCAGGTTACGACAGCTGAAGTTGTTCTGGCGCCGGCCATACGTGTTGGGCCGGAATGGCGACTGGATGCTGAGGGGGTTGATTCTGGCCCAGCTTGGGTGACGGAGTCCTCTCTAGGCCCGCGCGAGTCTGCGCTGGTGGACCAAACTGCGGCGCTGGATTTTGGCCCAACTGGGCTCTCGGCGGGAGATCAGGAGGAGCATCCAGCGGGGTGGGCTGTGCACCGGACCGCCTCGGCGCCAGGTCCGGATGCGCGCACGGCCGGCCCTCCTGATGGGCTGGGCTGGCCTTCCACCACACCAGGTTCGGCTGGGCTCGGCTCGCCAGGCCAAGCTGTGCTCTCGGCCAGCTCATCTGTTGGGCTGGGCCGACAGTGCTGCAGCGTCGGGTTGGTCTCCGGGGGGACTGCTACGTCACCACTTCTCCCCCCGGATGGACCGGCTATTGACGCGGCAGGGACGGGCGTGGGTTCGACACCAACACATACCCACCCGTCTCTCGGTGCGTTGGATGGGTCGGCTGCTACTCCGCCTGTGCCGACCCGCACTATCGCCGCCACACCTCCTCCCAGGTCCACGGCCTTTTCTGACGGGGTCACCCCGACCCGTCGTAGCGAGAGGTTTGGGGTGGGGGTGGACGGAGCTTCAGAGACGGATGAAGACTCCATGACAAGGGCCATGCGCCGCAAAGCGGCGCGTAACTTGGACTTCTCCGGTACGGAAGTTAATTCGAAATCTTTTCTTTCTTTTTCACCGTAGTCGATTCATTCTAAACTGTCTAGTGTAGGAGTTAGTCTTGGTAAAAGTAAACATCAAGTTCATGTTTCAACTAATGTCTTGAGACATATGGAATTTGACCGCCTTACGGTTATTCCTAAAGTTTCGACTAAGTTGGTAGCCACCTATGATGATGAGGAAGAAGCGATTGCCACATCAGATGGTCAGCTTTTTCTCATCTAATTGGTGAAGTGTTGGAGGGTGGTTTGGATGACGACGGTTTGAGCTCATTGTATGAGTTAAAAGTAGCCGACGGAAATCTAAATCTAACAACAACAAGGCATCCCGGAAACGGACAAAGTTATCCAAATCTCCCACAGTTTCCCGATGAATGGCATGTTTGCAAATAGCAGAGGTCTTGGTGACTTGGCTAAACATTTGCACTTTGCTGGTTCAATTCGGGACCATAATTTGGATTTCTTAGCTATTTCGGAGACGGGTAGACGTGAGTTTTTGCAATCTCTTTTGAATCGTCTTTCAGGCGGTATAGAGTTTGATTGGTACTCACGTCCCCCTCATGGCCGCTCCGGAGGCATTTTACTTGGCACTAGGACTGATACCATGGAAGTGTTGGATGTTACGGATGGTGATTTTCATATTAAAATGCACATCCGTAATAAATCAGACAATTTCATTTGGAGTCTTGTTGCCGTGTATTGGCCGGCTCAGGAAGTGGCGAAAACCTCTTTTCTATGCGAAATGGTAAACTTGGCAAAAGATAACCCATACCCTCTTATCATTGGAGGGGATTTCAATTTGCTACGTTTTCCGTTTGAGAAGAGTAGAGGGCGGTTCGACAACCGTTGGCCTCTTTTGTTCAATGCAGTCATTGACAGCTTGAACTTAAAAGAGATCACAATGGTGGGGAGACAGTTCACTTGGGCTAATTCTCTCCCGGATCCTACATACGAGAAACTAGACCGTGTACTGATGGATACAGACTGGGAATCTAAGTTCCCACTGGTATCGGTACGGGCTCTTGAACGTATTGAGGGTCTGTCAGACCATGCTCCCATTCTATTGACCACTGGAACCCCTAGACCTCAGTGTAAACCACGGTTCAAGTTTGAACTTGGGTGGTTACACCGAGAGGGTTTTTATGAGATGGTTAAGAGAATTTGGGAAAGACCAGTTGCGGGTGATTCGCCTATCCAACGGTGGAACAATAAGATTCGTGCTTTACGCACGCACCTCGTTGGTTGGGCTCGCCATACTACTGGTTTACTTAAAAAAGAAAAGCTACGACTTTCCTCGATTATTGATGCTCTTGAAGCACTAGCAGAAGTTCGGTTACTATCTGTGCAAGAAATTGAGCTAAAGAGCCAAGCCAATGCACAGATAGCTAAACTACTGCGAGAGGAGGAGTTAAAATGGTACCAACGTTTCAAAGCCCAATTCATCCTAGAAGGGGATTCTAATACTCGCTATTTCCATAGTATTGCCAATGGCAGACACAGGAAAAAGCGTATTCATTCTCTAGTCCAGGATGAGGGGACGATTGAGGGCCATGAACAACTCAAGTCGTATATTACAAATTACTATAAGGGTTTGTTCGGGGCCCCAGAGGAAGGAAACTTCACATTGGATGAGTCCAGAACAGAGGATATACCTCAAGTTTCGGATGAGGAAAATAGTCTACTTACTAACCTCTATTCAGAGGATGAAGTGAGAAAGGCGGTCTTCCAAATGAAACTCAATACAGCTCCTGGACCGGATGGCTTCCCAGCTGAGTTCTACCAGAACTTCTGGGATGTTATCAAGTCGGATTTGCTACAACTGTTCGCGTGTCTACATGATGGACAATTAGAGTTGTTTCGTCTCAATTTGGTGAGATAATTTTATTACCTAAGGTTAATCAGGCAGAAAGGATTCAACAATACCGACCTATATGCCTCCTTAATGTTAGCTTTAAAATATTCACCAAAGTTGCTACAATTCGACTGAACAGTGTGGCAGATCATGTAGTTCGACCATCTCAGACTGCTTTCATGCAAGGTCGTAACATACTGAATGGGGTGGCGATCCTACATGAAACAGTTCATGAACTACATAGGAAAAAGCTGAACGGGGTGATTCTTAAAATTGATTTTGAGAAAGCTTATGATAAAGTTAATTGGTCTTTTCTCCAACAGACCCTCAGAATGAAAGGTTTTTCTACTGAGTGGAGAGCGCTAATAGATAGCTTTGTTTCGGAGGAAGTGTAGCCATTAAAGTCAATGATGACACTGGCAAATTCTTCCAAACGAAAAAAGGCCTTAGACAAGGTGACCCGCTATCGCCAGTACTATTTAATATAGTGGCTGATATGCTGGCAATCTTGATCGAACGCGCTAAATCTGAGGGCCAAATTGAAGGAGTGATTCCACATCTCGTCGATGGTGGTTTATCGATTCTTCAATACGCTGATGACACAATTATTTTTATGGAACATGACATCGACAAAGCACGTAACTTAAAGCTGATTTTGTCAGCATTCGAGCAGCTTTCGGGTCTTAAGATTAATTTCCATAAAAGTGAGATGTTTTGCTTTGGCGAGGCCCAAGAAAACACTGCCTTGTATGCAGATCTCTTCGGCTGTGAGCAAGGTCAATTTCTATCAACTATTTGGGTATTCCGATTCATTATCGGAAACTTACAAATGCTGAATGGAAAAAGGTGGAGGAAAGACTTCAACTTCGTTTAAATAGCTGGAAAGGCAAACTCTTATCCCTGGGTGGTAGATTGGTGCTCATAAATTCAGTACTTACTAACATGGTACTGTATATGATATCATTCTTCCAATTACCTAAAGGAGTCTTAAAACGATTGGATTATTTCCGGTCTAGATTCTTTTGGCAAGGGGATTGTGAGAAGAAAAAATATCGGCTAACTAAGTGGAGTGTGGTTTGTTGCCCTAAAGACCAGGGAGGGCTCGGAGTTCATGACCTTGAGGTCAAGAACAGAGCGTTTCTGGGTAATGGCTCTTCAAGCTTCTTGCTGAAGATGGAGTTTGGCAAACCCTCCTTAGGAGAAAGTATGTGGGATCTCAAGCCGTATCTCAGGTGCTTTGGAAACCTGGCGATTCGCACTTCTGGGCTGGCCTTATGGCTACGAAGAAGTTCTTTTTTCCACATGGATCTTTCTCTATTAGGGATGGTTCGGAAATTCGCTTCTGGGAGGATAAATGGCTAGGCCAATCCACTCTTAGGGAACAATATCCGGCTCTATATGCAATTGTACGAAACAAGAGCGACACTATCGCTAAGGTGTTGGAAACCTTCCCACCAAATGTTTCGTTCAGGCGAAGTTTATTTGGTACGAGACAAGCATCCTGGAATGCTTTGCGCATCCGATTGGAGTCCATCCATCTATCGGAAGGTACAGATAAATTTATATGGAATCTTACGAAGAATGGTAAATTCTCGGTTGATTCTATGTATAGAGCATTAATCGTACCCGTAGGTTCAGTCGATATTAAGGATAATAATAAAATTTGGAAGATGAAGATACCACTGAAAACTAAGGTTTTTGCATGGTATCTCCGTCGAGGTGTAATTCTTACAAAAGATAACCTTGCCAAACGCAATTGGCACGGAAGTAAAAAGTGTGTCTTCTGTCAACACGATGAGACCATTACACACTTATTCTTCCAGTGCGAGTTCGCCAGGTCTATATGGTCAGCCATCCAGATAGGTTCTACCTTACATCCCCGCGTTCCGTTGCAAACATTTTTGGCAACTGGTTAAACGGGGTAGATCCTAGGTTTAAACTCTTCAGTAGGATGGGAGCGATTGCCGTTATTTGGTCGCTGTGGCTATATAGAAATGACAAGGTTTTTAACGATAAAAATGTTTCTATTATGCAGGTTATCTATCGGTGTACAGCAACGATACGAGCATGGTCGGCCCTGCAGCGTGTGGAGCATCGAGACTTGTTTTTGGAGGTGGCGTCACGTTTGGAGGCTGCGGCCAGGGAGTTATTTTCCCGGCATGGATGGCAACATAGTCTCCGGATTGACCTACCAGCATCTTAGGCGGATCTACAATTTCTCATTATGATATGTAACTCGCCTTTTTACTTTCTGTTTTGGGTACTTGTGAGCTCGTGAACTTGTGGCTGTGTGCATCCTAACTATGCAGAGGCCGGGTGTAATGCTTAAAACTCTTAAGTAATAAAAATCCCTTTATCTAAAAAAAGATGAATTTTGGGGATTCTAACCCTTAGAAATTTTTCCTATATTGGTTGTTTGATTCATATAGGATTACAAACCATATAACTTTTTTCGTATGATTCATTTGTACTATATTTCATACATCCACTCGAACCTCTTGAAACTGATCCTACGTTTTTTTCTATGCATAATCAAATAACCTTCCAATCTTGTACTAGTATTAAAGATGACATGAGACTATATTTTAGGAGAATTGCACGAGCTTTGTGTTCACATACTCTGTAATAAAAATTACAGGCTTGTTCTATTCTATTCTACTAGGGCGTTAGAGCGTTTTCCCTAACCTAGCCGCCACGAGCCAGGTGATCAGGGAGGCGGTCTTCTACCCCTGATCTCCACCGGCCAGGGCGCTGGTCCCCTCTCCCTCCGACTGCTGCTCCGGCAGCAAAAAGGAGGGAGGACCCCGTTCCTCCGCTCTATATTTAGGGTTTAGTTTTGTAGGTCGTGGGGCCCCGTTGTGATGTTGGGAGCGGCGTCCGGATGAATAAATCTGCCTCAGCTCCATTCCCACACCGGTGGTGTCCGCGGCGTCTCGGAGTTGAAGGCATCATGTGTTTGCCGATCCCTTAGATCGGCGGCTTTTGGGTTCATGGATGGTGTCGGCAAGGCGGCGGCGACGACCCCATCATGTGTGTCTCTCCTTCTGCTCTATCCCGCGGGTATAAGTCAAAAGGTTAGCTCGCTTATTTGGCTAAACAATCCAAACAAGAAAAAGAGCTTATACAGAGATGACCCGTGGGAAAGAAACTGTCGAAAGTATGAGTGTTGCTACGGTGTTGTCTCCGACGTCATGGTGGAGGAGGGAGGTTGTGTCGTCGAGCAGTACGCGCAGACGGTTGAGAGCTGGAAGATGGTGCATCATGTGTTGGGTTTGTGGTTGGAGGCTGACCGTTCTTGGTTTCCTCCTTCGACATCGCAATTGTGTGGGGGTGCCAATTCTGGAGTTCGATGGCGTGTCCGGGAACATGTTGCCCCGGTTTGATTCTTTCAACGGCAATGGCTTTGCTTCTGGCAACTACTTTAGAGGTCCGTAAAGCTGCAGATCAGCGATTGAACCGCGTCGAGATCGGGTGAAGAGGTGAGTTGTCTTTCTTCTCTTTGGTGGTGGTTTCGGTGGTGTCGAAGGAAAGGGACGGACGCTGGTTTTTTCTAGGATTATCCTATTACTCTGTAATACATGCCATGCTAATACTCTTTTTTTTTTTTTGTTCCTGTCTGCAAATCAAAGACGCTGAAAAAAAAAACCCAACGCTAAGCTAAGTATGGTCTACCTCCTAAAATAAAGGCGAGCCCATGGCGCGCAACCAAGCAACCACCAGAACTAAGAAAAGCCATGGCCATACAAGCCGAGCTCTGAGGTTAAATTGCCTCCTCCCCTTGAGTTGTCCTATATAACCGATCCAGCCTCGGATGCAAGAAGAGCCATCAACCTGCAGCAATAGCCTCCGAGCCGTCGCCTCCCTCCTGCTCTCTCTCGTTCTTAACCTGGCCTGCCCTCCGCGCACACTCCTCACCCACCAATAAAAACACCTCACCGAGGGCGGTCGAGAAGAGATCGGAGCAGAGCACGAACCATGGCACGGCTCTCCGCCACCACCGCCTGCTTCTTCGCCGTCGCCTTCTTCCTGGCCGCCGCCGCCGCTGCCGCCGAGGACCGCGTCCCGCGTCACCCCGCCGACTACATCTTGTTTCAAGGCCGCAAGGTCGCCGCCGTCAGCGTCCCACACCACAACGGCACCAACACCGCCGAATACATCCTCGCCCGCAAGCTCACCGGCGCCGTGAGCGCGACGCAGGCGTGCGACGAGCTGGAGGGGAACAAGAAGGTGTGCTACACGATCACGAAGCTCCCCGGCGTGACGACGCCACGGGAGCTGCTGGAGGCAGCGCTGCGGGTGGCGCTGGGACGGGCGAGGGCACTGAAGGCGACGTTCGACGCGGCCAAGGCGGCGGCCAAGACCGGCAACCCGATGGCGTCCATCCTGGGTTCCTGCGACAAGAACTACGACGACCTGGTGGACGCGCTGGAGGAGTCCACCCGGGCTCTGCAGAAGGGCGGCAGCAGCTTCACCCTCGTCACCAAGATTTCGGCCGCCAGCACCTACGCCACCGACTGCGACAACTGGTTCAGCGAGCGGAGCCTGACCTCGCCGTACGAGAGCGTGCAGCGCCACGCCGCCCAGGCCGTCTCCGTCGCCCTCGGCGTCGCCGCCAAGAACAAGAACCTCTAAACGATGTATTAACTAATGAACTCTTCTTGTGATTGTAAAAGGTGGCGCGCTGTATGCCGCACTTGAGACTATGTGTCAACAATTAAGGCTTGAGGAAGTTTGTAGTGCTAGTATGTGTAAGTGCTAACACGGCAAGCAGGTTGACCTCGTTAATATTTCAACATCTTATATTATGGAACGGAGGGAGCAGTGAGCAGTACATGTTCGTCGTACGTGAAAGAGTGATCTTTTGGTTGCATATGATATGATGATATGTCGCTCTCAATTTTGATTTGTGACCGGTATGGCAAATGCTCTGGTTTGCAGGCAACGTACACCCCCATGTGCCACCCTGCCTCCAAGCATTTATATGATGTCCGGTTTAGGATATCACACCGTCCTAGCTAGATCATCAAACATTTCAAACTTGTTGCCAAACTCAGTTTACATCATTTTGTGCTAGAATTTATTCATCATAAAGACATGCATGATGAGGTACCGATCTATACATTCCCCTGGCAAGTATAGCGATGGAGATAACAACCTAACACCGGTGGCACTACAAATTTACAGTTTCACATTGTTCAGATTTCAGAAGACTGTGTGATTGTTGACTGTCCAACTGACGGTTGAGAATAGACAAGTGGCAGTATGCTTTCTCCTTTTATTTCGTGAGAAGATCACATGGGAGCTCCTAAACTTGTGATTTTCCTTCACTTTACTCCCTACAGTTGAAACAGAAAAAAAAAACCTTTCAACGCTCAGTCGGCCTCGCAGCTGTCTGCACCATAGGTTCTTAAGTCACCACACTAGCAATTGCTAGTTTTAGATGCATTACATACAACACAGAGGAAGCAGGGATCCAGTTAGTTTTATACTGATGTAATAAGTCAGGAGAGGTTCATATACCTCCAACTAAAATTAGGTTGGAAGGAAAACAGGAGCAGAAGAAACAGAGTCCAAGCTCGTGACATCAATGGAGTGAATCAATCAATATGATACAAGTGATATCAACCAGCAAAACATTGGAAAACAATAATCCAATTAGGGAACTGTACTCATGTACAGCTTACAGCAAACATGGGTAAAAAAGCACTGGCAATGCTCTGCATGATGGAAGGTTGGAGATTCAGGGAAAAGAACCCCCAACCAGCTTGCGACAGCCGCTGTAAACCTGGTGCAGGATCTACATGTCGTTCTCGGGCCCCTAGCAAACTGCTCGATTCTTAATGCAGCCAGAACTGAGATCAAATGAGCCTCAGCTCATATTCACCGGCCATTGTGATGTATCTAACCCAAGGAAGAGCCTGGTATCCACTCTTCTCGATGACTTTCAGGTAGCGTACCTGAAAAGTATGATATGGTATTTGAGCAGGATGCCAAAGGAAAGTCCCCAGCAAGCGAACTGGTAACAGATTTACAACAAAAGCTCATAAGAGTACCTGAATACCCGAAACAGTGAAATATGGTATCTCGAACTTCACACGTATCGGAGCCTTCTTTTCAGGGGTGGCTTCTTCTGAGGTTATGCTAGGAAGACTAAATTCTGCTCTACACATATATTCCTAATACATAAATAATTCCAGAGAATTAGAACAATCCAACCCTAACATAAACAAGGAAGCCAGAGTATTCATAAGAAACTGCATAAGGGCTTACCTTGCCACCAGGAAATGATTTGATTTTCCAGACCATTGCGTCTCTCTCAGGTGCATATGCTGCAGAACCCATTGAAGTCCTTATATTTGGGTTTGTGGCATCATAGGGCACAGGTACTTCGATTTCTATATTTGTTCCGGTGCTGGAAATGAGAAAAAAAAACACTATGAAAGTTGGCCATCAATACCACCAGGGGCACATTATTGATCGAAATGGCACCTTCTTTCCTTGTACTGGCTCCTTGCCTTCACCGTGATCTCTATCCGGCTTCTTGAATGTTTCTCAACTTGTGCTTCTACCCAGATAAGAGGCTTCACCTGCAGGAGGGGACAAAGGAAGACGGGACATGCAACTAAAGTCAGGTGTGTGCCAGGACTTGGTATTTGATATGTCATTAAATAATTTTGTTATCACACACAAAGGACAAACCTGTGTGGTAAGTCTGTAGGTCATTAGATCAAAAGCTCCATCTGGAGGGACGAATGATATAGTTCTATCATTCTCAAATCTGGTCAACCGTACACACCTATAGAAGGACTGGTCAGTATAAAACCTATACCGTGGCTACTATGAATTTTTTTCCAGCAATCGTGTAATCTTACTGATGAAATTTGATATCATCCAGATCTATTGCTTTTCCTTTAGTTGCTCGGCCTTGAGCCTCCAAAAGAACTCTATCATTCAACCCAAGTTTACACTCGGGCATTCCACTGTAACAAATGAATGCATATTAGTATGATGAATATATTCCACAGGGTATACTGGACATACGCAGATAACATTTAGACTGCTAACCCGAAAGATTAGAAGTCCAAATGCGTTGGTTTGAGGCAAAGTTCAATGAGCATTTGTAAAATACTTAATCCAGTTAATTTATCAGGCACTACTTGATGCTATTATCTGTAAGAGAACTAAGTGAACTATACTCGTTCAAGACACACTTGCAATACACAAGTTATAGTTAGCACTTGGCAGAGTATGCATACGGCATACATACTTTATTAGTCTTTACTCATCAATGTTTAATTCTTTTCAACTGGCATCCAGACTTAATTTTTAATGTACACAGGCATGCGATGGATATTATAATCTATCTACATATTCGCACACCAACATGAATGTAATTCCATTAGTCTTATCAGTACGAGCAGTTGACGTATAAGCATAGTGTGAGTTTGTGATATGACCATATGAGATCAGTATCATGGAGTTACCTCAGGAATGTCCGCATCTTCAGCGCGCCAATGATGTCAGATCTCACAATCTGCCCATTGCTGTTGACAAGAATGTTGACGCTCTCAACCACGTCCAGGAACACCTGCGACACACCAAGTTGACAATTTCCCATCACATAGCCATCCAAGCGAACCAGGGTAAACAAGAGCAGAGGTGTAATGTGTCGCACCTCATTCTTCTTGTACCGAATCCCCTCACTCCGCCACGACACGGCATTCGTCACCGCCATGGGTGGCCTCTGTGTGACCTCCATCCTGTATGCGTCTGTCTTAATGAACTCACTCAGGATCGTCGCCTCCGTGTATTGTGGATACCCGAAGTCCATCATCTCATCAAGTAACTCGTACTGCACGCAACAAAGGGCATGGTATCAGCTCCTCCATTATCAGTGCCAGCAATTACCGCTGAACGAAACCCAACTAACATATAACGCAGAAACGCACCACGTACCACGACGACGAAGTTGTCCCTCAGAGACTCCTCCTCCAATTCCTCGAAGTAGTGCTTGAACACCTGCGCCAACGCACGCACAAACCACATGAGCGAAATTCCGCTTGGTACCTGCTCTGCTAAAGGCACTGTGCTGTGCAGCGAAAATGGCGGCTTACATTGACGAGACGGTGGAGGAAGAGGAGGATGCTGGCGGCATTGCAGTTCTGGCGGGAGGCCGTGAGGAGGAAGACGTTGTTGTGCTGGATGAAGGTGTAGGAGACGCCGGCGCCATCGTGGACGACGGGCGAATGGACCTCCGCGTCGCCCTGATCACGCGCGCGCGGGAGAGACAGAAATTAAGAGGTTAAAGCTCGCCGTCGCACGGATCTAGCTAAGAGGGGAGGGCGGCGAGGGGGCTCACAGACCTCCTTGTCGAGCAGCTTGGTGAAGAAGCGCTCGGCCTGGAGCGCGGTGACGTCGCCGCGGTAGTCGCGCCAGACGAGGACCCGGCCCTTGATGTCGAGCAGGAACAGCGCCGACACCGCCCCCGCCATGAGCGCGCGCACCGGCACGCGCGGATCTGGATCTTATCTACCGGCCGCACCTAACCGTGGTGGGCTCGGCGGCGGCGGGCGGGTGGCTTGGCCTCCGCTGGGGCCGCCGGATCCGAGGCTTTGGGGACTGCGCGCGTGGTGTTTGAGAGGGGACGGTGGCCGGGGAGATCGGAGCCGGAGCTGAGGACGGCGGGGGCAGTGTTGTGTTGGATTGGCTGGATCCGATCGCGGGCGGTTGCGGTTCTCTGCTGGCCGTGCTGTCCCTCCCAGTGGGCTCGGTTCAACCCGCTCGCCGTCAGGTTCGAGCTAGTCCGACGTGGAAAGCGCCTCGGCTTGGCGGTGAAGAGGATCGGCTGCTCTAGTGGCAACATACTACGAGTATAATTTTTTAACAAAAAAAGGGCAATTCAAAAAATCGTTACTTCCTCTGTTCAGCTTGTCAAAAAGTTTTATACGGAGTATTAGTGAATGCGGGAGTAGCTCAAAATCCTTATTGTCCGAGACACATGCTTAATTCTCATGATTTGGTGGCAGTGGCGGAGGACCCCTTAGGGCAAGGTAGGGCAGCCGCCCTACCTTGATTTTTGGCAAAATCTTACATATATATGTGCGTTTCTGCAAATGTATACAATTTTCACTATTTTCTGCTCATTTTGGATAAAAACCAAATAAAAAAAGGCCAACTGGGCCGTTTTGGAGCGGCCTCATCCGAGCTGGGTCTTATTGCCCACACGCGGGGGAGCCTGAGGAGTGAGGAGGGTCTCCCAAGCAAAGGGCCAAAAGTCTCCACGGGTGCATCCATGAATCCAGCCTTTTTTTGCTTCCAATCTTATATCTGCTTGCTCACTGTGTACGTGCGTCTGGTGTGCCTACATACTGCTCCGTTGCTCGCTTTGTCGTGTCGGTGTACCGCATGGTAGCCAGCTGCGATTTTTTTGTTTTAGGGGTGACACAAGGTGAAAATTGCTAGTTTACAATGAAAATAGGATTTACCCGGTGTCCTATGCACCCTGGAAGCTATACACTTGCAACCACCACCGCCGCTCACAGACTAACCTGTGTCGTAAGTCTGTAGGTCATTAGATCAAAAGCTCCATCTGGAGGGACAAATGATATAGTTCTATCATTCTCAAATCTGGTCAACCGTACACACCTATAGAAGGATTGGTCAATATAAAACCATATCGTGGCTACTATGAAAAGAATTACAGTAATCGTGCTATCTTACTGATGAAATTTGATATCATCCAGATCTATTGCTTTTCCTTTAGTTGCTCGGCCTTGAGCCTCCAAAAGAACTCTATCATTCAACCCAAGTTTACACTCGGGCATTCCACTGTTACAAATGCATGCATATTAGTATGATTAATATATCCAAAGGGTATACTCAGATAACATTTAGACTGCAAACCCGAAAGACTAGAAGTTGAAATGAGTTGGTTTGAGGCAAAGTTCAATGAGCATTTGTAAAATACTTAATCCAGATCATTTATCAGGTACTACTTGATGCTATTATCTGTAAGAGAACTAAGTGAACTGTACTCGTCCAAGACACACTTGCAATACATATGTTGTAGTTTTTTTTTTTTTTTTTTGCATGGACATATGTTGTAGTTAGAACTTGGCAGAGTATGCATACATACTTTATTAGTCTTTACTCATATGCTGTAATACATATGTTGTAGTTTTTTTTTGCATGGACATATGTTGTAGTTAGCACTTGGCAGAGTATGCATTCAGACTTTATTAGTCTTTACTCTTTAGTCTTTACTCATCAATGTTTAATTCTTTTAAACTGGCATACCTACTCTTAATTTTTTATGTTCACAGGCATGTGATGGATATATAATCTATCTACATATTGGCACAGATACATGAATGTAATTTCATTAGTTTATCAGTACGGTCAGTTGAGGTATAAGCGTAGTGTGAATTTCTAATATGAGAGTATGAGACAGTATCATGAAGTTACCTGAGGAATGTCCGCATCTTCAGTGCGCCAATGATGTCAGATCTCACAATCTGCCCATTGCTGTTGACAAGAATGTTGACGCTCTCAACCACATCCAAGAACACCTGCAACACAAACCAAGTCGACAATTTCCCATCACATAGCCATCCAAGCGAACCAGGGTAAACAGGAGAAGAGGTGTAATGTGTCACACCTCATTCTTCTTGTACCGAATCCCCTCGCTCCGCCACGACACGGCATTCGTCACCGCCATGGGCGGCCTCTGCGTGACCTCCATCCTGTAGGCGTCCGTCTTGATGAACTCGCTCAGGATCGTCGCCTCCGTGTACTGCGGATACCCGAAGTCCATCATCTCGTCAAGCAACTCGTACTGCACACACGCAACAAAGAGCATCTCTGATATCAGTGCCATCCATTCCCGCTGAGCGAAACCCAACTGACATGTAACGCAGAAACGCACCACGTACCACGACGACGAAGTTGTCCCTCAGAGACTCCTCCTCCAATTCCTCGAAGTAGTGCTTGAACACCTGCGCCCACGCACAAATCACATGAGCAAAATTCCGATTGCTACTTGCTTAGCACTGTAATGTGCAGTGAAAAGAGCGGCTCACATCGACGAGACGGTGGAGGAAGAGGAGGATGCTGGCGGCATTGCAGTTCTGGCGGGAGGCCGTGAGGAGGAAGACGTTGTTGTGCTGGATGAAGGTGTAGGAGACGCCGGCGCCGTCGTGGACGACGGGCGAATGGACCTCCGCGTCGCCCTGATCACGCGCGCACGGGAGAGACAGAAATTAAGAGGTTAAAGCTCGCCGTCGCACGGATCTATCTAAGAGGAGAGGGCGGGGAGGGCGGCTCACTGACCTCCTTGTCGAGCAGCTTGGTGAAGAACCGCTCGGCCTGGAGCGCGGTGACGTCGCCGCGGTAGTCGCGCCAGACGAGGACGCGGCCCTTGATATCGAGCAGGAACAGCGCCGACACCGCCCCCGCCATGCGCGCGCGCACCGGCACGCTCGGATCTGGATCTTATCTACCGGCCGCACCTAACCGTGGTGGGCTCGGCGGCGGGCGGGTGGCTTGGCCTCCGCTGGGGCCGCCGGATCCGAGGCTTTGGGAACTCGCGCGCGTGGTGTTTGAGAGGGGACGGTGGCCGGGGAGATCGGAGCCGGAGCTGAGGACGGCGGGGGCAGTGTTGTGTTGGATTGGCTGGATCCGATCGCGGGCGGTTGCGGTTCTCTGCTGGCCGTGCTGTCCCTCCCAGTGGGCTCGGTTCAACCCGCTCGCCGTCAGGTTCGAGCTAGTCCGACGTGGAAAGCGCCTCGGCTTGGCGGTGAAGAGGATCGGCTGCTCTAGTGGCAACATACTACGAGTATAATTTTTTAACAAAAAAAGGGCAATTCAAAAAATCGTTACTTCCTCTGTTCAGCTTGTCAAAAAGTTTTATACGGAGTATTAGTGAATGCGGGAGTAGCTCAAAATCCTTATTGTCCGAGACACATGCTTAATTCTCATGATTTGGTGGCAGTGGCGGAGGACCCCTTAGGGCAAGGTAGGGCAGCCGCCCTACCTTGATTTTTGGCAAAATCTTACATATATATGTGCGTTTCTGCAAATGTATACAATTTTCACTATTTTCTGCTCATTTTGGATAAAAACCAAATAAAAAAAGGCCAACTGGGCCGTTTTGGAGCGGCCTCAGCCGAGCTGGGTCTTATTGCCCACACGCGGGGGAGCCTGAGGAGTGAGGAGGGTCTCCCAAGCAAAGGGCCAAAAGTCTCCACGGGTGCATCCATGAATCCAGCCTTTTTTTGCTTCCAATCTTATATCTGCTTGCTCACTGTGTACGTGCGTCTGGTGTGCCTACATACTGCTCCGTTGCTCGCTTTGTCGTGTCGGTGTACCGCATGGTAGCCAGCTGCGATTTTTTTGTTTTAGGGGTGACACAAGGTGAAAATTGCTAGTTTACAATGAAAATAGGATTTACCCGGTGTCCTATGCACCCTGGAAGCTATACACTTGCAACCACCACCGCCGCTCACAGACTAACCTGTGTCGTAAGTCTGTAGGTCATTAGATCAAAAGCTCCATCTGGAGGGACAAATGATATAGTTCTATCATTCTCAAATCTGGTCAACCGTACACACCTATAGAAGGATTGGTCAATATAAAACCATATCGTGGCTACTATGAAAAGAATTACAGTAATCGTGCTATCTTACTGATGAAATTTGATATCATCCAGATCTATTGCTTTTCCTTTAGTTGCTCGGCCTTGAGCCTCCAAAAGAACTCTATCATTCAACCCAAGTTTACACTCGGGCATTCCACTGTTACAAATGCATGCATATTAGTATGATTAATATATCCAAAGGGTATACTCAGATAACATTTAGACTGCAAACCCGAAAGACTAGAAGTTGAAATGAGTTGGTTTGAGGCAAAGTTCAATGAGCATTTGTAAAATACTTAATCCAGATCATTTATCAGGTACTACTTGATGCTATTATCTGTAAGAGAACTAAGTGAACTGTACTCGTCCAAGACACACTTGCAATACATATGTTGTAGTTTTTTTTTTTTTTTTTGCATGGACATATGTTGTAGTTAGAACTTGGCAGAGTATGCATACATACTTTATTAGTCTTTACTCATATGCTGTAATACATATGTTGTAGTTTTTTTTTGCATGGACATATGTTGTAGTTAGCACTTGGCAGAGTATGCATTCAGACTTTATTAGTCTTTACTCTTTAGTCTTTACTCATCAATGTTTAATTCTTTTAAACTGGCATACCTACTCTTAATTTTTTATGTTCACAGGCATGTGATGGATATATAATCTATCTACATATTGGCACAGATACATGAATGTAATTTCATTAGTTTATCAGTACGGTCAGTTGAGGTATAAGCGTAGTGTGAATTTCTAATATGAGAGTATGAGACAGTATCATGAAGTTACCTGAGGAATGTCCGCATCTTCAGTGCGCCAATGATGTCAGATCTCACAATCTGCCCATTGCTGTTGACAAGAATGTTGACGCTCTCAACCACATCCAAGAACACCTGCAACACAAACCAAGTCGACAATTTCCCATCACATAGCCATCCAAGCGAACCAGGGTAAACAGGAGAAGAGGTGTAATGTGTCACACCTCATTCTTCTTGTACCGAATCCCCTCGCTCCGCCACGACACGGCATTCGTCACCGCCATGGGCGGCCTCTGCGTGACCTCCATCCTGTAGGCGTCCGTCTTGATGAACTCGCTCAGGATCGTCGCCTCCGTGTACTGCGGATACCCGAAGTCCATCATCTCGTCAAGCAACTCGTACTGCACACACGCAACAAAGAGCATCTCTGATATCAGTGCCATCCATTCCCGCTGAGCGAAACCCAACTGACATGTAACGCAGAAACGCACCACGTACCACGACGACGAAGTTGTCCCTCAGAGACTCCTCCTCCAATTCCTCGAAGTAGTGCTTGAACACCTGCGCCCACGCACAAATCACATGAGCAAAATTCCGATTGCTACTTGCTTAGCACTGTAATGTGCAGTGAAAAGAGCGGCTCACATCGACGAGACGGTGGAGGAAGAGGAGGATGCTGGCGGCATTGCAGTTCTGGCGGGAGGCCGTGAGGAGGAAGACGTTGTTGTGCTGGATGAAGGTGTAGGAGACGCCGGCGCCGTCGTGGACGACGGGCGAATGGACCTCCGCGTCGCCCTGATCACGCGCGCACGGGAGAGACAGAAATTAAGAGGTTAAAGCTCGCCGTCGCACGGATCTATCTAAGAGGAGAGGGCGGGGAGGGCGGCTCACTGACCTCCTTGTCGAGCAGCTTGGTGAAGAACCGCTCGGCCTGGAGCGCGGTGACGTCGCCGCGGTAGTCGCGCCAGACGAGGACGCGGCCCTTGATATCGAGCAGGAACAGCGCCGACACCGCCCCCGCCATGCGCGCGCGCACCGGCACGCTCGGATCTGGATCTTATCTACCGGCCGCACCTAACCGTGGTGGGCTCGGCGGCGGGCGGGTGGCTTGGCCTCCGCTGGGGCCGCCGGATCCGAGGCTTTGGGAACTCGCGCGCGTGGTGTTTGAGAGGGGACGGTGGCCGGGGAGATCGGAGCCGGAGCTGAGGACGGCGGGGGCAGTGTTGTGTTGGATTGGCTGGATCCGATCGCGGGCGGTTGCGGTTCTCTGCTGGCCGTGCTGTCCCTCCCAGTGGGCTCGGTTCAACCCGCTCGCCGTCAGGTTCGAGCTAGTCCGACGTGGAAAGCGCCTCGGCTTGGCGGTGAAGAGGATCGGCTGCTCTAGTGGCAACATACTACGAGTATAATTTTTTAACAAAAAAAGGGCAATTCAAAAAATCGTTACTTCCTCTGTTCAGCTTGTCAAAAAGTTTTATACGGAGTATTAGTGAATGCGGGAGTAGCTCAAAATCATTATTGTCCGAGACACATGCTTAATTCTCATGATTTGGTGGTAGTTCTTCAAAAGGAGTGTGCATTGCAAGGTGTTTATAGAGGTGTTTAGACAAACTGATTTACAATTAAGCACTATTTTTATATTTATATAATGTAGATATACACCTCTCCTATAAGAATGAGCATTGGTACTTATGAAAAAAAGGTTTGTTTTTTGAGAAAATTCCTTGTATGACGCTCCTTTAAAATTTTGTTCCTTATTTGACACCGGTGGAAATTTTCTTCCTTGTATGGCCTCTCTCGAAAATTTATTTTTCTATATGACACTCTAGTGCATTTTGTTCACCAAAAAGTCATAAAAATACCTATTTACCCCTGATGTATAATGTGTTCAAATACCAGATCCCTCTGGCGAGACAGCTGCATCGGTAGCATGTACCATATCGATCTTGGATGCTTGATTTGTTTACTACGACAGTACATATTCGCATCGGAAGACCTTTAAACCCCTAATTTCATCCACTGCCTCTATATAAAGGAGAGGGAAACACCTGTCAACGAGAGCAAAGAGAGGAACATCCATCAAAGAGAGCATAATCCATTCCTCGACATCTGCCATCACCATCACCTCCATGATCATAGTCATTCCCCTCCTCTCCATAGCCATAGCACTTGCACTATGGATTTCTTCGCTTATAGCCTGGAAGGTGCGTGCCATAGAGCTCGCAAAAGAAGGTGAAGGTCCGCACTGCAGAGCTCGCCCGAAAGAAGATGAATGACGTGCGAACAGGAAGAGGCTAAGCTTGTTCAATATTGGCTGATTACAATGCCGTGAGGACACAAAGGATTACCCAAACGATTAATGACCCATTACAAAGCTTCTTTTCGAGGCAAATTCGCACAAACCATTTTCACCCACAATTTTTCAAAGGTTTGATGGCCCGACAACTATTGGCGAATGCGAGTGCAACACAAACAAACAAAAAGTTCAGCCAACGTGTACAACAAGCAGCAAATTGGATTTTGCTTCTAAAAGAGAAACAAGACTGCCCAGAGATAACATCCATTTATCCACTGACTTTTGGTTCCCTTCTGAACTAGTGACTCCAGCCGAAAATGCAGCACTTGAAAAACCCTTCTCTGAAGAAGAAATCAAGGATGCTATTTTTGGATCTTACACTGCTGGGGCTCCTGGCCCAGATGGCCTCTCTTTTTTATTTTATCAAAAAATTTGGGATCTGATTAAAAAGGACTTTATGGCCCTGGTAACTGATTTCGAAAATGGTACTCTCCCCGTGGAGAGGCTGAACTTTTCTATCATAACCCTGATCCCAAAAGAAGCTAATGCAACTGATATTAAAAAAATCGTCCTATCTCGCTGGGTAATTGTTGCATTAAAATCCTTACAAAAGCTTTGACCAACAGACTTTCCCCTGTGGCAAACCGTTTGATTTCTCCAAACCAAACTGCTTTCTTGAAAGGTAGATTCATTCTAGAGAGTGTCGTTGCGGCACACGAGCTCTTGCATGAAATCAAACAATCAGGGGATGCTGCTCTTGTTCTAAAAATCGATTATGAAAAGGCCTATGACAGAGTCAATTGGGATTTCCTTGAGGAAATGCTAATCTCTAGAGGTTTTGGTCTTAAATTTGTTGGTTGGATCAAGAGTTTCCTGTATAACAGTACGATGAGCATTAGAATAAATGATGAAACTGGACCCTATATCATTGTTGGTAAGGGTCTCAAACAAGGTGACCCCATGTCCCCTATCTTATTCAATTTAGTGGGGATGTTTTTTCAAAATGCTTAGTAAAGCAGCGAGGGCAAATCTAATTTCTGGCATCCTCCCCTCTATCTGCCCTGGAGGTATTATTAGCCTCCAGTACGCAGACGACACCTTTCTTTTCCTTAAGGAGGATGAGAATGGTGCAAGACACTTAAAATGGGTCCTCTCTTGCTTTGAAGCAATGTCTGGACTACGAATCAATTACCACAAAACTGATCTCATGTCTCTAAATATGTCCCCTGAAAGAGCAAAGTTCTTTGCTGGCATCTTCTGTTGTAAACTTGGTGATTTTCCTTTTAAGTATTTGGGAGTGCCTATGCACTATAAAAAACTGAGAAAGGAGGATCTTCAACCTATTGTCGATAAAATTATTTCAAAACTTTCTGGTTGGAGGGGGAGGCTTCTTTCCTATGGAAAGAAACTTGCCCTGTTAAAAATATGTATTTCAAGTATCCCTACTTATCTCCTCTCTGTCATTAGGTTCCCCAAGTGGGTCATTAAAATGATTAATTCTCAAATGGCACACTATTTTTGGGGTAATATTGACGATGAGCACAAATACCACCTAGCGAACTGGGGCCTTATCTCCCAGGAAAAAAAGAATGGGGGCCTCGGAATTCATAATTTGCAGGACTTCAATCTTAGCCTTATGGCCTCTTGGGTGAAACGTTATTTTACCGCAAATGATCAGTTGTGGAAGAAGATTGTAGACTTCAAATACGACAACACTTCTCCAAATGTTTTCTGGGGGAATGATTCCTCGTGCTCCCCCTTTTGGAAGGCTTTTATCTGGGCTGCGAAAGCTTGTAAGATGGGTTACCGTTGGCATATTGGTGATGGTACTCGGGTCAAATTTTGGCTTGACGTGTGGCACGGAGAGTGTTGTCTAGCGACTTCTTTCTATGATATTTACCAAATTATAAACGAAAAAGACATTACTGTCGCTCAACCTTGGGATGGTTCTAACCTAAAAATTACCTTTAATAGATGTGTTGATCAGGGTCTGATGGATAGATGGTTGGAATTAATGGATATTGCGAAAAGTTTATCCCTAACCTCTCTACCTGATTCCCCCTTTTGGATCCACACTTCTGATGGGGTTTATACCTCAGCTTCTTTCTATTCTATTGTGAACTTTGGTGGCATTGCTCCTATGAGCACACACAAAATCTGGAACATTGCTGTTCCTGTCCGTATACAGATTTTTCTCTGGCTACTAGTTCATAATAGACTTCTGACTCGAGATAACTTGCAGAAACGACGTCCTGTTGCAGACCTCACTTGTTTATTCTGTTCTGAAACCGAATCTGTACATCACCTGTTTTTCGACTGTGTGGTGGCAAAATATTGTTGGTTTATCATATCTGAAACTACTGAGATGCAAGTTATCTCTGACTTAGAATCATTGTGCAGAACTTGGTCCACTGGTAGACCTGACATTTTGAACACTCTCCGCTGCATTGCTCTGGGCCATTTGGAACTTACGGAACTCCTTGTGTTTTCAGGGAGCTACCTGGTCGAGCACAAAGATGGTGTGGGAGCTGGTGATCAAGGCGCTGTACCGCTGGAAGCCTCTCTGCAAGTCATCTGCGCTGATGGACCGCTGCATTAGAGTGCTGGAACGCACCCGTGGCGAACTTCTGAGGATTGCCTGGACGGGCTGAGAGGATCCCTGAAGACGCAATGGATTTTCCCTGCTGTCAGGAGTTGTTTCGAGTTCATCGCTTGGTGGTGATCTAGTTTAGCTCCGGTAGCTGGGATTTCCTTTTGTGTTTTTAGTGTTCTGAACTTGTTTCGTGACAG
The DNA here is from genome assembly GCA_947311845.1 of Poa pratensis. Lineage (NCBI taxonomy): Eukaryota > Viridiplantae > Streptophyta > Magnoliopsida > Poales > Poaceae > Poa > Poa pratensis. The sequence goes on from CAMZMU010000060.1 coordinate 44,226,441, forward strand.
AAAAGAGAGTCCCCTGGTTCTGTAATAAGTAGCAGTAGCCCGGATGCTTTAAAACCGTACTCGAGGGCTTGCGCTCTGTTTCATTCTATAAAATGGAACGGGGGAAACCCCTATCTTTCTAAAAAAAGACTGCACAGGATTGCAAACATGGTAGAAGAAGATATGCTAGCCAGGTTACAAAAATTGCATTCAAGGGATCCACGGTCATCTAGTTTTGGTCAAATATGCACAAGTTCAGGACAGGAAACCTAGAGAGAGATGTCAATGGCGAGCCACATGGAGCTGATTTCAGCAAGAAAATGCATATGCATGCCTAGCTAGCATTGTGCCAACCGCTTTCGGCAGGTTTGCTACTCCCAAGGTTTAAGCCGGGAACCACAACATTCAAACACAAGCTACGTCTCATAAATTAAGAAATGGGCAACATGAACCGTCGGTAAAATGCCCGGTATACATTCACTTTCTAGCCTTTCCCTTAAATCCCAGTTTTCCGGAGCTTCCCTGTGTGGCTCTTGAGATGTGCAGGGGAGTTGTTTTCATCGAGATTCATGTAATAGACACAAGCCACGCCCTCAGAATACCACCAGTTCTTCGATCAATCGCCTGTGAGAAAAAAACAATAATATAGTCAATACAGGTTTATAAACAGCAAAAACAATTTGCAGCGGTTGGGTAATTCTCCGATCCATCATAGTACTAACTAATACTGCAGTTGCAGGGCTAAACACAAACAATAATCTAAAGCCGGGCTTTCATCTAACAACGCAAACACTAATAGTGATGGCAAATAAATATAAGCAAATCAAGTCAAAAAAATAAATAAATATATATATAAGCAAATAAAAACAGCTTTGACACACGTCACTTTGCATCCCAGAGACTGTTCACATAACCAATATCATGCATATCAGATTAGACTCATTTATCTGCCTAGTAAGAAAGAGATAGAATAAAGATGATACACAGCTGTCAAATTACAAGGTAAAGAAGGGAACTAGCAAGGCTAATCAGTACTAGCATCCATAGCCTGTTTGGTTGGGCTGTGGCTTTCAAATAAGCAGCTGTCCTGAAAAACTGCTGTGAGCAGTGAAATGTTTGGCAAACTGGCTGTCGGCTGTCAGCTGTTAGTGATAAAAAGTCTGGAATACCCTTGAATGCTGAGTGTGTTTATATATTGATATTGTATTACTAATACTGACATAGTATATTCGTATTTCACTGATGTCTGAACTATTCTAGGTTCGAAAATCAACAAATTAAATCTTTTTTCCATCGGATTCTCTTAAGCTATGTGCTCTATGTATTGCTTGGACCGAATTGATCAATGCACCACATGTCCAAGTTAGCAATGAAATTATCATGCACCAGATACATTTCTTTATTACTCCGGAACCTCTCCGTATTCCAGCAGGTCGGGTCCCTGTCTACGTATTGCAATAATTTTCCTAAGCAATGAAATTTTCATGAACCATATACATTTCTTTAGTACACCACATGTCCAAACAAAACAACATAACTTTCCTAAGCAATGAAATTTTCCTACGTATTGCAGCAGGTCGGGTCCCTGTCTCTAGTACCCGGAGCCTCTCCGGCCGTCCGGCGGCGGCGCGCCGGCCAAGTTCGGAGTGTTAGATCGATGCGGCCGGCGGCTGTACACGCTGGGCTGCCGTACAAAGCTGGCTTCCAAGCAGCTCCATGGATCCAGCGGCCAGCCAATCCAGCCACGGGATGGAGGAGAGAAGCAGCGGCGGCTAGCCAATCCAGTTCAGGCGAGCAGCTAGGTCGGCCGGAGGAGCAGGTCGGGTAGCCTACGGTAGGAATGCAGGTCGGGCGAGCAGAGGGTTTGGCCGGAGGAGCAGGTCGGGTCACCGGCGTTAGGGAGCACAGGAGGGCTTAGATGCGGTGGGAGGGACGATGTATGGCGGAGACGCGGGCGCGGATCCGGCCGTTGGCGGCCAGTTCCGGCCGACCGGCGCCGGAGGGGAGGGACAAGGTGGGCGGCGCTGGGGTTCGAGCGGCAGCTCGCCCTCTCCTCCCACGGGTTGGGGGAGAAATGAGCTGCGGGGTTGGTTTCTGGCCATTTTCCAGCGGGGCCTCGGTCTATATATTGGTATTGGATGGTAATTGTCCCGTAATTTCGACTAAGTAGTAGGGGCGGGGGGCGTGGGTTTGGGTGAAAGCCGGAAAAGCTCCTCCGGACGTGCTTTGCGCTCTATGTACAAATAAGCGCGGTTGGCTTTGGAAAAGCACGATTCGATTTTGCTGTTTGGTTGGGCTTTGGCTTATAAGCGTGGAAAGCCAGGCTAGAAGCCTAACCAAACACCTTAGTCTGATCGAGTTATAAGTCCACTAGGAGCTTGACTACGATCTATTCGCTATAGCTCACACAAGCGACCACAACACCCCCTACTACATACTAGCCATCGGTATGCCTAAGCCTTAGAAGTTAAACCCAATATAAGAAGAATTCTAAGAATACATATCACATAATGTGAAAATCATCTTGACTCGTATATAACAAATTTACTTATGTACAGGATAAAGATAATGGACAAGCCAAACAATAACTTAACAAGCCCAGCACATCTACCGAGACAAGATTCTCATATGAATCAGTATATGCTCTTTCTCGACCACTTAAGTTAATAATTGTTGGCTGCTGCCAAGAACCGTAGTAAACTAGTCATCAGTACGGAAGCTTAATAAGTAATAACCTTACTTAACCAGTACAAGAGACCATTTAAGTTAATAATTGTTGGCTACTGCCAAGAACTGTAGTAAACTAGTCGTCAGTACGTAAGCTAAATAACCCGTACTTAACCAGTACAAGCAATCAGGAACTTCGATAACAAAGGCAAGTGTGAACTAATCTGCTACAAAAATCTACACCCAAAGATGTAAGATATCATCGATAAGCTCAATTTACACAGTATCTCCGTACCATTACTTGTTAGTTGTTACGTCATAAACATTTAGCTTGAAACTACTTTGTGATAGATGTCCTACCTAGTGGAATTCCGTGTTTTGTTTCCACACAATGGACACTGAATTTTCATGATAACTGATAGGAACCGCTTACAAGCATTAGAGAAAACATATTACCGTACTAAATAAATAAATGAAGGCAGCAGGCAATCAGTTCTCGGCAGAGCAAAATTTCCCTAGTTAGGGTTTCAATTGGAATTATTAATGGTATACACAATCTGAAATAAACTCCATGCAGCCTAACATGTGTTCATTAAATTGGACTTCAAAGTAGAAATTCAGCTTCTAAAATTAGTTCTGCTGCTACAGTACCTGCAAGTGAAACTATAAATTAAAGGGAACTGGTTGGTTCCCACCAATTTTTAAGACCTTGCATATAACCTGACTGACCAGTTGCTATGCTAATCATGAGCTTATGCCATACTTAATCTTGCCAGCTATTTTGCTAAGATGACTAGCAGTATAGCTGCAATCAATGATTTCCCTCAAACAATCAAATTATTTGGCAGGTAAGTGACACGATAATTTCCTTTGTATAACAAGCAAAATCGATATATACAAAATTCAAACGTTGCCATGAATCATAACTCTTTTCCAACAAAAAGTGCAGCATACCTCACTGTGGAACATAGGAATCTGTAGAGACAGCTTTCCTTGTGGAATCATTTTCAGGAGGACACTCAACATTTGATGATAGAGAGGAACTAGAAGATGGTGCCTTGGAAATCCCAATTGGAAATGCCTTTGAACTTTCTGCAGTTGGAATGCATTCACTATGAAGAATAGCTGATGTACCAGATGTGACAGTTGATGAGATTTTCCCAACAGGGCTTGGGGACTCGGCTGCCCTGACAGGAGTTGAAGTTTTCTGAGGTCTCAGTTGGTTATTTGAGCCAGGAGAAGCCGTCAACCACATAAACCGTAGCATATGCCCTTTACAAGATTTGCCAGTAATAAATGCTTTCTCAGCAGATTGCCGCGTTGTGTACGTCACACAAGCCGAGCAACTCAGAGAAGGCAAGGTTGTATCATGGTTGTGGGCTTCAGCATCTTCCAGAACAACAGATGAAAGCTCCCCGAATGCTGCAAAATGATCTTTCAAGACAGATTCCTGCAAACAAAGAAGTCAAGGACATCAGGCGTAGAAAAACAGTTCATAATCAAGCACAACAACAGAAAAGGAAACATAAACTATCAAGCGTAGTAAGCATAAGGATACAATGGTCTTTAATTTCTTCAATGTCTAAATCCTCTGTTATGGCAAAACTTTAATTAAAAAAATTGTTTCAAAATCAAAAGACAAGTTACAATATGTACAGATTGTTTTGGGAATGGTTTTACAGATGCAAAGCTGAGTAAGCATTATCAACTCACATGTTTCGTTTCTACTCTCAAGATTTAACTTCTCAGTTAACAACAATACATACGAAATACAGTTTAACAGTTACATACATAAATGCATGGAAAATCCAACCAGAAAAGAAACCACTGTCATTAGAAAAACTCTAGAAGAATACAAATTTACAACAGAAACATGGTCCCAAACCTATTTCCCATACCATCTAACCATGCTAACTAAAGTACGTTTTAGCGTATGTCTATACAAACACAGAAGCTATAAGACCCTATAGCCTAAGTACACCAGATTATAAGACCCTATATATAACTTTGGATCTTGCGGACAGACAACAAATGGCAATGCATGGGCATATGTTTGATTTGAGCCCAAGCATGCCTACAGAACATTCATCTAGGCAAAATTTTGGTCAAAGTTTTCTTGCCCGGGAGTTGGCCAATGTTGGCAAGAAAAATGAACTGGAATGGAAAAAGAGCCATTGGCATGCCTAAAGACCAAAATTTTGGTCATGGGCCAAAATATAGGTGTGCAGCTTTTGGCCACCATCCAAACAATACCCTGTCACTATTACCAAAGATTCTCATAATGAAAGTAACATCATAAAACTGGATCCAAGAAGTCAAATGTATTACCACACCAAAATAGCTACTTGTATTAAGCATCTTTGTAAAGCGGATGTGTATCAGGTCTAGAGAACAATAAATAATAACAATCTCAAGCACAGATATAATGCTTAAAATTATGTGAGCTGAAATCATATGATCTTGTAGACACCCTTCAGAAGCAAAAAATGTCAATGCAGACACTAATACCAATCATCCGTCAATGAATAGTATTCAAGTGCATTATGCACGCACACTATTGTAATGCAACTGAAGCCCAAATGACAATAAACACTAGCACAGCGAAATAGAAGTTATCTATATCAACTATTGTTCTTGTAGAGTGGATGTGCGAGATTAGTCAGAAAATAATAATAATAGTAATCTCAAGCACAGATATCATTATCAACAAAGACATTAATTGAATGCTGGTAGCTGCTACAGTAAGATCCGCTGTTGTGTGCCTGAATAAAGATCGTAACCCATATTTTCAAGATAGAAGCTGCTTGTGTGACCCAAACGATCTAAAATCCCAATACCTATGCAGGGTCGAGATGCAAAGGATAACATCAAAACAGTGCAAGAGTAGCTTTTATTAAATGTTAAAAGGAATAACGGGTATCCGCATATACATAAAATTTCAGTGTTTGGTCTCTATTGTGAAAGGAAAACATGGAACTGTGCTTGACCCATTTTAGTGCGTTAAGAATATTAACAACAAAAGGGCAGGAGGTTTGGTAGTCGACTTACATTTGCAATTTCAGGTGGCAAAGGAGGAAGGATTCTAAACGTCGTGGTGCGATTGTCAAGCTTAAACCTATTCTGTGGTTGTGCTAACAGAGGAGATGTCTGTTTCACAACTACAGCTGGTTTCTGTGTGGACGTTGGAGCATATTTTGGGGAAGATGAAGCCAACTCCGCAGAATTTTTCTTTTCCAGTGTACTAGCAACCTCTTGCAGCCCTTCTGTCCCAGTGTTCAAAGACCTTATATCTCCCACTTTCCCCGCAGCATTTGGCACAACTTCTTTTCCACTAGCCTCTGTCTGTTTTACTGGATTGCCTGAACTTTTCTGCAGCAGTAAAAACAAGTACTTAATGATAAACTGGTTTAGCTAACAACATAAGCTATATAATTAACAAAGAAATAAACTCAACGTATTATCAAGGGAAAATAGTAAGTACTTGGTTCACATATTTCTCTAACTGCTGGCGTAACTCAGCACGCTTCTGAGCTAACATATCTTGTTTTTTACGGAGCTCTTCCAGGAGTTCCAGACTTTCTTGCCTTTTGGGAGCAGGAGATATCGATGTCATACTGTTTGCAGGCAACGTTTTAGGACCTGTGCCTGATGCAGAAGATCCAGAACTGGCCCTTGGAGTTGTAGATTGAAGATCCTTGCCTCTGTTGGATGAAGATGGTTGAGGTGGCAGAATTTGTCGGCACGGGTTTTGAAGAGATTCTATCCTCTCCCTCCTCAGTAATCCTGTCTCTGTTAGCCCACCATAGCTTTATAAAACGGTTGCCCATCACAGCGTCTGGAGCTTTTAGGGCAGCTTCTGCTTCTTCCCTTTTAGAGAACTGGACAAAAGCTTTCTCACTGTTGGCTGGAACATAGATATCTATTACTTGACCAAATTTTTGGAAGTGCGAAAGAAGGGCCTCCCATCTATTGCTTTCCTGTGGAATGCCATTTACATAGAGTGTGCGAGATGCTTTGTGCGGAGCTCTATTAGTTTGCCGGCCCACATCTCCAAGCATTCTTGAATTGGATTGACCATTAGTATCCTTAGTAGAAGCAGGCTTTAATTGGACGGTGCTAGGAGCCATATCATCATAGTAGTCACTTCTTTGGTTTCCAGTGGCACTTGTCGAAGTAGTATTAGCTGTTTTACCAGGTCCTGATTTTCTCTTTGATGCTATTCTTCCCCAAACAGAAGACTTTGAATTCTGTGAACCATCAGCTGCAAAACCCTGGTTTGCATGCTCCCACCCTGCCTCATAGCTTGAGGTTTCAGCATTCCATACTCCATCATTATTATGTGCAAAACCAGCAGAAGATGCTTCAGGCTGTTCATTGTTCCACAGAGGCTGATCAGGGTCATATACATCAGCGTTAGCGACAGCTGAAGCAGTGCTTCCATTTAGCTTTAATGTATCATCTGCCACACCAGATTTGATATCTTTTCAGGAACACCTTTATTGCTTCCTAGGTTTGTCAAGTTAACATGAGCAGTTCCTGCCTCATTTTGGATTCCTGGTCCTGGAGCATTTGGAACTGAGACAGGAAGATTGAACTGTGATAGACTCTGCAAAGTGTTCAAGAAACTTCCCAATTAATTAAACATCATCGTTTTGACTTTTGACCTAAGCACAAATAACTAACTAGTACTTAACCACAAAAGTCAAAAACATTGCCTCATATTGCACAACACTGTATAACGAAGGTTTTTTAGAAATAACTGCATAAGTTAACAAAGTTAAATACAACCAGAAAATAAAACACACCAAGTAATGCTACAGTTACATCATAGTGAGGTCTAAAATCCTCCAAGAGTTGACAGTACTCATACTTGTGCACAGGAACCTTGCCTCGTATTGCATAAGGACAGTACAACAAAAGTAAATAATTTAGAGAAAATGCTTAAGCTAGATAAAGTTAAATAACAACCAGAACATAAAATGCTGTAGTACAGAAAAAAGTCGAGGCAAGCAAGAGTTACATCATAGTGGAATCTGAATCCTGCGCTGACATTACTCAATTAGGATGCTGGACAGGGTAATGTGAAGAACGTAAATTGCAACTCAGATTATCAATGATAACAGCACTAAGAGAACACCTTTCAAGGCTACTTGTAAATTGGCACAACGTGGCAGTGGTCCTCATGACAAAGAAAATGTGAAGTAACAGATCATCCTATTTAAATGCTGTGATAGAGCAGCGTAAAAGGATAGCACTAAAGTGCTGGAAAATGAAGAATATTATTTGAAGATCAAGAAACAGACTGACCTGCATATCTTCAACAACAATTCTATTTACTCCATGCTCCATGGGGCACATATCCCCTCTCAAGCAAAATCCACGCTCCTCGAAGTCTCTACAACGTTGACGATGCATGCCAAGATCAATTAAAGGAGACATTGCAGGCTGAATAGGGCCCTGCATTCCATGTGGGTGAACTGGATCCAGCATTCCAGGCATAAATCCATATGGACCCCATGAACCATTTTGAGCACTACCGCTACTTGGCATTGGAGCGCCCATGAATAAGCCAGGATGTGTAGGCGGTCCTTGTGAGGCCATGTGTGATGCAAAATCCATCATGTCAAGTGTGTTAAATCTTGGGTCATGCTGAGCCCAGGGTGCACCATTCCATCCTCTTCCCCGTGCCATAGGAGGGCGAGTGGCAGCAGAAGCTGAATGGAAAGATTGGTTCATTCTACCTCCCCGACTGTGAGCTCCTGGTCCAGGACGCCTTTTGAATTTTGGTACGAAGTCCTTCTGTGCTTCCCCACGTGAATCAGCTCCACCAAAAGGCTGTCCATTACCAGAAATCTTGGGCCTTCTTTTGAAAGGCCTCCCTGCAGCTTGCTCCTCAAGACTCTCATCAAAAGATTGAGGCCTAGCATCTCTTCTTCGGTGCTTGTGATTACGATCATCCTCGTCGTCGTCGCTTATTTCAAAGTTTTCAGAATCTGTGGAATTACTTTCTTCCTTTGGTGAAGGAACTTCTATTTTGTCAGCATCCAGTTCTGGAGCTGTAGACTCTTTGTGCATCTTCAAGATTAGCAAATCCGCAGAAAGGCAACTTTGCATCTAGATTTTATCCATTGCCCTGATCAACTTCAAGAAACACAAAGTTTAGAACATTCCTAATGTAAATACAAGAACATAAAACAAAGATGAACGATATCATATGAATGTAATAAAAAGGGAGTTCAGAATATTGCATGGTGGACAATAAAATATATTGCTCAAACAACAGGAAGAGTGGCAACACATTGCCTTGCTCCCCTTCCAAATATCAATATACTAAATAAAAGCTATAGGACTAACAATGCCTAGTCCATGGAGCAAAGTGAACATACTTACGGAATGTGAACATATTTTAGATTACCATCGTTACTTGTTTTTCTCCCGTGCCATACACATCTAGCAGCAAAACAGTGGAGCAGCAGACTCAAACTTTCCTAATTTTGTTCATCAATATATTTGTAAGTATCTAGATTAGCACTATCAAAATGACAAGCTTACATTTAGCCAAGAAATGACCTCATATTTCACTTAAAAAATAGAAATGTGATGGTAGTTCACATTTTGTAAATGAGACTAGGGTAGGAAAAGCTGCAAAATCACGACACATGAGGCATGTACATGTATTTGACAAGACACATCATTACTTTGATGTTCCTCCCACTTGATTATGTCCTCAGAATCTCAGCTCAATGCAATCCAACCGAATACCATCCGAACAAAGAACAATACCATATTACCAACAACGAATACTAAGCATACGATGAAGCAGGTAATGTGGGTTACTCACTTCGGTTTCAACTACGAGCACACCATTAAAACATACAGTGACAACAACCCACAGCACACTGGACATCTTCACGTGACGGCGATGAACAAACAGACCTAGGTGAGCCTAAAACATGAACATGGCACACCCAAATGAAACAGAAACGTCACATTTCTTGATCAAATAGGATAACTAACAGTCCATAATCCCAGACTACGCACACAGCGGACACGCAGTCATGAACAAACCTCAGGGCAGGGCAGGACGACGAAGAAACGGGAAATAAGCGACACATATTTCGACGAACAACTAACAGTATTAGGCAGGGGCGGATCTAGACGGCGTGCCGGGCGTGCACCGGCACGCCCAGAAATTGCGAAGGGCCCCTCGCCAGTGGGATTTAACTAAGAGAAATCGCTCGCTGGATGAAAACCAACCTAGCTCATACCTCGAAACCCAAAGGACGAAGACCGGGACCGGGCGGAGACGGCGTGAACGCGATGTCCCGGTGAGGAGGGGAGAGCGGGAACGGCGACGGGGCCGACGCGCGTGGAAGACCGGAGGTGAGGGCGGGGGTGTTGGGTGGGGGTGGGCGTGGGGGCGGGGTTGAGGCGTCGGCGGTGAAACCAAGGTATGGGCAGGGCAGCAGCTGTGGAACGGCGACAGTGGCGGCGACGGCGACGAGGCGGCTCCGATCTTCGGGAATGAGGGATTGCGTTGGTAGGTCAGGACTCGGCAGAAGGGAGAGAGGAAAGGAAGGTGTACCGTGTACGGGGAAGAGGAGTGTGTTTTGGGCTCCGGATAATTTTCCTCTCAAGCAAATACCTAGAAATCTCAAACTTTGGTTTGGAGCCGTGAGCCGTCATACAATTTTTTAGTTTGTGAAAATTTTAGTACGAATATGCACTACATGACCTAAATTCTATCTTTCATCAAACTACTCTTTAAAGGTTCTTTTCTCGGGGTATGCTACCGCAAAAATAGACAGGTATATGGCACATATGGCGGCTCGACGGGAATTGGGTTGGAACAACCATGAGAGAAGGTGGTGAGCCGGCGACTGTGGGAAAGTTGGCGGGAGGGGCATGGCGAGTACGGATAGTCGGCGGGATGCCAACCGATGTAGGGTTATGCATGTGGATGTACATTTGGTTCCACTTGAGATGGGAAGGTATAGACGGTGTTGATTAGCTTGAGTAGTTCAGTTTGGCAGGAAGCGGATTTTGCGAAGGATGACCTGTGTGGGAGCAGTCATGTGGGCCATGCCTACTAATTTGTGTGATTATTTTGATGACAAGGAGAATTCAGATTGTGACGTACCTCTTGCTTTGAAAACTATGGTTATGGATTATCTCCAACAGTTTTGGTTTTTAAGAGATATGTGCCCATAGAGTATGGGTTTAGCGGTGAGGCGGTGGATTGCGGTGTCGGTGGTGAAGCTAAAATACAGGCACGATGGTGGGTGCAAAACGACAACGATGGTGATATGGTAAGGCGGTTATGATCTTCAGAACCAAGGATTGAGTTGGTAGGTCTGCACATCAAAGAATGCAGATGGAGGTACGAGAAAAAAGAGGGGTGGAGTTTTGACTTCGAATAAATTTCCTCTTGAGAAAAGTCAAAGAAACCTCAAACTTTAGGGAACTAGTTGCATAATTTTTAAAATTTGTGCAAATTTTAGCCCCAAACCCTAGTTTCTAGAATGAGGTGTACTACACGATCTAAGTTCTCGTTAAATCGATTTAACCCCAAAAAAAAAATTCCTGATATATCAATCACCAAAAGTTTTATTAGCCATGGTTCATATGGTATCTTGTCAGGAAATGGTTGGGACACAAGGAGAGTAAGTGATGAGTCATCACTCGTGGGGGAAGTTGGCGGGATATGCCAACAGGGGGGTGTGGTGGGTACGAGAGCCGATGTAGGGTCCCATACACGAGTGTAGTTTTGGTTCCACTCGACATGGGAAGATATATAGATGGTGCTATTAATCTTGAAATAGCTCAGTTTGGCATGTAGTGGATTTTGTGTTTGATGAGTGGGAGGTGTCATTTGGGAAATGTCTACAAGTTTTGCGATTAGTTTTATTAAAAGCAAAATTTGGATCGTGCCATACATCTTGCCTCCAAAACTACACTTAGATGGCAAAATTGAAGTTGGGATTTCTGGTGACGATTCCTCGGATCCTCAATATTTACTCTTTATTGTTAAACCAAATAATTCTTAGTGTACATTGTCATAAAAACTTGGAGCACCAGCTCACGTTGTGTTGGCATTGCATTAGATTACTCTTGCTTTCTTACTAGCTGGCTTTTGCTACAAAGAAAATTCTTTGTTCATGACCAAATGGGGATGTGGAACTAGTTTGGGGCGTGGGGACAAGATTGGGGTGTTAATGGTGCGTAGTAGGGCGGCAACTGGTGATGAGGCGACCCTGAACTGCGGAAGGATGGGTTGTGTTGGTGGGTTAGGACTTCGAAGAACGTAGACAGAGATGCATGTGTTCAGACAAAAAGGAGAGTCTGTGCTCATGGTAAAGTTGGTGAGATAGGTCGACGAGAGGGACACTGCGGGAAAGGGAGAACCAACAATGTGTGCAACCGACATACGTGGCGTGGGTGTAGATTTGGTTCCACTCGAGATGGGAAGATACATATGTACTATTTAGCTTAAATAGTTGAATTTGGCAGGAATCAGATTTTGTGTTGGATGACCTGCCTGGGAGGGGCCATGCCTACTATTTTTGTGATTAGACCTGTAAAGAAAAAGTCAGGGTTTTGCATGACGAATGTCAAAAGAGTAGAGATTCCTATATAATTACTCTGAATTGGGCATGAATCTATCAAGCAAATTTCGATGACGATCGGTATTTCTTTTTTAACAAAATAATTTAGAGTATACAATGTTTTGAGAAAACTCCAGAGCACCAGCTCAGGTTGTGTTCGACATTGCATTGGATTACCATTTGCTTCCGATTGGCCGCTTTGATACCGCAAAGACCAAAAGGGTGTGTGTAATTGGGTATGGGCGACAAGGGGAGTCGGTGGCGGGTCAGGACTCATGGGGAAGTGCGTGCAGGGTAGGCCGTCCGGAGGAGCATGAATGATGGGAAGAGTGGGCCCGCAAACAACCGACATAGGATTTTGTTCCGGGGGTGGGTTATGGTTCTACATGAGATGGGAATATGGTCGATGTGGCGCAGAACTAAGCTCATACGATGTGTCTATTGTAAATTGTCCAGAAATGCCATGGACATCTCGAATCCCTATATTCCAAAACAGACGTCCTTTTAGATTGTAACACGCCAACTAAAATTGTTGCTATAAAGAAAACCTTGTTGATCGAATTTGTGTATTTTTGTCTCCTTTTCCACACCTCCTACACTGCATCAAAGGGGGTGATGACATTGGTTAGGAGTAAACTCCAAACAGAATCAATAAGTTTGCATTGTAGGTGTAGAACTACAAATATTTTTCCTAATAAATTGAGACGCCAAGAGAACAGCTACTTTGAAAAACATTATTTTGATTTTTTTGCCTCTTCTAATTCTTTTTACTTTTGCCTTTTTTTTCTATATTCTCCGGCGGAATTACCATTTTGCCCGAACATATCATAAACACAGTAACCGGCTGTGCTTTTTGGTTTTTGGATTAGAAGCAAGACATACCAACACACACATCACGCCGAGCGTGCTCGTGGATCACGTGTCAAAAATAAAGAATGCATGCGAATCTCGTTATGTTACGACTGAAGAAATGACATTGCAAGGTTTCAGAAATTGGGCCACGCCAACACTGGTACACTTTCTGCTTTTTATTCGTATATATGATCAAATAACAAGTACAGAGTGCAGGTGCTCATTCTCAGCAATGATCCCATCCCAATTATGCCGATCGATCCTAACTCAACAAGTTTCAGATGATCCCAAGAGACTGCCAGTGAAATATACCGACGCGGTACTGGAATCTGAGCCTGATCTTGGCCAGCAGCAGGCTTTTGAGACCGATTGGAATCATGTCTTCTAATCCCACCACCATGTGTGTGTAATTTACTGCTCCGGTGAGGCGGCATCATCATCATCCGCGGGAGCTTCTGAACCCACTGCCGGCAGCAGCAAGTCACTGTGGTTGGAGCTGTTGTTTGATTCCGTGGCCTGGTTGGTGCTTTCGGTTTGAACTCCTAATGTTGGTTCGCTGGAGCCGTTCGGGTGAGCTTTCGGATCCAAGCCGGAGCTTTCTTGACCTTGTATTTCCCATGGCTGTTCAACAACAGCATAAATGTGAGGTAACCATAGTTCTCAAGCAAGCCTGATGGGCATCATGGAGGTGCTCTAAAATCAGTTACTATGTATATACACTTGTTCTCTCAGTCTCTCCAAGACGGCGAGACTAAAAGAAAGGCAAATCCATGATATGAAACGTTTGGTTAGCCAGAAAGTTATTTCATGTGCAAACCTTGGGCTTGGGTGCCATACTGGGTTCCGAGATTGGTTGGTCAGGGTTTGGAGGCTCATCATTAATATCCTACAGTATATCACAAAACAGTAGGCTTACAGAGTCCTCTTCTTGCAGCAATAAAATATGAGACGATAAAAATTAAGACTACCTGGATATCATCTGGCCGCTCCCCCCTTTGTATCATTTCCATTACCTGTCAAGTGTTAAGTCCAACATGACAGTTTACAGCCAATTTCTACCCACTATACATATTTCTCATGCATAGCACACTAAATATTCAGACCGAACTAAGTTCCATGCTAGCATGAGTGCGTGCCAGAAAAAAGTGATGCTCAAGATAGCGAACCTCCATATATGATTTTGGGTGTCGGGGAACCACAGGGGTCACAGTTTCAGGGTCAGGAGTCCCTATAAAAGTAAAGTAGGGATGTCAGCAAAAGAAACACATAAGAACGCTCAATATTATAATCTCAGAAGGGAAGTGAAAGAAAACCTGAACTATCAACACATTCTTTGCTGATTTTAGCTTCCTGCTGCAGTGAAAGGAAAATAGCTAGTTCAATTTCTGACCATAAACACCAGCAGTGCCAGATCAAGACTTTGCTGGAAACTTATAGCAAATATTTGTGATTTTGGGCTGACCTGAGTAATTTTGCAAGAATGATCAGATGCCCCTGATAAATACATGAAAAGACAAGGCAAAGAAAATTAGATATGTCTTGATGAAGCCATTTAGAGCAGCATTGAACATACAGCTAAAATAGGAAAGTTGATTTGAAATGGCAATTTACTTGTACAGAGCAACAAACAAAAAAACAGCCAACAATGTTGTCAGGATCCACGATGTGACATCAAATTAAAAGTAAACTCGGAGGCCTTTTTTAAATCATTAGAAAGCAGCATCTCCTCACATACCTTGAGATTTGCACGTATCTGAAGTTGTAGAGTTTGAAGGTGGACTCTGCAAATTAATAAAAAAAAAGTTTAGAATAACCAGTAACCTACTCTCAAAACGGAAGTCAAGTAGATGGTAAAAAACAGAACTCACTAGCAAACGTTGAAACGCTTCTTCGATTTCGTCCACAGTGAGCCCTTTATTTTCCAGGAAAGAACGCCTCTGCACATCAGAAGAGGCCATGACTTTCGGGTGTCTCAGAAAACTGACAGCACTCTGAACCAGTTCCTCCCTCATCGGTTCAGAGATCACAGCGGCCGGTTCTCCTTTTGTGTCTTCCTGCTCAAACGTCGAAGTGTCTCGTGAAGCACCACGGACAGCTTCTGAGCTACCTAAAGCGAAGGTGAAATTATGTTTCAGCGCCTAGTCTGACTTTTCCATCAATCATCATGAAGCAGGCATTAACTCACACACCGGCCGAAGCAAAATATATATGATGATAATTAGACAGTGCAGTGTTCCATGGTCATCTGGTGTATTAGTGCCGTGAGGTATCTATCTAAATCAGTCTGATATGTCGTGCCCTGTGTGATAGTTCAAAACGGGGATGTCTGAATTATTCCGAGCCGTACTCATAGTTCTGAAAAATTACATCAATATCAGCATCGAGAGCAGCACAAGTAGAGGGACAATAACTTGATGACAATGAACTTAACACAGCACAGCTTCTCTACCACCACAGCAAAATAAATAAAAAACCTAAACTTCACTAGAGAATTGAAAAACTTAACAAGCTAGCTAATTAAGCAACCAGTGACGAATGTCCGATCGATCTGCTTGCTCTTCCGTAACCCTAGCAGTAGCAGTAACACCACCAGCAACAGGCGGAACGAGGAGAGAGTTAGCGAGGGATAGGGAGGGAAGATGTCGTTCTCCGCGAGTCGAACCTGGATCCGGCATCTCGCGGTTATGTGCGACGGCGACGAGTCCGCCATAGCCTTCTCCGGGATAAGATCGGGCGAAGACGACGGAGGACTAAAGAGGACTTCTGCCTGTAACTGACATGCCGGCCCCACTACCCATCTTGGGCCGATGTTAGTAGGCCCTGATGGGCCTTTTCTTTGAATCTACTCCATCAGGCCCTTCTTCTCCACCAGAGTCGAGAGAGAGAGTGGCTCTGGACTCGGCTCAGGGTTCTTCCGTCGAGCTCCGAGGACGCGCGGCTTCATCTCCCCTCTCCTCCGCCTCCTCTCCCAGCCGCCGCGCCCATCCCCACCACCTCCACCGGCCACCGGCGCAGGCGGAAGCTCCACCAACCACTCCATCTCCCGGAGCAGGAGATCCGAGCAGAGGATGGCGGCCACGCTGTCGCAGCTGGACGACGGCACCGTCCGCGGCATGGCCATCGGCGCGGTCTTCGCCGACTACGTGAGTTCCCCGTCGCGTAAAACCCCCGATCCGCCCTCTCGCCAGTTTCGCTGTGACTGTCTCTGACTCCAATCGCGGTGGCTGCAGGCCGGGAAGATAAACTGCCTCGACTTCCACCGCAAGGACGATCTCCTCGTCACCTCCAGCGAGGACGACTCCATTCGCCTCTACAACACCACCACCGCCACGTGAGTGCGCCGAGCCCGCCTGGTTCTACATCTGTTCTGCTTTACTTATGTATTCTGCTATTCGGTAGACCTCGTTGTTGTTAGAGACATTGCAAGCATCTGGATGGAAAATGTCTGGAGTCTACTGCGTTTGATTGTTGGCGTATCGATATCTGTGACAGTTTTGTGATCAGTGTTCGGTATCTTATTTTTTGGTGGATTATGCTGTTGGGGGATGCTGATAGTTGCTACTAGACTTTAGATTTTGGTCCTTAATAGTAATCTTGCAGTGATACTACTATGGCTGTGTCAATAAATTTTTGCTTTCTTGTGTTTTTGGTTCAAGTTTGCTCTACCAAAAAGTTGGGTAGCCAAAATTTTGGTCTGAGGTTTTGCTTGCCATGAGCTGGCCAACATCAGCAGAAATTGAGCTAGGGTTGGCAAAGGAGAAATTGGCATGCCAAAAAGTTGGCAACCATCCGAACAAAGACCAATCTTTTGGTCAATGCCCTAAAATTTCGTAGGGTACACGGTGACAATCCAAACATACTTGACAAGTGCAATCCCATTAGCTGTTGGTTATAGCCACCCCCAGTAACCTGATTGTGCACGTTGGTTGGTACTGTCTATTTTTGTGGATCTTTTTAGAGGATATATTATTTCCTCAACCCGATTAACCATTAGCCACATTCAAGGTGCTTGCACTGGCAGTATTTCTCTCTGGTTAGTATGCTACGGTCTTTTTTCCTCTACTCCAGACATTCATCTTTCCCCCATTTTTTAAGTAAAGCCCTGCCCTGATGCCGATATTTTGCTTTGTTTCATGTAATTGAGGTTTTTGATCATTGAATGACCCGTTGTATAACTTTTGTGCTCTGTTAGTAACGAATGTTAGAACTCTTACTATTGGTGCAGGTTGCTGAAGACAACATATCATAAGAAACATGGTGCTGACCGTCTCTGTTTTACTCACCATCCAAGCTCCATATTATGTTCATCAAAATTCAATCTAGAGCCAGAAGAATCACTTCGTTATCTATCTTTATATGACAACCGTTGCTTGAGATATTTCAAAGGACACAAAGACAGGTTCAATGTATTTTCCTTGCCCCTTTGTTTATAGCAACAATGTCAAGGGACACATGCTGAGTGTTGCATTCTTTTTACTCATTTCAGGGTTGTTTCACTATGTATGTCGCCTGTCAATGATAGCTTTATGTCTGGTTCACTTGATCACAGCGTCAGAATATGGGATCTTCGTGTAAATGCTTGTCAGGTTCGGCCACCAATTCCCTGCAAAACTCTATTTATTCAATCATAAACAATTAAATATGCTCAGCTTATATTTAGCTGATAAAAAGCTCAAGTTTATCCTCTGAGGCTTCCCATTCTTACACATTTAGCATTCAGGGTATACTACGTTTGCGTGGTAGGCCTTCTGTTGCATATGATCAACAGGGACTTGTTTTTGCCGTGGCAATGGAGGGAGGCGCTATTAAGCTATTTGATTCTCGGTCATATGACAAAGTCTGTAACTCTATATTGAACTTGAATCTGGAAACCATATTTCAATAAAGCGTGAAAATTCTTATCTTGGAAAACAAAACAACTTTCAGGGTCCATTTGATACTTTCTTGGTCGGTGGAGATACGGCTGAAGTGTCTGACATCAAATTCAGCAACGATGGCAAGTCTGTGCTTTTGACGACAACTAACAACCATATTTATGTTCTGGATGCCTATGGAGGGGAGAAGGTCAGTTTGCTTCAGATGTCTAGCTTTGAAGTGCATAATTTCGTTTATCTTATCATTAGCAACATCACGCTCTCTTCTTGATCTTTACTAACTCATGTTTTTCTATTATTTTGCAGAAGTGTGGCTTCAGTTTGGAACCATCTCGCAACATAGCAACTGAAGCCGCTTTCACTCCAGATGGTCAATATGTAATTTCAGGTAATATTCAGGTTTTCTTCATGCAACTTTATAAGGATATTCTGATGCATATTAGCTATTAAATATTACCCACATGCTTCCCTGTAATTAGATCTTAGCATTTTACATCATCTCTAAACTTTGCCTTATTGTATTCTTCACATCTACTATGAGAATAGAACTTTCACGAATTCATCAATATGTTCTTTACCTTCAACTTGCATGTAGCTATTTATATCAGCATGAGAGGGACACTTACATTATTATACTACTTTCACATGATAATGTTTCTGATATGCTGGTATGCTTCCCATTCACAATTGGAGCTCTTATGTATGCATGCTCATGTAAAAAGAGACCGAAACTTTGAAATTTCAAATTTGCTACAATGTTTTTTTCTGTAAAAGAATCACCCAGGTTTCATGGCGAAAGCTGATGCTGAAAAATGCATGTGCGTTGATGTTGCAGGATCTGCTGATGGTACCTTGCATGCTTGGAACATCAACACAGTACAAGAGGTACCTCTTTCTTAAATTTTGCTTATAACAGTGATGTGTTTTTATTTGTCTTAGCTTTACTTTTGTGTTGCAGATTGCTTGTTGGAACAGTCATATTGGTCCGATCACCGCTTTGAAATGGGCCCCTCGTCGAGCCATGTTTGCAACCGCATCAACCGCACTAACTTTCTGGATTCCCAACCAATCCAGTTCGAGTTAGGCCCCCCTAAGAAAGAAAGATGGAACACAGAATATGCTAACTTAACAAAAGACTGTACCATCATGTATGAAGTATCACTTGCTTTATTACCATCTGTGGAAATAGTGTTGGGATTCCCTTGTAGCGCTTCCTTTTATTTATTCTGTCGCCCCAAAATTGTTCTGTGGACTCTAGTCCAGTACTTGTATCGGCACCGAGACTTCGGCCACTCAAGTTAAAAAAAAAGAGACTTCGGCACATATTTCTGTTAGTTTTTGGTGTAGAACACGTCATGCTTTCGCTCAGGACATTTTAGACTGAACTTATGTTGCTAAAGCTCTCAAGTCGCTGCATTTTTTATATCAAAAGATGTAACAGTTGAGTCAGCTAGTGTACTCTTCAGACCTCGTTACTGCTTATCACTCTCAAGAACCTTGCTGCTTATTAGTAGCTTATTTTTCTCAGAAAAGCCAATGAATAAAACAGTTATTGCTGTGACATATTACCTCCGTTCCATAATTCTTGTCATGGTTTTAGTCAAATATGAACTATTATGAAGGCGGGGCGGGGGGAATAACATTTACAACAACTTGCGGTTTCTTATAAATGGAACTATAATGTAATTTGTGGCGTTTAGTTGTTCAGAAAAAATAAACTGTACCAATTCATCATGCATCTGAAATATTCTAGTGATCAAGTCTATGCAAGCAAATATTTTCCTTCATTCAAAGTGACCTCATGAAATACACTAGTTCAAGTCTATTTCAGCACTAATTTTCCTTCACAATAACCTTGCAAAATACAACGAAAAACACCTGCAATTCACTCTACCGTAACTAGGAAAAAACTCCAAAGAAGAGAGTAGGATGCAAATTACAGAGCTATCAACATGTCTACACCAAGCGGTTTATCAAACCCGAAATAGCGCCTTACATCATTATTATCGGCAGCAAAGCAAGGCGCGACATACAACATGAACCACTAAATCATGAATGGACATCGCTCTAGGCCATATATGAAGCATGTAGACAGTGGAACAGCTCCCTGGTCCAAGAGACAGACTACTTCTGCCTCTTGTAGATCTTGTGCAAGAAGGACTTCAGAACCTTCTGAACAGCGACGCTTGGCTGAGCTTCAATTTCCGCGATCAGCTTCTTGTAACTCTCGCTCTCGTACTCATGGAATACCGCCTGCGATCAACAACATTCATGATAGTGTTTAGACATGCCATATATTGCAGACTACGAGAATCCAGTAGTTCCTATCATAACAGAGGCAAGTAGATTATTTTGACAGGCCGAGCGAGAAATTATCCACAATAAGTAATTGTTCAGAGGGAGTATGCATGGAGTTAAGGTCTGGTCAACAATAGACACACAGGGATAAGTGGATGGAAGGGTTTGATGCAATATTAATCTGTAACCTGAAAATTATATTCATGGTAGTCCTACTAAAGCCTTTTGCCACACAGATAAAATGCACTAACATCATTCAGAGTAAAGACAAACCTCTAGGTCAAGTTCTTTGTAGAGAGACTTCACTTTTGCCACACTGGCTGGATCTTTCTTTCCATAATTTTCCTGTAGGAGGACAAACTGTTTAGATAACAACCTCCATGTCATTGGAAAGGAGAAAGTAGCGTGAAGGGACTTACAAATAGAATGCTCTTTTGGCCCTCATCAGCACGCTCAAGAGCTTGGACAACTAACCAGGAGCACTTGTAATCCTCAATGTCAGTCCCAATCTATGATAAGACTTAACATCGATCAAATCACAAGAGCTAAAGAAAAACCTATCAATCAATAAAAAATTGATATTCTCGCAAGCTGCTACAACAGGTAAATGCAGTAATGCACTAACCTTGCCAATAAATTCAGGTTCACCATAACAATCTAGATAATCATCCTGTGATAAAAAAAACATATTAATGCTACATAGACTAATGTTTGTTGTAGCTTAAAGACTCCACTGTAATGTGTAGGAAAAAAAGAGTTACCTGGACTTGAAAGTACGTTCCCATCTCAACAAGGATGTTCTCTACAGCACCATAGTTGTCCAAATTCTCACCAGAGAGCAGCAGTGCACATGCAACCTTTCACAGAGCGGGATATCAGCACCACTTGAATCCAGTACAATTGCCAGAACAGGAATTATATACAGATAAGATTAAAAAAAGATAGAATGTAGCTTTTACCGGCAGATAAAATGAATAGTAGGCTGTCTTGAATTGAACAATCCGGCGGTGACTGCAAAAATATTGGGGTTTTTAATCAACAATAAACAAGGAGTACATCACAAATAGATAACCACCAATAAATATTAGACAAAAAAGAAGACTTATGCTCCTAAAATTAAACACGATAAGCATGCTAAGGATATCTCAAAGTTATCATAATGTTAACTTACACTCCTATGTTATATTTTGCTAGATCTTTCTCTCCCTCGTGAGTTGTGATAAGGTCCAGCATTTGACCTGAAGCTGTCTTGAACTCAACCTACAAAAACATGAAAGGGTAATCAAAACCTGTAATGATCCACAAGTCCAGGCTGAACATTTTTGTTAAAGACATAACATATGTAATTACCTCGTTGAATAAATCAAGGAGATCAGCGTAATAAGGCTTCTTCTTAAAGTGAAGCCGAAGCATTCTCGGAACATGGTTGCGAAGGATAATCCCATCGTTGACAGCAATGAAGCCAACCTATTTTGTTACAGAAGGGCAGCGCCAGATATAAGTTGTACTGGTAACAAGTGGAAATATGGTACTAAAGAACGTTCTCACACGAAAGTTCCTCCACAAAATGAGTTTTCCAAACACTGTAGCTGGAACACAACAATCTCGTTTTAACTAACCTGGGGCACTCTATACCAGCAAGGCTGGCCACGTCGAGTGTGAGAGTCATCCATGATATCGTCAAGCACAAGAAAGAAGGCTTGAAGCTGCACAGATAGCAGCAAGCTTAAGGGAGCAATCTTGGTTACTTGAGGGTAATCAGAGCAACACTGAGAAGAAAAAAGCATTACCCATTCGATGCACCAACCGAGAGTGCTGGCAAGGAACATCTCCTCCTCACTCAGTTCATCGACACCTTTCAACAGCTTATAGCTGTCGACAACAGAGAGCCCACGGTTGCATTTTCCTATAATTATCAACAATAACGAATTAGAACTCACTAGCTCTTGTTTTTTTTTAAGAACATCTAATTCAAATTCATCTCCTCACCTCCAAGAACATTGTAGTCCAGCATCTGCTCCACAAAGGAGGAAAAAAAAGGCAAGCACGTTAGAAAAGCAGATCTGAATTAATAAGATGATTATTGTGCATCCAGTCTTTCCAGTACTTTTACTAAGAGTAAACATACAAAAATAAAAACAACATGTAGCTCGCTTCCAATTTAACACCTATACATTAACAGCAGGCGGATGGATTTCCATTTACAGAAGTTCAATAACTACTACAGTTCGCGCTGCCATCCACTTTTGAAGAATTTCAATTCACCTCAACGATCACATACTTTATCCTTTTTTTTCAAAATTCGACCACTAACCTCTCATCAGTAAGCATCATTTTTTAACTCGGTCAACTTAGACAGAATGTAAAATTGGGAAGCATTTAATTAGACTTGACTGTGCATGAGCTTCTGGTTTTCGTTTCTGTACTTGCCGATTCATTCTAAAACGCGTAAATAGCCTGTGTTAAGAGACCTCAGTACTATTGCACGATGATTACCCCAGACAACGTACGTACTACCACTAAACCCAAATTAATTGCGCTTCCGTCAATCAAGCACCCCGATCTCGCACGCGCCCGCTGATCCAGCACCAAATCTAGCATTAATAAACCCCCAGTAGCAAAAAGAGAAGAAAAAAAATCGGAACGAAGCGTGCGCGCTGCGATTCCAGCAGCAGGATCATCAAACAAGGAAAGCAAAAACAGAGGAGGCGGGGAAGGAGGAGGAAGAAGGGGAGGGAGCATTACGCGGTCGACCCACTGGCGCGACTCCTTGGTGAAGTCGAAGGCGGGGTCCTTGAGCAGCTCGTCCTTGAGCGTGGCGTAGATCCGCGCGAACGCCGTCTTGCTGTCGTCCCCGCCGTTCGCCGCCGCCGCGCCGTTCGCCGCCGCCATTGCCCCCCGACTCAGAGGCAGAGATCGAAATCGGCAGAGCAGAGAGCGAGTAGCTGAGGAGGAATTTGGGGGTGGCGGCTACGTGGGAGGAGGCCTTAGTTTAGCGAGCGAGGGACGATGGAGATCGCGATGGCATCCAGCTCGTGGGGACCCGCCGCGCGCACTTGCAGCAGCGAGTATTTTATACGACTGTAGAGTCTTTGTTCGGGAAGAGAACAAAAGAAAAATCGGGATCGTGATTCAGGAGGAGGAAGACGATGTGGATCCAGATCTGCAGCTGTTCGTGTTGGACTTAGGTGTGGGTTTCCCGGTTCGAATCCGCGCTAATTTATAGTTTCGCCAGCAGGTTCGCCGCTGGCTGGAGGTGGAGGAGGAGGAGGAGCTGGCCTTGGCTACTGTTGTGAAACTTCTCCCGTACGTGTAACGTGCGGGCCCACCCTTTCTTGGGTGGGGTGTTTTCTCTCTAGATTGGTCCTCAACCCTAGCCCCTCTCCCTCTTATATATACATATGTATTGTATGGAGAGAGACACACCATTGATAATAAAGATCAGTCCTGGCTATATCTCTGTGTTCTTTTACTTTTCGCATCTGTGATTGTGCCGCGTGTACGACTCCTTCGACTACGCTCACGCTACACGCCCTTGGACCGGACTCGCCGGCAAAGGTTGTGTAACACGTTATCAGCACGTACTGCTCCGCCAACTGATCTACATCGAGCCTCCCTCAAGCAGGCTCTCGTCGTTCATCGCGAAGGTATAATCCAGATCCGATCGCAACAACGGTTTTACATCTTTCTATGTTTCCGTTTTTGCCATACGTTTTATACGGATTATGTATTACCTACGGTGTCGATTTCCCTCCCGAGAGCCGAGCTGACGAATACGTCGCCGACCAATGTCGATGCTCTCGGATTCATGGGGGATTTGTTGACGGCACCGTAGGGAGTCGGTATGGACGTGATCCAGATGATCACGGTACCGCCGCGATGCACCAGCTGTGCGACGCGCCGTCTCAATTCCAGATGAACGGACGATGAAGATTGTCATCCGAAGTGTTTTCTATGTCGGCGTAAAAGACGTCGTCGGCTGACTGCCGTAGAGCCGCTCGCCGTGTGTTGCATAGGTCGGCAAGCCGCCACGCAACACACCGAGCCTTGCACTACGTGGCGCCGCCGTCGCTCTTCCGCGCGAGAAGGTCCAGATGACCGTGCTCGCTGTGTACCCTGCTGACCGCACCTGCGCGTCGGCAGCGCCGTACCGCGGACGACGGCCCTGCTGGCCGTGCCGTCCGAGCACGCACGCCCGAGGGGCGCCGCCGACCGCCGCCTGGCCCTGCTGGCCTCGCGCCGAGGCCGTCGCCGCTGGAGCCCTGCTGGCCGTCCGCGCTCGCCGTGCCCGGCAGCACTGTGACCGCGCCGCCCGCATCCGCGCCATGGCCGCGTCGACGCGCCGTCCGCGTACGAGCTCCAGGCCTAGTCGGCCGAGCCCCGCGATGTGCGAGGTCACGCCACCGGCCGCCCGCCCGCCACCCGCGCCGAGCCTGCGCAAGCGCGCCCCGCCACCCACCGCGAGCGCGCGGCCCCACTGGCCGCCGCCGCCGCCGTCACAGCCCGCCGCCGCCCCTTGGTCTCGAGCCAGGAGGTCACCCGTGGCTGGCCGTCACCACGACCAGAGCTTCGACCTCGGTCAACGCGTGAGGCGGCCGACCCTTCTAGGGTTCGGTTGGGCCGCTGCTGGGCCCTCTGGACCCAATTCGGACGGTTATGCGGTCGAAAAAAAAACAAAGGCCAGCGCTGGGCAGAGAGGAATGATGATGGGTCGTCGGACGGTTTGCGGCCCAGTTTCGGCCTGCTGCCGATCGGGCCGGACCGAATGCGCGTATTTTACATTTTAGCACTTAAACTTTTCCAGAATTAGGTATAACTTTATTCCTGTTGAATAAATTTACCAGTCCCTGGTCAAGTCTAATTTTGCTGAAATTGTATTTTTGTGCATAAAATAATTTCGGAAGGTCAATTTTGGGGCCATTTTTTTCACGTTAGTGATGCGCTTAACATGTTTCCGTCATTATAATGCTTTGATTATATGTTTTCATTGCTAGAATTAATTGTTTAATTACCTTTAATCGCTTTGAAATCATTATTAGCATGTTTTTAAATATTGGAACGTCATGTTAATGAACAATTGTATCTTCATCGCATTTGTGCAATGGATTACCTGCTGTAATCCGGATTACCTGCTGTAATCTAATAAGATTTGCATAAATCGCAGATGGCCGGAATCGTCAATCGTGAGTTCACCGAGCTAGCCCAAAATGGGCTGAACTACCTGACATGGGCATCGGACGTTGAGATCTTCCTCACACCCGGGGAGCTGACCAAGGCAATTGGCCCGGGGACCCAAGCGGTCACCGGCGCTATCACCTCTGTTCAGAATGCCCAGGCTCTGCATTTTCCGCGTCACCACCTCTGCAGTACTCTGAAAAATAAGTACATGGCTGAGCGGAGTGCTTTGGACCTCTGGAATGCTCTTAAAACAGCGTTTCGAGCGACTGAAGTACACTGTTCGCCCGCTGGTGGAGGCGGAGTGGATACGTCTGAGGTTTCAGGACTTCCAGACGGTGGGAGACTACAATTCGGCTTTGCACCGGATTTGCACCTCTCTTCGGATGTGTGGTGTCACTATCACCGACACCTAGAAGATTGAGAAAACTCTCTCCACTTTCCACCCCAATCCGCTGTACAGTCCTCGCGAAACTACCGCCAGGGGCAGTACACGCAGTATGCAGAGCTTGTGGACATACTCCAGGTGGAGGAGACGCAGGATGAGCTCTTGTGAAAAAGAACTCTCTCGCGCAGCCACTTGGGGCGAGTTCCCGTCAGGGGGCCATGCTAACGTCTAGAAGGCCCATGTGCCTCTCAAGAAGAAGAGAGGTAGGAAGGGCAAGAAGGTGCCTCACCCCCCCCCCCTCGCCAGGCTCAGCAGCATCAGCCAGGCAAGGGGGAGCAGAGGCCCCAGGAATGCTATCGGTGCGGCTCTACAGAACACTTCTCATGCCAGTGCCGTGCACCTAAGGACGTTGTGGCAACGTACAAGGCTAGTAAGAAGGTGCATGAATCTCACCTCGCCTCAGTACAGGGGAGGCACCTCCGACACCCATGGTGGCGCCTGAGCTCCTCTCGCCGCCTATTGCTGCACTTCTAGTTGCGCCCATGGAGATAGCTCCGACGGTCCCATCGGACGTCGACGTCTCTATGGAGGTCGATCACTTGGCGTGCCCTTTTTGCGCCTCGTGTAGGCACTGATGATGATCTTATAATCAGTGAGGAGCAGTTCGCACAGTTGGAGTTTGAGTGTGAAGTGAACGGCGCGTTCACTACGCCCGTCTAAGCTTCCACTACTTCATTTATCATGATTCCTTAGGCTATTTGAGATACATTTGGTTTTGTAAGCTCTATAAGAGCAAGACATATTCATTATTTCGACGGTTGAATGATATTTGATTATCGTTCATTAATTCCTCTATTTAAATATGATGGCATGTTATGTTCTGAGATGTATATGCATTTGTTCTATAATGTCGCTACTTCCTCGCTTCATTATTTTAATTACATGCAAATATCTTAGAACACGTGTGGCACACCAATGGAGTAAACATGTTTTGTGGAAAACGATACACAAATACCATTTTGAGACAAATTGTGTGCTTTGAGTCTAATAAAATCTCGAGGTAGTGTTATGAAAATCGCCGACTGCGATTCTTATATAGTTGGCTCCGGAAGAGCCACTATCATACTACCCATGGGAACAACTTTGATCATTAACGATGCATTGTTGTACCCCGAGTCACTCGCACCCCCTTAAGTTTCAATGGTTTTCACGCTGATAGTCTCTAGCTGAGACCGGTGTTGTGAATGGTATGGAATACCTCCTAATCACCGAGCGCGATGAAAATGTAAACATGTTCTTGGAAGATTTTCCTCCATTAGAAAAAGGGCTATGCTACACGATATTTGTAGCACCGCCTATGTATACTTCCTTCAAATGCTCTGAACTATTTTGCATTTGGCATGATAGATTAGGCCACTAAGTCTTAGTATGATGAGGAATACACAACTTGAACGGTCATAATGTTAAAATTAAAAACTTCCCGAATCCTGATGATTTTGTGTGCTTCGCATACTCTTCGGGGAAGTTAATCAGTCGACCGTCCACCTTAAAGGTGAAGGATGCAATCCCCACATTTTTTTTGCATCCTAGGGACAAGCGGTCCGATTCAGCCCATCTCAAGGTTGTTTTGGTACTTTATGGTACACATCGACGCTTCTCTAAATGGTCCACTGTTTGCCTACTGCAACATAAATCCATGGCAATGTGAATCGCAGTCGAGCATTCGGTACCGCATGTCCAAACGCAAAATGCATTTGGTTAAATTCATTGCAAGACCGCCCCTTCAAAGTTGTAATTCGCCAACCAGATGTTGGGGCACGCTGTGTTACACGCTGCTAAACTCATCAAATTTAGACTGTTAGCCTACAACATCCATTCTCATATGCAGCTTGCGTAGGGGTTGGCACCGAAGTTTTTCCCACCTTTATAGGTTCGGTTGCTAGGTATATGTACCGATACCACCACCAGCGATCAGCAACGGGCCTCCTCCTTAAGTCGGGGATATACGTTGCTTATGAGACTGTGTCCATAATCAGGTATTTGGACCCCATGACAAGTGATTGTCATACGGCCCGCTTTGCTGATTGCATTGACGAGGATCTCTTTCCGACTTTAGGGGGAGATAATCAAACCCTTGATGATAAAAGTCGAGAAATCACGTGCTAAGTCACGGAGATCCACGCTCATGACCCACGCACTGCCGAGACAAATAAAGAAGTCCAAAAGAAAATTGATTTGCATGCATTAGCGAATCAACTGCCTGATCACTTTAGTGACTTGAAAACTGCGAGAAAGTCGCATATGCCTACGTGCAATGCACTGGAAAGGGTTGAGATACCGAAGTTAACTATGGTACACCCGCTCCCGTCCAAAGGCCTAAAAGGACGCGAAATCCGGTTTCTCAACTCCTAAGTACTCGGGGACGCCTGAGGAAGAAGGATAAGAGAGATTTATCACAGACAGTCACCAAAGCCCCTAATAAGAAAAAGGGGAGCCAATTGAGACCTGGCACAAGTACGGAAAGTCCTGTGCACGGGATTCCGGACTTGAATGTCCCTATTGAGGGAACATCCAGCGGAGATGTGAGTACACACATCGGCGCGGAAAAGCTAAAGGACCTCGCTCCTGTACTGGGAAATACGGTGGAGCAAGAGGTAGCGCCAGATGCGCCCCATGACGAAATGGCCATAAATTATATAAATAAGGGAGAGTCAAGGAACCGAGCAATGGCAATTGTCGACATTAACTTTGCTATAGAATTGCCTCAATCATAGATCCTGACCCTAGGCCTAACAATCTCGCTGATTGTGAAATAAGGTCGGATTGGAAAGATTGGCAGGAGGCAGTTACCTCACGCATGAGGTGGATCGGTATAGAGCAAGACTCGCCGCTCAATGGTTCACTCAACGGCCAGATGTCGATATTGAGGAAACTTACTCCCTAGTCATGGATGATATAACCTTTAGATACTTAATCTCAGTGGCAGTAAATCTGGACTTAACAATGAAATTGATGGATGTTGTCACTGCTTACCTATATGGTAACCTTGATTCGGAAATTTACATGAAGGTACCAGAAGGTATCCCCATTCCGAACCAAGAGAGCAAATCGGTGTCTATACATTGTTCTTCTTCAGAAGACATTGTACGGACTTAAACAGTCTGGTAGGATGTGGTATAATCTCTTAAGCGATTTCCTTCATCAGAAGGGCTACACGAGCAACGAAAATTGCCCATGCATCTTTATACGGTGATCCCAAGATGGATTTTGTATAATCTCGGTGTACGTGGACGATTTGAATATAATCGATACACCTAGAGATATTGAGGAAGCGAGTTCCTACCTGATGTCGGAATTCGAGATGAAAGATTTGGGTAAAACCAAGTTTTGTTTGGGTTTGCAACTTGAACATTCCCCTGTTGGGATTCTAATGCACCAGTCTGCCTACACCCAGAAGGTGTTAGAGAGATTTGGATTTCATATCCTTCAAAGACTCCAATGATTGGGAGGTCTTTGCAGCAAGATAAGGACCCGTTCAGGCCTAAGGAAGAGGGGGAGGAAATTCTGGGACCGGAATTCCCCTACTTGAGCGCCGTTGGAGCACTCATGTACCTCGCTAATTGTACACGGCCGGACATTGCGTTCGCTGTCAATTTGCTTGCTAGGTACAGTTCTGAGCCTACCAATAGACATTGGAAAGGCATCAAGGACGTCTTCCGATACCTCCAAGGGACCAAAGATCTTGGCTTGTTTTACCGGAGGAATCAAGACCTTTCACTTGTTGGATATGCTGATGCTGGGTACTTGTCGGACCCGCACACTGGCAAGTCTCAGACTGGATATGTTTTCCTTTGTGGTGGAACCGCAGTTTCCTGGAAATCGTCTAAGCAAACTTTGGTAACAACTTCGACGAACCACACGGAAATCATAGCACTGTATGAAGCATCACGAGAGTGTGTATGGCTTCGACGGATGATCGGCCACATCCAGCTGACATGTGGGCTGAACACCGTCCAAACCCCAACTATTATCTATGAGGATAATGCAGCTTGTGTTGCACAAGTCCAGACGGGTTATGTGAAGAGCAATCTCACAAAACATATCGACCCCAAATTCTTCTATGCACATGAATTGCAAAAGTCGAACGAATTGAGAATCTTGCATACTAAGTCGTGTGAAAATCTTGCTGATTTGTTCACTAAATCATTACCAGCATCTTCCTTTGAGAGATGTGTTCGTGAAATGGGTATGATAAGACTTAGGGAGATGCAAGGTTCAGGGGGAGAATCTTCACAAACTCATCGCTGAAATCTCGATCCCGATGATTGAGTACTTGACCTGAAAGTTAAGTGAGTTGTACTCTTTTTCCCTTTAGTGAGTTTTTATGAAGTTTCTCACATAAGGTTTTTAATGAGGCAATTCGTGCAACATGAGGAGACGTATACTATGCGCTCTTTCTCCATATTTTTCCATTGGGTTTTCGGAGTTTTTGAGACATAGACAATACGAGTTGTCGGACCAAGGGGGTGTTGGGAAACTTCTCCCGTACGTGTAACGTGCGGGCCCACCCTTTCTTGGGTGGGGGGTTTTCCCTCTAGATTGGTCCTCAACCCTAGCCCCTCTCCCTCTTATATATACACATGTATTGTATGGAGAGAGACACACCATTGATAATAAAGATCAGTCCTGGCTATATCTCTGTGTTCTTTTACTTTTCGCATCTGTGATTGTGCCGCGTGTACGACTCCTTTGACTACGCTCACGCTACACGCCCTTGGACTGGACTCGCCGGCAAAGGTTGTGTAACAGCTACGTCCGTCCATCCTTGGATGGGCATGGGCGGATTGTCGGCCATCTACCAGCGACTAACTTTAATTGCAGCAATTATGAATAGATTTGTTTTTTCTCTGCAAAACAAATATGAATAGATTTATTTGCCACGTCACTTGCATCGCGAATGCAACGTCTGCTAACGAGGGACTAGTAGAATTCCAAAGCACAGAGAATTTGCATGTGGCAAGATGGTTAGTATGGTGGTTGTACCCCCAACCCATCAGAGTTTAAATCCTATATTTGACATTGATGTTTCTCATTTAGGCGGATTATTCTTCAGTGGGAGGCGACGTTCCCGTCGACAGCGAGGCGCCTGTGATGACTTCGTCAATCTCAAGACCCGACCGACGGCTCAGTCTTTCGGAGGTGCTCATAGAGGTAGGGTGTGCGTGCATGCGTTCATAGGGGCGAGTGTGTGCACGTGTATGTGAGCGTCTGCGTTGTACTGTGTTTCACAAAAAAAAAAATCCAAAGCACAGTACTCCATAGTAAATCACAATTTTAAACTATCGAGTTCTAAAGTATCTGAAATCTTCGTTATGATTACCGTGATACGGTACGTTTGACTGCCCGAAGTAAAACGTCTGATACGTAGGAACTAGATTTTCTTATGGTCTAAAGCGTGAGTACACGTTAACACTTGTATGATTCTACTAACAACATATGATAGCATGATCTCGTAGTATAGTATTATTTAGTTGGGTCTATTCAACAATATTGTTCCATCAGTAATGTGCTTTCATTATTGTCGGCATCTTTGTTTTAACAACACCCATGGTCAGAAAAATGAGACTATCATACAACACATGAGCTAGTCTTAGAAGAGAGACTAGGGACTTCTTTGTGTTTATGTTTGCACACATGCTAATAATTTTTTTCTTTAATCTCGTATTTAAGGACCGAAGCAATTATAGAACATAAATATAGTATTAATTATGAACTTGAACATAAATAATAACATTTCTTATTGCCTCTATGGCATATCTCCAATATGACCAAGACTTATGTGTATCAAGATGACCAAGATGATGTTCACATGTGTGATCCAAAAATGGTCCTCAGAGAGTTGAGCCTATTACGAGCATGTCTTGAAGAAAAAAAAATTAAGTGTGCATTCAATTACCTTCAGCATATCATCATAATGAAGCGAGAAAAAAACGAGGTTGATAAAATATGCAAAGATTAGAGTCAAGTCGATCAACATACTCCCTCCGTTTATAAATATATGATGTTTTAGGTGTTTCACATAGTGTCTAGATGCATATTATAATGAGTGAACATATACACACTAAAACATATGTAGATACATTTGTATACATGTGAATGTGGACAATGCTAAAACAATTTAAAAGCGGAGGGAGTACAAAGTAAAGGTACCGAGTGATAAAGTGATCTTGTGATATGGTAATTAATTATGAATTGCCCTTTGTGAACAAGATCATGATCTATATGTTAGTGTTTCTAAGTGGGGTTACGTTTGGGCTTTCCCTCAGGGAAGTGTTCATATATCCAACTAGAGGTTCACACATCAAGTGGTGATCATCATCACTGTTGATAATTGCAAGTTTAGTATGAGAATCTTGAATGGATAATATGATTGAAACTTGCCATCCATCTGCTATAGTGGACATGTGCAGACAAGGCTTTCCCATAATGGATTATGGGGGAGCAATTTGCAAGTCTTGACCTAGCAAAGGCATCCAAAAATACATTGCAACCGAGGGAGGCATAATTGTTATCATCTAGGAATGTGTAAGGCAAATATATGACGGTGATTGATTTCTATAAGTTTTAAGGTAGTTGTTAGAAGACCTGATTATTGTTCAATAGTTATATTATCAAGATTTTTTGGGTTGAGTAGATTAATCACGTCGTTCGTAGGGGTTTAAACATTTTCACTTTTTCCATCGTCTTTCATGGTTGATATTTGACCTTTTCTATATGAGAGTTTAGAGTTTGCTGGTACTTTTTAAACCTCGACGACAATCACACTTGATCGTTACACTCTCATTTTCTCATAACGTGTGCGGGTACATGGATCAAGTTATTGTGCCGCTAGCTCTTTGTGTCAGAATCATGTGCATGGATTTCATAACTGATCGTTGATAGGAGGAGCTGGTGTTTACTTCGTAGCATCTGACTGTGCCCAGGGCCGGTCCAATGGAATTTGGGGCCGGGAGCGAATAAAAATAAATACATTTTTACTAAACTTTTATACTCATCCAATATCATTTTTAGCATGATATAAGTATTACAAATATAATTTTTCTATTTCTTGCCATAGTTTAACCACATAACTTGCAATTGTTTTAACCAAATTTTAGTGAATATATAATTTTGTTTTATCGAATATCAATGAAGGAAGTAATCTGTATCATAAAAATGTCAATTGTAGAACTATATTTTATTCAATTTATAATCTTTATAATTTATACATATTATGGTAAAGATCTGCAAAGAATATGATCAGACAAATATTTCAATAGTAGTTTCTTGTGCATGATTAAGTAAGCATATGTATAAACTTTTAGAGTACAAACTGAGCCAATGCCATTATTCTTTTACTTCTTTTTCATGGCCAAAATTGCCAAAGCAAGTAAATTTTTAACAAGTGTGCATATTTTTACTTGGTACTGGAACAACATTTAGAGTAATCACCAATGAATACAAAATGCTGTGGATTCTTTGCATATTAATTTGATATACTATTATGCAATGTGTTTATTATCATCTGGTGTATAAAAGTCAAAACCAAGTTATAGTTCAGTGCCCGGGTAAACATTACCTTTTTTAATCTCATTTCTCATCCCAGGAAAAAAGAGGGTTGGATCGACCACCTTTTCCAATACTTCAAAAAAGAAGTTAAAACGATACCGTAATTTTCAAAACTATAATATAGAGCCAAACACTTCAAAAAAAATTAACTGTAATATTTTTATGAATCACAGTATTTCGAAAATAGTTTGCTGCCAAACACTTCTTTTATTTTATTTTTCCGAGTGAGTAGTAAATATTGCTGGGTACTATATTGGATAACCAAATTTTAGTGATCATATTTTTTTGTTTTACCGAATATCAATGAAAAGTTGTAAGCTGTATCATAATGAAAGTCTACGGTAGAACTATATTTTATTCAATTCATAATCTTTATAATTTATACATATTATGGTAAAGATCTGCAAAGAATATGATTTGACAAATATTTCAATAGTAGTTTCTTTGCACACGATTAAGTAAGCATATGTATAAACTCTTAGAGTACAAACTGAACCAATGACATTATTATTCCTTTTTTTAGGCCAAAATTGTGAAGCAAGTAAAATGTTAACAAGTGTGTGCATATTTTTACTTGGTATTGGAACAACATTTAGAGTAATCACCAATGTATACAAAATGTTTGCATATTAGTTGATATACCATATGCAATGTGTTTGTTATCATCTGGTGTATAAAAGTCAAAAACCAAGTTATAGTTTAGTGCCCGGGTAAACATTACCTTTTTTTAATCTCATTTCTCAGTTTGAGAAAAAAGAGGGTTGGATCGACCACCTTTTCCAACACTTCAGAAGAAAAAAAACAGTTAAAAGGATACCGTAATTTTCAAAACTATAATAGTTTATAGAGCCAAACACCTTAAAATTTGTCAACTGTAATATTTTTATGAATCACAGTATTTCGAAAATAGTTTGCTGCCAAACACTACTTTAATTTCTTTTACCGAGTGAGTAGTAAATATTGCTGGGTACTATATTGGATAATCACATCGTGATTACTACTACTCACAAAGTCACGATTAATATGTATTCGAGGGAGTACACAATTTGCTATTTTGGCGTCATTCTTGCCCTGGCTGACTCGTGCCTTGACTGCAGGCTTGACTGGATGGGCATGCATGCACGGCTGCTGCCCCGCCGGTCGTGTTTCGCGCTCACGAGTCAGGAGTCCAAACTCGTGCTCTTTGTTTTCCCTACGCATTTCTTTGGGCGTGGTGGAAAACGAGATGCGGTCCACAAAACGTGGTTCGCGCGTGACGGCTAGAGTTCTGAATCAAAATGCTCGTGGGAGACTGGGAGTACACGTGCTTGGACGAACGAAATGACAACGCGAACCATATGTCGCCGGCGGCGGCCCGGCCCTGATCGCACACTGCCAAAACCGGGTGACGTTCGGGTTTTGGCCACTGGTTCTTCAATATAGGTGGGCGATCGATGTACCTGTCACCTGTCTCCGAAACTCTGAATACGGCAATATGTACCATAGCTTTGCCAACATGTTTTTTGAAAGGTGTCAACATCTCTTACTCGCTCCGTTTTAAAAAGAATGAGTTTTCCTTTATATCCATGTGAATGTATTTATACATCTAACATGTGTATACAAATGAAAGTCATTTTTTTTTAAATGGAGGGAGTACGAGTCACGGGACCCAATAAGCTTATTTGGGCAAGAGAGGCGTTCCTTTGTTTGGATCTTCTGTAGATGATGATGGGCTGCAAAGCGGCCCATAGGACTTGACTCTGGCAAATCAAAGAAAACGCTTTATATTAGGGCATTCCTTTGTTTTTTTAAACGCCGTATGCGATTTTTTTTTCTGTGCATGGGTTATCATATCTTGTCTTGTTTTACTGAATCCTGAACAACTAAACTTTTTTGCTTGATTAGGGCTGCTGACGACTCTGACTTGAGACGTGCCGAGGAAGATCAACACACGGCCACTCCAAAGCCTGGACCCTCCCAGCTGCCACAGCCTCAAAGGTATACGACCTACTATTAATTCGTTGTAAATTAGCTGCAAGTAACCCATAATTGGGCGCAAACTTAGATTATTGATCAAATACACGACTCTAAAACTATGCATCAATGGACACTTTGATGGATTTCTAATAAAACTGTGCATAGCTAGCAGCCATTATTCATCAACTTTATAGCATGCAAATCTTAGTCGTTTGTCCATCAACGTTTCGAGCCTCCGCCCATACTGTTGTGCCACCAAACCATTGGCACTGCCTCGCACTGATAAGGACACAAAAAGGATTTTTTATTACAGCCCACTGCACACTCTAATTACCACTTAGTTAGATTATTACTCACTCCATATCAAAATGTAAGAGGTTTTATCTTTTCTTGATCCACACGTATCTAGACATATTTTAGTGCAATCTTGTATTTAAACCTGTCTAGATACATGTGGACTAAAAAGGTATATTTTCTTTACGCTTCTGATCTAGTCAAAATCAAATTTCTTAGAATATTCATCATCATGTTCCACTTTAGGTCTAACTACGCTCGCGATTGGGCGCTTCTAGAGGCTCCAAATGTGGTATCATTCGTTGAGATCTCGCCACCCATTTCGGCCCGGAAACCTGCCGGTTGGAATAAGGAATTTTTCATCAGGGTAGATCTTGCGGGATCTTTCCACACGTATCCTACGCTGGGTGGGCCGTTCCGGAGTTTGGACGATGCTGAAAAGGCTATCCTCCGCCACCTTGATGAACAACGTGATCCAAAAATGTAAAGCTTCTCAACTCCTGGTCCCTAGCTAGGTTTTCTTCTTCAAATTTCTCTGTCCCACAAGTTTAGAGTTGCTCATTAGTTATTAGTTTTCATTGTTTCTCAGGTGCACAGACGATGGGCTTTCCAGGTCATAGATTGCTATACGAGATGCTCTTTACTGGCCAGATGGCACGAGGAAGAAGTCTTCCAGATTCAGTCTTGACCATATCCATATCGGGCTATTGGTTCAAGCTTTGTTAGACAAGTACAACGAGGATAATAATCTTTTTTGGGGTTTGTTCTCTATCCCTCACTCTCGGGCTTCACTTGCATCGATAATTTTCCTTTCTACTACTCTGTTGAATATATTCCTTGATTGTATTCGTGTACCAATTATTGTTGATTTCAATCTGTGCCTCTAATTTTAGGATATTGCATATCAAGTTGAAGATGTTGTGATCTTCCGAGATATTTTCGAGGGGGCTTGCTGCCTTAGGTACTATCATCTGAATTTTACTAGAAAGACGAAAGGAGGATCTGGTGGCATCGACAAGCTGCTGTTTGCTGAAGTCTCGCGAAGGATAAGAAGAGGACAAGCTGAAGAATTCGAGCTCAACTGTCTCCATATGGTTAAACCAGCTGACAATGGTATTCTATACTACTCTTCACCTTAGATTTAAGGTTTTTTTATACAGTTTGAATTATCTGGTTAAGCTGCTTGGGTACCCCTTGATCTCATCCACTACATACCCTTGAGCTAGCTAGCTTTACTACATCTTAGTATCGAAGCTAGTTTCATGACATATATCTCCCATGAAAGGTGCATGCTTTGGTTGTTCAAATGACGATGGAGGTATGAAACACCCTAGTGACGCTGGTAAATACAAAGGCGGCCACGATCCCTCGTACCCACGATGTAGCGGTATTGACCCGCTGCTGGATTTCCCTGGCCTGAAAGTAAGTCATTTATTACATTATCTATGGAGTGTTTAACATTTTGCGCTTTCACCACTGTTTGTCTTATGTCATGCCATGCTATTGCTATGATATTGTAGATGGATGATCCTCTGATATTCCCCAAGGATATGGAAGCTAGGCTAGAAGCTGAGGAGGCTAGGATACGATATATATATGGGGTATGTATCTTGTGCGATGTTTGTTAGTAATGCTACTCAACTTGTTTATTAATCCCCCTCCCTTTGCTTAGGCCCCTGATGTGGCAAAATCGAATCTTGCTGGTTTGGACAGGATCCAAAGACGGAGGGTGAATTATGTTATACCGGCAAGGCGTTAGTTTGTTTGAGATGGACCTGCGAGTTTATCAGTATGGAACAAAAAGTAGTCTGAAGTTTTATTTTGTAATTGTCAAATTTGAATCCAAGTAGTCGGATTGTCGACTTCTAGGACACCTAGGAGTTGGCTATTGCTTTTTCCATATTCCACGACACTCTTATACAAAAATCAAGGTTACCAGGTCATAGCTCTGATTCTTCTTCCCTAATTGAACCTTCTCCAAGAAATCAGTGGAAGTGGGTCCGCCCCTACAACTCATAAAATCTGCCTTCTTTTCTGTTCTGCGCATATTAGAACCCTTTGCAAAATTTGGTGGGATTCTGACATTCTAACTCGCCGTTTCCACACATTTTTTCAGAGGCATGAGGTCAGTGGGTTTTCTTGTCTAGGGAGGAGTGCGGTGTGCGAAGTACGACCATCATCAGGGATTCCATCTTATCTAATAGTAAAGATTACAATAATAGTACTAAATAAGGTTTATAAGAACACCGACTAAATTATAAATCTATAAAAATATGAATAGAAAACTAAAAAAATGGCTATATGTTGAGTTTTTTGAAAATACACTCGGGAAACCTACCCTATATGCCGAGTGTCTTGAAAAAACACTCGCCAAACACACTATATGCCGAGAGTCCATTAGAGGGCCGCCGGAGTCGTTAAGCGCGATCAATATGGCCACATGTCGTGCAAGTATGCCGAGTGTCTTTGTCTGCCTAGTGTCTTTCCTGTAAATGACGAGTGTCTTAAATTTGCAGTGCATTTTGCTGTATATGCGGAATGTTTAAATT
This sequence comes from Poa pratensis, assembly GCA_947311845.1. Taxonomy (NCBI): domain Eukaryota; kingdom Viridiplantae; phylum Streptophyta; class Magnoliopsida; order Poales; family Poaceae; genus Poa; species Poa pratensis. The sequence continues at coordinate 44,264,686 of CAMZMU010000060.1, forward strand.
TTTCGAGGTGTTTTCTTTTGCTGTATATGCGGAATGTTTAAATTTTTCGAGGTGTTTTCTTAAGAAAAAACACCCGGTATACGACCTAGATGCAGAGTTCCGAGAAAAATACACTCGCCATACACGTCCATACTCGCTCGGCAGCGATGAATCTTCCGGTAGTGATTTTCTCGACGGTTGGAAAAAAAAGATCAATGATTCATGGATCTGCGGCCGGTTCTCTGGACAGCCAGTGTGTTAACTCCACTACTCCAGTGCTGGCCGGCGGGGGCGGGCCGGCGTGATGGAACAATGCATATACGACGTGCATCTGTAGATACGACTCACATCAACAGTGTCGATCGACCGTGTCCGGGGGCCGATCGAGAAGCGGAGACGAGAGACGACCCAATCGACTTTCGGCAGCGATTCATATCGTCTCAACCTGGATACTGCACATTATTGGCAAAGGATTCGTTCGCACGCTGGGCCGATCCGACATGGTGTCTTGTGACAATGCCGTTCAATCTGATCATGCCATGCCATGGCATCGCGGCGTAGATTGTAGTAGCACAGGGCGACGTACTGTGAACGCTGGCACCTTGTGACAATGCCGTTCAAGGGGGTTGCTGGGCACTGGCCGGCCGGCCGGAAGCTACAAGCTATAGATAGAGATCGATCCAGTGCATTCCTAATAGGACATCGCCCATGTCTGTGTGCCTATGAAAGGGCTACCGGTGCTGGCCCAGTGGCCCTCGGACTAGGCCTACCTCGGACCCGTGCTGCACCGCCACTGCATGAGAGGAGAGCGCAGCCAGCACAGTGGCATGCACATATTCATCCAACAGTTCCGATGTGAAAGCTAGCGAGCTAGCCCTAGCGCGGCGACATGTAGATCAGTAGTAGGATGGTCACTGATGGCGAGAGCACTGGCCAGGAAAGAGAGGCCCCGATTAACCATCCTCGGCAAGCATGCATGCAGTCATGCAGATGCAGCGCCTCGGGCAGACGCCGGCCGCTCGTTGCCCTTCGAGTGCCGTCAGTTTCATAGCAGCTGGTTTTTACTGCAAATTGTTTCTTGTGTGTGGAGTGTGCACTGTTTGGCCCCATGCATGTCCACCCCGGCCGCGCCCTGATATCATGGCCACCTCTCCTCGTGCGAGGGAGCGCGCCTGCGTGATTGATTGCCACATTTTCCATTTCCAGTTCCAGTGTCATTTTGTACCCGAGGGTTGGTTGCGACATGGACACGGGGATGGGGAAGAGGGTGGAGAGCGATCGGGAGGGGCTCAACCTCAGCCTGTCGCTGCAGCAGTCGCCGCCGTCGTTGCCGCCGAGGTTCCAGGCGGTGTTCGCCTGCTGCTACTGCCCCAGGAAGTTCAGGAGCTCGCAGGCGCTCGGCGGTCACCAGAACGCGCACAAGCAGCAGCGCGACCTGGCCAGGCGCGGCCGGGACGCCACCACGGCGCTGTCGCTAGCTGCGGCGCCGGGAGGCCTGCAAGGCCAGGGCGGTGTCATCGTCGACGACGACCACGACGACAGCGTTCCGCCGCGCTCTGCGGATCCAGATGCTTGGATGTACCGTCATCCTCAGCAGGTCGTCGTCTCAAGTGCTCCGGGTCCGGGAGGTGCAGCCTCGTCCGGTGCCGGGCGAAGCAACGAGGAGCTCGCGGATGAGATGATTGACCTGTCCCTGAAGCTATGATCCATCGACACAGGAGCAGTATGAGCTATAGCTAGCAGCTTGCCCCAGCACCCAGCTAGCAGCCGATCCATCTCTTCCATTTGGTTCATTTCTTGGCGTCATTTCTTGTGTCCATTTCGTTTCTGCTATGCCTTATCAGGTTAGTTATCGTTGGCCGGCTTCTGGTTTGGTCTTGACACTGTTCTCCATCTTCAGGTATCCCCATGCATGGATTGTTAAGTAGACATTAGCCGATCTGAATCTGTTGTGACGTTGCTTTTAGTAATCTACTGCTGGTTGCATGTAAATATTTTGTCCTCGCAAAAATAATGCTTCTAAAAATAATTGCACAATAACATTTTCTGAGGAAGATGATGGCATGCATGGCGTTGGAGGATGCATGGCTTCATGACGATGAAGGGTGGCGAAATCTTCCTCTACAGCGCGGAGAGATGAACCGATCTGACTTCGATCAAAGGGCTTTCAGGTAGTTTTTGTACATGGGTCGAAAGGTCTTCAGGAGAAAAGATTGGTGAGGCTCATGCGCCACTTGGCTGCAGTGATGTGTGGCCCTGCCCCATGGCCCCTCTTCTGCTGGGGCCTCTCCCTCTGCGGATTTTTTTTCACGGTATTTCTCTTTTATTTACTCCATCCGTTCGAAAAAGGATGTCACAAAAATGGATGTATCTAAACATATTTTAGTGGTAGATACATCCATTTTAGTGATATCCTTTTCCGAAAGGAGGGAGTAGTAAATTACGTCACTCCATGGAAAAGAAGACGATGAAGAAATCCTACAGAAACCTACGTCAATTTCGGGAGTTTTTAATCTAATTTGGCAAGAATCTAGATAAAAAGGTAAACAAAGTGATAAAAAAATAGTTACATTTTGAACATATCAGCTAGCAATCTGAATTAAGTCAAACCATACGTACTGACAACAGTTTTTGATCTACACATCTCCTAAAGAAGATTTTGAGCTAGACTCCATCCCAGACATTAGCAATGGTAACCTGATGATTATTGGCTATGAATCTTTGATGCACATTACTAGAAGTGGATCCCTAAACTGGAAGAACCAACTAGTGGTCCTCTCATAACCTTTTTTTTTTGCTATTGCCCATCTGCCTAGATACCCTAAATTAGCAGTTTTAGGAGCCCACAAAAACCCCTTCCAAAAAGGAGAGGCACCACAACCAGGGAGACAAAAAGGTTGGGGTTTTGGGCTCTATATTTATTGTCAATCATATGTTTATTGAGTTTGCCACCATCTAACTGATACCTTTTAACCCAAGACGCTTGGAGACATAAATTCCCCAAGTTGGGGATACCAAATCTATCAAGCTCAACCTTTTGAGTTAACATCTCCCATCTAGTTAGATGGTATTTGTGGTGGCATTCATAGTTATCCCAAAAGCAATGAGCCACGTGAAGTTAGTAAGATTAATGGTCCACATGGGAATTTTAATGACTAAGTAGATAATTCAAGATAGTTAGATCTTAATAAGGACCAACATCCGTGTATACGAGAGAAGTGCCTTTTGTAATCACCTTATCTACTACAAGTTGCAAAACATTTTTCCTAAGTTTACGATTATATAGAGGCACCCTTACATATTAGGGAGATTACCTAACCTTAGCGACCGGGTAAAGAGTTGCCAGGTTGCTTTTCTCTTTTGAGGAAAAAGACGAATGCTCTAACATTTGTATAAATGGAAATATAAGGTGGTTCATATGCAAAAAAGTTGCCTAATTATTTTGGTTTCAACAAGCGTTCATCTTCATTCATTTAGCTACTCCAATTTCATGACATGTATTACGTTCCTAGCGTCTTGTCCTAGAACTACTATTTCTATAAAGCCAATGTATTAGTACTGCATTGGCTTATAAGCAATTGAGGAGACGACTCCCGAAGCATGATTAGTACTCCCTCCAAACATATCAATTATAGTTGAATAGTATGTATCCACTGTCTACACATGTTTTACGACTGCATACATATAATTTAGTTACAATTAATATTGATCGGATGCCTCCAACTACCGGACTGCCTCCCACGCCTTGATCCACCTGCAACCCCGGAAGACCGAAACAATCCCGCCAACATATGACCTAAGGACCAACTGTGCATCACTAACACCGGCATGCCCAACAAAGATATTGTTTATCTTGTTATCAATAAGAACATTTATATTATTTGAACAAAAAATATTCACATTTATCTTATTTGAAAATATAAAAATAAACCAAAAAACAACATAAAATATAATTTTAAAAAATAATTATTATATAGAAAAAGAAAAAAAAGAAAATAAAAGAACAAACAGAAAAAATCGGTCAAAACCCTGAGGGAGCAAGCTACTGGGCCGACCCATGAAGAGGTGTGCGTGAGCGAATTACGCGGCAAATAGGATTACTGGGCCGCCAGCCCGAAGCGCCTCATGCATCCTCCTTCAGGCCGAGCCGAATCCTGGAGGGTCTCGCTGGGGTGCCAGGTGAGGTCGGACGGCTTTTCCCAGTTTGTTCTGCTAGCTTGGCTCGTATAAATGCATGGGGTGCCTGTATAAAAGTAGACTCGTATAATAAGCTGGCTGTAAATTGGTTGCTAGCTTGGCTGTAGCATTAAATGATTCACTGTGGGAGAGGCAACATGATTGGTCTACGAAGTAAAACGCCAGCCAAAAGATAACACACCGGCTCCATGCGGGCTCTTAATTCTCGTTTACCGTGATATAGCCGGGCTGCAACTGTAGCGCCCGCTCTAGTATCTCTCCTCCCTTATCACTTTTCCACGTAGGATTTTACTGACATGGAACTATAGCCTGCGTAGTAGGACTTATTTGTACTTGCTCTTATGCTTGGTGACGACGCGGACACCCATAATCGGAAGAGGGAAAGGTGTTGAAAGTGGGATCCCAGCTTTTTCTTATTTAGTACTCCATCCGATCGGAAATTATTGACACATATTTGTCCAAATATGGATTTATCTAAATGCATTTAGACATATTTTAGTGTGCAGGTATATCCGTATTTAGATAAATTTGTGTCAACCATTTACAACAGGAGAGAGTATAATACAAAGAGGGGGAAATCTACAGGGAGGCGCCGCACGTCGCTCTCCTCGTGCGGCGGTGCGTAGAGATACGTGTATAACCGGTCGATTTCTGTTATTCCTCACGGGCTCGCTTGTACGCTTATCCCTTACCCACAGACTCCTCCCGACCACACAAATCCCCCGCATACCCGTCGGTCCCGTGCAGCGTTCGAACCAAGCGTCGGATATAATTTCTACGTGTCAGATTGCTTTTTCTGTCACGCTACTGTGAGAAGATGCGGGAATATCTCAGGCTGAGCTGATAGGCACTGCATGGAACCTTTACGTGATGCAGGACGCTGCAGTTGGAGTATTCAAATTTTTGTTGCTACAGTACTCTGCATGAATATCTACAGTACCATTCCTATCTCCTGGTATACATGCTTTCTAATATCCATCCTTCGGGTCACCTGTTTTCAAAACCAGAATATTTAATCCATAAAAAGATGTCTCAATCTAGACCAAATTTGTATATATCTAGACATAATGTAGTGTGTAGATAGATGCAAATTTAGACTAGACTGAGACATCCTTTTGTGGACGGAGAGAGTAGTAATTTTTCACTTTAGCATGTGAGTGATTATATTCATATCAATGGAAAAAATTGACGGATTAGTAAATGGCTTTTTTATTTGTCTTGTAAAACTTTTAACTTAGACTTTTCGTATCACAAGCGTACAAAACACGGAACCGACAATTAAATCAGTGAGTTGCTTAAAAAACTTGATAATTTATTTCATAAAATTTGGTGGTTGTACCAATAACTTGTTAGTTGCATCAAAAAAATTCGCGACTATTTTCGGCCCTGGTAGCTACACTAGAGAATATGAGAATGGTTTTTGTAAAACCTTCAAGCCATATTAAGACAACCTAGTATCCGCAATAAAAAATCCCATAATTTTCTTTTTCAACTTGGCAGAAGTTTCAAATCAATCTGGTTGCCGCATTTAAATTTTTGGCAATATCTGATAGATGTATCGAGCCAACATAGTAGCTGCATTTTAAAATCCGGTAATTGCTCTCGTAATACCGTATAGCTGTATCAAACCAACATAGTAGATGCATTTAAAAATATGGCAACTGCTCTGGAAATACCTGGCAGTTGTATCTAAACAATATGGTAGCTGCATTTTAAAATCCGGTAATTGCTCTCGTAATACCGTATAGTTGTATCAAACCAACATAGTAGATGCATTTAAAAATATGGCAACTGCTCTGGAAATACCTGGCAGTTGTATCTAAACAATATGGTAGCCACATTTTAAATATCTGGTAGTTGCTCATGAAATACCCGGTATGTGTATCAAAACAACATGGTAGCTGCATTTAAAAATATGGCCATGCTGTGGAAATACCTGGAAGCTGTATCTAAACAATATGGTAGCCACATTTAAATATCTGGTAGTTGCTCATGAAATACCCGGTATGTGTATCAAAACAGTATGGTAGCTGCATTTTAAAAATCTGAAATTGATCTCAGTAATTTGGTACCTGTGTTAATCAATGTGGTAAATGCATTTAGAAATGAAGTATTGATACTGGATCAGATATTCACATGAAAAAAGTCAATACAGTTGTGTTGTGTACACCCTAGTACTAATAATTTTGCTAGCAGTACTACCGTACTAGCTACCAGCTCAAAATATTACTGTAGTACTGAAATAGCTAGGCTGTTATGGCATGCAGCTTTCGAGGCCTGTGACTAAAAGAAAAGTAGTACTCCCTGCTAGCCAGCGCTTCATTTAGGGGTAACGAGATTAAATATTCAATCGGTCCAGAATCGTACGGGCATACAGTAGCTTTTTCAGCCGTTTGTCGCACACATGCATGCTGAATTCCCTTCCTCCCTCCTGACACTGTAGCAGAGGAGCAAAAGGGCGATTTTTGGGCGATCTCCACCGAGTCACCGCGTCCGTGCCGCCGAGGCGCGGGATTCCCCTCCTCCGCCGGCCGCTTCGGCGGCGGGAGGGTGGGGATCCCCGTCTCCGGCCTATACATACGGTAGACTAGGGTGGAATCCCCGGCGGCGCCTCGGAGGAGCAGGTGCGGGCGGTGGAAGGTTTGGTGGCGAGGTGATCTTCTCCGGCGGTGGTGCTCCTCGGGGCCCGTCGTCGTCGCGCTCGCCTTTTGGTGGCTCGAGGCCCGGCGTGGTGCTCGAGCTCTTCGTCTCCCGTCAGAGCTGTGCTGTCGGCGGATCTGGCGGCGGGAAGAGAGGCTTCAAGACGGCGTCCTTGCAGGTTTGTGGAAGAAAGGTGTGGGATCTGGGACGCTGCTCCCAGATCTGGTGCAGTGCGAGCTCGGGGGCCTCCCCGGTCGATGCTCCTTCATTGTCTCAAGTTCCTGCTCCCCGGAGTGGGCGATTGATGCGGCTCAACGACGCCTCAAGGCTAGGAGTTCTTCTGCACCAAGAGCGGTCGATTCTGTCGGCAGTGTTCTTCGTCGTCTCCGGCGATCCAGAGTTTCGTCGATCGTCGATCTAGAGGTTGAAGATGGTGAGAGCGAGTTCTGTTGTCCTCTATTTTCTCTGCTTCTGCGTATGTATGCTTGTTTGTGTGCTGTAATCGATTCCGTATGAATACAAGTATGTATATTAAAAAAAAAAGATGGACAAATACTTGTCGGTAGTACTGACCGAGCGAAGCGAACGCACGCGAGTTTATTTGGACTGGGTTACTGCCGCCGCACCGCGCGACTAATTTGCGGCGCCGCTGCGTAGTCTCGTCCTACAAAGAGAGGCCTTTTAGGGACCGAGCATGTTTTTTTTCATCTTCTCTCGTCTATAGGAAGTGTAGCGGTTTATATATAGGGATTAAGGGTGGATTCAGGAATACTACTCGAGATGCTCTTAGGTGCTGCAGCCGATCGAGCGCGCCGCACTAGCCATGATCCCTCTTATCTCGCTCTATGCATCTTCATCCTGTCGACTGGCCAAGTTGGTGCTGCAAGTTTTATCAGCGATCACTGTGCCTGATTAATTGCGCACATGCACACCAGCATCAGCCTCTCCTTCTCGATCTGAGACTCTGAGCTGAGCTGGTCCGAAGAATGACGGCCTCACGCGGAAGTAGGCCAGCCTCCCAGGATCATGCACGAAACCCCTCAAAACGCTGGGTGGTCTGGGCCGGGCGTCCCTTCAGACACTCCATCCCCGGTGTCGGGCAGGCACCATTGCCGTGTCTCATTGTACCTCTCTCGCGCCGCAGCGAGAATGCATGTGAGATCGATCCTCGATCGGCCCCCGACAGCTGCTCCTCTTGCTGCTAAGCGACAATCTTTCCCTTCAGAACTACTCGCAGCAGCTAGCGATGATTCCCCGGCTCGTCTCCTCCGTGCACGCAGTGCTAGAGCAGTGGAGTCTCTTGTCCCTCTCCGATCCCGGCACTGTCTCCACGATCCTTTCACCCCCATACAACGTGCTGACCTGGTCGAAAGAGACCTTGCCTGGAGAATTTCCACGATCGATGAGCCTTTCTCCCTTTCTTCTGAATTTTTCCACGGCCGGAAACTTGTAGACAACTAGCATCGTTAGGACTAGTGGTGCCCATATAATTGATGATTAATTAGCCAGCACGGATGGATGGCAATGGCACGGCCGGAGTACTGATTATTTGTCAACAGCGCCGTACTGCATGCTGCTTTCTGCGATTAGTTTCCTCTCTTATCTCCGGCTTTCGTGAAGCACAAATTTGGAAAAGGGACTAAAGTGTGACAGAGATGGAGCATGCAACATGTGTAACGCAAGCAACACTACTTTCCTTCAGGTTCAGAGAAGATCAGATAATTCAGAGAAGTACATTACTGGGTAACTGGGTTGCATATAATTCAGAGTAGTACACTAGCTAGGTTGCTCGTTATTAATCAGTGGCTTTCCTTCCGCTTTAGAGAAGATCATACGATTCAGAGAAGTACACAGGGTTGCTGATAATCAGTGATATATATAGTTCAAAGATCAGTAGTATGCAAAGTTCAAGATGTTTTATTTCTTACATGTGTTCTTTACTACTAATACACAATGTTACACAATCGATCGTATCGGACTAATATAAACCGTCTATGACAAAATCAACATAGTCTGTAAGTGTATTACGTGTTACAGACTCACACTAGTCTTTTTCTTTTTTTGACCTGACTCACACTAGTCTCTAGTTAACCTTTCAATCGGTCTATAGTACTATCGTGCCGTGTAAATATAGAGTAGGAGTATGTGGGAATCGGTAAAGTTCAAGAAGGTTAAAATGAAGGGAGAAAAAAGAAGAAGGAGATCAGAAGTATTCCAAGTTGAAATCGAAATTTGCGAGGAGGCCCTGTTCTTGGCAGCTGGGCAGCGAGAACTTGTGATCCAGCGACGCCTCCTCCTCCATCTCTGAGAAGGACAGCTGGTCCTTCTTGGCTGCCCAGCGGAGCACCTCGCCGCCGTCACTGTTCCAGTTGCTGCTGTTGCTGGAGCTCTCCCCGTAGCCCAGGTTCTCCGACACGTCCAGCACGCTGCTGTAGTCGGCGGCGCCGAACACGCCGTCGTCGTCGTCTTCCGCGCCGTCCTGCTTGCCACTGCCACCGCCGACGAGCTGGCCGTACAATGCAGCCGCGCTCGCCGCGCCGTACCCGGCGCCGAAGTCGGCGCACACCGGGAACGGGTCGAACACCGCCGACGGCCTCGAAGCCACGCCCACGCCGTCCACCGCAACAAGCGGCTTCTGGTCTTCCTCCTCTTCGGCGTCCGGCAGCAATGCCGTGCCGTCGGCGATGGGCTTGTGCGTGGCGGGGTCGATGCCCTGCAGCCGGAGCTTCTTCTTGACGCAGCTGTTCCAGAAGTTCTTGATCTCGTTGTCCGTCCTCCCGGGCAGGTGCGACGCGATCTGCGACCATCGGTTGCCGAGGATCTCGTGGAGGGCCACGATGAGGTCCTCCTCCTGCGCGGAGAAGCAGCCGCGCTTGAGGTCGGGGCGGAGGTAGTTGATCCACCGAAGCCGGCAGCTCTTGCCGCACCGGTGCAGCCCGGCCAGCCTGGGCACGGAGCTCCAGCAGCCGACGCCGTGCCGGATGATGTGGTTGTACAGTTTTTCGTCTTCCTCCGGCGACCACAGCCCCTTGCGGAGCTTGGGCTGCGCGCCGTCGCCGCCGCTCGACAGTCGTCCCATTAGTTTTCCTCGGGCGAGGCGGCTACGTACCTGGGAGCTGCTGGCCGGCCTCGTAGCTACTCCGACGAGGCGAGACGTTGATGGATGGCTGTAATGGCGATCAACTGACAGACGGTTGCTTCCTGCCGATCCTTGCCCGGTGGCTATATATATGGGTGGAAGCGTGCGTGGCAAGAACCGCAAGCTCACTCGGCGAGAGTGAGGTGAGGCGCGACCAAGTAGTGGGTTTGAAGCAAGCAATGGCGCGGTGTGTGCGCGCGCGAGCTGTGGATTGAAGCTTAAGACACCTCCGGTCTGTCCAGGATAAAATAGTCTCCTCGCCAAAGCAGAAACAGAGAGAAGGCCTCGACGGTGTTAGTTGGAGACGTGACTCCGTCCCACAAGAAAAAGAAGCTCTTCTTTTTTTTCTGATGGACGATGATACTGTTAATTAAGAGCGACTTAACGAGACCCTTGTGTCTAATTAAGCCGCAACCGTAAACCATCAATGCGTCCGGGGACCTGTGTGTGAATCGATCCCAACTGGTACTAGTACGGTGCAAGCAATTAAAACTCGCGTCATGGTACTGCTAAATGTGCTGCTAACTCGATTATTGCCTGTCCAATTCTATGTACGTTTGAGCTGGGATTACTGCTCATCATCCCTGTCATTCTTCTTCAGCAAACGTTTAATCACCACTTGATCATTGACCTCAGCGGGCGATCACGTATGTATGTCGCCAATGAACGGCCTGGCTTCCTCTGCCGACCTTCACGTTCCATTCGATCCGGCCATGGCGGGCCAAGGAACGTCTCGTCTGTACTGTGTGCGTCCAAATACATGAACTTGCTCCACAGCAACTAAATATCTAATCACATCGAAACCAAGCAAATGTGGTAAAAAGTTCGAATCGTTGATGTGCGTCCGGCGACGGGTGGAGCTGCACTGTCGTTCCAGAACGCGCACTCATCACTGTAGCTAGCTGCAGCCTCTATCGATCACTTCACTAGCAGCAGCTTCAATCGACGCTGATTTATCGATGGATGGATCATTTTCGTGTTTGCTTCGTCAGTAGTTCGTTTTCGCTTGACGCCCTGCTGGCTGCTCACAGTCGCGGTCTTCAGTTTTGTAACGCATATGCGTCACGTTTTTTTTCTGTCACTTCGGAATTATCGAACACCGGTTCACACGGAAGTGTCTAAACCGGGAGATGGATTGAGATCGTTGGGATAATTACCAGCATGTGGTAGAAATGAAATTGTTTCTGTTCTGCTAAGTTTGATTTCAGTTTGGTTTATGCTAAGTTTAGTTTCAGTTTGTGGTTTTAGAAGCTGTTTGGGGATGTAATAGTTTCAGATTTAATACTTTTGAAAATGTATATGTGGTGATTTCTGCAAAATGTGGTTTTTGAAACTGTTCAGCTATGATATTTAGGGACACTTTGTCAAAGTGCCCCAAAAGCTAGTGACCTATTGGGGTACTTTGCCAAACTGCCCCAAAAGATATGACATTTAGAGGTACTTTATCAAACTGTCCAAAAAGGTATGACATTTAGAGGCACTTTGTCAAAGTGCCCCAAAATATCATATATATATATATACTGGGGCACTTTGACAAACTGCCCCTAATTAGAAGCTTTTGGGGCACTATGGAAAGTGCCCCATACAAAGTGCCCCTAAATGTATACCGTGGTGTACTGTTAGTGGAGCGACAGAGGAGAAACCCACGGGAAAATTTAGCCGTGTGTCGGTGAAATGGCCCGATTATGTGACGCTGAATTCGTCGTTTGGGTCGTTATTTATGACCTCACAGTGTCTTATTCGTCGAGAAAAGGTGGCGTGGAAGAAAATCGATGACAAAAGGGTTGCTGGTCGAGAAAAGGCTTGTACGGAAATTTGACCAACTGATTTGGAAATTTGAGTCCAATGGTATTTACTCCTCGAAATCGCTATATGCTGTGGTCAATTTTCGGGGGGTCAAACCTGTTTATCTACCTTCGGTGTGAGATTTGAAAATCCCTCCGAGGATCCAGAATTTCCTCTGGCTTTTATCCCAGAACAAGGTTATGACTAGGAATAACCTGAGAAAAAGGGGATGCCCAAACCTCTGGAGTGCAGTCTTTGCAAAGAAATAGAGACCGTTAGACACTTGTTCTTTGATTGCATTGTAGCTACCTTCTTGTGGGCTGATGTTAAAGAAATTTTTGATGTTGATATTACTGATTTCTTTTCGTTAGCTTCAAAGTGGCTCTGTAATAAGAGATATATGCAGTTGAATGTTGTTTCCTCAGCAGTTTTATGGACTATATGGAACAACAGGAATAATATTGTCTTCAACAGAAAAACCTGGGTTACTTTGAAATTGGTATGACACCTGGCGCTGACCTACCTGAGGAACTGGAAGGTTCCTTACAAGGACAACACCTGGGATTTGGTGGACAGTTTTGCGGCTCTGCTAAAAAACAAGCTGCAAACTCCGCTAGAACTGAAGCCGGACTGAAGTGTCGCTCTTTTGACTGGACATCTTCTTGGAGCTCGTTGGCAGGGAGGAAGCATGGCGGCAGGGCGACGTTGGCTTACTTACAGGTCCATCCTGATGAAGCAGATGCCATCCACGTCGTCGTGGACTGAAGCCGGTGCTTGTTCCTGGGCGCCCCTCCCCTTAGGGGTGGGCGTTCGGTCTTTTCGGTTAGTTCGGTTCGGTCTTTCCGGTCTTTAACAATTTCGGTCATCCAGAAATGATACCCGTAATAAATTCGATCTTTTTGGTTTTATGTTCTTCGGTCTTCGGTCTATTCGGTCCGGTCTTCGGTCATGACCAAATAGACCAAAATATAGGGCGCAAGAAGGGGAATCGGTGCCCGGGACTGGGAAAGTGGGAAGCGATCGACTGGCCTCTCATGCACGGGAGAATCTACAGTACGCTGGGCTGAGATACCCAGTTGTTGAGTCTAGAGACTAGATGGTATGGTTAGTTTAGTAGTTGGGCCTATATACTAGATGACACATAAGTTGGGCTGGCACACAAATTCGACTGCTTCCGTACGTAATTCACTCAAAATAAAATAAAATCGGTCTTTCGGTCTGTTCGGGTTATGTATAAGTGAGAACTGAATTTCTGATATAACTTCGGTCTTTTCTAATTTGCTACCCAAATTTCTAACGGTCTTTTCGGTCTCGGTCATTTCGGTTTCGCTTTTCGGTCTTCGGTTTTTATGCCCACCCCTACCTCCCCTGCTCCTTTTGCTAGGTTCTGGCAGATGTGTTTATCATATCAGCTAGTTGTAGCTTCAGGGTGCTCTCTTTAGCTGTTTTCCTTGTAGTTTTTCCAGTTCCAGTTTTCGTTTTGTGAGAAGACCAGAAGAAGTTTGCTCACTGCCTGCGTGCAGTTTTTATGTTTCCGGCCCTGTTCACCTCTTCTAGGTGACGTTGAACTTTTTATTCTCCTTATGCACTATGTTTGGTTTCATTTTTCAATGAGAAATGGAACTGGGGCGGGCCCCTGTTAGTCTGAAAAAAACGACTGTACGGCTGAATCACTTTGGGGCCAGAAGAATCACCGGCGTCGACAATAGTGTCTCTTACAATTACCGTGTAAAACGTGTCGTCCGGCCTTTAATTTACACACCGTCATTCATATTGCGACTAGTATAGTTGAAAGAAGAGCCAGCAGGCCAGTGGTAATTTGCTGTCACCATTTAGTTCCAGAAGAAAGAGAAATGGCTGGAAAGTTACAGCTGAAAAGTGAAAATTACTTCCCGGGATTAAATTAAGGACGTAGTACGTGTAAGACATCAGTGCAGACCCGAACAAAGCACAAAGCACCTGATCCTTGTACTTGAAGGGAAAAGGAGTATTTTATATATGCAGATGTTGCACGAGCTAGTGCTCTCTAGACCGACAGTCAGATACAGTGGCAAAAGGCTCCGTTTGAGTCGCCTGCACGACACTTCTATGTGGCGCACGGGCCCTAGCTTCCTTCAAATATATGTGGTCGATTCTCCAATCATACAGCCACCGAATCTCCACGAGGATCCACGCACGTACCAGATTAAAACATCGCGTGCTGAAGCCTTCGATCTTTTTTCAAGGGATCGAGCAGCATTATTTACCTCGCACATGTTTTGCATGCATGCACGGGCTTGTGTTAATTTTCAACTGTGCAATTCTGAATTTTGGCCTCCTGAGTTAATTAGACGCATGCTTGCGAACTTGGGAAGAAAAGGAAAGGGCTCGTTCCCCTCCCGATCGAGTCGCTCCCGCGAGAAAAGGCAACTGAATCACTTTTGGGTCAGAAAATCACCGGCGTCGACAACAGTGTTTCTTACTAGTACAAGGGACGCCTTTTCATTCTTCTCTCGCAGGATAATCATCTCATCGCGATCGTATGGAGCACTACGGGAAAGGCACACTACGCCGACGGCCGAGTCGTACGCCGACGGCTAAATAACGGTTCGAGTTTCCCGTAACCCAACCCTACAACATATACATGTAAAATAAATAAAAACAACACATGTAAAATACCTTCCTATGGCCTAACCTAACGCAACCAAGCAAAAAAGTCCACCGGGCTACCCCTTTCGACGCACGTCTATGGGGGTAGACGGAAACGTTAGGGTTTTTCCAGCGGATTCAGGGTTTCGCCGAAGCGGGCCCCGGAGCGTCGGAACCCCACCCAAACCTAGGTTGTGCCATACCGTATGTATACAAGTGTGTTGTGTGTTGTAAATGTGCAATATCCTACTCGTAGGTGTGACCGGCTTCACCGGCTTCACTTTCTCTCTAGTGAGTTCCTGCACTTAGAGGTGAAAACTCCCCTTTCGGGCGAACCGGATGGAATCTTGTGTCGATTTGGGGTAGACTTTGGTTTATGATGTTTCTATGGCCTAACCTAACGCAACCAAGCAAAAAAGTCCACCGGGCTACCCCCTTTCGACGCACGTCTATGGGGGTAGACGGAAACGTTAGGGTTTTTCCAGCGGATTCAGGGTTTCGCCGAAGCGGGGCCCCGGAGCGTCGGAACCCCACCCAAACCTAGGTTGTGCCATATCGTATGTATACAAGTGTGTTGTGTGTTGTAAATGTGCAATATCCTACTCGTAGGTGTGACCGGCTTCACCGGATTCACTTTCTCTCTAGTGAGTTCCTGCACTTAGAGGTGAAAACTCCCCTTTCGGGCGAACCGGATGGAATCTTGTGTCGATTTGGGGTAGACTTTGGTTTATGATTTTCCTATGGCCTAACCTAACGCAACCAAGCAAAAAAGTCCACCGGGCTACCCCCTTTCGACGCACGTCTATGGGGGTAGATGGAAACGTTAGAGTTTTTCCAGCGGATTCAGGGTTTCGCCGAAGCGGGGCCCCGGAGCGTCGGAACCCCACTCAAACCTAGGTTGTGTCATACCGTATGTATACAAGTGTGTTGTGTGTTGTAAATGTGCAATAACCTACTCGTAGGTGTGACCGGCTTCACCGGCTTCACTTTCTCTCTAGTGAGTTCCTGCACTTAGAGGTGAAAACTCCCCTTTGGGCGAACCGGATGGAATCTTGTGTCGATTTGGGGTAGACTTTGGTTTATGATGTTCCTATGGCATAACCTAACGCAACCAAGCAAAAAAGTCCACCGGGCTACCCCCTTTCGACGCACGTCTATGGGGGTAGACGGAAACGTTAGGGTTTTTCCAGCGGATTCAGGGTTTCGCCGAAGCGGGGCCCCGGAGCGTCGGAACCCCCCCAAACCTAGGTTGTGCCATACCGTATGTATACAAGTGTGTTGTGTGTTGTAAATGTGCAATATCCTACTCGTAGGTGTGACCGGCTTCACCGGCTTCACTTTCTCTCTAGTGAGTTCCTGCACTTAGAGGTGAAAACTCCCCTTTCGGGCGAACCGGATGGAATCTTGTGTCGATTTGGGGTAGACTTTGGTTTATGATGTTCCTATGGCTAACCTAACGCAACCAAGCAAAAAAGTCCACCGGGCTACCCCCTTTCGACGCACGTCTATGGGGGTAGACGGAAACGTTAGGGTTTTTCCAGCGGATTCAGGGTTTCGCCGAAGCGGGGCCCCGGAGCGTCGGAACCCCACCCAAACCTAGGTTGTGCCATACCGTATGTATACAAGTGTGTTGTGTGTTGTAAATGTGCAATATCCTACTCGTAGGTGTGACGGCTTCACCGGCTTCACTTTCTCTCTAGTGAGTTCCTGCACTTAGAGGTGAAAACTCCCCTTTCGGGCGAACCGGATGGAATCTTGTGTCGATTTGGGGTAGACTTTGGTTTATGATGTTCCTATGGCATAACCTAACGCAACCAAGCAAAAAAGTCCACCGGGCTACCCCCTTTCGACGCACGTCTATGGGGGTAGACGGAAACGTTAGGGTTTTTCCAGCGGATTCAGGGTTTCGCCGAAGCGGGGCCCCGGAGCGTCGGAACCCCACCCAAACCTAGGTTGTGCCATACCGTATGTATACAAGTGTGTTGTGTGTTGTAAATGTGCAATATCCTACTCGTAGGTGTGACCGGCTTCACCGGCTTCACTTTCTCTCTAGTGAGTTCCTGCACTTAGAGGTGAAAACTCCCCTTTCGGGCGAACCGGATGGAATCTTGTGTCGATTTGGGGTAGACTTTGGTTTATGATGTTCCTATGGCTAACCTAACGCAACCAAGCAAAAAAGTCCACCGGGCTACCCCCTTTCGACGCACGTCTATGGGGGTAGACGGAAACGTTAGGGTTTTTCCAGCGGATTCAGGGTTTCGCCGAAGCGGGGCCCCGGAGCGTCGGAACCCCACCCAAACCTAGGTTGTGCCATACCGTATGTATACAAGTGTGTTGTGTGTTGTAAATGTGCAATATCCTACTCGTAGGTGTGACCGGCTTCACCGGCTTCACTTTCTCTCTAGTGAGTTCCTGCACTTAGAGGTGAAAACTCCCCTTTCGGGCGAACCGGATGGAATCTTGTGTCGATTTGGGGTAGACTTTGGTTTATGATGTTCCTATGGCATAACCTAACGCAACCAAGCAAAAAAGTCCACCGGGCTACCCCCTTTCGACGCACGTCTATGGGGGTAGACGGAAACGTTAGGGTTTTTCCAGCGGATTCAGGGTTTCGCCGAAGCGGGGCCCCGGAGCGTCGGAACCCCACCCAAACCTAGGTTGTGCCATACCGTATGTATACAAGTGTGTTGTGTGTTGTAAATGTGCAATATCCTACTCGTAGGTGTGACCGGCTTCACCGGCTTCACTTTCTCTCTAGTGAGTTCCTGCACTTAGAGGTGAAAACTCCCCTTTCGGGCGACAGGGCAAGCACCTAAGTTATCCTCTCCAGATTTATCATGTTTTTCACTGTCCTTACTTTTGAAAAAGTGCTGCATCAAAGAAGCTTGCTTCTCAAGACGCTTCTGTTCATTCTCAGCTTCCTCCTGCGGCATAAGACCGTTATTTTACGGGGTGGGATACTGAAATTGGGAGGGCAATTATAGGTCCAATATATATATAAATTATAACTACATTAAATATTATATGGAGAAATAAATAAATAAATATTATATGGAGAAATAAATAATATTTTATTTGTTTATAAAAAAGGAAGAAATTCAGAACACATACGCCGACGGCATTGCCGTCGGCGTATGCTTATCCACTTAACCAAAACCGCGCGGCCGCACGCTCGTCCCCAACCACACAACCCAGCCCAAACCGCCCGCCTCCTCCTCGATCCGCCGCCGCCTCCTCTCCGCGCCCCGGCCGCCTCCTCCCCGTTCCCCGGCCGTCTCCTCCCCGGCGTCGCCTGCCCACACCGCCTGCCTCCTTCCCGCGCCCCGGCCGCCTCCTCCCCGCGCCGTCCGCCCGCCCACACAGCCCGCCTCCTCCCCTGCGCAGCCCGCCTCCTCCCCGCGCCCCGGCCGCCTCCTCCCCGTTCCCCGGCCGTCTCCTCCCCGGCGTCGCCTGCCCACACCGCCTGCCTCCTTCCCGCGCCCCGGCCGCCTCCTCCCCGCGCCGTCCGCCCGCCCACACAGCCCGCCTCCTCCCCTGCGCAGCCCGCCTCCTCCCCGCGCCCCGGCCGCCTCCTCCCCGCAGCTCCTCCGTCGCCCACAGTGCCTCCTCTCCGGCCGCTCCTCCACCGCATCTCCACACCACCGAAGCTCCTCCAAGGTTTGTTCATTTATTTTGCAAATTAATAGTTTTAGAGTTAGTGTGTGTTAGTTTGTGTGTGTTAGTTTTAGGGTTAGTGCCACTGTTAGTTGTAAAATGGTAGTTTTAGTATTAGAATTAGTAGATTTTAAGTGTTTGTTAGGTTTACAATTAGTAGATTGATAGTAAATTTTAGGTTTATTCTTCCTCAATGTGTATATGTGTAGTTGATTAAGTTTTAGGTTTATTAAAACAGTGAGCAAATTTTGGTGTATGCAATATATGTTGTACAATCGATGTTGTCTCACGTAGGCCTGCTTTTTTTTTATCTATGCTTCCTTGACTAACCCGTGTATCAAATGCTTTTGCTTAACTAAGTATCATGTCGGAGCCGGAGCGAAAGTTTCGCGGTGTTCATCGGAGACACACGAAGATCCCGACTTGGGCAGCTCAGATCACAGTGGATCACAGGAAGATCCAGCTTGGTACTTTCAGGTGCCCGTGGCAGGCGGCCCGCGCCTACGACTGCGCGGCGGTCCAGCACTTTGGGGCGAGAGCGATCCTCAACTTTGAGGATGAGCGGCGCGTGGCGCATTTGTTAGCGCCAGATGGCATGAGGATCGCGACGAGGGCCGAGGAGAGGGAGCACCGACAGGCAGAGAGGCTGCTCAGGGCGCGCCACCAGCGCGAGGAGGATGACCCCTTGGTCAAGGATCTCCTCCTTGATCCCCAGGTGATGGCGGTCCAGTACCAGGTCTTCAGCGAGAGCCGGCAGCAGCGCGGGCAGGGCGAGGCCGGCCCCTCCGGCACGCAGCAGCAGGGCGAGGACTCTAGCAGCAGCCTGTCCTCTTCGTGGGACCGCTTGGACGACGTCACTGACACCAGCGCGAGTCGAGTTTAGGATGTCTATCATCCTACTTGTCGTACTACTAGAGTTATCTTGCTACCTGTTGTACTGCTAGAGTTATCTTGCTACCTGTCGTACTACTAGACTTATCTTGCTACCTGTTGTACTGCTAGAGTTTAGGATGTTGGAGAGTCCCTCTTTCACACAATCCTGAACATTACCCCGAAGTCGAAGGATAATGTTAAGGCTAGAGTTGATGTTAAGAAGCTCTGTGATAGGGAGAGAATGCACATGAAGCCTCCTGAAGGCCGTCAAAAGAACTGGTTCAAGCCGCATGCTGACTTCTGCCTTAATAGTATGCAAAGGTCTGAGGCATTCCATTGGCTCAAATTCGTCGTGATGTTCCCTGATGGCTATTGTTCGAATATAAGTAAGGGAGTCAATATACAAACGGCAAAAGTCACCGGGCTCAAGAGTCACGACTATCATATATGGATTGAGCGGCTGCTACCGGTGATGGTTCGAGGGTATCTCCCCGACCGTGTCTGGCGAGTGCTCGCGGAGTTGAGCCATTTCTTCCGCACGCTCTGTGCTAAGCAAGTATGTCCCCTGATTATTCAGAAGCTGCATGAACTAGTGCCGGAGTTGCTGTGCAACTTAGAGACGATATTTCCGCCAGGCTTCTTTACTCCGATGGCACATCTTGTTGTGCATCTTGCGAATGAGGTACTCTTGGGTGGACCGGTGCAGTTTCGTTGGCAGTTTTGTATTGAGAGAGAGTTTAAGTATATTCGAACCAAATGTGGAAACAAAAATAAGATTGAGTCATCCATAGCCGAGGCAACTATCCTTCAGGAGATGGCAGACGCCAGGCTAACGTACTACCCCAATGATGTTCCCACTATGCATAACCAGGCCTCTCGGTACAATGTCGACGAGCCCAAGCGAGACCCCAAGCTCGTCCTCTTCCAGTGTCCCGGTGGCAAGAGCGGTGGCCCAACAAGGTATAACTTGACCAATGATGAGCTGGAGTGCATAATGCTCTATGTGCTTATGAACATGAAGGAAGTGACCCACGACGAGCAGGGAGAAGAGGGCAGTTTCCTTAGGTAAAATGGGGAACAAATTACTTTGCAACTACTATCATGATTTCGTTCTAATACGTATTTTCTCCTTTTAGTCAATTCACGGATGAAATGTGGTCGGGAACATCAGATGGACCCAATGAAGCCGCGTTGGACACTCTTTTGAAAGAGCCTGCCCCCGGAAAGAAAAAATTCACGGTTTGGTTCAGGGAAAAGGTAATTTCAAACCTGTCCCTTCTACCTTGCAATTCGTGTATTATCCCTCTTACTAATGCACAAAACAATTTGTACTTGTAGGGAGCTGATCCCAACGTTGTGATGTCAGATGAGTTGAGATGTGTCTCCCAAGATTGTAACCGTAGAGTCGAGAAGTATGAGAAGTATGATGTGAATGGGTACCGCTTCCATACAGAGCATCACCAGAACAGTCGGCCTAATGCAAAGACTATAAATACCGGGGTCTTCACCAAAGGAGCCGGTAATTATGATTACTACGGAAGGTTACAGAACGTATATGAGCTGACGTTCAATAACACGAACATATCACTCAAGCTTGTTGTGTTCAAATGCCACTGGTTCGACCCTGAGCATGGAACCAAAAGTACCCCTTCCATTGGGTTAGTTGAAGTTAAGCCTTCAACCACCTACAATGGATCCGATGTCTTTGTTGTGGCTCACCAAGCCTTTCAAGTTTATTATTTGCCCTACCCATGCAAGAAAGAGGGACTCATTGGTTGGGAAGTCGTGTTCCATGTATCGCCACGTGGTAAGCTACCCATGCCCTCCGAAGACGATTACAACAACATTGACCCTAAAACATACGAGGGGATTTTCTATCAAGAGGAACAAACCTTTGGGGACTTTGGCATACAAGGTCTTGAGGACCGCGAGGACAATGCACAAACAGGTGGTGACGTAGTGGTGAATCTAAAGGATATAGATATGCTCAACAAGTTACAGAGTGATAGTGATGACGATGATGAGCCTCCACCGTGCGAGGAGGTTCCAATATACAACACTCGTGATAGTGATGTTGATAGTGATGTTGATAGTGACGATGACAACCCATGACTTAACTATGAGAGTGATGATTAGGGGTGAGGGTCTTTTATGTCCTTTTGCGTACTATTTACTTTTCAACATGCTTCTTCTTAATTGCATTACGTCTTTATTCTTATTTACTACATTTTTCAACATGCTTAAAAGTTTATCCTTTCTCAATGCAGGTGATTGACCAAGATGAGCCAAGGCAAGGAATCATCGGCCTCGGGCTCTCGGGAGGTGTAGGATGTGTTCGGGTGTAGCGTGTGTGAATTCGAACTTGTTTGGAGTTTGTATGAATGCTTGGATGAATTTGAATCATGTTTGTGTCATTTGGATATGTATGTGGTGTTTTATTTGATGTTTCTGTGATGTTTTATAACTTGTGCAATTTTAATTGTATTTAAAATGCGCCAGAAACCAGCAGCAACAAGCAGCTAAAATTGGAAATTATGGTCAAGGATTTGCCGTCCGCGTAGATCACTTCCCAGGCGCACAGGGTGCTGCCACGTCGCCTAAAATGGACCAAATTGTCACGAATACGCCGACGGCTTTGCCGTCGGCGTATAGCACGTCCCAGACGCCCAGCTCGCTCCACGTGGCACACTAGAACGGCTTCCGTTTTTGTGGGTCCCAGAGCGTCTACGCCGACGGTTATATATACGCCGACGGTTATTTGTCTACGCCGACGGCTGCCGTCGGCCTAGGCCTACGCCGACGGCAAACGTGTCTACGCCGACGGCTTCTGGCCGTCGGCGTATCGTGGGTTTCCCGTAGTGGGAGGCGTACACCTCGATTTGGCCTTATCTCGAACAGTTCCCGTGTAAGACGTGTCGTCGCCGTCATTCATACTGCGAGTACTCCAGTGGTAATTTGCTGTCAGCACGTAGTTTCAGCAAAAAGAGAGCGAGCTGGAAAGTTACAGCTGAAAAGTGAAAATTACATCCAGGGATTAAATTAAGGACGTAGTACGTGTACGACATCAGTACAGAACGAAGAAAGCACAAAGCACCTGATCCTTGTACTTGAAGGGAAAAGGAGTTTTTTTATGAAGATGTTGCACTTGCACGAGTGCTTTCTAGAGTCTAGACCGACAGATACGGTGGCAAAATGCTCCGTTTATGTGTTAATCTACACACCGTCATTCATACTGCGACTAATAGTATAGTTCAAAGAACAGCCAGCCAGTGGTAATTTGCTGTCACCATGTAGTTCCAGAAGAAAGAGAGCAAGCTGGAAAGTTAGAGCTGAAAAGTGAAAATTACATACCAGGATTATATTAAGGACGTAGTACGTGTACGACATCAGTGCAGACCCGAAGAACGCAGCAGAAAGCACCTGATCCTTGTACTTGAAGGGGAAATGAGTTTTTTATATATGCAGAAGATGTTGCACGAGTGCTCTCTAGTCTAGACCGACAGATACAGTGGCAAAAGGCTCCGT
The DNA here is from genome assembly GCA_947311845.1 of Poa pratensis. Taxonomy (NCBI): domain Eukaryota; kingdom Viridiplantae; phylum Streptophyta; class Magnoliopsida; order Poales; family Poaceae; genus Poa; species Poa pratensis. The sequence continues at coordinate 44,287,106 of CAMZMU010000060.1, forward strand.
TTGAGTCGCCTGTACGACACTTGTATATATGTGGCTCGCGGGCCCTAGCTTCCTTCAAATATATGTTGTCGATTCTCCAATCATCCAGCTACCGAATCTCCACGAGGATCCACGCACGTACTAGCTGAATTCTGAATTTTGGATCGTACCTGTCGATCGGCAGTTAATATGATTTTCTGTTCTTGCCCGGCCAGTTGGTGAGATTAGAAACGACACACGCCATCTAATGAAGGTGCACGGACGTCGACCGTATAGTATAGTAAATGAATCATCGTATTTGATCAGTTGTGTACGGGCCGGCCGGGTGATAGCGCCATGGAAGGATCAGCGATCGTACATATACGTAGCTTGCGGAGTAACGGCCGGCCAATGATGACCGCCGGCCGGGTGGGAGGTGACTTGCAAACGCCACAATTAACAACCACGAACTCCACCATGGAAGACGGGAGGAGAGCTTGCGTGAGTTGGGAAAAGCACGGCGGGTTTTGGTGGCCGGTCATCGTCGTGCGCGAACTGCAGCCTGCATGCGGGCCATGCATGCCGGACGGACGGCTGGCTGGCCGGAGAGAGAGAAGACGTATGCACCGGCCGGCCGGCGGCCGGGTCGCTTCGAGAGTGGTGCAAGCAAGCATGGGAAGCTAGCTCTAACGGAATCGTAGCTAGCTAGGAATTATACGTAGCTGACAACTGTTGCTGCACCCTGCATGGCTGGTGTGTAACCACCATGCATGCAAATGCCGTTATCCATCCATGCCATCGAGCGTGCAAATTCCTTGGCGCGATGCATGCTTGCAGCGTGGGCTTGTCCTGTTCCTTTGGCAAAATTTGAATCTACTTCACCGAAGGTAGGCAGCCCCGCATTTTCCAATCAAGTTGCTATCGAGCACTAGAGCTAGCGCGGTTACAGACAACCACAGTGCCATTTTCAAACCAAGCAGAAGGGCATGGGGATCGATAGTCATGCAGTCTCATTGTCGTGCAGCAATCATGCATGTCGTCCAAACGTGCGATATTTACCAGTTAATGACCGATGCGTACTTCTACGGGGAATACATGCCAAAAATGACACCTCATTGCACCCTACACGTACATACTAGTACTCGCAGGGCCGGCCGAGGCTCAACCTAATTTCGGATGTTCACTAAACATGATGCGCCTTATTGCCAAGTCGAGTTTTCTCTCATATGTGAACATCAATGAAGCCAAAACCCTGTAACTTTTTTTATTACTATAATTCTCTTTCTCTTGAAAAAATATTAATTCTAAATGGACACCTGGAACTGTCGATTAAATGTTACGATAGTTCAAGATTCCGCAAATCCATGGAGAACAAATAATCATAACATGATTTTTTAATAAAAAGTATGAACATGATTTTCTGATCACAAATTCATCGAATGAATTATTACAACATCATGAACACTTTTAGGTCAATAATAATAAATTTGTGAAGCCGTCTCGGAAATAAGATTTTTTCTCGGTCGACTTATACAGTTACACATATTAATTAGCAAGTCATGTTGCAAGTGTAGGTACAACAGACTAGTGACTAGTGTAATGCACACTTTTAGGTAGTAGGTAGTAGTTCCGGCATTATAATTCATTTGGTATTATTCAATATTACACGGTATACTAATGACGTTCTTACCAACAGGCTCGTTATCGGCTTATTAATTGTTACTTGAGAGTGACGAGTTTGCTTATTTATTGATTAGTTCTCTACGAGTAGTGCATGTCCCTCTTGTGGACAAAAAGATCTTGCCAGAAACTTTATGTGACCCCTGATCTCGACTTGCCTCAACCAAAAAGGAAAGCAAAAAAGCAAAGGAGAAAACAATAGCAGCTAGCATATGCATCATTGTGGCTGTTCATGCTAACTCTGGCTCACTTTGAAGCTATGCAACCCCAAAGCTAAACTCATCACACAAAAACATATATTAATCGAGATCTCACCCTCGCCCCCACCGCCGCTCTTCGAAATATTGGTGTCCGATTTCTAGGGTGAGCTTGTCCAACTTCTGATGGTATGCTGTTCTTCGAGACAGGGCGAGGGGTAGAGGTCCCTCTTACAAAGTGGAGATGGATGGTGTCACGACGACAGAAATATTTTGTTGTAGTTGACGTGGACATGGCTTCTCCAGTGCCTCGTCTTCTTCGACAACTAGATCATGCATTCAGTTTATCTTCGATCAAGCGAACATTGTGGCTGACGCGGCTTTAGTGCAATATGTCAGGCATCATATCTTATTTTCCGTTTGCTTGTTTATGTTTTTTTTTCATTTAAGCTGATTTCCCCAACAACCCGTGCCAACACTGGCTGTGTTTGGGTTTTAGTATTTTAAAACCGGACGTTTTAACGTTCTTTCAAAATAAAACATGTTGACCATTTGTTGGGAGAGGGTTCTGATGCTAGGACGCACAGGTGCCGTCGGAATACATAGCGTGATGTGCACTTGCCTTGCATGAGTAACCTCCATGATTAAGTTGTTCGGTACAATTGCGGGAAGAGAGCTAGCTTATTGTATTTCAAGCCATGCAAACCAACTAAACGTCTTGTTCAAAAAAAAAAACCAACTAAACGTACTAATTAATTTTGCTGGCACCCTAGCTCACCTAATTGAGTTGGCCATTTCATGGTGGGGCTAGTACTGTTTTCTTCATAGAGTTTCTTGCTTGTCACAGCAACTTAATTAGGAGGGTTTGTACTGGTTGATTAAGGTAGGTAATGATAGCATTCTAGTGACTGAACTCTGTGATGTAAACAAAAGTTTGCGAAAGGAGAAAAGTGGACAACAAAATGAAGAACACACTGATTGAACCCTGTGAACGTTGGCATCTCTTGACCATGGGTTTTACTCAACAACCATGCAATCTAGAAAGGGAATCAATTACTGCTCACTGAGCTTACCGACTAATAATTCAGTGGTTGCTATCCAACGGTTCAAGCTCCTGTTCTTAGAACTCAATAACCAGTATATTCATACACATAGAATATATATGCAATATCATGTCACTAGTTATTCTGATCAAGCGATTAATTAATTGATTTCCCGGTGGTCCAAATGGTGACACCTCAAATCAAAACATCCCATTTCGTATCACTCGGAGCCATTATTACTCAATCGAAAAGGCTCACACCGGCGGCAACCACCTTAAAAATCTAATCAATTTTTGCCGTTGATAAAAATCTATATCGGCCCCACACACGACAGAAAAACCAATAATATTCTGGTCTTGCAGGTGCATGAAAATCATATGCGTGCCGGTCGATTGCTTCCCATGAAATCCTTCTCTGATTTTTTTAGTATCTTCATGGGAACCTCTTTGTGACTAGACCCCTGTCAGGCTTGTTAATAACAAGAAATGCTACCGGGTGACTCGAGCGCGGTTCAAAAAAAAAAGGTGCCAAAGCATCGAGCTTACAAGCTGGGACACTGTAGCTCCTCCGGCAAATTACTGGCTTGCGACACTGAGAAGCGTCGGTAGCAGTTTTTCTTTATTGCGTACAGCTTGCAGCGTCGGGAGTTTGTCAAACGGGGTTGAGGATGGAGATACGCTTGTCCCCTTGGTACAAAAAGGTCAGGAACTTTGCACGAACGAACGACAGGTGACGTAAAAAGGGAGAGCTTGGAAATCATGCGCTCACCCTGTGCCACGGACCCATTCATCTTCAGTGTGCTCCGATCGATCAATCAGCTCTCGACGGACAGCGAGGAAAAGGTTTGCAGATCGTAGTCAAGGGCCGTGATCGTTAGTTAGTGTAGGAATCGCATTGACTTAAGTGGTACGACCCTAATTAAGTGCCCGATTTGATCGTCGTCGCATAGGATGTTCTAGTAATTTAAAACCGGGTGTTCTAATTTTCTTTCAAAATAAAACATGTTGATCATTTGTTTATGGGGAGAGGTTGTTGCATGCTAGGACGTAGGTGCCGTCGGAATACATAGCGTGATGTGCACTTGCCTTGCATGAGTAACCTCCATGATTAAGTTATTCGGTACAATTGTGGGAAGAGAGCCAGGTTATTGTATTTCAAGCCATGCAAACCAACTAAACGCACTAATTAATTTAGCTAGCACCCTAGCTCACCTAATTGAGTTGGTCATATTCATTTTTTTCGAAAAAGAGTTGGCCATATTCATGGTGGGGCTAGTACTGTTTTCTTCATAGAGTTTCTTGCTTGTCACAACAAATTAATTAGGAGGGTTTGTACTGGTTGATTAAGGTAGGTAATGATAGCATTCCAGTGATTGAACTCTGTGATGTAAAGTTTGCGAAAGGAGACAAGTGGACAACAAACTCAAGAACACAGTGACGTTGGAATCTCTTGAACATGGGTTTTACTCAACAACCATGCAATCTAGAAAGGGAATCAATCAGTTGTGAGTGAGCTTACCGACAAATAATTCAGTGATTGTCATCCAACGGTTCAAGCTCCTATTCTCAGAACCTAATCAATAACAAGTAATTTCATATTTGCACAAAGAATATATGCAAATATATTGTGTACTAGTTTCAGATAAAGCGATTAGTTAACTAATTTCCCGGTGATTTAAATGGTGCCACCTCAAAACGAAGGATCCCATCACGTATCACTCCATTATTACTCCAGCGAAAAGGTCACACCCATCGCAACGACCTTAAAAATCTAACCCTAAATAAGCATATGTGAGTATCTATCATCACACACACACACACGACAGAAAAATCAATAATGTTCTGGTGTTGCGAGTTGCATGAAAATTATATGCATGCCGGTTGCTTCCCATGAAATTCTTCTCTGATGCAGACCCCTCGAATTTGTTTACTTTCATCATGCGAACCTCTGTCTGACTAGACCCCTGTCAGGCTAATTAATCACGACAAATTCTATAGGTTGACGGTGACTCAACGGTTCAGCAGAAGTTGTCTGCTACCGAAGCATCGATCAGCTACGCACGCCGCTCGCAAGAGACCTCTGTCTGTTACATGGAGCTGACAAGCTAGGATATTGTAGCTCGTCCGGCAAATTAGACAGACTCTCACCTGGCTTTTCGACGTGACGACAAGGGAAGCGTCGGCAGTTCTTTTATATTGTGTACCGCTTGCAGCGGTGGGAGTTTGTCAAACGGGATTGAGGATGGAGATACGCTTGTCCCCTTGGTAAAAAAGGTCAGGAGCTTTGCACGAACAAATTTAACGACAGGTGGCGTAAAAAGGGAGAGCTTGCCCTTTCAGCGTGTGCCTTGCTTGCTTTTTTCTTCTTTCGTTCTGTGCCACGAAAAGATCAGATAAGTGGGATAAGATGATGATCGTCATGTGGGGACCCCGGACTAACTTGTCCGAAATACCCTTGTGCCTACATATCAGCGATCCCATGATCAGTGCGTCGCTGAAGCACAATTAAACTTGGTAACCAAAGAACATCCATACATACCGAATTTATTTACTTACTTGAGGGAAGTGATCAGCTTCATCAGGTGCTTGCAGCGGAATCACCAAACAACGTGGAGCCCAAGTCATTCGCCTTAACCCTACAGGCAGCTGACTGGGAAGCGCCCTAGTTCGCAAGGACGTCAGTGAACTCCTCTTCTTCGAACTGTTCTTCTTCCACAATCTGGCTAAGACAATAGCCAGGGACGAAACCAATATGAGTACATTTGATTGTACTCGCAAGCTACCCCAAACAGGAGCAAGCACTAGTTTTAATTTTAAAAGACCTTTATTTTAGGAAAACATCACTATATCCTTATTTAAAAAGGGAAGAGTAGATTTGTAATCTGTTGAAGACAAAACATTTTGGAAAGTAGTTTTCACCTACCTTTGTTGAAAAAGGTAAGAAGTCTTTTTAAACCTTTATCCCGAAAATATACCTTCGTTTAAAAGGTAAGAAAACTCTTTTAAAACTTTTTCCTCGAAAATCACCACCTTGTCCCTTTCTCCGAAACCTCCTGGTTTCCGATCATACCCCTTCATGGTTACTTATTTTACCAGCAACCTCATACCATACCCTCGGTATAGTTGCATAAAACAATTTCCACTCATTTTCCTTTCAAACCCAAAACTTTGTAAAACTTGCACATGGTCTTAGGACAGCCTCCCAACTGTCCATATCCGAGGACTCGGCTATTCGAATAGTTTTACCCTCTGCAGAGGTAGTACGCTTTTCCCACATCCATCCGGTCACTCATCGTGTCAGCCACGTCCCGCCATACCTGAGGTATGCGAAGTTGAGTTCCCGGCCATAGTCTGTCCTTTGCTCATGCTAGTATAGGACCCTGCCTCTACGACACTTTCCATCGACACTCAAATCCTCAGAAACTAAGTGTGAGGACTCGTAGTTCTGTCCGGCGGACCCAAGGGAGCCCTTCAATCCTCTTCCTCCGACACGTTCATACCGGCTTCCGGTAGACTTCAATGAAGAGGACCCAGGTCAGGGGGTAGGTCCTCAGACCATCCCCTCATGGAACGAGGTTATCCTCGTTATTGAGGCATCCAGTACTAACACGAGCAAATTATATGACTACGCCCTTGCCCATATGTGGGTAAATGTGGTCGCACAGGTTATGGCTGGTAGTCATGTACAAAGACACAATGTGCATTTTTCTAAACACACCATACTACATTTTCACTTCCATACCGACATCTCGGCATACAAAATCCATCCAAGGATTTTCAAAGGAGTTTTGTAAAAACAATGATTTTCCCATCCTATAGTTTTATATAAACAACTGATCTTTCTACATAGAGTGGCAAAATAGTTTTTCATAAACTTTGAAAAGGTTTTCACAATCATTTCCAATTTTCATAGCAAAATACTTTTAATCAAAACTTGGGTGGTTCGTAATCCCACCAAAAGATTTTCATAGAAGGCTTTGGAGTAAAACAAATTCATTTCGAAATCGTTGTATACCACTGACACCTCTATATCGGGTGTCTCAATAATATACTTGTAATTTGGAAAAGGGTTTTCAAAATCATAGCTTTCGTGGCAACACCACATAAATCATTTATGCTATTTATAGTAAAACAGTAAATCAAAATAGATGTATATAGATGCAAGCTCAGTGAAGTAGCTTGCCTGGTTTCAGCATAATGTCCCTGGACTTCTCCTTGTTGATCAATATAATAAAAATCCCATCCTTCCTCGGTCAATTCTCTCCAAATACCACTCCGGTAGCGTTATTATCTAGCGTCGCAAACAGAGAAATAAACAACAATCAATACACCAAACAAAACCACAAGTGGTACACAAACAAATAACAACCACAAGCATCAAACTAATCATTCAAGCAACAAACTAGGATCTAAGCTTACAAGGGCCTTATGCTAATACATGCTAGGTGCCTAGATCACAAAGCTATCTTAAGCAAAGATGAACAGCAAGCACTTTTATCTAAACAGGAAATACTTCACCACAACACCACCACTCAATTTTTAACAGAGAAAACAACTACTCACATCTAGTAGATAAAAGGCCATTGGAACTATGCTTATGGTTGAGAAACCTATTCTTCAATCAATATGCAATGGAATCAGTGGGTGTTCCACTATCATAACAAGGCATTAAGAGGTTAATTATCCTCTGGCTATTTGTAAAAATCACTAAAACATAAACTAGACACAAGAGCTACTCATGCTAGGAAGTTCTGAGTAATCCTACCCATAAACCTAACTAATCAAGCTTTGCTAAGAACAAAATAATAAGTAACCAGAGGTGACATGCTATAATATCAGTAGATATGAAAGGCTACTGATTTTCCAACAACCTCCTCTAAAATTCATACCACTCAAAAGATTTTATCTCCAAGCAATTCCTAAATACTAGGAATTTTTAGGAAATATCCACACTAGTGGTATTATTCCCTAACAACACATGCAACACTAAACTTTTCCTAACATGCTATTTAAATGAGATAACACACTCACATAAGAGAGTACAGCATCTATGCATGCTAGAAATCACAAATAAGACACTAATGCATTCCACAAAATTAAATAAACTATAAACAAGAATTAACAGAAAAAGCATTAAAACTAGTTATGCACACCAAAAATAATATCTAGCTCTAAAAATCACACCAAGCTAGTATTAGGTACTCCTAATCATACAGAAGGCCACACAATTGGATTCACATCCAAATTTATCACCAAATAATTTACAAAAATCCTAAAAGAGCTCTCTGGTCCCATACCAAATTGCAAGCCATTTTATTTAGGAAGATCATTTGCATAAGAGGCCAAATGCTACTGATAGGTAACACTTAGGGCTTTTCAAAACAGTTGAGTTTGCAAAATTAGCTATCCTAGAAAAATAGTTATTGAGTTTTTGGTAAAAAGCAGTAGTTCTGGCTCACATTTTAATTCTCCAAAAATATTTATCCAAAAGTGGATCTACTACTTGGATCTGGTTAGGAACATGCTAGGGTACCTCCATGATTTTTGGTTTGGTCAGATCTAGTGTTTTCATATTTTATTTAGATTTAAACCAACAGGACAGTTTCTGTTAAGGCAGGAAATGAATTAGACTACTAAAAAAAAATAGAACGGGCCAGATCTGCCCAGATCCGGCCGTGCAGTGAAGAGAGAGGCCCACCCAGCGGCCCATGTACGCGGCGAAACGGTACCGGGCTGCATCTTCTTCTTCCCTCGTCACCGCGACAGCGAGGCGCGGCCGGAGCAAGTCGAGGACGGCGCGGCGGCTCCGGTGTCCCCTGGGGAAAAGGGAAGAGTGCATGAGAGGGAGAAGAGCAAGGGGAGTACAGAGGTGCAAGAATGGCGGGAAATGGTGGACTGCACCACCCGTGAGCTTGCTCAACACATCGGCGGCCGGAGCGGAAGGGGATGCGGATGACGGCGGCGATCCCAGGCTTCCCTCTGCGATTCCTCGCGCAGGGAGGGGGAACAGAGCACGGTGGTGACGATGGAGGTCTTAAATCAGGTCGGGGAGGCTCTCATCACCGGCGATGCGCGACGGCGAGCTCGGACTGGAGTTCGGTGCCCGTGGAAGGGAATGAAGAAGGGAGAGAGGGAGAGAGCGAGTGAGGGAGAAGATAAGAGCACCGCGGAGTGGAGTGGAGTGGCGTGCTTCTTATCCTCCCAGGGCGAGGCGTGAGGCAGGGGTTCCTGCGGCGTTGACATGGCGCGGGGACACGGCGACGACGGCGTGAGGAGCACGGCGACATCGGCGAGGGAGCACGGCAACATCGGCGAGGGAGCATGGCGTCAGTGGCGTGCAGCGTTGCTGCAACAGAGGTCAACGAAGGTTTTGCAAAACGCCCCCTGAACTTCTTTCTCCTCTCACCGATAGGTCCTCGTCTAATTCTTTTATTTCCTTTCCAAAACCAGTAGGTTTTTGGGAATTTAATTGAGGTGCTTAAACCTTTTATAAAAATTAGAGAAAATTCATGTAGCCTCCCATATATATGAGGAATCTCCACAAAATTTGGTTTTACAAAATAAAATGTTTTGCTCCATTTTTGTTCATAGGATTTAAATAAATCATTTTTGGAAATTAATATTTTGATACTCCTTGAATACTTTAAAACCAGTGATAAAATATGGTTTTGAACTTTTGGAACTTCTTTGACAAATAAGGTAGCTTCAAAATAATTTATCTTTTCATAGAGGGAATATTGGTTTGGAGGAAATAGAGAATTTGGGAGGGAATTTAGTTATGAAGATCATTTTTTTTAACTCAAGACCTTCATTTCCTTTTTGATAAAAGAATGGAGGGTTTTGTTTTGAATCAACAAGTAGGTTTTCTGGAGGAGAGAGTGATATGAAATGGAGAGGATTATCATTCCATCTCCTTCTCTAGAATTTTGATAAAGAAAGTATAATTGTTTTCATAGAATAGAGGATTAGGTAGAGAGGGAGTTTTATTGAGATCATCTCCCTAGATTTTAGGAGTTTAACTTGGGTGCATAATTTTAGAGGGTTTGCTCCTCTTCAAGTCGCACTCCAAATTTGGTTGCCAAGGGTGTCCTAATTTAGTAAAATCAACACTGAGGAATCATCCTCACAAGAAAATCACACACAACAGCAATAACACAGCAATAGCATCAGCACAACAATATCAACAACACAACAATATCCACATCTCACACAAGACCACACACTTCAAACCACAAGAATAGATCACACAACTTTTTCCATAATCCACAATGCTATTTTGTAAAATTGGTCACACTCAATTATGACAAGATGTTGTTTAAGGAATATATCAACTCATAACTTAATAGTTTTCAAAATGGTTTAATAAAGGGAAATATGTGAGGTAATATATTTCACACTAGTATTCCTTTTAAAAATGGAGTTGAAACATAGGAGTTCTTAAAAATAGGAATTGTAAAAATATCAAGGTTGAAGAATAGATAGGAGATATCATATGAATCTCCATATTCTTGGAAACACATAATTTTGGAAATACTTTTACTGTCTCAATTTAAAGGATATTTTATTTGTTGCTAAAACCAAATCATTATTGAAATAGACTTTTGGCCAACATAGGAATGGAAAAGATATATGGAATATAGTCTTGTCATAACATGGTCACCAGAGTTGTGAATATATTTTTACTTAGGTTGATTTCTTGAGTTGACATTTACTAGTCAAACAACTTAAACATTCAAGTCACACAAGGTTAAACAGAACATTATAAGGGAAAACACTATCATTAGTGAAGTAATTCAAAAAGTTTTTGTTGGTTCTGAATTTTGGGGTCTTATTAATCCTTATTATAAATTTGGGATGTTACACGTCATGGTGGGGCTAGTACTGTTTTCTTCATAGAGATTCTTGCTTGTCACATCAAATTAATTAGGAAGGTTTTTACTGGTTGATTAAGGTAGGTAATGATAGAATTCCAGTGATTGAACTCTGTGATGTAAAGTTTGCGGAAGGAGACAAGTGGACAACAAACTGGGAACACAGTGATTGAACCCTCAACCCTGTGAACGTTGGCATCTCTTGACCATGGGTTTTACTCAGCAACCATGCAATCTAGAAAGGGATCAACCAGTGGTGACTGAGCTTACCGACTAATAATTCGGTGGTTGCTATCCAACGGTTCAAGCTCCTGTTCTTAGAACTTAAGCAATAACCAGTATACTCGTACGCACAGAATATATATGCAATATCATGTCACTAGTTATTCTGATCAAGCGATTAGTTAATTAATTTCCCGGTGGTCCAAATGGCGCAACCTCAAATCGAAACATCCCATCACGTATCACTCGGAGCCATTATTACTCAATCGAAAAGGGCCAAACCGGCCGCAACCACCTTATAAATATAACCTATTTTTTGCCGTAGATAAAAATCTACATCAGCCCCACACACGACAGAAAAACCAATAATATTCTGGTCTTGCAGGTGCTTGAAAATCACATGCATGCCGGCCGGTTGCTTCCCATGAAATCCTTCTCTGATTTTTTTAGTATCTTCATGGGAACCTCCGTGTGACTAGACCCCTGTCAGACTAGTTAATCACAAGAAATGCGACCGGGTGACTCGAGCGCGGTTCAACAAAAAAAAGTGCCAAAGCATCGAGCTTACAAGCTGGGGACACTTTAGCTCGTCCGGCAAATTACTGGCTTGCGACACAGAGAAGAGGTCGGCAGTTGTTTTTTTTATTGCGCACAGCTTGCAGCGGCGGGAGTTTGTCAAACGGGATTGATGATGGAGATACGCTTGTCCCCTTTGGTACAAAAAGGTCAGGAACTTTGCACGAATGAACGACATGTGATCTAAAAGGGGCATCTTTGCAACCTTGCCCTCTTGACGTGCCTTGCTTGCTCGATTTCTTCTTTTGCTCTGTGCCACGGACAAGGCCAGAGAGATCAGATAAGTCAGATAAGATGATGATCAATCCTGGAGGAACAATCTTGGCCGCCGGCCGTGTGTGTCCTGTCCTGGACAGCAAACTGACTGAACCAGAGACAGTTGCTTAAATTCCAGGTGCTCGTCTGCTCCAACAGAACGATCCATTGATCATTCAGTGTGCTCCGATCGATCAATCAGCTCTTGACGGACAGCGAAGAAAAGGTTTGCAGATCGTGGTCAAGGACCCTAAGTGCCCGATTTGATCGTCGTCGCATAGGATTACGAGATCGTACGGGAACTAAAATTTCCTGTGGCTAGTCCAGGTCTGCATTAACCAATCAAGGAAATTAGTGGAGGTTGAAAAATCTGAACTCGAAAATACCCACGTATTTTACTTGTGACGGATAGATGCCCCCACACGCTGACGCTGATCAACGAAAAACTACCGACACTGCCAAAGCGTACGAACGAACTGTACATATCAACAATGATCTTGTGCGAGATCGATGCAAAGAAACGAGCAAATTAAAACAACAAAATCATCGCATTTACACAGATCACTGCTAGAAAAACATTCGTACACACGACGTAGATCAGTGAGACAATTTCACTTTCAGGAAAAGGATAGGCCATGTCATCTCGTTTTCAGTTTTTCTCCACGGGTGCACACTTTAATATAACACCATGTCATCTCGTTTTCAGGTTTTCTCCACGGGTGCACACTTTAATACTCCCTCTGTCCAAACATATGTGTCTTAGATTTCCACAAAAGTGGATGTACCTAGACATGTTTCAAGTTTAGATACATCTATTTTTTGGCAAATCTAAGACACTTATTTTTGCACGGAGGGAGTAGTAGGGTTTGTAATTACGGTTGCACCTCACAAGTGGCAGCCACTGTCGTTGGCATCCGTCCGTCGCTAGCTCGAGAGGTATTCGTTGGAGAATTGAAGGTATGTGCGCCGAGTCGCGCTCGTGAGCGTAACATTTGCATACACTTTTCTTCAGTCTTACATCAGTATACCCCTCTCGCTCTCTTTCTAAAAGCTCCAAAAGGAAAAAAAGAAGCTCCTGCATCCTTGGGCCCTCTTGTTTCCCTCGACGGAAGCATTGTAGGGCCGCGATGTCTGCAAAATCGGTCGTGTGCGGTGGTGTGGTGCATGTAATGATCAATTGTATAACAGTGACCGACCATGTACCACGTGTATACGCCACTTATTTTTCCATCTCAAAGATAAAAAAAATGTCTTGCTCATGATTTGATTGAGGAAGATAATTGGATTTCCCGTAATCCGTTGACTTTAGCCATGGTCTCTCGGTTCAACGCCTCACGGAAGTCATCACACTTTGTCCCCATCTTCGAGAATTTGCCCTCGTCCATGGGGTTGAGGATGACATATTTGGAAGCTTATGGGCTCACGAGATTACTCGTCCAAGTCAGGTGCAAGTTCTTTACGTGGTTCATTCTGCAAAATCTGGTGTGCCTTGCAATGACAGGATGCTTGAATTTTGATCTATGTCAACTTTTGCCCATAACTTATTCAAGTGTGGATACTCGACATATATCTAAGAAAGCATAAAACGATGTATGGTTGTTCCGGAGATCAACACCCGCCCTTTGGACGGCTCTTCCCCTCGGTCTGTGAGTGATGGCTAACTTTTTCCATTGGGACGGGGCATCGCCGAGGCCATGGCCTCGCTCTATGTTAGTCTCATGGGAGATATGGAGAGAGATTAATGCAAGAGTATACACTTCCACCATGGCAGTAATCATTGTCCCCAAGATTAAAGTGGAGGCGTGAAACTGGGTCACCACGGATGGCAAGCATTTGAGTAGTATTTTGCAGCGAGAATAGGCTAGGGGTGGTCAAGCATTTTTTTTCACGTGAGAGTTATCTAAACTATAAAGCGCGCTAACGATCGTACGTACGTCGCGGCTACTTTGCAAAAAGCCTCCTAAGGAATCGGAAAATCAACCCGCAATCCAAGAGTTAGACACGTTTGCACTTTAGCCCCTCCACCCTATCCACTCACCTACACCGGATCCCCTCTCTCTCTCGACGGGAGCAGCGGCGACACACTGGGCGGCTGCCGCCATGGGAGCAGAGTGAGATCTAGGAAAGAGGAAGCATGGGAGAGGGGAGGGACGGGATCGTCACAGGACATCGGCGTTCATGGACTATTGCTCCTTCTTCCTCACCACGCCGACTGATCTGTTCACTTTTTGTTTGTCGTACGTCGCGGTTGTTCGCGGCCGCCGCCGCACAGGAGGGCTGCGCCTGGCCTTAGGGCCCGCTGCACCGCCGCCGCCTCCGCTTGCTGGGGTGGGACAGGGCGCCGCCTTCGCCTCCCGCCCGCGGACCACAGCCCCCGCCGCCGCCGTGCTCACCAGCGACCGCCGCAACGTCAGCTCCGCGCCTTACGGGCCCACATGGCGCGCGCTGCGTCGCACCCTCGCCGCCGGCGTGCTCAACCCTGCCCGCCTCCGCTCCTTCGTCCCTGCCCGACGCTGGGTGCTCGACGTCCTCCTATCCCGCATCCGCAATACGTGTTACCGCACGCCGCGGCGGAGGAGACCACCCTGGACGGGTACCGCGTCCCGGCGGGCACGCCGATGAACTTCGCGGTAGGCGAGATCGGGCTGGATGAGGAGGTCTGGACGGCGCCGTTGGAGTTCCGGCCGGAGCGGTTCTTGCCGGGCGGCGAGGGGGAGGACGTGGACCTCACGGGGAGCAAGGAGATCAAGATGATGCCTTACGACGCCGGCAGGAGGGTCTGCCCCGCCATGTCGCTGCTGCATCTCGAGTACTTCGTGGCCAACCTGGTCAGGGAGTTCGACTGGCGGGAGGCAGCCGGCGACGAGGTGGACCTCACCGAGAAGCTCGAGTTCACCGTCGTCATGAGGCGGCCGCTCAAGGCGAGGGCCGTGCCGCTGCGGCACCCAAAGTCTGTCGTCGCAATGGGGTAAGGTTGAGGGACGGCGACGGCGGCCATCTTCTTCTTCCCTGAATGTTTAGTACGCCATAGTTTGCTTCTCGATACTCAACAACCATGCAATCTAGAAAGGGAATCAATCAGTGGTGAGTGAACTTACCGACAAATAATTGCTATTCAACGGCTCAAGCTCCTGTTTGCAGAACCTAATCAATAACCACTAATTTCATATGTGCACAAAATATATGCAATATCATGTCACTAGTTTTCGGATCAAGCGATTAGTTATTTAATTTCCTGGTGGTCCAAATGGTGCCACCTCAAATCGAAGGATCCCATCACTTATCACTTGGAGCCATATTATTACTCCAGCGAAAAGGTCACAACCGTCGCAACCACCTTAAAAATCCATGTGAGTATCTTTAAGCCCACACACGACAGAAAAACCAGTAATATTCTAGCGTTGCGAGGTGCATGAAAATCGTATGCATGCCGGTTGCTTCCCATGAAATCCTTCTCTAATAGTCTTGATGCCGACCCCTCCAATTTCTATATTTCTTCATGGGAACCTCCGTGCGACCAGACCCCTGTCAGGCCAATTAATCACCACAAATGCTACCGGATGACTCAGTGGTTCAGAGAAAAACCAAGTGAAAGCATCGATCGGCTACGCACACAGCTCGCAGGAGTACTGTCTCTTACATGGAGCTGACAAACTGGGGACACTCAGATACTGTATCTCGTCCGGCAAATTAGACACCCTCACTGGCTTTTCGACATGGTGACACGCGACTGAGAAGCGTCGGCACGAGCAGGAAGGCGGTAGGAGTTTGTCAAATGGGATATTGAGGATGGAGATATGCTTGTCCCCTTGGCACAAAAAAGGTGAGGAACTTTGCACGAACAAATAACGACAGGTGATGTAAAAAGAAAGAGCTTGGGAAATGGAAATCATGCCCTCTGCCGGTGTGCCTTGCTTGCTTTCTTTCCTTGTTTCGCTCTCTGCCATTGACATGGCCGTAGAGATCAGATAAGTCGGATAAGATGATGCATGGCGGTCATCAGGAACAGTTTCTGGGAGAACAATCTTAGCCGCCGGCCGTGTGCGTCCTGTACTAGAGGAATCTGGGAACAGCATGGTGACTAAACCGTCTGTTGTGCGTGCGTGACCATGAATTGCATCATTGATGAACCTGTCCGTTGCTTAAATTCATGGGGCTGGGCTGTTCCAAGAGAGCGACCCTTGATCCTTCAGTGCTCCGATCGATCAATAAGCTCATGATGGACATCGAGGGAGAGGTTAGCAGATCGTGGTCGTTAGTGCTAATCGCATTGACTCAAGTGCATGCCTCGACCTAAGTGCCCGATTTGATCGTCGTCGCATAGGATTAGTACTCCGTGCCCGATTTGACGCTAGGCATCCGATTTTCGTACGGCATGCAAATCAAGACGTACATGCACTAGGCTAAACTGCAGCACACCGTTGGATCAGTCGTCGTACATATATCGGACAACTAAAGTATCGTACGTTAGTACTCCCTCCGTTCACTTTTATAATAAAGCACACTCTACCTATCATTTTCTCTCATTTTAGTATGTATGTGACCAAAATTAAAATGGTGTAACTAGGTAGAGTGGTTTATAAAAGTGAATGGAGGGAGTAGATCATGAAATACTAATTATAATTAGCTAGCGCTGCGTCTAGTCCAGTTATGCATTAATCAATCAGGGAAAATAGTGGAGGACGTTGAAAAAACTGAACTCGAAAATACGCGCTTACGTGTGACGGATATATAGACGGCAATCAAGAAAAACATGCATATATACAGACGACGTAGATCAGTGAGACCGTTTCGTTTTCAGGTTGACGTCTCACGGTTAAAGGACAGGCCGTGTCATCTCGTTTTCAGTTTTTCTCCACGGGTGCACACTTTAATATGTTGGGTTTGTAAATTGTAATCACGTAGCACGTGTCAGTACTGCAAAAGTTAACAGAAACGCTCTCGCGACACTGGCGTCTTCGCGGCCGCCGCCGCCGCCGCAGTTTAGCTCCACGCCCCCAGCCCCTCCGCCCACCAAGTCATGCCCCATGATCCTCCGACGACCTCCCAGCAGCCCATCCACCTCCTAGTCCTCTCTCCCGTGGCGCAGACGGTCTGGATCCCGATCCAGATCAAGTCACCTCTCCAGTGGCGCTCGGTGCAGGGGATGGGTCACTCGGAGCTTCTTCCGCTGGTGGCCAGCTGATCTCCCTGGCTGCTCCGGCCGCCCTGTCCTAGCTGCCGCTGCCTCCGGACAGGCTCCCGCCAACCTTCAGGCCGCAGGTGGTGGGGCCGCAGGCCGCAGCCATCTTTGGAGCAGGGTTGGGAGGAGGTTGGGGGAAGACGTCGCCAGAGGAAGGAGAAGCCGCCTGCTCCGCCTCCCAGGAAGGAAACCGGATTTTCCCTCGCTTTCAAGCGGAGGACTTTTGGTCTCTGCTTCCGGTGCTTGGAGCCGGACCATTTCGTCGCCGCCTGCCAAGGCCCTGTCCGGTGCCTAGGCTGCCGCCACTCCGGCCATCGCGAGTGGGACTGCACGACACGTCGTTTTGCTGGTAAAGACCCTCACCTCCGCCCTAGCTCGCCTGCGGCAGCTTTTGGCCGCTCGAAGGACACGACCGCTTGCCGTGAGCCTTGCCCTTGCAGTCAGTCGCCTCCAATCCCTCCGACTCTGCATCATCGCTCGTGGGCTTCCGTGGTTGCCCAACCTGATGCGTCCATCCTGGAGGAGTCTCGGTTGGGGGTCACTGTTGTTGATTCCAGCCTGCCTGCCGATGGTTTGGGGTTGTTGCAGCCTTTCGTTGCAGCTCAGGCGGAGGCGTTGAGCACCGAGTTGCAGGCGATGTTTGCTGCTCGACTAGAGGAGGTCTTCCGGCTCCTTCGCGACTTGATATCCGTGGTTCAGGGCTGGACTGATCAGGTTTCAAGCATGCTCGAGCTAATGGAGACCCGGTGGGAGTTTTGATCTTGCCAACTCCTCGGAGCTGGGCAAACATGATGAAGTTGTGCCTCTTGCCATGTCCGATGGTAAGGATACGAGTGTGGCCGGTTGCTCGTCTGAGTTGTTGGAGGTGGTGGCGCAGGCTTCGACTTTGGATGTGGTCTTGCCCGAGCTGGTGTTCCAAGATATGGAGGAGCAAGCTACGGATGACTTGAATTTGTTTGAGGCTGATGTGCTCGCTAGACTACGGAGTCAACAAGTCTAGTGGTGGCAATGGATTGCCGCTTGGCCCATCTTCGTCCACCTTGTTGGATGAGTACCTGGACAGCTTCAATAGCAATGTGCCGCTTTCCTTGCTAGATGCACCAATTCTTATGCATTTAGAAGGGGATTCCGCTTGCGCCTCAAGGCGTAGTGGTCGTTTGGAGAAGAAGAACAAGAATTGCAACATACCGACTGCCAAATTAGCTGAATATCGGTTGGCCGAGGCTTTCGGGGAGGTGCCAAAGGACTCGACATCAAAGAAAGGCACCGAGGAGGAGAAGCAAGAGAAAATGAAGTACTTTATGCGATTGTCCAAGAAGCGTATCACGCAATGGCGAGCCAAGCAATTCGTGAGTTGTTAGAGGTTAATGGTTGATCGCTTCTTCCATGTGGCTAGGCGTGAGTACTCATCTTGTTGCGAGAGTGCTCTTGTTGTGGCAGACTCTGTCTCGGTTGGGTATGAGGTGTTCCCGATGGTCGTTGAACTTGGGACCCTTGTATCTGGCGCTAGATGTGTGTGTGGTTTTCGGTTTTCCTTAATAAACCGTATGTTGTATGGTTTTTGGGTCCGGTTCCCCTATTAACTGGACCAATTCTCTCTTCTTGCAATGCAGGTGCTCCCGCCCCTTGACAAGGTTATCAAAAAAAAAATCACGTAGCACCTCACAACTGGCAGCCACTGCCGTCGGCGTCCGTCCGTCGCTAGCGCGAGAGGTATTCGTCGGAGAATTGAAGGTACGTGCCACGTCGCGCCGAGTCGTGCTCGCGAGCCTAACATTTGCATACACTTTTCTTCAGCCTTACATCAATGTACCCCTCTCTCTTTCTGGAAGCTCCATAAGGAAAAAAGAAGCCCCCACGTCCGTGAACCCTCTTATTTCCCTCGACGGAATGACGGCGAAAAAAAACGGTTGTGTGCGGTGGTGTGGTGCATATATAGAGTAATCGTATAGCCGTGACCTACCATGTACCACATGCTATATACACCGTTTATTTTTCCATCTCAAAGACAAAAAAATATCTTGCTCACGATATGATTGAGGAAGATGAATTTCCCGTATTCCGTTGACACGGAAGTCATTACGCTTTGTACACATCTTCGAGACTTTGTCCTCATCCGTGGGGTTGACGATGACATATTTGGAAGCTTACAGCCTCACGAGATTACTCGTCCACGTCAAGTGAAGTTCTTTACGTGGTTTATTCCCAAAATCTGTTGTGCATTGCAATGAGAGGATGCTTGAATTTTGATCTATGTGAACTTTGAAAGCGCGACACGAATACCATTGCCCATATCTTATTCAAGTGTAGATACTCGATAGATATATAAGACATCATAAAATGATGTATTGTTGTTCCGGAGATCACAATCGCCCTTTGGACGGCTCTTCCCCTCGGTTTGCGAGTGGTGGCTAACTTTTTCCATTGTGACGGGGCATCGCCGAGGCCATATGGCCTCGCTCTATGTTAGTCTCATGTGAGATATGGAAAGAGATTAATGCAAGATTATACACCTCCACCATGGCAATAATCATTGTCCCAAAGATCAAAGTGGAGGCGTGAAACAGGGTCACCACAGACGGCAAGCATTTCAGTAGTATTTTGCGGCGAGAATAGGCTAGGGGTGGTCAAGCATTTTTTTTTCACGTGAGAGTTATTTCTATAAACCTTCTTCTTTACTAATGAGACAAGATAAGTTGTTGCCTCTGTTTTGAAAATAAAATCTCTAATGTAACCTTTGACAATTATTCTTTACTGTTGACTGTTGTACCATAAAAATATACAGCATGTGGGAAATTCAAGTTGGAAAAATGAAGGGAGAAAAAGTTCAGAAGTATTCCAAGTTGAAATCCAAACTCGCGAGGAAGCTCTGTTCTTGGCAGGTGGGCAGCCAGAACCTGTGCTCCAGCAACGCGTCGTCTTGTTCCCCATACACACCGTGCTTCCGCTCCATGTCCACGAAGGCCGGCTCCGCCTTCGCGGCCCAGTGCTGCACCTCGCCTGCGTCAAGCACGCTGCCCACCTCGTTCCAGTTGCTGCTGGAACTGGAGCTCTCTCCGTAGCCCAGGTTCTCCGACACGTCCAGGACGCTGCTGTAGTCGGCGGCGCTGAACCCGGCGTGCTTGTCCGCGCCCTCCTGCTTGCCGCCGACGACGAAGTGCCCGTACGATGTCGCCTCGTTCGCCGCAGCGATGTCGGGTCCGAAATGGCCGCCGTACGCCGGGAACGGGTCAAACACCGCCGAAAGCTTCGCGACTGCGCCGTGCGCGGCAACAAGCGGCTTCTTGTCTTCTTCCTCTTCGGCGTCCGGCAGCAATGCCGTGGCCCCTTCGGTTCCGTCGGCGATTGGCTTGTGCGTGGCGGGGTCGATGCCCTGCAGCCGGAGCTTCTTCTTGACGCAGCTGTTCCAGAAGTTCTTGATCTCGTTGTCGGTTCGCCCGGGCAGGTGCGATGCGATCTGCGACCACCGGTTGCCGAGCATCTCGTGGAGCGCGACGATGAGGTCCTCCTCCTGCTGGGAGAAGCTGCCGCGCCTGACGTCCGGGCGGAGGTAGTTGAGCCACCGCAGGCGGCAGCTCTTGCCACACCGGTTTAGCCCGGCCAGCTTGGGCACGGAGCTCCAGCGGCCTACTCCATGCCGGATGATGTGGTTGTACAGCTTCTCGTCCTCCTCCGGCGACCACAGCCCCTTGCGGAGCTTCGCCGCCGGCTGCGCGCTGCCGCTCGACAGCCGCCCCATTGGTCGATTCTTTCGGCGGTAGGATGGTTACTCCGACGAGCTAGCTAGGCGTACGTCGATGGATGAAATGGAATGGCGATCGACTGGCCGACGGTAACGGTTGGTTTGCTTCCTCCCGATCGTGCCTGGTGGCTATATATGGTCGGGTATGTATGGCGGGAAGCCGGGAAGCGTGCGTGGGAAGAAGCGCAAGCTCACTCCGCGTCCGCGAGAGAGAGAGGGAGAGACAGAGAGCTTGGCGAGTGTGTGAGTGAGTGAGGTGAGGCAGCGATGAGCGATCAAGTAGGTTCGAAGCAAGACACCTCCGGTTTGTTGAAGACGTGATTTTCTCTCACAAGAAAAAGAAGCTCTCCTTATTTTCTCTCGCCGGCTCCACTGCTAATCAAGAGCGACTTAACACGACAGCGCTAATTAAATCACAACCGTAAGCCATTAATGATCCTGGGGGGACATGCAAATCCCGTCTGGTACGGATGCAATTAAGAATCGCGTCATGGTGCATAATTCGATTGGCTGTCCAACGAGCACCATCGCCGGACGCCTCGTGAGTTTTGAGCTGAGATCACTGCTCATCAGCGCGATCAGTCATTCTTAATTCAGCGACCGAATCAACGGCCTGGCTTTCTTTGCCGACCTTCACGTTCCATCCACCCATCCATCAGTCTGTATCCGTGTGCCTCCAAATACAGAGATGAACTCTGCTTCATACGGTTGGATTTGCACTGTCAGTCCAGAAGCTAGGGGTGTGAACTCGCACTCGATCATCACTACAAGCTGCAAGCTCCATCACTAAACTGAGGTCTGGATGGATCGTTTTTGTGTTTGCTTCGTAGAGGCAGTGACAACGGTGTCTCGGGTTTAATTCACGCCCTGCTGGCTGGTTGCTCTCACTCGCGGTCCTCCTTAATTAGCAGTCAGACAGCAGAGAAACCAGTGTACTGGCAAAATTCAGAGGATTCTCTCTTCGGAGAATTCGCCAACGGGTTCGCACACGCATGCATGTACTGTCGGTGAAAGGGTCAAAGCAGATCATGGCTCATGCTGAATTCGTCGTTGGCATGATGGACATCTCGTTAACACACTTCAGTCATCGAGATTACAGGAGGCACAATCATTTCGGGGTGAGAAAATCAGCGGCGTCGACAATAGTGGTGTTCAATTCCTTTATCTTCTTTTCACAGTCTATGGCTAAGTGGGTTGTGGTCTGCAGGGTACAGCTTAATATTTTACCTTATTGCAGAAAACTCTAGTGTACCACTGTCGAGCAGAGAAGTTTGCAGAGGTAATTTGCTACCACTCTAGATTTTAATTTTATTATTTTGATTTTTGAAGAGCGGCTACCACCCGTGCTAGTTCGAGAGAGTGTGTGAAGATGGAGCAAACAAATCACAAGTCTGAAAGTTGCTGCTGAAAAGTGAGGATAGATTATGGTTTACTTGAATCCTCACTTTTCACTTTCCTTCGTGCACCACAGAAGGCACCTTATGCTTGTACTTGAAGGGAAAAGGAAATTTTCTATACAGATGTGTCACGAGGCGCCCTACCTACACCGACAGATACGTACATTAGCAAAAAGACAGGAAATGCAGGCTCAATTGAGTCGCCATAGCTTCAAATGCGGTCGCTTAATTCTCCAATCATACGGCTCTCGAAATCTCGACGATGATCCACGCACATACCAAAAGCAAAAGACAAAAGTCTGCCCTGCCGGCCATACACAGTAGCCTTCGATCGAGCAGCAGCATCACGTGGCACATGTTTTGCATACATTTTTTCCTGTTTTGGTTCACGACCGCAGCACAGGCGTGTGTTGATTTCAGCAGTGCAATCAAATCCTGGAGAGACATCACATAACTCAACATGCATGCACCGGAACTCAATTAATCCTGAACATTGGCCGCACGCCCGCACGAGGTGCATATGCATATTTGGATTGCAGTTTCTGTATTGAAATCACAAAACGTTTTATACTCTATCCGTCCCAAAATAAGTGACTCAAGTTTGCACAAAAATGGATGTATATATATATATATGTTTCATGTCTAGATATATCCATTTTTTAACAAATCTAAGACACTTATTTTTGTACGGAGGAAGTATTTAGGAAGAAAGGTAGATGGTGAGATGGCAAGGACACACGCTAGTAAAAGCTAGTTGCACGACGTTGATCGATGTACAGTATAGTATATTAGTAGTACGAGTTAATTGGTGAATGAATCATCATATTTGGTCAGTTGAGTGCATACGTACCCTGCAGAGTACAAATGGCCGATGACGCTGCTCAACTCACAAGCACCGGGAGCACGAGAGATTGCGTGAACTAGAGAAAGCCCGGCCCCCCGGCGACAACACGGCGGCCGGTTTGGTGGCCGGTCATGGTCACGCGGTCGCGTTGCATGCCGGCCTGGTCGCGCCGTGGCCGGAGCCCGACGCGCGTACCTGCCGGCCGGCGGGTCGCTTCGAGCGTGAGGCAAGCAAGGCTAGCTCATAGCTCCAGCGGATTCGTATATAGGCCGTTTTGCTGAAAACTGTCGCTCTGCACGCTGCATGGCAGGTGTGTTACCACTACTAACCGGTACGCGCGTGCGTGCGCCGCCGTGGATTGTGATTGTCGTGTTCGTGAAGGAAATTATATGCTCAGTTGATCGATGGTTTGCGCTCGTGTTCATGCGAAATCACCATCTCGGACCAATCCGATCATGAAGGGGTTCGGCCATGCGATTTTCATCACGGTTGCAGTTTGGGGAGAGACGGCATGCAATTTTTTTTAAACAGGGCAAAAGATTTAGTGTTTATATTGATATAGGAGAAGCAAACAGGGTGGCCTAAGCCATGGAAAGTTGGGAAAAAAACAAAAAGAAACTTAAGCGTTAACAATCTTAGAAAACTTCTTTGCACCGGCTAGGATCTAGTTTTTGTCCTCGTCTCTAATCTTCTCCATGAGCACCGTCAGCATTGAACTTGTTGTTTATCTACTGTATTGGTAGTTTTTGTCCTCCAAACTTTGGAGACCAGTCTAATTTGTAGCCACCCGGCCGTTACCGCCCTCCATGCATACGTGCATTTTCTTTTGGCGCCATGCATGCTTGCAGTTGTGGCTTTTCCTGTTCATTTGGCGAAATTTGAAGCTACTTCACCTGAGGTAGGTATCATCTCGTTTTCTAATCGAGTTAGAGGTAGCAGTTACACACAACGCAGTGACAATTTTCAAAGCAAAAAAAAAGGTACGTATGGGGATCGATAGGCCACACTCTATTGATTGTAATCGGAAAGTTAATCTATCGTAATTATATGCAGATTCCGTGTAACACGTAGACGGACAAAACTAATTGTTTAGCTTCTACAAGTGGATGTCCCAATTGTGGTGGACCAAAAGATCATCCCAGAACCTTTACATGAGCCATGATCTTGACTTGCCTGCAACAACAGGTTTACTTAAAAAAGAAAACATATGAATTTCCTTAATTATTGATGCTCTTGAGGCATTAGAAGTAGTTCGACTGTTATCCACGCAAGAAATTGAGCTAAAGAACCAATCGAATGCGCAGATAGCGAGACTTTTGCGTGAGGAGTAGCTGAAATGGTATCAACGGTTTAAAGCCCAATGCATCCTGGAAGGGGATTCAAATACTAGGTACTTCCATAGTATTGTCAATGGCAGACATAGGAAGAAACGTATTCATTCTCTGCTACATGATGAGGGAACGATTGAGTGCCATGAGCAGCTAAAGTCGTACATTACTAATTATTATAAGAATCTGTTCGGAGCACCCGAGGAAGGAAACTTCTCTATGGATGAGTTTAGAACAGATGATATACCCCAGGTCTCTGATGAGGAGAATAGCTTACTTACTGCCCTCTACACAGAGGAGGAAGTAAGGAAAGCGTCTTTTCAAATGGAGCACAACAAAGTCCCTGGTCCTAATGGTTTTTCGGCCGAGTTCTATTAGAACTTCTGAGATGTTATCAAGTCAGATCTCCTCAATTTGTTTAGCTGCCTTCATTACGGACAATTAGAATTGTTCCGTCTGAATTTTGGTGAAATAATTTTATTATCTAAGTTTAATGAAGCAAAAAGGATACAACAATTTAGACCTATCTGTCTTCTTAACGTTAGTTTTAAAATATTCACTAAAGTCGCTACGATACAGCTGAACAATGCGGCAGATCATGTAGTTCGCTCTTCTCAGGCTGCTTTTATTCAAGGACACAACATCCTGGATTGGGTGGTGATCTTGCATGAAACTGTCCATGAACTACATAGGAAAAAGCTGAATGGGGTAATCTTGAAACTTGATTTCGAGAAATCTTACGATAAGGTCAAATGGTCTTTCCTTCAGCAGACTCTCAAAATGAAAGGTTTTTCTGATAAGTGGCGTGTGTTATCCATAGCTTTATTTCGGAAGAAAGTGTAGCCATAAAAGTCAATGATGACATTGGTAAATACTTCCAGACCAAAAAAGAGCTTAGGCAAGCTGACCCATTATCGCCGATGCTATTTAATATAGTGGCTGATATGCTTGCGGTCATGATTGAACGCGCCAAGGCTGATGGCCAAATTGAACGTGTGATCCCACACTTAGTTGATGGTGGTTTACCTATTCTTCAGTACGCCGATGATACAATTCTCTTTATGAAACATGACATCGAAAAAGCTCGAAACCTAAAATTAATTCTTTCGGCGTTCGAGCAATTATCGGGTCTAAAGATAAACTTTCATAAAAGTGAATTGTTTTGTTTTGGTGAGGCTCAAGAAAATGCCTCCTTGTATGCTGATTTATTCGGCTGCGGGTTAGGCCAGTTTCCTATTAAGTACTTGGGTATTCCGATCCATTACCGGAGACTCACTAATGCCGAATGGAAATTGGTGTTGAAGAGACTTCAAATTCGGTTAAATAGCTAGAAAGGCAAACTATTATCCTTGGGTGGAAGATTGGTTCTCATAAACTCAGTACAAACTAACATGGTACTTTATATGATTTCATTCTTCCAACTTCCCAAAGGAGTCTTAAAACGGTTGGATTATTTCCGATCAAGATTGCTTTGGCAAGGTGATAGTGAGAAAAGAAAGTATCGACTGACTAAGTGGAGTGTGGTTTGTCGTCCCAAAGTTCAAGGAGGGCTCGGAATTCATGATCTTGAGGTCAAGAAAAGAGCCCTACTCGGTAAATGGATCTTCAAGCTTCTTGCTGAAGATGGAGTTTGGCAAACCCTTCTTAGGAGAAAATATGTGGGCTCTCAAGTGTTATCTCAGATTCTTTGAAAACCTGGTGATCCACACTTTTGGGCCGGCCTTATGGCTACGAAGAAGTATTTCTTCCCACATCGGTCTTTTCTCTATTAAGGATGGTTCGGAAATTAGATTCTTGGAGGATAAATAGCTAGGCCAGACCACGCTCCAAGAACAATATCTGGCTTTGTACAATATTGTGCGACAGAAAGGCGATACGCTCGCTAAGGTGATGGGAACTTTCCCACCGAATGTTTCGTTCAGAAGAAGCCTATTCGGTCCTAGACAAGCATCCTGGAATGCTCTACTATTGCGGCTGGATTCTATCCAGCTGACGCAGGGACCAGATAAATTTCAATGGAATCTCAACAAGAATGGTAAATTCTCGGTTGAATCCATGTACAAAGCGATTAATCCATCCTGATGTTCCAGTTTATAATAATAAGAAAATTTGGAAGATGAAGATTCCGCTATAAACTAATGTGTTCGCGTGGTATCTTCGTCGACGGGTAATTCTTATAAATGATAACCTAGCAAAACGCAATTGGCATGGAAGTAAAAAGTTTGTCTTCTGTCACCACGACGAGACAATAAATCATTTATTTTTCCAGTGCAAGTTTCTAGATCTATATGGTCAGCCATCCAGATAGGTTCTACCTTATTCCCCCCACGTTGCGTTGCGAATATTTTCGGCAATTGGCTAAACGGTGTGGACTCTAGGTTTAAGCTACTTACTAGGGCGGGAGCGATTGCCCTTATTTGGTCGCTATGGCTATGTAGAAATGACAAGATTTTTAACGATAAAAATGCTTCTGTTATGCAGGTTATCTACCGGTGCACAGCTACACTCCGATCATGGTCGTCCCTACAGCGTGTGGAGCATCGTGACCTATTTTTGGAGGTGTCTTCGCGGTTGGAGGATGTGGCGCGGGGGTTGTTTTCCCAGCATGGATGACAACATAATCTTTGGATCTGCCCTCCATCACCATAGGCGTTTTTACGCTTTCTCATTTTGATATGTAATTCGTCTTTTTATTCTTTATTGTTCGGAGACTTGAGAACTTGTTGGGCTGTGTGCATCCTATTTATGCAGAGACCGGGTGTAATGCTTAAAACTCTTTAATTAATAAAAATCCCTTTATCGAAGAAAAAAGGTAGCATTTGCATCATGCTAACTATATATGGCCCCTCTTTGAAGTTACTAGGTATCTGGGGGCGGCGATACGCCGCACCTGTTGTAACTTAAAAATGCTGAATTTTATAGGAATTTATCGTTTAGGGTATTTCGAAATACTTGTATTTTAGTATGAATGTGTAATTTAACTTCATGAATTGAAATGATCAAATATGTTTGTTTCTCACCATAAATGTGTAATTTAAATCCTTGTTTAGAGGAAGTGTACAGTATTAGTATTTTGTAAATTTAATCCATTGTTAGAGGAAATGAATTCGTGTTATGTTCGAATATGAAGCCAATCGAGCATTGTTTTAATTTAACTACGTAATCAGAGAGAGTTAAGTTCGATTTGAGCATTTATTAAGTTGAATTGTATAATTGGAAGGAGTTCAGTTATATTATATGTAAATATTAATCTATTCGAATTGGTAAAATATGTGTGAGTTTTGGCTTAAATATTTAATTTAATTCAATAATCAGAGAAAAATACATTATATGAGTACTTATTAAATTAAAATTCAATTCAGAATTAGAGGAAATGGATCTGTATTTTCTCCAAATATTCGTTTAATCAGTTTTTTAATTAAATTGCATAATTAGAGAGTTTTAAGTTTTATTATCTTCAAATATGTTAGCCTAATTTAAATGATCAAGAACGGTTCTATTTTGCCATAATTTTCTTATTTAGCACCATAATCAGAGGGAATATATTATGTTTATCTTCAAATGTTAACCATTTTGAGCATTTATTAGATTTATCTGAGTAATTGGAGAGACTTCAGTTAAATTATCTTTAAATGTTAAACAATCTGGAAAGATATAATAAGTCTGTATTTTACTATAAAATTTTAATTTAACTCCATAATCAGATGAAATATATTGTATGAGCATTTTTTAATTCAATCCATTAATTTTCTCAAAATATTTACCGAATTAAAATCTTTAAATATGTTTGCATTATGCCATAAGTAGTTAGCATTCTAGAGTCGACCAAACTCGAAACTGATTACGGGAATGGAACCTACTCGTCGACGCGCAAAATTTTCGTGTACATATTTTCTGGCGGTTTTGCAAAAAAAAAATCGTCGACCAAGCATGCTACAGTGCGACGTTGCAGTGTTGGTGTACTGTAGCACGCTACAGTGCGACGCTGAGTGGGGAAAATGCTTCGCGCTATTTATATAGTAGTGATGATTTCTTTGCCGAGCGGTCCTAATTTGCCGTGTGTTGTTTTTCCATTTTGCCATGTGCTGTGGATCTTCTGTGCCGTGCATTGTTCCTTTGCCGTGATCCTTTTACTCTCCTCACGGCAAAATCGGATTTGCCGTGTTCCGCAAACTTGGCTGCACACGGCAAATCATTGCCAGCACGGCAAAGAAAGATTTTCCGGTAGTGTGAAACCCCAAAGTTAAACTAATCAGAACATAAATATATATCAATCCTATCATAGATCACAGTCGCATTGTGTATCAAATTAATAATTAACAATTATTCATATAGCACTACGTATGAATACGAGTGGCCACATGTTCATACTTAATACGTTGTTAAGGGAGAGAGGTTGGTGCATGTGACAGTGCTACTGAGTGCTAGCAGGGCGCCGTTGCCGTCGCAACAGATAGCGTGATGTGCACTTGCCTTGCATGAGTAGCTTCCATGATTAAGTTGTAATTTCAAGCCATGCAAACTAACTACTAAACCGGACCAGACCGTGCACTAGCTGGCACCCTACCTAGCTCACATAATTTAAGCTGCCTTTTTCATTGTAGGATAGAACTGTTTCTTCGGTTTATTTTGTTACTTATTCTCAGGAAATCTGTTGGGTATGTTGTACTGGTTGATTAAGGTAGGTAATGGTAGATTTGTAGTGATTGGACTCTGTGATGTCATGTTTGTGGAAGGGGACAAGTGAACAACAAACTGAAGAACTCAAGTTTGAGTACTGCCTCTGATGAGAACTGTTGATTTGTTTTCTTCAGCCTCTGAACTCTCTAGCTGGATCACATGTTTGACATGGAAAGTGATGCATATGTTATATTGTTTTACTTAGAAAGTGTATTTATTTTGTGCAAATTTTAATTAGAAGGTTGACATATGCATGCTGGTCATGGATTTTATTCGACAACCATGCAATCTAGAATGAGAATGAATCAGCAGTGAGCGAGCTTACCAACTACTAATGACTCAATGATCGATTTCCCGACAAGGGTCAAGCTCATGTTCTCGGATCCTAACCAATAATCAGTACGTCCTGATTTCATATTTGCACAGAATATGTGCAATATAAAGTGTCACTACTTCGAGCGATTAGTTAATTAATTTCTTGGTGATCCAAATGGTGCCACCTCAAATCGAAGGTTCCCATCACGTATCACTGAGAACCATTATTAATTCAGCGAAAAGGCACACACCCGTCACAACGACCTTAAAAATCTAACCCTAAAGAACCCTATGTGAGTATCTACCAGCCCACACACACGACAAGAAAAATCAACAATATTCTGGCGTTGCAAGGAGCATGAAAATCATATGCATGCTGGTTGCTTCCCATGAAATCCTTCTCTGGCTCTGATAACGACCCATTGAAATCTGGTCTCTTCATGGGAACATCCGTGTGACTAGACCCTGTCAGTCGCTGATTAACCCTGATTTAGTGTCACGACAAGTTCTACCGGAAGACTCAGCGATGCAGAAAAAACAACTGCTAGCTGCTACAAGCTCTACCGGAGTAGCTCGTAGCAGTTGTCGATTTGATGGAGCTGACAAGCTGGCACACTGTAGCTCGCCCGGCAAATCAGACAGATTCTCGACGGCGTTTCAGTTGGGCGTCGTTCGAGATGGAGGCTGACCAAGAAGTGTCGGCCCAAGCAGGCAGGCAGCGTTAGGTACAACTTGCCGCGGTGGGAGTTTGTCCAACGGGATTGGGAGGATGGAGATGCGCTTGTCCCATTTGGAGAAAAAGGGTTCAAACTTTGCACGCATGAATGATCGACAGGTGATGTAAAACGGATCATGGAAAATCACCCCTGGACTGTAGTAGGAGAGATCAGATAGGCCGGATAAGATGGTCATCATGAACAACAGTTTGTGATGGGATGATCTTTGCCGCCGGCCGGGGCTGTCCTGTCCAAAGGAATCTGGGAACAGAAGACTGAATTAAAATCATCTGTTTGACTGGCTCTGGATTGTGCGTGCATCACCATGCAATAATGGGACCTAGCTATCCGCTCTTAATATTTGGTGTCCACCTGTTTCAACAGAACGCCTCGTGATTTTTGTAGCTGAGACCACTGCTCTTAATCAGCGGACCTTCGCGTTCCATCAGGCTCGCGTCCGTAGCCGTGCATGGGGCAAAACAACGTCTTGTCACTGTGCCTTGGGCGTCCAAATGCAGAGTCGACAACCTCTACTCCACCGAGCCTTGGGCAAATCAGTCAAGTCGAAGGGAAGCAAA
Source organism: Poa pratensis (assembly GCA_947311845.1). Taxonomy (NCBI): domain Eukaryota; kingdom Viridiplantae; phylum Streptophyta; class Magnoliopsida; order Poales; family Poaceae; genus Poa; species Poa pratensis. The sequence goes on from CAMZMU010000060.1 coordinate 44,317,689, forward strand.
TGCGGTAAGAAATCGGGTCGTTGAGATCTGCGTGTCTCTGTCCGTCTCCAGCGCGTCGCTTCCGGCGACAGCGGCCGGCGGCGGGTGGAGCGGCGCTGTCGTTCCAGAAGAGGGGAGAACACGCGCTCATTACTGCGGCATGCAGCAGGCTCGATCACTGCACTAGTTCGATGCTGAGGTATCGATCGACGGATCGTTTTCGTGTTTGCTACGTGGCAGCGACAACGCTGTCTTGGCTTTGATTCCAAGAGCAACAGAGGAGAAGCCTACTCGTATTTACAGGCAACCTCTATCGCCGGATTAATCTCTCTACCGAGTATTTTCCAACAGGTTCTTCTCGTTTTAGAACGTAGGCTCAAGATGAGTCCGGCTTTAAATTAATGAAGCCACACACAGTAGATTACAAAGGTCCATACAACTCAAAGGGCGGTAGCCCACAATGAAAGATACAGGTAAACAGTCCACAAACCTCGCTGCATTTAGTCCTAAGAGCAGTGCCTAGGCAACTAGAGAGCGGAAAAACTAAGGATAAAGTAAGAGTGAAACGGGTTCTTCTCGTTTTCACATCATGCATGCATGCATCAGCATTTGTCGGTGAAAGGGCCAAAGCTGATGGTGAATTCGTCGCTGGCATGGTGGACATCTTGTTAATTACACGAAGAAAAATCGATGAAAAGGGTGACGTAGCTAGGTGACTTCTGGTCGACAAAAGGTGATGTACGGCACAATCGTTTTGGGGTCTGAAAATCACCGGGCGTGTAGACAACGATGTTTACAATCGTGTTACCTTTTTTTAATTCTTTTAACAGGCTACAGTCGTTCACCGGCGGTGGTAGCTACAGACGTGTAGTGTACAGCTCAGTTTTGACCCGTTTTATCGTCATGAACTACTATAGTAGTTACCTCATGTTAATCCTGTGTCAGAGAAAAAATTCAGCACTGGTAATTTTGCCATCACCTGCTACGTATTGCTGGTAGTTCCGGAGAAAGTGGAGATGGAGGAAAACTACAGCTAGCGAACCCTGAAAGCTACCGCTGAAAGTGAGAATTACGTTATGGTTGCTACGGCAAGGTCGATCCGGGAGGGCCCGTGTATATATAGCAGTGCAGAATAAATAAAGAACAAAGCTCCTGATCCTTGTAGTTGAAGGGAAAAGGATAATTTGCATACAAAAATGTTGCACGAGCCCTAGACCGACAGATACACATGAGGGAAAAAGGATTTAAATGGCACAATTGTGTCGCCTACTCGCCTGTACGGCACTGCGTATTAGGCTATGCATAGCTTCAAATGTGCTCGATTCTGCAATGGTCCGGCCGTCCGGCTCTCGAAACAATAATCCGCGCACATGTTTTACATAGGCTCTCGATCGAGTACCAAAAGTTAGACCGAAGGCTATCCGGCCGGCCCCGGATGAAACATCTCGATGAAGCTAGCCCTCGATCAAGCAGCTAGCATTGTTGTTACCTTGTGTTTGATTTCCCCTCTTTGTGTTCTTCGTGTTCATCCCGAGTTATTCGTGTTCATCGTTCTCTCCGCACAAATCCGTGAAAATCGGGACCAACCCACATCATATGGTATCAGAGCTCTAGGTTGACACGGATTTGATTTGTGTTTCCACCAAAATCCACCAAAAAAAAATTTGTTTTTGAGAAATTCGAAAATTTCCACCAAAAATAGTCTTGCCTTGATTCGAGCCGATCTGTCGATTCGTTACGTTTTTGGTAATTTTTGTCCATGGATCTGTTGCTTTAGGACCCCCTCCACTTTTGTTTGCGCGCACCACCTCGACGACGCCTTCAAGAAGGATGCGGCGCCCGAGAGCGTCGCCGTCGTTAGCCCCGGCCGGCAGCCGGGCTAGGCTTTCGCCCGGCGATGTGTCGCAAACCCCACCAACCGCCCGATGGGACCGGCCAGACCACCATCTCCGCGTGCCATAACCACCGTGTCACCTCATGCCACGGCAGGCGGCAACCGACCACAGCCCACCTGCAGCCGCAATTCCGGGGCCGCCGCCTCGACTTTCCTCCTCCCCGACCTCGCCCCTGCCAGAACAAGGGGCGCAACGCCGTCTCCGCCCTCACCTCCGGGCCGCCTCAGACAGCCACGCCGTCGCGGCCGTTTGATGCTGCCAACGGGCCGCCCACCTCCGGGAGGGAGAGGCCGCCACCGCCGCGTCCCGGGGCCGCCGCCCCGACGTCCAGCCGCACCAGCCGGCCACGGCCCGCCTGGCACTCGGGCCGAGAACGGTCCCAGACCGCCACTCCACCTCGCGCCACCGCGAACGGAAGAGCGCGCCGCGCCGTCGCCACCTCTCCGAGGCCGCCGCCCCGGCCTCCGGGCTCCACCGCGTCGAGCGCAGCCAGAGGTCCCCGCCCACCATTTTTGGGGACGAGGCCCGCCACCACCGCGGCCAGAGCCGGCGGCAGCGGCGGAGGAGAGCAGCACGGAGAGGGCCGCGGTCGGAGCTAGGGGTGTCGCCCCCGGGCCGCCAGGGAGGCGGCACGGGAGTCGCGCGTGCTCGAGGTCGGGGAACTTGCGCGGAGGACGGCGCTGCTGTTGCGAACCCCGGCGAGGACGGCGTTGGGCTTCGGTGTGGGTGGAAAGAGGAAGCTGGGAGGGTGCCGGATCTGTGCTTGGCTAAGCTGGAGGTGGACTGAGGTGGGAGATCGGCCGCCGGCGGCGGCGTCTCCTGTGCGCGCGCGAGAGCGAGACACGCTTGATCACCCAAAGTAATGTGTTTTTTGTGTCGTACTCTTGTACGCAACTTTTTTTTTATAAAGGGAGCTTTTATTATTTAAGGAGTTTTAAATATTACATCCAGCATCTGAATAACTAGGATGCACACAGCCGACAATAGTTCAGTATCGTTAAACGTAAAAAAATAGGTGAATTACATATCATGAAGAGAAATTATCAAAACACTTAGGGTGTTGGAGGGCCGATCCGCAAATTATGCTGCTATCCATGTTGGGATAAAAAGTCTCTCGCCGTATCCTCCAGTCGTGTACACACTTCCATAAACAGGTTTCGATACTCTACACGTTGCAACTGTGACCACAAACGGAGGGTAGCTGTACTCCTGTGGATAACCTGCATGAGAGAATATTTTTTATCATTAAAAACCTTGTCATTTCTACACAGCCAAAGCCACCATATAATGGCTAACGCTGCCTTCCGAATAATTTTTTTAAACCTATGATCCACACCATTTAGCCAATTGCCAAAAATATTAGCAATGCTTGTCGGTGGGTATAGAGTAGAACCTATCGGGATGATTGACCATATAGAACATACAAATTTACACTCGAAGAATAAGTGTTTGATAGTCTCGTCCTTGTGACAGAAGACACACTTTTACTTCCATGCCAGTTACGCTTTGCAAGGTTATCTTTAGTAAGAATTACTTCTCGACGAAGATACCACACAAAAATCTTGTTTTTTAGTGAAATCTTCATCTTCCAGATTTTCTTATTGTTATCTACTGGCACGTCCAGTTGGATTAAGTCTTTGTACATAGAGTCTACCGAGAATTTACCACTCTTGTGTAAATTCCAACGAAACTCGTCAGTCCCTTGCGTCAAATTGACGGAAGCTAGACGTTGTAACAACTCATGTCAAGCTGCTAGTCTGGGACCAACAATATCTCTTCTGAACGTCACATTTGGAGGAGTACCCTCCAACACTTGAGCGAGCATATCGTTTTTGTGACGTCCAAGGATTATATTGTATAAAAATGGATATTGTTCTCGGAACGAGGTAGTGCCTAGCCACCTAACCTCCCAGAAACTTATCTCCGAACCATCCTTAATGGAGAAAGTGCCATATGGGTAAAAGAATTTCTTCGTCGTCATTAGGCCAGCCCAAAAATGAGAATCACCTGGTTTCCAAGCAACCTATGACACCGCACTTGAGCCAATATACTTTCTTCTTAGAAGAGTTTGCCATACCTCATTTTCGGTAAGGAGCTTAAACAGCTATTTACCAAGAAGGGCTCTATTCTTGACCTCAAGGTTATTAATCCCCAGACCACAATAATCTTTGGGGCGGCACGCTACATCCCATTTAGCCCGCCGATGTTTCTTTTTTTCACCGTCCCCTTGCCAAAAGAATCTAGATAAAAAATAATCCAATCGATGCAATACTCACTTTGATAATTGGAAGAAGAAAATCATATACAGTACCATGTTACTTAGTACCGAATTTATGAGAACCAATCTACCACTCAGGGATAGTATTTTTCCTTTCCAACTAGTCAACCTCTTTTGTAGCCTTTCCTCGACATGCTTCCATTGAGCAATCGTAAGGCTCCTGAAATGAATCAGAATGCCTAGATAGCTTATCTAGGCAGCTACTATGGCCGGGTGATGGTACCATCTGAGGACGAGAAAATGACAAAAAACACCACATTTACGCACGAGTTGTCAAAAAACCACCACCCTTACTCTTTTTGACACATAAATATCTCTTTTGGGGCCATGCTGTGACGAGGAGCACTGATCTATCTGTTTAATCCTGCTAACACGTTTTTTGACGGTTTGGCCTCACCTGTCGGGTCTATGTGGCAAAAAAAAACAGGTCAATAATATCTTTTCTTTTTTCCTTTTCTTTCCTTTTTCTATCCCACCCATCCAGTGCTACCGCTCGCCGGCCATCCACGGCCTCCTCTCCGGCACGCCTCCCCTCCGTCTGCACGGATCCCGGCCGCCGGAGCGCCTCCTCTCTGCAGGCCCGACTTCGACTGCGCCGTGCGGCTCGGCGATCTGCCATGCGCGGGCACGCCCCCGGCCAGGCGCGGGCGAGCCGCGGCCAAGGCGCTCACGGTCACGTCGTTTGTTGTGCTCGCCTGCTGGTTCCGAGCAAGCTAGCTTCACGTAGAGTCTAAGCAAGCAGGCTGCTGAATCCTTAGCTAGCTAGCTTCACGTACGCATCAAAAGGAAACAAAACGATCCACGCGCGCCTAAGCGGAGGCCGGTACTCGCCGGCCGTACTCGGGGGCTCCTCTGACCGCAGGGCGGGGCAAACCTGTGTCGCATCCTCACCGCCCGTGACGGCGCCTCGGCCAACGTCTTCGTGACCGAGGAGTGGCTCGGCCAGCTCAAGGTGGCCGCGCGTGTACGCGGACAAGCAAGCGGCGCCGACGCACGCTAGAGAGATGCTGGCGGCGGGGAAGGTCGCATAGACTGCGCCATGTCACTCCCCCTGCTGCTCGTAGCGGGCGCGTCCAACAGATCACGCCGTCGTCCCTACTCGACCACCGTCTTCGTGACCGTGGAGTGGCTCGGCCAGCTCAAGGTGGTAACGCGTGTACGCGGACAAGCAAGCGGCGCCGACGCACGCTAGAGAGACGCTGGCGGCGGCCGGGGAAGGTCGCATAGACTGTGCCATGTCGCTCCACCTGCTGCTCGTCACGGGCGCGTCCAACAGAGCACGCCGTCGTCCCTACTCGCCAGCGCGGGAGGCTATTAAGGGTGCTGCTCGGGGTGATGTCGCGGCAGCTTACCTTTGAGCATACGTCCGCCGCGAGGAGGTTGCACGCCTCGTGGCCTCCATGGCGCGGCAGAGCGCAGCCGGGCCCATGGACGTGAGCGCGGCCAGGCGCGGGCAGGGGCGGGCGGGGGCGGCCAGGCGCGGGTGCGCGATCAAGGTCGGGCGGGTGGGAGGTGACTTGAGCGCGGCCAGGGTGGGCCAAGGCCGAGCGGGTGCCCGTGGCCGCCGCCGACGCGGCGGAGGTGCTCGCGGCCATGCACACAACGTGTTCGACGTTATTCTCTAACTGCTAAGCGGTAAGAGATAGCGTTGACCTGCCTTTTTTCTTTTTTCTGTACTGTCATAAAACCTGTTAACATGCTTAAAGAGGCAAATCAGTGTTTCTCGTCACAGCATGGCCCAAAAAGAGGTATCTATGTGTTAAAAAGACCGAGGGTGGTGGTTTTTTGACAACTCGTGCGCAAATGTGGTGGTTTTTTGTCATTTTGTCTCTGAGGACATATATTCGGAGAGTGTACACACGTACTCACTTGATCCCAAAAAATGTTGCTAGTATAGGTATGAAGATGTACATCTTATGTTGATTGCCCCGACACTTTTAGTGCATCGGAGGGAGTAGTTTTTTTTTTTGTTCCGGGTGTATACTTAGCTTGGAGTGTAATGGCCAATGATGCCGCTCGCGAGCATCGAGCTGAGAAAGGCCGGCCGGGTGGGAGGTGACTTGAGAAAGGCCGGCCGGCGGGTCGCTAGCTTTGAGCTTGGTGCAAGCAATGCTCTAACGGCCGGATTCGTAGCTAGCTAGCCAAGCTAGGCTGTATGTAGGAGTAGATAACAACTGTCTGCATGGCTTCTGCATGCGTTATCTATGCGTAGATCGAGCGCCCTATACGTTAACGCACGTACGTACGTGGATTGCCGTGTTAGGAAAGGAAATTAATGATATGCAGATATGTTATCGTTTGCCGTCGTTCATGCATGCACTGCATGGCGGTTGATTTCTGATACTCGTAGCATGCATGTATCAGCACGACATTAGCAGATTTGCACCTGCATATTCATTCTTTGGCACGATGCATGCTTGCAATTGTGGTCTTGTCCTGTTCCTTTGGCGAAATTTGAAGCTACTTCACCCAAGGTAGGCAGCCTCTCATTTTCCAATCAAGTCGCGAACTACATACGACATCCAGACAACATAGTGCCATTTTCAAACCAAGCTAAAAGGCATGGCGATCGATAGCCCAGCTGCAGTCTCAGTTTCGTGCAGCAATCATGTCGTCGCAATGTACAAATTAATTGATTAGCTTCTTCACAAGTAGTGCACGTCCCTGTTGTTGGCTGTTGTGGACCAAAAGATCACGCCAGAACCTTTAGATAAACCCTGATCTTGACTGCATGCCTTCTCCGGAAAGGAAAGCTAAAAGGAAAACAGGAAACAAGAGCAGCTAGGTAGCATATATATGCATCATCCTGGCTACATATGGCCCCTCTTTGAAGATATGCAACCACAAGAAAAATATATATAAACCATAGATATATAGATCACAGTCGCATTGCGCATCAAATTAATAATTAACATTTAATCATATAGAACTACGTATCAATTTGAGTGACCACATGTTAATTCTTTGTTTATGGAGAGAGATTGGTGTATGTGCGGTGCTACTGAGTGCTTTAGAGCGCCGTCGCCGTCGCAACAGACACTCGCCTTGCATGAGTAACCTCCATGATCAAGTCGTTCGGTACAATGGCCGGGAGGCAGCTGGTAGTCGTATTTCAAGCCCTGCAACCAGAGTAAACGTACTAAATAATTAAGCTATCATTCACTTAATTTAGGAGGTCATTTTCATGGTAGAGGCTAGTACTGTTTTCTTCATAGTGAGTCTTGCTTGTCCACAGAAAATTGATTAGGGAGGGGTTGTACTGGTTGGTTAAGGTAGGTAAGGATAGCATTCTAGACTACCAGTGATTAGACTCTGATGTCAAGTTTGGAAAAGGGGACATGTGGTGGACAAAAATCTGACGAACATGTGAAACGTATTGTCTTTCATCAGAACTGTTGATGCGTTTTCCTTATGCCTCGAAACTCTCTAGCTTGATCACATGTACGGCATGGAAAGGATCTTGTTTTTGTTTTACCTAGGAGGTGTATTTATCTTGATCTTAATGGGTTTTATTCCTTTTTCAGTGGTATTCAGTGAGCTTACCGACTAATAATTCAGTGATTGCTTCCCAACGGTTCATCAAGCTCCTGTTCCAGAACCTAACCAATAAGCAGTACGTCTTGATTTCATATGTGGAAAGAATATATGCAATATTGTGTCACTAGTGGTACATTAATTAATTGCCCTATGTCCCACCTCAAATCTAAGTTCCCATCATGTATCACCCAGAGCCATTATCGCACCCGTGAAATGGTGGACACCCGTCACAACCACCTTAAAAAATCTAACCCTCTGTAAGTAGCCATCAGCGACACACACAAAAAGAAAACAAATAATATTCTTGCGTGATGCATGAATATGCATGGCGACGTACGATTGCTTGCCATGAAATCCTTCTCTGGCTCGGACATGCAACCCCTTGTGACAAGACCCCTGTCAAGCTAATAAACCCCTTTTTATCAAAGTTGCTGCCATCCTCGTTTAGTGCCGCGACAAGTACTACCAGGTGACTCAGTGTTGCATAAAAAACAAGTGCCAAAGCATCAGCTACATCTAGTACTGGACTTTAGGATACTGTAGCTCGTCCGGCAAATCAGACAGAGTATATACTGTCGCCGGCTTTTCGACGTGGCACGATAAGGGCCCGTGGTGTAGCGCATTCAGAAGGGAGTTTACAGGCAAGTGTCGGCACGAGGCAGTCAGCCATTGTCGCGCAAAGCTTGCCGCAGTGGAAATTTGTCAAACCTGGATTGAAAACTCGAGGGGATGGAGATATGCTTGTCCCCCAGCTTGGGAAAATGGGATGAAACTTTGCGTTGAAAGGTGATGACGGAAAGAAGCACGGAAATGATGTCCTGGCCTTGCCTTGCTTTTGCTGTGTCGTCTCATTGACACGGCCGGATAAATCTGAAAGTCAGATAAGATCATCACGAACAGTTTGTGATGGAATAATCTAGCTTCCGTGTGCGCCTATCAAAGGAATCTGGGAACAGCAAACTGACTGAATTATCTTTTTGGTTGGCTCTGGATAGTTCGTGCGTGTGTGCATGCATGTACCTGTCCCTTCATAAGTTTTGGTGGACAACTGTTTCAACGGAACGACTCGTTGATCTTTCACTGCTCCGATCGATCAATCAGTTCAATCATCTTGATGGACAGCTAGCGAGGAAAGGCCGTTGAGGTTTGTGCCAGCGATGCACGTCGGGCAGGAGATCGTGATCAGAGCTAGGCCGTATGTGCGTAAGCGTCACGCTAAGTGCGCGATTTGATCGTCGTCAAGGGTCACCACTCACGAGGGTAAAGCAATAAACTCTCGAGCTAGCGCTGCGTTTAGTCACGGTCTGTATTAACCAGACAGTGAAGATAGTGGAGGTTGACAAATCTGAACTCGAACGTACATGTGAAATTCAGATAGATACCCACACGCACGCTCTCGATCGGTGTGACAAGAATCTACCGACACTGCCAAGTGTACGAAATGTATATATCAATATATCATCGATCGATGATCTTGTGCGAGATCGACTCAGGAAGCAGCAAAACAACAGAAACCATCTCGCATTCACATATGGATCCCAAACTCGAAAAACATACACGACATTCATGCATGCAGCTGCTGGGTACTACTCCCTCCGTTCCAAATTATTGACTTGGGTTTGTCTAAATACGGATTAGTTGTGTAAGGGGAATGGGGGATGCCATGCATCGATCGATCTCCTTCATTGTAAATTGTCTTGCAAGACAAAATAAGCATGCATGTCGCCACGCTCCTCCTGTCTAACTGTCTCTTCATTGTAAATTGTAAATTGTGACATGTATGTAGCAGTTACGTTAGTACCGCACGCGAGATCACCCCTACCGTTGGCGTCCGTCCGTCGCTAGCCTGAGAAGTTTTTGTCACACAATTGAATGTGCGTGCCACGTGGATCTCAAACATGCTTGTTTTGTGGGCAAAAGATTTGCGTGCACTTTTCTTCGCCCTTGCATCAATGTTCCTCCCTCTGAAAGCTCAAGCTTGACAAGGGGGGAATCTTTTTTTTTACGGGATAAGGCCCCGAAGGGGCTGGAAAGTGCATTAGTGTGGTGTATATTTTACAAAGAGGACCCCAAGAGAAAACAAAATTACAGCACGGTCCTCGAACCTTGCAACCAGGACCCAAGAAATGAAACCGAGTCTTTTGTCTTCACCGTAGCACCACCGTGACCTCCAGTCTAGGGCACCGGCAACACCATCGGGGACGAACCACTTGGGGCGGAGCCAGAGTGCACTCCCACACGTCAAGATCAAACAACATCCTCCAGAACTTGGAGGAAGAAAGAGCTCGGCTTACAGCGTCCGAGCGCGTAGTGCGCCCCCCTCTGGCCATGGGTAACGTCCGTTAATGTGCTCTGTCGAAGAACATAGATTCTGGAGCACGAAGGGCTCCAGGATCCCGAGGCGCCTGGATGCCAGACATCTCCGATTCAGCTCCCCCATCGTCCACATCACCATGATCGTCAATCCAGTCTTTTGTACAAGGACCAAGCCTATAGAAGTAGACTACCACTTTGTAATAGAATGAGTCACCCACGAACGTTTTGTATTCATTTAATTTTTCTCCTCTGGTGATCAAAGGGGTGGTGCTTTTTATTTGTTCATATCCGGTATCGTGCAGATGGGGTCATCATATTCTTGTTGTAACCTTCCTTGTAATTTTGTGAATATCAGTATGTATGATTCGCTCAAACTGATTGTGAGTAGACAATCTCATTGAAGTTATCAATAAGAAACTTCCGACAGAGGTGCTATATATGTTATTGTTCTTCCTGATACCCAATGGTGTCTTACGAAGGCTATAGTATTATTGCTCTAGGTTTTGTGGTCAAAGTGACCAACAAAAAAGAAATACCATTTAGCATAATGGAACATCTTATGCCGCCCAAAGGATCAAGGTGGATTAGGGATCCACAACATGGATGCTAAAAACACTGTTGTAGTTAGTAAATGGTTAGTCAACTTGTTATTGAAGATGGTGTGTGGCAAGAGGTGCTACAGAACAGTTATATCGGTTACATGTACCGATGGCAATGGGTACCCATTATCCGCATACCCAGTGGGTATTTACCCATTAGGGTAAGGGTTTGGTAAAAATCTTTACCCATGGGTAAGCAAATGGTTAAAAGTGTGTGCCCAGTACCCAGTGGGTATTGCGGGTGCGGGTATGGTAAAGTAGTACCCATACCCGCATACCACATACCATCTATTTTTGTTTTTTGACATATAAATCCGTGGTACATAGGGTTATTTTAGGGGAAAATCTCAAAATATTAACTAGCTAAGTAATTCTCGCTTGTTCCCATACGTGCGGCCACTTAATTTTCGCCTGATTCACAATTCTCAGGCAGTCCTCACCCACGTCATTTCATCTCCAGTCTCCACTACTTTCAGTTCAATATGGCAATCTCCCTCCCGGCTCCTCGTCACCGCCCTGCCCTTCCCCCAAACAGGCAGCCACCAGCCTCCGCTAGTCCGCCATCATGCCCTCTCTCCGTACACACTCTCCTGGACGCGGTAGCCGGCTCGGCCACACACGCGTCTGCTCATCATGGACACTGGCGGAGGCGAGCTCCGCGTGGATGAATGGGTTGTTTTGTTGTTCATTTTCATATAAATTGTGCTATTTTATTGCTTCTTTTCATACATATATGCGTCGTTTGCCGAATCAGAGAATTAATGAGCATACATGTCGATGGTTTTGTTATACATTATGGATGAATGACTTGTTTGGTGGGTTTACCCGCGGGTATTAAATACCCATGCGGGTGCGGGTATGGTAAAAAAATTGTACCCAGACGTGGGTATGGGTGTGGGTGTGGTTAAAATACGAGGACGCGGGTGCGGGTTTGGTTCAGCTCTACACACACCCAATGGGTGCGGGTGCCATCGGTAGTTACATGGCTATGGGTGTGGGTGCCATCGGTAGTTACATGGCTATTTGTTAAGTGCATTTTTTCTAATGAAAGTAAAGTGATCCTTCTTTAGGTTTGGCACCTTCTCCATTAGGGACACTCCCAGTTGCATTTCTTGGAGGATATGATTGGGAGATACACCTTTGTGTTCTCAGTATCCCTGCCTTCTCGTTAGCATTCACAGTTAAGCAGGTGTTGTGTCCCACACCCACCCAAATGTCTTTTCTAGGCGTGATTTAATGGGAATCGATTAATAACTTGGAATGTTTTATTAGAGCATATCCATGGTGTGGGCATGATATTTTCCGATGGAATTTGCAAAACAATGGTATTTTAGCAGTCAAGTTTATGTACCAAGCCCTTATCCAGATGGATGCACCAATTAATAATAAGAAAGTTTGGAAGATGATGGTCACGTTCAAAATATTATCTTTTTGTGGTGCCTTCAAGGTAATGACAAGTAAAATCAAGCTAACAAGAATGATGTTGTTTTTCATAAAAATAATCCTCTTCTACATTGTAGGTGAGCCATATGCATAACTGCAACATAAGGTTCTATGTCTGACATGTTCTCAAGTGGAGCGAGCAGCAAAGAAGGTTTCTATCAAACATGGATGAAGGCATAATCTCCATCTCGGTCTTTTGTCGTCTAAGTGTGCTTTATTCTTTGTGTCGCATGTTAGGGGCCTATGGCTATAGCTTCTGTTTGAGCTGTGTGCATCTATGACAAGGTTTGTTAGAGTCGAGGTGCCCTTATAAAATGTTGTTGTTAGTGGAGGTTCCTCTGAGAAGTCTTCCTCCAAAACAAAGCCAGGAATGGAGGTGCACTGGCTAAGCAATTGGCGAGTAGTCAACAACTAGGATGCCGTATTCAGTACAAGAAATGCTTCGTGTTCAGCATCCAGCTTCTTACAGAAAAAACAAAGAAACCGCAGGTGCAACCAGAGCAGCCTGCTGTAAAAACATTACAAGCAGATAATAATTCACAAAGATCTGAATAATTCACAAATTGTCAAAAGTGTTTGTCGTGTTCAGTTCTCAGTCTTTAGTGTGAAGCTGTTCCCTCCTGCTTCGTCGGAGTTTCGACGCGTAGGCTGTTCTCGCGATAGTAGAGAGATTTTGAGCCCTGATGTTACAAGGAAAGGTTATGGATATGAAGTTATTCATCATGTTATCTGCTAACTAAGAACGCAACCCACTGGAGACAAGCTTCTATGCATAGAAAGAAGAATACAGGTATTGCCTATTGAGGGGAGTGCATAGAAAGAATAAAGGCACAAGACTGGTACTTCTGTCAAGTTTGGTACTCCCTCCGTCCATAAAAGAATGTCTCAACTTTGTCTAAATTCATGTGTAGATACATGCAAATTTGGACAAAGTTGAGACATCTTTTTGTGAACGGAGGGAGTAATAAATTATGAGATGGACAATATTGTGCCAGATTGTGTTCTATATTTTTATTGTGATCCATACTGTCGTTGTCTGGTTACCAAGGAAGAAAACAGGTGGGGCATCCAGATTTCATGTTTGACTTTGAACTGGAAACAGCCAAAATCATGCCTAGGCAAAACTGGCGACTTGCTTTGATTCCCTAAACCTAAAAAATACTTCGATAGCAAGTAAAGAAAAACATGCCTATGCCGTGAATCATGAGATCACCAGTTACCGAATTCCTTGAGACTGGAGAAGGCACAAAAGCACAAAACCAGACGTTTCCACATAATGTATGTAGTATACAATGTTGTATTTCCATTCTAAAATTCAAGTGTCATGGATCAAACATAAATCTTGATGGAACCCACCATAGTGCATGTACGAAAATAGGACCAACATACAGAAACCCATTCACGTGGTTTCATTACTATGATGCACAATCACCCTAAAACCGGGTACTTTGGTAATTTGCTACTAAAACACGTGTAACTAAAAGTGTGTAGGTCTTGCGTCTGTCGTCACTAACTGTTCAGCATACTAGATGAAGCAAACGAATTTGCTAGTAATATAGGAACCGAAAGTTTGTAAACCTTGTATCTGTCCTCATTAACTCTTTAACACACTGTAGGCTAAAATAAACTTACTTGGAATATCGTTCCAAGCTTTTTCAACGCTTTTGCTCGCAACTTCAGAACATCTTTTGGGACAGTGTTATCTTTTAGAACCTGAGGACCCAAGAGATCAATAAAGCATAAGAAAATTAATCCATATATTTCTTTCTCATAGATATGCATAAATGACAAGCTTTCACCAAAGAATTTTGAAAGAAAAAAGGCAAAACTTACTGCTTGGCATACTCGGGAAAGTGTTGACTCAATATCAACCACATTGATTTTCCATAGAGAATTAAGCATGGCTTCTTTTTTCTCCTCAAAACTCTTCATAAGCTGCTCTTCCTTATCGGCACCGTCCTCCATCTTTTTCATTCCATCTTGTAGCTGTATCAGAGCGATAGCACCTGTAACAAGAACTCGTTACTAAGGAGGAACTTACTATCAACAAAGAACTAAAGAATGGCTTAGGAATTACCTGCAGCGGCACTAACTTGTGATTTAATTGTGTGACCCTTGTCTCTTACCCACTCAGCTATGAATGGTACACCCATATATAATTTACTCTTTCCAAGTTCTCTTGCCGCTTGCCGTACATAAATATACCCAACAGTGTGAAGCATAGCCTCACCAAAAGCTGAAAATAGGTTCAAGGAAGTCAACGATTTGAGAAGGCTAATGTAAAATACTGCAAGTGAAGAAGAAGTAGTATTGTAGTAAATTATCGGGAGACAACCATTACAACTCTGATGCAATAGGGGGTCCTTTTACAGCCCTTAACCGTGCAGATAACATTATCTAAGATAGAATAGAATTGATTTTTTTAGGGGAAAATGCCAATGAAGCAAAAAAGGGGCAGATGAAAAGTCACACTAGTGCACATTCACATGATATACCTGCTTCTGATAAACGCTTAGCTTCTGCATTTGCCCAGGCCACAAAATCATCCTTCCTACCATCCACATATGGTTGAAGTCGGTCCTTTAGGCTCTGAGTAAGCTTTTGCTCTCTTTCTTTTTGCATCCCCTGTGTCATAAGAAAGTTATTTAAGTTTAATTTATGCATCTGCATGTCAGAACCCAAACTGAATGACAATTTCAGCGCAATAAATAAAGAAGTAGCTTACTTTTATCTTCTCTCGAACCTTTAATCGGGTCTCTTGGCTGTTTGCACCTTCATCAACCTCCACTGAAGCAATGGATGCCAGAGCAAGCTGACCAACATAATCTTCGAAATAGTCACTTCCAAAAAGCATGCCAAAGACAGCAGCGGGATCTACCATGTTATCCCTGAATGCCACATGAATTAACCGAGTAAGAAGAGAAATCACAGCATAATGAAGCCAATTAGCATTTTATTTCCACATAAAGCTATAAGTAGTGTCTCGAGGGTAGTTGTATATTTTTTCTAAAGCGGGCCCTTTGTTCTGATATAGTTACTAGTTGTTATATTATCTACCATCCACAAATTCGAGAGACCGCCTTAACTCAACTCTGAACGGTGCTCTTCTCTTGTTCTGTAACCGTCACCAATCCACTAGAACATCCCCAGTCTATATTCCCAGCCAAGCTAGTTCAATCTGAATGATCCTTTTAGAGCAGCTATGTTTTTCTCTTTTATAAAAATACTCATTGTCTACTAAACGTCCATGACTCATGAAATTCATGACTTACGGGGAAAGACCCTCCTTTCCATTCTTATCATAAGCCTCCTTTTTCGCCGGATCGCTTAGGACTTGGTAGGCCTCTCCGAGTTCCTGTTAAAAGCAGACTATTAGTACTTAACTTAATGATTTTCCAAGTGGATATATCATTCGAAAAGGAACTTTACGTCATAGAGAAACTTACATTTAACAGACTCAAGACTAAAATTGATGAGCATAAAGCACTACTCAGCAAGGATTGGAAGACCCCTACTGTGAAACGAAGCCCGCACTGAACATCTCGTCAGCAGCTAATCGACCAAACTATACCTCATAACTGTAGCTAAACTAACTTCATTCCCTTGGGTGGGGGAAGGAATCTAAATTAACTTTGGCTAACTTAAAATTTCAATTCCAGCATACCCTCGAACCGTGGGGTTAACTACACACATGCATCTACAACATTATATTTATCTGACCACCAATTTCGCTAACTCCAGAGTGAACTGACGGAACATCACAGAAGTGAACACTGAGAACCCACCTGAAACTTGCGCGCGGCGTCCGGGTTGTCAGGATTCTTGTCCGGGTGCACCAGCTTGGCCTGAAACAATTCAGATTCAGCGCACGGAGACGACCTGGGTACTCAAGGGCGCATAGTGGGGACCGTCCAATTACCTGGACATAGTAGGCCTTCTTGATCTCGGCGGGGGAGGCCTCGACGCTGACCCCGAGGGTGTCGTAGTACGCGGTCTCCTTCACCATGACCGCACAGGATGGATCTCGCCCGCGGCTACGAACACAAACAAAAACAGCGAACGCTATCAGGACCGAGGAGAAACCGAACCGGAGAGGGAGAGAGATGCCCACCTCGGTGGGTTCGAGAAGCTTCTGGAAAATTCCCGGGGAAGAAGATAGGTTTAGATTTGGGGGAAGCTTCTGCAGTTGGATCCGCGAATACCTGAGCAGTCGGGTGGTGGAGGTGGTTGTGGTGATGTGGTGGGGTCAACGTGGGCGGGCCCACGGTCGGAGGTGCCACGTCACGGAGGCAAAGCACCTCGGTTATGCGCTGGCAGGCTGCGTGTCCTAAACGCTGACGTGCTCGGCAATGGGCAATGGACAGGTGTTTGTATAGGCAAATTCTTACAGTACGATTTCTCTTCTTCTTGAAAACAGCGATGCATCTTGGACTTTATAGTGAATCTAATAAGCATCGTTGGCATGGCACACACGGCTAATCTAATCTCACGCGGGTGACAGCGATATCGCGTACGATAATGCGCCGGTGACGGGGCTAAGAAATCTCTGGTTGCTTAACCGTACGTGTCTGTCATGTGCACAGCTGAACACACCGATGAATCTGCGCTAAAGAGCTGGCAGAGGCTATTTGGCTGATTTTAGGAAGAAAACGTAAAGAAAATGAACATGATAAAATTGGTTTAGGCCTCCTTAGATTCACAAGATTTTATAGGAAAAGTGTTGTTGCATTCCGATTCCTACAGAAATTTGCACCGTAGCCGCGTTCGAGACGCAGGAATGCACCCAAAAAAATCTGAAGTAACTTACTCTTTGCAGATAGATTCTCAGGAAATACACAGGAAGGAAAGAATCTTGTCCTCATTGTTCATTCCTTTGCGAGTAAAAGTTAATGTTGAGTTAACACTGTTGCAGCATGGCCATATACGCCACTTAACGCTGTTGCCGTTGCCTATGATTTACGCTAATCAAGTTGATTAAAAACATGTAAGAATATAAGATTATCTGCTAGGGTTTTCGACCCCCCCCCCCCCCCTCTCTCTTAAATGTCGATGCCATGACATTAGACTATCTCCGATGGAAAACTTGGCAGCTGTTTTCACTTTTCCAATTTTGCACGACATGCTATTGAAAACTATTATGAAAAGTTGCGTACAACAAATCTATCAAATGAATTGCAACGAGCCTAACAAATCAAACCGAGTGTATGAGGAAGTTGTATAATCCACAATATCAAGTACATAGATTGGATGCATGTCGGGCTATCACTGAACACACCGTAACTTGTAATACACATTTAACCATAGTTACAATCTCGTAAAAAACTATAATTACAACCAATAATAGTTCAATTTGTACCTAGAAGTTTTTGAAATTTACTCACATGATTACCACTCGAAATCACTATTAAGATATTTTTTGAATGTAGCATTACATATGTCTACCAAAATTAGTTATGACATTTAAGCATTAATGTAAATGCAAAAAAAAAAAACAAGGAGGTGTACAATTTTTTCAGTTACAATACAAAACTAACATATTTTTGTTACAGAATACATTTACCATGGGATAAATGTATTTTAAATGTACGTTACAATAAAGTGCTAAAACTAATTTTAGTAACTTTCATATTGAGTTAATTGTGCTAATTATGTAATGGGAAATATACACTCATTTAAACTATAGTATAATATATAAGTAGGTATAAAAGTTTAGTGTAAATCATATATATTTAACTCAGCCTTGCTTCCAAAATTTATTTGAACATGCCCTGGTTTATTTTGTAGAAAAAAAGGTGTTATTGGAAATGGTACTACAAAGATGTTGTGGTTAATTGCATTGGACTCATTCACGATGTGGTTGAAGAAGATGTCACGATTGATGACATCATCGCTGAGGCGGTCATCGAGCTAATGCCAATCAGCCTCTGTGGTGGACCCCTCAATCAAGTTGTTGCGCATTGGGTTGGCATCATGTAACATCCTAAAACTTTCTATATGTTGAGGTGTTAAATTAATATAACAAAGTGTTGAAATTAAGAGAGAACAAAAACTTTTGAGGATCTTCTAAAAATATTTCCTAAAATTCTAAAAATCAAAATAAGAGACAATATGACCTCTTTTATGAATATTTCTTCTGAAAATATTTCAAACAATCATCTATTTCAATTTTGAAGTTCGAAAATAAAATAATCAATTGGGTATTTTATATACTCAATTTCCCTTCGGGAACCTTTACAGGGCACACGTACACGTAGTTTAAGAAAACACTTCGACCATTAATTGGTCAATAAAATATGAATTATATATCACAAAAATTATATGATTAAAAATTTGTTTTCAATGTACAATTTATGTGATATATAATTTAGGATCTGCCTATTGCTCATTCGACTGAGAACTAGCTTAGTTCTAGTCCGACTGACATCATGGTCATCTTCTTCACCTCCGGCGAGCACGCTTCCCCGTAGCCACGCCGGCCTAACAGCCGTTCACCTCGCCCGCGGCCGGCGCGCTGCGCGACGTCTCGCCGCCCTTCCCTGCCCCGAGCTCCTCCTCCGCCGGTCCTCCGCCACCCCTGCCATCCTCTAAGCCCACCCTTCTTCTCGGCACGATGAATCCGCACCCTGCACCCGCAAGATAAGTTTCTTACTCGCCTCCACCTCCTCCGCCGTGGCTTGGGCGGCTCCGGCTCGCTCCATCGTCGTGAGGAAGATGAAGGCTAGGTCTAAGAATTAGCAAACTGATACGTCTCCAACGTATCCATAATTTCTGCTGTTCCATGCTTATATTATACCATTTGCTACATGTTTTATATACACTTCATATCACTTTTATGCATTTTCTGGGACTAACCTATTAACAAGATGCCACAGTACCAGTTCCCTGTTTTCTGCTTTTTGGTTTCAAAAAGTTACTTCTGGAAATATTCTCGGAATTGCACGAAACAAAAGGCCAAGTCCCTATTTTGCCAACACTACACGGAGTCCGAAGGAGACACGAAGGAGAGCCACGAAGTGGCCAAACCACCTCGCGGCGCGGCCCCACCTCCTGCCGCGCCAGCCTGTGGTTTGGGCCCCTCGGGGGTCCGCCGACATCGCCCCTTCGCCTATTTATTCCCCGAGGCGTGAAAACCCTAAAGCACGAGTCTTTCATCCAGAACATATTCGCTGCGCCGCCGTCGTCAACCCTAACTCGGGGGGTTCTGAAGCTCTTCCCGACACCCTGCCGGAGAGGGGAATCATCACCGGAGGGCTCTACATCGCCATGCCCGCCTCCGGAGTGATGCGTGAGTAGTTCATCCTTAGACTATGGGTCCATAGCAGTAGCTAGATGGTTGTCTTCTCCACTTGTGCCATCATGTTTAGATCTTGTGAGCTGCCTATCATGATCAAGATCATCTTATTGTAATGCTACATGTTGTGTTTGCTGGGATCTGACTTATATTGATACCTTGTGGAGCTGAATATTATATTGTCATGTCTATGTCATTTGTGATCTTGCATGCTCTCCGTTACTTGTTGAAGCCTTGGCCAAGTGAATACTTGTGACTCCAAGAGGGGGTATTTATGCATGATAGTTGAGTTCAACCTCTATTTAACCTGGGATAGTGACAGCAAGTTCTAAGGTTGTAGATGTGTTGTTGCCACTAGGGGTAAAACAGCAATGCTTTATTCAAGGATGAATGTATTGTTTACATTACGCACATTACTTAATGCAATTGTCTGTTGCTTGCAACTTAATACTGGAAGGGGTACGGATGTTAACCGGAAGATGGACTATTTAGGCATAGATGCATGCTGGATAGCGGTCTATGTACTTTGTCGTAATGCCCAAATGAATCTCAGAGTAGACACCACAGCTCACACATGCATGTTATATGCACTTATCAATTGTCAATTGCCCAGCTGTAATTTGTTTACCCACATGTTAGTTATCTTATTGGAGAGACACCACTAGTGAACTGTGGACCCGGTCCATTCTTTTATATCTGAAATACAATCTACTGCAATCATTCCCTGGTGTTGCGCCGCACTACACTCCTTCGCCAACACCTTCGAAGCAACCTCGTTTTCCTACTGGTTCGATAAACCTTGGTTTCATACTGAGGGAAAACTTGCTGCTGCACTCATCATACCTTCCTCTTGGGGTTCCCAACTGACGTGTGACGTACAAGCATTGTTTCTGCTGTTGCCGGGGAGATATTCCCTCGTCAACTTAGCGCTAGCAACACGTTTTCTGGCGCCGTTGCCGGGGAAAACCGAATTGCTTCTGCAAGGGGAGTCTCTCACACCCAATCTCTTTACTTTGTTATTTGTCTTGCTTAGTTTATTTTTATTTAGTCTTGTTTGCTCTCTTTATCAAAAACACAAAAAAATTAGTTACTTGTTTAATTCGTTTGATTTTGTTTTTCAAAATGAGTACTCCTGAGAACACTAAGTTGTGTGACTTCACTAGCACAAACAACAATGATTTCATATGCACTCCTATTGCTCCACCTGCTTCTACAGCAGAATTTTATGAAATTAAACCTGCTCTATTAAATCTTGTTATGAAAGAGCAATTTTCTGGTGTTAGTACTGATGATGCTGCTGCCCATCTTAATAACTTTGTTGAACTTTGTGAAATGCAAAAGTATAAGGATATGGATGGGGATATTATAAAACTGAAACTTTTTCCTTTCTCCTTGAGAGGAAGAGCTAAAGAATGGTTGCTTTCTTTGCCTAGAAATAGTATTGATTCTTGGACAAAATGCAAAGATGCTTTCATAGGGAAATATTATCCTCCTGCTAAGATTATATCCTTGAGAAGTAGCATTATGAATTTTAAACAACTTGATAATGAACATGTTGCTCAAGCTTGGGAAAGAATGAAATCTTTGGTGAAGAATTGTCCCACTCATGGACTGACTACTTGGATGATCATCCAAACCTTTTATGCAGGATTAAATTTTTCCTCAAGGAACTTATTGGATTCAGCCTCTGGAGGAACCTTTATGTCCATCACTTTAGGTGCAGCAACAAAGCTACTTGATGATATGATGATCAACTATTCCGAATGGCACACCGAAAGAGCTCCTCAAGGTAAGAAGGTAAATTCTGTTGAAGAAACCTCCTCTTTGAGTGATAAGATTGATGCTATTATGTCTATGCTTGTGAATGGTAGATCTCATGTTGATCCTAATAATGTTCCTTTAGCTTCATTGGTTGCTCAAGAAGAGCATGTTGATGTAAACTTCATTAAAAACAACAACTTCAACAACAATGCTTATAGGAATAATTTTGGTAGCAACAATTATAAGCCTTATCCTTCAAATGGTTATGGCAATTCTTATGGTAATTCCTACAGCAACAATAGAAGTGTGTCCTCTGATCTTGAAGCTATGCTTAAAGAATTTATTAGCACACAAAAAGCTTTCAATAAAACTGTTGAGGAAAAGTTTGAAAAAATTGATGATCTTGTTCTAAAGTTGATAGTCTTGCTCATGATGTTGAAATTCTAAAACTGAAAGTTATGCCTAATGAAGTTAAAGATATTAAGTCATTTGCTACAGCAAATGCCATCCAAGTTCGAATTGATAATAATATTAGGATGTTGGCTGAATTGCATGCTAGGTGGGAAAAAGAGGAAGAACTTGAAAAAGAGAATAGTATAGTTAGAGTTTGTACTATCACCACCACTAGTAATGCTAATGTTTCACATGCTAGTAAGCCTCCTACTATTGATGGTAATGTTATTGGTGTTGGTAATGTCTCTACTACTTCTGCAAGCGTTTGAAATTGCCTAAAACTGCTGAAACTTTTTCTGATAAAAGTGCTGAAATTTTTCAAACTATTGGAGACAATGGTTCCACCACCATTGACAATAATGATTTTGATTTTGATGATTGTAACATCTCTGAAGTTATTATGTTCTTGCAAAAATTAGCTAGAAGTCCCAATGCTAGCACTATTAATTTGGCTTTTACAAAGCATATTACAAATGCTCTTTTGCAAGCTAGGGAGGAGAAGTTGAAACTTAAAGCTTCTATTCCTAGGAAATTAGAAGATGGTTGGGAACCCATCATTAAGGTAAAGGTGAATGATTTTTATTGCAATGCCTTGTGTGATCTTGGTGCAAGTATTTCGTTTTGCCCAAGAAGCTTTATGATATTCTTGATTTGCCACCTTTGGAACATTGTTATTTGGATGTTTTTCTCGCTGATAATGCTATGAAGAAACCTTTGGGGCGAGTTAATGATGTTTTTATTACAGTAAACAATAACCTTGTCCCCGTTGATTTTATTGTTATGGATATTGAATGCAATGCATCTTGTCCTATTGTTTTGGGAAGACCTTTTCTTCGAACTGTTGGTGCCATCATTGATATGAAAGAAGGTAATATAAGGTACCAATTTCCTCTCAAGAAAGGTATGGAACACTTCCCTAGGAAGAGAATGAAGTTACCTTTTGACTCTATTGTTAGAGCAAGTTATGATGTTGATGCTTCTTCTCTTGATAACACTTGATTTTCACTTTCTGCGCCTAGCTGAAAGGCGTTAAAGAAAAGCGCTTATGGGAGACAACCCATCGTTTTTATTTGCTGTTATTTTTGTTTTCTTTGAGTCAAGGAGTTTTGTTACTTCTGTAGCAACTCCTTTGTATCTTTATTTTATCGCAATGTTGTGCCAAGTAAAGTTCTATATTGAAAGTTGATGCAAGATTTGGATTTCTGCGCAGTGACAGATTTTTAGCTGTCACGGATTTGAGCTTATCTCCCTGTAGAAAATTCAAAAAATTCTGAAAAATCACGCATATTCCTGAGATATGTACGCAACTTTCATTATTTTAGGCCAGATCCATCTGAGCAACTTAAGTGCCTCGAAAAAATTCGTCATTCCAGACTGTTCTGTTTTTGACAGATTCTGCCTTTTGTTTTGCATTCGCTCTTTTACTGTGTTTGTGTGGATTTCTTTGCTCCACAAAGCATTGGTGGCTGTAGCTAATGTCCAGAAGCTTTGGGATTGATTGTATCATTACAGAATATGAGAATTTTTGATTATGCACTAACCCTCTAATGAGAACTGTCTTGAGTTTGGTGTGAAGGAAGTTTTCAAGGATCAAGCGAGAAGGGTGATATTATGTGATCAAGAAGAGTGAAAAGCCTAAGCTTGGGGATGCCCCCGTGGTTCATCCCAACCATATTCAGAGAGACTCAAGCGTCTAAGGGCATCCCCTTCTTCATCAACAAACTTATCAGGTCATCTCTAGTGAAACTATATTTTAATTCTTTCACATCTTATGCGCTTTACTTGGAGCGTCTGTGTGTTTTTATTTTTGTTTTTGTTTGAATAAATTCGGATCCTAGCAATCCTTGTGTGGGAGAGAGACACGCTCCGCTTTTTCATGTGAATACTCATGTTCTTCACTTATATTTGTTGAGTATTCTTAACTAGCTACTGCAGTGCTTTTAGCTCCTGTTTTTCATGCATCTCTTCGAGCTGTTAGCACTTGTTTATAAATACTCTCTTGCTGCATTATATTATCATTTGGAGAGTTTATGTTTAAATAAATTGATTGGTGTTTGTTTGGAAGAAAGAAAATGCTACATGTAGTAGTTGGTATTGGAAAAGACATATGCATTCTTGTAGATCATTGTCTTGTTTTGATTTGATGCTTTGCAATTGTTTTGAGCTCTCAAGTAGATCATGTTTAAGCTCTTGCATCATGTAGTTAAAGCCTAGTAGTGGAGAACTACCGTAGAGCTTGTTGAGACTTGGGATGCATATTTGTTCTCTCTAAGGTCTAGATATTTTCTGGTAAAATGTTTGAGCAACAAGGAAGACAGTGTAGAGTCTTATAATACTTGCAATATGTTTTTATGTGATTCTTGCTGTACCGGTTTATACTTGTGTTTGCTTCAAACAACCTTGCTAGCCTAAACTCTGTACTGAGAGGGAATGCTTCTCGTGCATCCAAAACTTGAGCCAAAACCCATGCCATTTGTGTCCACCATACCTACCTACTATGTGGTATTTCCTGCCATTCCAAGTAAATATTTCATGTGCTACCTTTAAACTATTCAAAACTTTATTACTCCTTATTTGTGTCAATGTTTTATAGCTCATGAGGAAGTATGTGGTGTTTTATCTTTCAATCTTGTCATTTACTTCTGACAGACTTTCACCAATGGACTAGTGGCATATACATCCGCTTATCCAATAATTTGCAAAAAGAGCTGGCAACGGGGTGCCCAGCCCCAATTAATTACAACTTTCATTAATAATTCTCTTCACATGTTTTGCCCTGATTTATCAGTAAGCAACTTAATTTGCAAATAGACACTCCTCCATGGTATGTGAATGTTGGAAGGCACCCGAGGATTCGGTTAGCCATGGCTTGTGTAAGCAAAAGGTTGGGAGGAGTGTCATCTATAAAGAAACTAAAATACATGTGTAAACAAAAGAGAAGAGGGATGATCTACCTTGCTGGTAGAGATAACGTCCTTCATGGGAGCCGCTCTTGAAAGTCTGGTTGACAAGGGGGTTAGAGTGCCCACTACCATTCGTTGACAACAACAAACACCTCTCAAATACTTATTTTGTGCTCTCTATATGCTTTCGAAAACTTAAAAAGCTCTAGCACATGATTTAATCCCTGCTTCCCTCTGCGAAGGGCCTATCTTTTACTTTATGTTGAGTCAGTTTACCTACTCCTTTCTATCTTAGAAGCAAACACTTGTGTCAACTTTGTGTGCATTGATTCTTACATATTTACTTATTGCACTTGTTATATTGCTTTATGTTGACAACTATCCATGAGATATACATGTTACAAGTTGAAAGCAAATGCTGAAACTTAATCATCCTTTGTGTTGCTTCAATGCCTTTTACTTTGAATCTATTGCTTTATGAGTTACCTCTTATGCAAAACTTTTTGATGCTTGTCTTGAAAGTACTATTCATGAAAAGTTTTTGCTTATATGATTCATTGTTTACTCTTTATCTATTTGTTAGCAAACTATAGATCATTGCTTTGAGTCACTTCATTCATGACATGAGCCTTGCAATATATTGATCAAGATTGTGTGAAAGCATGTCTCCTCAGAAATTATTTGTTGTTATCGTTTTACCTACTCGAGGACGAGTAGAACTAAGCTTGGGGATGCTTGATACGTCTCCAACGTATCCATAATTTCTGCTGTTCCATGCTTATATTATACCATTTGCTACATGTTTTATATACACTTCGTATCACTTTTATGCATTTTCTGGGACTAACCTATTAACAAGATGCCACAGTGCCAGTTCCCTGTTTTCTGCTGTTTTTGGTTTCAGAAAGTTACTTCTGGAAATATTCTCGGAATTGCACGAAACAAAAGGCCAGTCCCTATTTTTCCAGCACGTACACGGAGTCCGAAGGAGAGACGAAGAGAGCCACGAGGTGGCCAAACCACCTGGCGGCGCGGCCCACCGCCGCCGCCTGTGGTTTGGGCCCCTCGGGGGTCCGCCGACATCGCCCCTTCGCCTATTTATTCCCCGAGACGAAAACCCTAAAACACCGAGCCTTTCATCCAGAACATATTCGCTGCCGCCGCCGTCGTCAACCCTAACTCGGGGGGTTCTGAAGCTCTTCCCGGCACCCTGCCGGAGAGGGGAATCATCACCGGAGGGCTCTACATCGCCATGCCCGCCTCCGGAGTGATGCGTGAGTAGTTCATCCTTGGACTATGGGTCCATAGCAGTAGCTAGATGGTTGTCTTCTCCACTTGTGCCATCATGTTTAGATCTTGTGAGCTGCCTATCATGATCAAGATCATCTTATTGTAATGCTACATGTTGTGTTTGCTGGGATCTGACTTATATTGATACCTATGTGGAGCTGAATATTATATTATCATGTCTATGTCATTTGTGATCTTGCATGCTCTCCGTTACTTGTTGAAGCCTTGGCCAAGTGAATACTTGTAACTCCAAGAGGGGGTATTTATGCATGATAGTTGGGTTCAACCTCTATTTAACCTGGGATAGTGACAGCAAGTTCTAAGGTTGTAGATGTGTTGTTGCCACTAGGGGTAAAACAGCAATGCTTTATTCAAGGATGAATGTATTGTTTACATTACGCACATTACTTAATGCAATTGTCTGTTGCTTGCAACTTAATACTGGAAGGGGTACGGATGTTAACCGGAAAGTGGACTATTTAGGCATAGATGCATGCTGGATAGCGGTCTATGTACTTTGTCGTAATGCCCAAATGAATCTCATAGTAGACACCACAGCTCACACATGCATGTTATATGCACTTATCAATTGTCAATTGCCCAGCTGTAATTTGTTTACCCAGCATGTTAGTTATCTTATTGGAGAGACACCACTAGTGAACTGTGGACCCCGGTCCATTCTTTTACATCTGAAATACAATCTACTGCAATCATTGTTCTCTACTGTTTTATGCAAACAAACATCATCTTCCATTCGATACGTTTAACCCTTTGTTTTCAGCAAGCCGGTGAGATTGACAACCTCACTGTTAAGTTGGGGCAAAGTAATTTGATTGTGTTGTGCAGGTTCCACGTTGGCACCGGAATCCCTGGTGTTGCGCCGCACTACACTCCTTCACCAACACCTTCGAAGCAACCTCGTTTTCCTACTGGTTCGATTAAACCTTGGTTTCATACTGAGGGAAAACTTGCTGCTGCACTCATCATACCTTCCTCTTGGGGTTCCCAACTGACGTGTGACGTACAAGCATTGTTTCTGGTGCTGTTGCCGGGGAGATATTCCCTCGTCAACTTAGCGCTAGCAACACGTTTTCTGGCGCCGTTGCCGGGGAAAACCGAATTGCTTCTGCAAGGGGAGTCTCTCACACCCAATCTCTTTACTTTGTTATTTGTCTTGCTTAGTTTATTTTTATTTAGTCTTGTTTGCTCTCTTTATCAAAACACAAAAAATTAGTTACTTGTTTAATTCGGTTTGATTTTGTTTTTCAAAATAAGTACTCCTGAGAACACTAAGTTGTGTGACTTCACTAGCACAAACAACAATGATTTCATATGCACTCCTATTGCTCCACCTGCTTCTACAGCAGAATTTTATGAAATTAAACCTGCTCTATTAAATCTTGTTATGAAAGAGCAATTTTCTGGTGTTAGTACTGATGATGCTGCTGCCATCTTAATAACTTTGTTGAACTTTGTGAAATGCAAAAGTATAAGGATATGGATGGGGATATTATAAAACTGAAACTTTTTCCTTTCTCCTTGAGAGGAAGAGCTAAAGAATGGTTGCTTTCTTTGCCTAGAAATAGTATTGATTCTTGGACAAAATGCAAAGATGCTTTCATAGGGAAATATTATCCTCCTGCTAAGATTATATTCTTGGGAAGTAGCATTATGAATTTTAAACAATTTGATAATGAACATGTTGCTCAAGCTTGGGAAAGAATGAAATCTTTGGTGAAGAATTGTCCCACTCAAGATCATCTTATTGTAATGCTACATGTTGTGTTTGCTGGGATCTGACTTATATTGATACCTATGTGGAGCTGAATATTATATTGTCATGTCTATGTCATTTGTGATCTTGCATGCTCTCCGTTACTTGTTGAAGCCTTGGCCAAGTGAATACTTGTGACTCCAAGAGGGGGTATTTATGCATGATAGTTGAGTTCAACCTCTATTTAACCTGGGATAGTGACAGCAAGTTCTAAGGTTGTAGATGTGTTGTTGCCACTAGGGGTAAAACAGCAATGCTTTATTCAAGGATGAATGTATTGTTTACATTACGCACATTACTTAATGCAATTGTCTGTGCTTGCAACTTAATACTGGAAGGGGTACGGATGTTAACCGGAAGGTGGACTATTTAGGCATAGATGCATGCTGGATAGCGGTCTATGTACTTTGTCGTAATGCCCAAATGAATCTCATAGTAGACACCACAGCTCACACATGCATGTTATATGCACTTATCAATTGTCAATTGCCCAGCTGTAATTTGTTTACCCACATGTTAGTTATCTTATTGGAGAGACACCACTAGTGAACTGTGGACCCCGGTCCATTCTTTTATATCTGAAATACAATCTACTGCAATCATTCCCTGGTGTTGCGCCGCACTACACTCCTTCGCCAACACCTTCGAAGCAACCTCGTTTTCCTACTGGTTCGATAAACCTTGGTTTCATACTGAGGGAAAACTTGCTGCTGCACTCATCATACCTTCCTCTTGGGGTTCCCAACTGACGTGTGACGTACAAGCATTGTTTCCGGTGCTGTTGCCGGGGAGATATTCCCTCGTCAACTTAGCGCTAGCAACACGTTTTCTGGCGCCGTTGCCGGGGAAAACCGAATTGCTTCTCCAAGGGGAGTCTCTCACACCCAATCTCTTTACTTTGTTATTTGTCTTGCTTAGTTTATTTTTATTTAGTCTTATTTGCTCTCTTTATCAAAAACACAAGAAAATTAGTTACTTGTTTAATTCGGTTTGATTTTGTTTTTCAAAATGAGTACTCCTGAGAACACTAAGTTGTGTGACTTCACTAGCACAAACAACAATGATTTCATATGCACTCCTATTGCTCCACCTGCTTCTACAGCAGAATTTTATGAAATTAAAACCTGCTCTATTAAATCTTGTTATGAAAGAGCAATTTTCTGGTGTTAGTACTGATGATGCTGCTGCCCATCTTAATAACTTTGTTGAACTTTGTGAAATGCAAAAGTATAAGGATATGGATGGGGATATTATAAAACTGAAACTTTTTCCTTTCTCCTTGAGAGGAAGAGCTAAAGAATGGTTGCTTTCTTTGCCTAGAAATAGTATTGATTCTACCGTGCATGTTATGTCTATGAGGGGCTAGAGATTAGACAACCATGGATGTAGCTCTCGAGGTCGGAAGTGATGGGTCGGGCTCGTCAGTGTGGACGGTGATCCTACTTGTGGAAAGAGGGAGAAGAGGTGGTCGGCTTTCTTCTCCTGCTAATGTTGGTCACTGCGCAGTGCTCCGATGTGTCGGCGGAAGCGAAACCGCCGACGAGAGAGGAGAGGTCACGAGCAAGTTGAGTGAGAGAAGTGGAGAGGAAGAGTGAGCCGTGAGGAGATTTATGCCGTGATTCCTTAAGGAACACAACTCTCTCTCTCTTCCCCTCACGTGAAGCCACCCACCACTTTTCGCTCCTACGAGTTGGCTCCAAGAAAATGGCCGATTCGGCCGTTCAGGCTAGAGCTGCTTTGAAGTTTGTGTTATCAAAGATTCCACATACGAGTCAGCCAACCAACAACGTACAAAATTTGCATCAACATACACATACGAAGCTTGTGACCAACCAAACACGCCCCTGCATAATAATTCCATGGTGGTATGTCAGAGCACCATCTCACTGAACATGCAACTGTTGGTATAAAATGGTGTATTTTGTATACTCATCATGTGTCAGTTTATTTGCATGCGACCAAGATTTGGTGATTGGAAGAACTGTGGTCTTGGATTTATTGTTAGATCACGTATCTTCAAATTTGCCGTAGCACCGCGTCTTATACACAATCTTATACGCGTAATTAACCCATTTCTACATAGAAGTGTTCCATTTCCATACATAAAATCAATCTTCGTATATGCTGAACTATTCATCCGCGTACATGTAGTACAAGTGCATATGCAATAATGCAACCGTATTATTCATCGTTCGCCACCTACAGCTTATTTATACGTAGGATACAATGCACGGAGGTGATCCGAACACATAAATATCATACTAGTATACCACCCTTTTATTTATTTTTAACATAACGTAGCAATTGGGTACTGTCCTATGCATGAACCCTTGCAGTAAGTTTACTAAGTTCACTTGCCGTGCCCACTGCCAGCGTAGGAGCCAGCCCTGGACCCTGCGTACGAGCCGGCCTCGGATGCTCCATGCTGGCCAGCGCCGGACGCTGCGTAGGAGCCAGCTTCAGAACCGGCGTGCGAGCCCGCGCCGGAGCCTCCGTTCCCGGCGTTGGAGCCTGCGTATGATCCTGCTCTAGATCCAGCGTAGGACCCTGCGCCACCGGACCCTGCGTTCGAGCCCGCACCCGACTCTGCGTGGGAGCCCGCACCAGACCCTGCAGACGATGATCCAGAGCCGGAGCCTGAGTAAGACCCGGATCCTGATCCGGAGCCAGAGCCGGCACCAGAGCCGCCGCCGCCACCGATGCCAACACCGATCCCTGAGCCGATTCCAACGCCGCCACCCGTGCCGACCCCCAAGCCACCGCCGGTGCCAGCTCCGAGGCCTCCACCCCCGCCAAGATTGAGGCCTAGCCCTAGGTCCTTCCGGGCAGCGCGGCCCTCAGCCACGAGAACAAATGCGGCCAGCACGGCCGCGCCAAACACAACGGCCTTCATGAAACGAGCCATCTCGCGCATTGCAACGGTGTTGCTCCAACACTCTGGGGTGATCGTTAGCTAGTGAGTTTCTCGATTGGATCGGTGTTGCCTCCAACACTCTGGGGTGATCGATGGATGCAAAGATGGCGGGACGCCGCAGCGGTATTTATAGGATCCAAGGAGGTGACACGATAGCAGCGAGCGGTAGTGGGGTTTGGACCGGTGGCTAGCTGCTCATGGCGAGCGCGCGCTACTGGAACAATAGCTCGCCGACACCGTGTTTATCTTGTTGACTTATCTTACTAACCATGATCGGCTGTGTGCGGGACTGATTGATTAGCTAGTGGGCATGCAGTGGCGGTGCGTTTGGTCGCGAGCTAGTGCTCGTAACTCTCGCTTGCCAAAATGTGTTTTGACCTTTGAGTTGGGATAGTAGTGGTGTACGTGCATTGCACGTAATATAGCTAAGCAACATTGTTGCTACAACCATTTTCTGAAACATGCTTTATCGGCCGCAAGAATAAGAAATTAAGACGTCATGTAGCACTCTCAAAATTGTAATCTGCTGAGCTAAATCATCTTGTGAAAGGAGCCTCCGATGGAAATAAGTTAAAAAGTACCACAGGTTTAATAATGCAAATAGCCTCCTCCGACTGCAGCAATCACATGCATATTTTATTATGTTGCTTCTCAATAATTATTTACTTTGAGAAAATTGGAAAACATTATGTGATCAGATCACATGACGGACAGTAAGCATCGATGTCTTTTGGTTCCTGCCTTGTTGTTATCTATCTCTTTTTAGTTTACAGTAAAAATTCCACAATGAACATGATATGTCAATGGGACACTATGAACAATTATTCTACATTGAGAAGATGTACAGAAACAATGTGAAGGAACTAATCCCTGCTGTTACAGCTAGCCTTTCAGTTCAACTGGATAGGGTTGGGGACACGTACGACTCAAATCCACTTATGTTTCAGCAACAGATCCTTATTATTCAGGAGAAACAACATTACCTGCGCAGATAAACATTCAGAAACTCTGATCTGTTTCTCATGCTAGAAAGTTCAGTCAGTACTTGCTACTCGATCGCTCAAGAAACTTCAGATTTGATCAACTGGAGGATCAAACTATCACTTGGCAATATCAAATCATCAATATAATTGTTGAAATCGATGGACAGAGGAGTAGACATGGAGTAGCAGCGTGCGTACAGTATTAAAGTCCTGCTTGATGAGCGTCTGGCCGCTGAAGTCCTTGCCGGTTAGGTCCTGCCCCCGCATCACTTGCTGCCCGTCCGGCTCACCTCCTTGTACTGTTGTACACGTAACCACAATACCACAGACGCCATTAATGCTATCCCCCTGATCTTGTAGGCACGCTCGACCGAGAGACTCCGCCTGAACGCCAGGGCCGGGTCGGCGACGATTAGCGAGGCGGCAACCAGCGAGGCGGCGCCGGCGTTGGCGAGCTGGGACTGCAGCGAGGCGGCAACCAGCGCGGCGGCGCCGGCGTTGGTCAGCTGGAAGTGCAGCGAGGAGGAGGCGCGCCCAGTCTCAGGGAGGTGGAGATGGCGACGTTTTCGTCCCCGAGACCAGTGGCACGGGAGAAGGGTAGAGGCGTATCCGTCCCAACTGCGTGGAGGAATACAGAGATGTCTGTGTCCCAGGCTGTGCGGAGGAGCAGCGACAATGACTGCCTCCCTGGCGAGATGAGAACGCCACGCGGAGAGGATCGACGACGTGAATCCGCGCGCAATCGATCTGCCGATCACACCGCCACGGCTCCCCGCGCAATCAATCCACCTTTGCCCCCGGTGGATCTGCGCGAGACGACATAAGGTCGACGGCGCTGTGGCGGCCGGCGGGCAGGTGCTGGGTTTATTCTTTTTATCGGTGGCAAATCTAGTAATTATAATGAACTGAAAAGGTGTGTTGAGTTATCAAACATTGGAACAATCTGGAGCATTGATCACATATTAAACGGGTCAAATTTAATGTATCAACACATGTTTTCTATTTTAATAATAGTATAGATAAACGCAACCATTTTGACTCGTGGATTTTTGTTTTTGAGATGGTTTTGACTCGTGGATGGCCAGATCGTCAAGTACTCGAACGCGCAGGGCTCTCATGAGCTTTGAAATCCCAGCCCACACGCATGTCTTGGAGCAGTTATTTGTTCCAGCCCATCAACGTTGGAGGCCCTTCATGCATTCGGCATTCTGGTCTATAGAGCAAGCTGGACCATGTCCAACGCTCAACTCCTCTGTACGTGCTTGCCTAGCCAAAAAAAAAAATCTTATAACATGCAAAGGATAACAGTCCTCCTATACAACAATGCTCACGAAAGAAAAAGAAAAGCGCAGCACTTATTTTAATTATCTTTGTACACGTCATGTGTATCCAAAAAGTATGAAATCTTTGTACAGAAAATCACTTGTTAAATTACATGGAAAAAACTAAATTAATTAAATCTTTTTGCCAAAGAATTGGATCACCAGTTCAAACATGATAGCCGCATCACTATATACTAACCAATATGTGGTACTTTGGTACTGAATATATTATGGTGATTATTATGTAGACACATGTTGGTAAGTACATCGACAACTGAAAACTGTCATCCGATTAATTTTGCAGTTAGATGTGGTAAGAAAAATAGTACGAAGATTTCTCCGTGGCGTGGCGTGCCCTGACCATGAACTGGAGGGAGATATTTCTAGAGCAGGGTGTGTACTTCCCAGGCTTGAAATATTGCCGTGGATTCACGGGCGATGGAGCAGCACAACAGCATAGACGGAGGACGGATTAGCACAACAACATAGAGATGGGGGACCTGACGAAGCAGCTGGCGCGAGCAACGGCAGCCACCACCTCGGCGATGGAGCACGCACACGCCAAGGGGCCGTCGACTGCAGGTCTGCAGCGCTCACTCGTCATCTCCATGCGCAGCACAGAACACCAACGCAGGGTGCCCGCGGCCAAGAGCGCCAGATGGCACGCGACCTGTCCTTCTCTCTCCCCTCTCGTGGACATCACCTTAGCCGCCAGAAAATATCCAGCGAGCTGCCGCCGCTGCTGACAGATTCTCCATGTCTAGTCCTTCCCCAACTCTTCCGCATCGATTCCCGCCAAGAACAGCCGGAATCCGCCCTACCACCTGACACGCCGCGGCAGATCTCCTCTGCCTGAACACCTCCTCCATCATCGCCACACAGCCATCCTGGAGCACCGCCACAGACGCGACCGCCACCAGGCCACAGCCTCGCCCCGTTCTGAGCATCGACGGCTCCCAATCGAGACAGTCTCCTCCGCCTGCTCGCTTGCCCGTCCAGCGAGAGCGGAGGCGGCCGAGGGGGATTTCTCAATTGATTCGATGATGCACGAGAGGAACTGCAGGATCGGGATGACCGCGGGTCTCTCGTCCATGTCCCCATCTCTCCTCCCATCATACATCTGAAGCAGGCTGTGCGACTGAGTGTGGATCCGTGGGTGGCCGGCAGGGATGCACCGGTGAGGGGGGGTGAGCGCCGAGGTATAGGGTGGCTGGCCATCAACCGGATGCGCAGAAAGGGGATCGATGGATTCGGAGGAGCTCACCGCCTGATGCGTGGACGACCAGACCGAAGAACACACGACTTAACGCTTCAGCACATGGACTGCGGGTTGATTTTCCAGTTTTGAAGGGGCCAAATTGCAAAAGTGGCGCGACGTACCACGGTCGTCTATCAATATTATATGGGAACGACTGGGTCTAAGTCGACTGAGAATTTACTAATTCTCAGTCAGGTGCTTCGGTCATTGTGACGTAGGTGTGTTAACGTGTGATGGTTCGATGGCTGTATGATTTGTTTTCGTGCATGTGCGTAAATAACTGATAAGTATACAACGCAGGTACAAGGCCCATGAATAGCCCAAGCAAGTAATCGAGCGAGACTAGCTGGATGAAGTCTGTTGTACTTGTATGTGTATCACTGCGAAGGAGCAATTTTTGAAACAAAAATAGAAATTCTCAACTATATATTAGTAGAAAATAATTTTGTTTGAACCATTAATTAGATTCCTTACGCCCAGATCCTCAAAAGTAAAAGCACGTTTCACAACAAAAAAATTAAGTTGCAACCATGCTAAAAAAATATCAGCCTATAGTGTCGCTAATTGCTGGAAAGTCAAATCTCAACCCAACTGCAGTTAGAAATCTCAGTTACAACACAATTACAACTCTTAGCTAGAAGAGACAACGATGCAAATTTGAGTTACAACCCACATGGAACTGGTAAATCTCGGTTGCAACATACTATAATTGGATAAAATCCAGTTGCAACCCACTTGTAAGTGTAAAAGAAAAACCAGTTGCAACCCACTTGCAACTAGACAAAAATAATTCAGTTACAACCAACTTGCAACTGGACAAAAATTCAGTTGCATCCAACTTGTAACTAGAAAATCTCAGTTGCAACACACTACAATTGGATAAAACCCAGTCGCAACCGACTTGCAACTGTAAAAAGGCCCAGTTACAACCCGCTTGCAACTAGAAAAAAGTCAATTGTAACCGACTAGCAACTAGATAATCTCAGTTACATCACGCTACAAGAGGATAAAAGCCCAGTTGCAACCGACTTGCAATTGTAAGAATGCCAGTTGCAACCCACTTGCAACTGGACAAAAAAAATTCAATTACAACCAACTTGCAACTGTATAAAAAGTCAGTTGCAACCAATTTGCAACTAGAAAATCTGAATTGGAACACACTATAATTTTAAAAAAAAAACCCAGTTGCAACCGGCTTGCAACTGTGAAAAGGTCCAGTTACAACCCACTTACAACCAGACAAAAGTCAGCCGTAAATGACTTGCAACTGGAAAATCTCAGTTACAATACACTATAACTAGATAAAACCCATTTGCAACCGACTTGCACACATAAAAAAGTCAGTTGCAAGTGGCTGCAACTGGACAAAAAAAGATCAATTGCAACTCGCAATTGGATAAAAAATCATTTGCGGACGACTTGCAACTGAAAAATCTCAAGCGCAACCTCCCTCTCTAGCATTTTCTGTTTCAATTTTCAAAATGGTAGCTATCCTCCCTGAGAGGAATGGAAAGCCATGCGCGTAAGTGGGAAGAAAAAAAAGGGGCAAAACAACTTTAAAAAGAAAAAGAGAAGAAAAACTAATAGGTTCATCAGGAAACACCAAAACACGCAGAAACAAAAGGCTCATAAACTCCTCACGTACACGGGCCGACAGGACGTTCACGCGTACAACACGCATCGAGCCGAATTCTCGCACGTACATGAGCCCTCGAGCCAATGCTAGCGGGGAAAAACACATGAACACGAATCTTGAAACACCAGATCAAGCGGTTACGAACATGACTATGATTTAACTAATTCTCAGACGACTGAGAATTAGCAAATCCTTTTTTTTTTCAAATCCCATTTTTTATCACACGGCATATGCATACCTTGCAAATTATCTGAGTATAGCCCAGTCTTAATTGCATACTTTTTCAAAGATCAACTATGGGAGTACAAATGTTCTCAATCTTAATTTGCAATGTTTCTTGTAGCAATCATTTTTCTGTGAACATATCAGAATGTATTGGCCTGATTCAGTTATATTAAGTCACACGAGAACACCTCAAATTGTGAGTACGAACATGGCAACAAGAAAATGTTTCTTCTTGAATTTCCATTCGCAAAAGCTCATACAATTCTCTCTAGAGAAATCAATATTCACCAACGATGTGCATTGACATTATAATCTGTAGCTACAAGCACAGAAATTGGTAAGCTGCGTCCAAAGAAGTACTAGATACATAAGGCAGGAATAATGAAATTCAGAGATATGGCCATCATTGCTCTGCAAGAAATCCCCTGTTCTGCTCTCATCCCACGCGAGTCTGTAACCGGCGGACGAGGGCGCAGTGTAAGCCGACCGACCGGAGGTTTCGGACGCCGGCGAGCTTGACATGAGGGACCGGCAATAAGGAGTACGTGCGCTGAGGTCGCCACGAGCCGACCGGCCGGAGGTTGTGGACGCCGGCGGGCTTGGCATGAGGGATTGACGAGAAGAAGGACGTGCGCTGAGGCGGCCATAGACCTGCACGGAAGTCGCGCCTGGGCCCTGAAATGGCATCTCAGTTCCGGCGACGGCGAGCGTGGACGGATTTTTTTGGGGACGCGCCGCGCAGACTCCCGTCGAGCTAGTCGCCATGGTCGTCGCCTTTGCGAGAAGACAAGGGTTTGTGATGTTAATCAGGTTGTGATGTGTTAAGGTGTTCAGGGGTTAATTTGCAAAATACAGATCCCTGATGCGGGCGCCTCTGTGCATAAATGTTTAGGAGCGAGCAGAGACGCAGGATTTTGATCCCACGATTAAAATGCTTCGGATGCAGGGATACACGGACGAGCCGGATGCATAAGATACGACGCCATTAACAAATGACATCCAACGAGTGCAACGAATGGAGGATCATCTAGCCAGAAGTACGTACATTGCTAGTCATTTTGGTTGGGGGAATCGCACACCGCGGCGGGGCCGCCGACCAGACTGCCCTTGCAGTGCGTGACCCACGACGTCGCCATGTTGCTATACCCGCCATACGACCTAGCCGGGAGATGCAATTGGAAGTCAAACACGGCCGCGCCGTCCCTCATCTCCGC
The DNA here is from genome assembly GCA_947311845.1 of Poa pratensis. NCBI lineage: Eukaryota > Viridiplantae > Streptophyta > Magnoliopsida > Poales > Poaceae > Poa > Poa pratensis. The sequence goes on from CAMZMU010000060.1 coordinate 44,354,760, forward strand.
GGCGAGGCTCTCCAGCCCCTGCCCCACGGGCATCGCGGTCGCCGTCGCCACGACGGGTAGCTCCGCCACGTCCCGTGGCCTCGCGCACGTCCGCTCCACCATCCGAGCCTCGCCGTCGCTGGCGGCGACCCGGATGCCACGGTAGAACACCTCCACGAACATGCCGGGGTTGATGCAGGCCTCGGCCCCTGGGCTCCGCGAGGCGACGCCGAGGGTGAGGTTGAAGGAGAGGCCCGCCTTCTGGTCGAGGCCGGAGACTGACTCCGTCGCGACGGAGTATTCCGCATTCACCCTGTAGTAATTGAGCGCTAGGACGATGCACACTCCCATCACGCAGCTGAAGGTCAAGGAGATGCAGCAGGACATGCAGGCTTTCTTTCTCCTGTTGTTCTTCCTCCTTATCTCGGTATCTCCATGGGCTGTCTGCTTCTCCACGCCGTCGACGTCCATGTGAGGCCGCATTCCCATGTCGATCTTGAGGCCGCCTGAGAGCTTGGACGAATATGGATCTGGATTTGTATGAAAAAAAAAGGAGAGGTCGGTTGATGGAGATGGATCAAGAACGAATCAAGTGAGTGCCAATTGGGACGGATCTCCGGAACGTACTAGCCTTTCGCCGCCGCCATCCGTGCTGAAATCAGTTGCACTTGCACATATGTCGCTTAATTATCTGCATACAAACGGCCATATCTCTACTACTCCCTCCGTTCGGAAAATGATGCCACAAAAATGAACTATAGATTGACCAATTTTATGACATCATTTTCCGAACGGAGGGAGTATATAATATCGGTTTTGCTAGTTCTAAGTCGCCTGAGAACTCACTAGTTCTCAGTCATCTCATCAGCCATTGAATTATGTGTGTCAAGATTCGTGCAGACTAGTTTTTTTTTTTATGCAGACTAGCTGTCATCTGTGGTTCTCCTTTTTCTATGTAGGCGTGCAGGTCGATCCCTTGTAGTGGGCTGGTTGCTGTTTTGTCATGGGCCGCTGACTTTGTTGCTTTGCCGTGAACAAGGTGCCGTGTTGTGGTATGTGGCCTTTCCGGTTTTTTTTTTTGGGTTTTGTTTTTTTTTTTGTACTCCCATAGTTGATCTTTGAAAAAGTATGCAATTAAGACTGGGCTATACTCAGATAATTTGCAAGGTATGCATATGGCGTGTGATAAAAAATGGGATTTGAAAAATAAAAATAAATGGGATTTGCTAATTCTCAGTCGTCTGAGAATTAGTTAAATCATAGTCATGTTCGTAACCGCTTGATCTGGTGTTTCAAGATTCGTGTTCATGTGTTTTTCCCCGCTAGCATTGGCTCGAGGGCTCATGTACGTGCGAGAATTCGGCTCGATGCGTGTTGTACGCGTGAACGTCCTGTCGGCCCGTGTACGTGAGGAGTTTATGAGCCTTTTGTTTCTGCGTGTTTTGGTGTTTCCTGATGAACCTATTAGTTTTTCTTCTCTTTTTCTTTTTAAAGTTGTTTTCCCCTTTTTTTTTCTTCCCACTTACGTGCATGGCTTTCCATTCCTCTCAGGGAGGATAGCTACCATTTTGAAAATTGAAACAGAAAATGCTAGAGAGGGAGGTTGCGCTTGAGATTTTTCAGTTGCAAGTCGTCCGCAAATGATTTTTTATCCAATTGCAAGTGAGTTGCAATTGATCTTTTTTTGTCCAGTTGCAGCCACTTGCAACTGACTTTTTTATGTGTGCAAGTCGGTTGCAAATGGGTTTTATCTAGTTATAGTGTGTTGCAACTGAGATTTTCCAGTTGCAAGTCATTTACGGCTGACTTTTGTCTGGTTGTAAGTGGGTTGTAACTGGGCCTTTTCACAGTTGCAAGCCGGTTGCAACTGGGTTTTTTTAAAAAATTATAGTGTGTTCCAATTCAGATTTTCTAGTTGCAAATTGGTTGCAACTGACTTTTTATACAGTTGCAAGTTGGTTGTAATTGATTTTTTTTGTCCAGTTGCAAGTGGGTTGCAACTGGCATTCTTACAATTGCAAGTCGGTTGCAACTGGGCTTTTATCCTCTTGTAGTGTGATGTAACTGAGATTATCTAGTTGCTAGTCGGTTACAATTGACTTTTTTCTAGTTGCAAGCGGGTTGTAACTGGGCCTTTTTACAGTTGCAAGTCGGTTGCGACTGGGTTTTATCCAATTGTAGTGTGTTGCAACTGAGATTTTCTAGTTACAAGTTGGATGCAACTGAATTTTTGTCCAGTTGCAAGTTGGTTGTAACTGAATTATTTTTGTCTAGTTGCAAGTGGGTTGCAACTGGTTTTTCTTTTACACTTACAAGTGGGTTGCAACTGGATTTTATCCAATTATAGTATGTTGCAACCGAGATTTACCAGTTCCATGTGGGTTGTAACTCAAATTTGCATCGTTGTCTCTTCTAGCTAAGAGTTGTAATTGTGTTGTAACTGAGATTTCTTACTGCAGTTGGGTTGAGATTTGACTTTCCAGCAATTAGCGACACTATAGGCTGATATTTTTTTTAGCATGGTTGCAACTTAATTTTTTTGTTGTGAACGTGCTTTTACTTTTGAGGATCCGGGCGTAAGGAATCTAATTAATGGTTCAAACAAAATTATTTTCTACTAATATATAGTTGAGAATTTCTATTTTTGTTTCAAAAATTGCTCCTTCGCAGTGATACACATACAAGTACAACAGACTTCATCCAGCTAGTCTCGCTCGATTACTTGCTTGGGCTATTCATGGGCCTTGTACCTGCGTTGTATACTTATCAGTTATTTACGCACATGCACGAAAACAAATCATACAGCCATCAAACCATCACACGTTAACACACCTACGTCACAATGACCGAAGCACCTGACTGAGAATTAATTCTCAGTCGACTTAGACCCAGTCGTTCCCATATAATATTGATAGACGACCGTGGTACGTCGCGCCACTTTTGCAATTTGGCCCCTTCAAAACTGGGAAATCAACCCACAGTCCATGTGCTGAAGCGTTAAGTCGTGTGTTCTTCGGTCTAGTCGGCCACGCATCAGGCGGTGAGCTCCTCTGAATCCATCGATCCCCTTTCTGCGCATCCGGTTGATGGACAGCCACCCTATACCTCGGCGCTCACCCCCCTCACCGGTGCATCCCTGCCGGCCACCCACGGATCCACACTCAGTCGCACAGCCTGCTTCAGATGTATGATGGGAGGAGAGATGGGGACATGGACGAGAGACCCGCGGTCATCCCGATCCTGCAGTTCCTCTCGTGCATCATCGAATCAATTGAGAAATCCCCCTTGGCCGCCTCCGCTCTCGCTGGACGGGCAAGCGAGCAGGCGGATGAGACTGTCTCGATTGGGAGCCGTCGATGCTCAGAACGGGGCGAGGCTGTGGCCTGGTGGCGGTCGCGTCTGTGGCGGTGCTCCAGGATGGCTGTGTGGCGATGATGGAGGAGGTGTTCAGGCAGGGGAGATCTGTCGCGGCGTGTCAGGTGGTAGGGCGGATTCCGGCTGTTCTTGGCTGGGAATCGATGCGGAAGAGTTGGGGAAGGACTAGACATGGAGAATCTGTCAGCAGCGGCGGCAGCTCGCTGGATATTTTCTGGCGGCTAAGGTGATGTCCACGAGAGGGGAGAGAGAAGGACAGGTCGCGTGCCATCTGGCGCTCTTGGCCGTGGGCACCCTGCGTTGGTGTTCTGTGCTGCGCATGGAGATGACGAGTGAGCGCTGCAGACCTGCAGTCGACGGCCCCTTGGCGTGTGCGTGCTCCATCGCCGAGGTGGTGGCTGCCGTTGCTCGCGCCAGCTGCTTCGTCAGGTCCCCCATCTCTATGTTGTTGTGCTAATCCGTCCTCCGTCTATGCTGTTGTGCTGCTCCATCGCCCGTGAATCCACGGCAATATTTCAAGCCTGGGAAGTACACACCCTGCTCCAGAAATATCTCCCTCCAGTTCATGGTCAGGGCACGCCACGCCACGGAGAAATCTTCGTACTATTTTTCTTACCACATCTAACTGCAAAATTAATCGGATGACAGTTTTCAGTTGTCGATGTACTTACCAACATGTGTACTACATAATCACCATAATATATTCAGTACCAAAGTACCACATATTGGTTAGTATATAGTGATGCGGCTATCATGTTTGAACTGGTGATCCAATTCTTTGGCAAAAAGATTTAATTAATTTAGTTTTTTCCATGTAATTTAACAAGTGATTTTCTGTACAAAGATTTCATACTTTTTGGATACACATGACGTGTACAAAGATAATTAAAATAAGTGCTGCGCTTTTCTTTTTCTTTCGTGAGCATTGTTGTATAGGAGGGCATCTAATAGAACTGATTTTCTGAATAAATATTATCCACCAAAGATTTTATCCAAGTACTGAATTTAGTACTTCGTAACTGAATATACTACTTGATTATTATGGTATGAATGTCAATCATAGCCTAAAAGGTCTTTCTGTGCTCAGAGGATCATGTATGCCCGGTTCAAATATGGTTCTATGCTGCCCGGCTGCCCGTAAAATGTAGTTTCTTACTCATGAACCATCCCATTTTGTATACCTTTCACTATTCTTCGGCTCCAAGATCAAGGTGACTGTCTCACAAAATTCAAAAAAATTCAAAAAAAAGTGACTGTCTCGCACATCTAATGTCATTTGTTCGGTCGAATGAATGGATGCCGAGAACCAGAAAACTTTTTCACTCTCAACCAAAACATTCTACACATCTGTGCAATACGCCTTTGTGTCACGAAACAACAAACTGAGCTGACCTTAAGTTTATTTTTATTTCGCCCGTTGCAACGCACGAGCATGTTTGCTAGTTGGTTTAGGATTGACCGTGCTAATATCCCGAACAACGCACTTTAATTAGTGCTACTTGTAACTTCTCAAAAAAAAAATTTAGTGCTACTCGTTCCCAAAAAAAAAGGACTGACCGAATCGACGGTTGGACTCCGCGCTCTCTGCCCACAGGCCGGAATAATCTGTTTGTCGCTAATTAATCAAGAAGTTGCTGCTACTGTTTTTTTTTTGAAATAGGGTGCGGTTCCCCAGACTCTGCATCAAAATGATGCACATAGCCACTGCAATTATTAACATGTTTGAGTACAAATAAGCTTACAATTCAAGGGTCACTCAATGTGGATACAAAAATCAACCACTTAAAAAAAGCTTTATCCATCTAATCTCTTATGATGTCGCCACCCACCCCGGCAGAAGATAGCCCGTACGATCATCATCATTCGAGTACATCCGGAATCCATGCGACCACGTCGCGCCGCAGGGAGAAGAAATGACCACATGTGGATCCAGTAGGTGGCCTTGTTGATAACCTGCAAGTAATGAATACATTTTGCGTTGTTAAAGATAATATCATTTCGACAGTTCCAAATAGCCCAAAGAATAGCCGCAACACCAATTCTAATTAGCTCCTTGGATGTCTTATCTACCCCATTTAACCAGCTACCAAATAAATTTGCTACACTATTAGGACGGTAGATATTGAAAGTAAAGTACACCAAGCGCCAAATATCCCGCGCAAATGGGCAAGAAATAAATAGGTGGTCCACAGACTCATCTGCGTCGCAGAAAACGCATTTCTTACACCCAATCCATTTCTTCCTAATTAAATTATCTTTTGTCAGTAGCTCTTTTCGGTGTAAAAACCACAAGAAAATCGTTATCTTGAGGGGCACTTTTAATTTCCACAAGTATTTTTTCAAAAATCGTGTGTGACCGTTAAGCATCTCCGCATAAAATGATTTAACTGAAAAAACACCCGATGGCGTTAATTTCCAGATAAATCGATCTGGTTCATTTGTTAGTTGCACCCGCATAAGCATTTCAACTAATTGAAACCAGAGCTCCCTATTGTTTCCTACCAAATTTCTTCTAAAAGATAGATTGATAGGGGAACTCGCAAAGACTTCCGCAACTGTCATTTGCTTGTTCGACGCCACAACATAAAGGGAGGGGAACTCCTCCGCTAGTGATATATCCCCTAGCCATTTGTCTTCCCAAAAGCTAGTTTGTTGCCCGTCTCCAATAGAGAAAGAACCATATCTAAAGAAATCATCTTTCACCTTCATCAACCCCTTCCAAAAGGGTGAGTCATGTGGCCTAATCTGAACTTGCGATAACGTTTTATCACCCTAATATTTATTTGTTAAAATTTGTTGCCACACCCCCTCTTCATTAAGAAGTTTGAAAAACCATTTACTCAATACACATTTATTTTTAATGTCTAGCACTTCTATTCCCAGCCCTCCTTGGTATTTTGGTCTACACACAATATTCCACTTTGTGAGCCTATATTTCTTCTTTTGTTGATCACTTTGCCAAAAAAAACCTTGATCTGTAATAGTCTAATCTCTTACGTACTCCATTAGGAATTTCAAAGAAAGACAGTAAGAACATTGGCAAGCTTGTCAAAACCGAATTAATTAGCACAAGACGATCTCCGTATGATAACATCTTGGCTATCCAAGATCCTAGCTTCTGCTCGAAGCGATCTTCAACCGGTTTCCATTCTTTATTAAGAAACTTCCTATAGTGAATAGGAATACCAAGGTATTTAAATGGTAGGGACCCAAGTTCACACCCAAAAATGGTTCGGTATTGCTCTTGTTCATCAATCGCTTTGCCAAAACAATAGAGCTCACTTTTATGAAAAATTGATTTTTAACCCAGATAGCTGTTCAAAGAATGCCAATATAAGTTTCATAGTCACGGCTTTCGCAACATCGTGTTCTAGAAACAGGATTGTATCATCAACATATTGTAGGATGGAAACACCTCCATCAACTAGATGAGGTAGAGGTACCAACCCGCCCACTTGACCATCTTCCTTAGCACGTGCAATTAAGATAACCAACATACCAGCCACTAGATTAAACAACACTGGTGATAACGGATCTCCCTGTCTTGATCCTTTTAGTGTTTGCATGCAGTGTCCTATATCGTCATTAACACGTATACCGACACTTCTCCCCTGAACAAATCTAGCAATCCATTCACACCACGTTGGTGTAAATCCTTTCATGCGTAGAACTTGTTGTAAAAAGGACCACTTTACTTTATCATATGCCTTTTCGAAATCTATTTTAAAAAGCACTCCATCTAGTTTTTTCCGATGCATCTCATGTATTGTCTCATTCCAAGATGTTTCTCCCTGTATAAAAGCCGTTTGAGTTGGATGCACAACTCTATCCGCAATTGATGTAACCCTATTTGTGCCCACCTTTGTAAAAAAATTAAAACTGACATTAAGTAAACAAATCGGTCTATATTGTTCAATTCTACTTGCATCCTCCTTCTTAGGCAGCAGTGTTATAATTCCAAAGTTTAACTTATAAAGTGGCAATTCACCCATTCGCAACTGAGTAAACATAGCCATTAAATCATTTTTAACGATAGGCCAAAACTTTTGATAAAACTCCGCGGGGAACCCGTCTGGTCCAGGAGATTTATTATGTTCTATTTGCGAGATAGCATCATGCACTTCCTTCTCAGTAAATCAAAAGTCAAGATTTGTGTTTTCTTCCAGTGATATTTGAGGCATGTCATTCGTAAATCCCTCTTCCATAGAGAAATAATTTGTAGCCGGCGCTCCAAATAATTTCTTATAAAATTCCGAAATAAACACTTTAAGGTTTGCTTGACCCACAATTGTCCCCTCATCCTACTCTAGTTGAAATATCTTCTTTTTCCTATGCTTACCATTTGCCATGATATGAAAATATCGAGTATTATTTCCACCTTCTTGTATATATTTAACTTTTGCTCTTTGCGCCCATTTGGACTCCTCATCGCGGAGAAGTTTCGCTAACTCCTTTTCCGCCTCCTTTTTTGCTGCCCGCTCGGCTGCATTCAAAGGCATTGTTTCGGCCTTAATATCCAACTGGTCAATTAATGCAAGAAGTTGTTGTTTTAATTTTTTGTACTCCGCACTTAAATTTTTTGCCCACCCTCGCAGGTATTGCCGAATGTGTCGAATTTTATTTTGCCAACGCTCAATCGGAGTATCTGCCTCATGGACCGATGCCCATTCTCTATCAATCATTTCATAAAAACCATCCTGGCGCATCCAAGATAATTCAAATGAGAATTTTTTTATTTCCTATATGAGCTTGTTCACCTGAATCAATTATCAATGGTGTGTGGTCTGACCCTGTGCGTGTCAGCGCATGTACCGTCACCAAAGGATACTTTTGCTCCCAATCAACACTAGTTAGGAAACGATCCAACTTTTTGTATGTTGGTGTCTCCCTACGACTGGCCCAATGTAATACCCCGTAGTTTAGAGAGTCGAAAGGGTAGAATTAGAATTTGTGCATTTGCATGACATGCATCTGAAAACACGGGAAATTTTGGCGCGTTAAATTAAACGATGCAAAGTGATCGATGTTTCTCTCGACACGATGAATTAGGGTTTAGATCATCTGGTGGAGTGCGATAAACTTCGACATGATCTTTTTAACAACTAAATTGAGACGAGAATATTTAGTCGAGGCAATCCAGAATTGGACATGACCTTTCCTAATTCTCGACATTTCTAGTCACAATTAATAACATGACATGTTCATAGTTTAAACACTCATAGAAACAATAAATTCAAATCCCCATATCTAGGATCATCTCATTACATCATTCATCCAAACATCATCTCACAAGAATGAGTTTAACACCTCAATTCATCATCTTATCTCACACACTGAAATAACTCATTTTACAACCATCCCAAATACAATGTGATATTCAAATGTCCAAAGTCTATTTAAGTTACATCATATGGAATTTAAATACAAGATCAAAATGAAAGAATCAATATTACAAGTTTAATCGAATATGTACATATCTCATCCAAATACAAAGAAAGTTACAAAAGATTAAAAGAAAAGCCTAGCTAAATCTTTATCTTCTTATTTTTCCAATCTTCATCTTCAATTCATTTCCTGCAAAATAAACAAAGACAATAGGAAAGGGGGTTGTGATTAAAATGTTTGCCTTCACCACAAGGGTGAGGCAATTTAATATTGGAACTTAACTAATGAATACTAGGAACTTGTCCTAATATCCAAATATTGACTAGAGGGATCAATATTGAATCGAAGGCAACAATGGATCATATTTTGGATCATCCTGAGGCAACTAGGCAACAAGGGACAAGAGGCAACAATAATCCAATTGAGAGAAGGGACAAAAGGCAACACTGATTCAATGAGGCATATTCATCTGATCCATATCTATTTATCATAGGCAACATATTAATCCCTCTAATCTAGTCAAGCTCCTAAACAAGAAAGCCCACATTAAAATATTTCTCCAATGGTATTAATTACCAAGGAAGAAACTTGGGAAATTATAAATTTCCAATTGGTCATCACCACCCATAATTGGTACAACCCACAAATATGAAATTATTAAGACACATGATCACCACCCATAATTGGCAAGGGCCACATAAGAGAGAAGCCAAACCAGCCAACACATTTAGTGCCAAATGCCACTTGGCAGCATTAAAAATAAAGGCCAAGCAAGGATAAGAGCAACCAGCCGAAGCCTTGCTCATGAGGTAAGGACTTTTGGTTCAGTTCACACCAGCCCTAGGACCAGTTCATCTTTTCTGTACTAAAAATAAAGGACAAGGCTTGGATAAGAAGGGAGCAGCCATAGCTTGCTCAAGGAGGTGAAGGACTTCACTTGGCAACCCAAAAAGGAGTCAAAGGAGCTTATCCATACCAGCTCAAGGCTTGCACAAGAGGGAATGCACCTCAAACCTAGAAACTTGCACCAACAAGGGGCCACTGCAAGCAGGTGAATCACCACCAGCTAGTTATCCTGGTGTCACCAGCACAAGAAAACCCAAGAGGGTATATAATTAGGACCAGATCGAAGCCCAGCTCACAAATCTCACAGCAAACACAAACCACACTATTTCACAAGCACTAGCACATCAAGCACCACCATATCCATCTGTTCTTCACCAAGAACAACCAAAAACCACAAGCCAATCATGGAGATCACCTAAACCATCTACCACAAGCCACTAAACCCAAGAAGGAGGCCAGTAGCAGAAGAAGACAGTAGAACCACAAGAAGCAGTCCAGAAGAGGTGGTTGAACCCTGGAGCAAGATCAGACTCTTCCGTAGCTTGATCTGCTCTACACCCAAGGTTGTTAAACATATGAGCTAGAGAGTGATTTAGCAGGTTCTGTAAATGACAGAACCATGCATGAGTGATTTTTAGCATCTGTTCTTAACAGAACCTTGCAAGCAAGGTAAGGTGCTATAGAAAAGTAATTAGCACAGCAGAGAACTTCTGTTTTGTGCTAGGAATAGGACAGAGTGAGACAGGAAGTGAAGTTGAGTGCAATATCATTTTGTTTGAGCATCTACAGAAGCAAGGGGTTGATCTTAGTGTAGCATCTGTTTTATTTTGCTTAATAAAGCATCACCCACATGACAGTGAACCAGCAGAGCTGGATTAGCTGTTCATATCAAAGCTGTGCATCTAGAGGAAGCACAGGAAAACATAAAAACATCTCTAATCGAGCAAGCTTGCTGTGTAACTCAACATGGAGGCATCACAGCAAACAAACATGATTAAATCATGCTATAAATAAACTAATCATCACTGCTAGTATTAATTCTAGCTCAGAAATAATTTTCCTTTCACACATATCACATCTGTGAGCAAGAAATGATCTCCACAATACTCCAGAGGCAGTGGGAAGATCTATACATGCATGATCTACACCATATACCTCTACTGCATACACAGAGAGGAGACAGTGCTCAAATTGAGCAAATCATCCACCAAAACATCGTCTGCTCATCCAAATCCTAAGTCAAGGAGGCGTGTGAGCATGCGTATCAGCTTCTAGAGCTAGCAGGGGATAGATAGAGTGGAGGAGCACGAGTTTTACCTGGCGACCATGGCCGTAGCTCCTCGGCGGCGAGGCAGTGCCCGCGCAACCAGAGGAGGGGGTCCATGGTGGTAGAGGAACGAGCACCGCACCACGGCGGCACAGGGGACGAACCCTGCGCCCAGCCATGGCGAGCACGCCGGAGAGGGAGGTCGCAGACGGCGGCGAACGGCGCAACGCAAACCCTAACCCTAGGGAGAGGGGATGCACGCGAGCGCTAGGGGGAGAGATCCCCAAATCCCTCCGGTGAGAATGGAGAGCGGCGCGTGGGGAGTCGTTTGCCCCACGGCACGGCGGCGGAGGCGGTCGGAGCAGGCCGGGGCGAGGCGGCGACGCCACGGGCGACGCAGTCGCCGGCCGAGTCGGGCGCGAGACGTGCGCGTGTGAGAGGAGAGAGAGAGAGAGAGTGGTCCGGTCGGTTGACCCGACCCGGACCGGACCCGAGTTTTGACTTGGTTGAACCAAGTCAAGCAGGGACAATTTGGTAATTTCACCCATTTAACAATATTCAAACTTCCAAAGAATCCTATAAATTCACATAAAATCCTAAAAATACAAACAAAATATGTATACATATCAGCAGAAAATAATCTACCAAATAAAATACCTCTTTGAATTTTTGAAAATTATCCAAACTTTAATGAATTTTAACTCCCAAACAAAAGGAACAAAAATCAGCTAAAAATAGTTAACACACTCTATAAATTATGTGGAATTTTAATATAAGTTTTATTTGAAGTTTTGAAAAATATTTTGTGGATAAAAAATTCAAAGATCCTTAAGTGGATTATTCTTTGGAATAATTTCTTAAAATTATTTTCTCAAGAAAAATAATCTGGGAAAATAAATACTAAGTTCAAAATAATATTTGAACTATACCAAGACTATCTTGTTACTCATCCTAAATCAAATATTCAAACTTAAATGAATTTTTACACCAAATTCAAATACACAAAAATCAACTAAAAATATGCAACATACTCTACAAAATATGAGGAATTTCATGTAAGTTTTATTTGAAGTTTTGAAAAACATTTTATGGATGAAAAATTCAAGGATCCTTAAGTGGAAATGACTTGAAATTCTTTTTCAAAAACTATTTTCTTAAAAGAAAATAATATGGGAAAATAAAGTCTTGAAGTTCAATTATATTGAACTATTTCAATTTAATCACTTTAAATTTATTCCTCATGAAAATTGTTGTCAAATTCTTTAGATAATTTAAAACTCCCAAACACTATAAAATCTTAAAATTCACAACTTGGGAATTTTGGGGTGACGATGCATTTCATGATTATGCATAATAGCATGCTGCTAGATTTTTCAGTAGTCCTTATCAGGATTACTTTGCTATTTTCAGAACTCGGGGTTTTACCGCAAACCCTAGAATCCCGAAGAGTTGAACGGCCATTTCTATCACAGGCAAGTTCATTCTTGCATGTTATTGAAATATTTTTATCAAGTATTTATAAAAGTAATATATTTATTCATCTGCATAAAAAAAAGAAAAACTATTTTCGAATGATGTGAATTGATATATATATTGTTTGGCTGGCAATGGAACCACGGATTGATGTTGTGGTGGAGGTTCCATTGTATGGGAAAGTATATACCTAGGATTAATTACCAATGTCACAGTGATCCTTGCGCCGTATTGAAGCGTTTACCATGAGATCTGCTATGGACGGTAAAAGTCAGCCGTATCTTCTCTCGTTCACATATCCTCGGCAGGCTATTACCTGGTTGTGTCCGTTGCGGCGGCCAACAGCGTGGAAGCGCGTGACCTTCCCACCTGACGGGGTGACTGGAATAGAAGCTCGGGAGGGGGGCGGGATAGCGGTCTTTGTTACCGGCCGCGCCACAAATGGGCGGATATGTGTTGTGCGGAGAGGGCGGTGATTGGCTTTGGACTCACACCTGGCCCCATACCATGGAAGTATGGATGGGAGATTCGCCCGGAAAGGCAACAAGGCTGGGTTTCTCTCATGGGTAAAGTTACGCAGCTCTGCAGAGTCAACAACAAGAAATTGTGCTGTCACATTGTTCCAGGAGGAACTACAGAACGCGCGGGAAAGGCATCCCAAGTGATGACTAAAGACCGTGGAGACTGTGAGCATAGTTTTCTGAAATAAAACTTGACCTTTGAAGAAATGTTTTCCAAAACTTGCATTATGCCTCTGACCGTTGGTCATGGCAGTAGCTAGTGCATTCAAAACAAAAACTCTTTCCTATATATTGAACTTGCTAAGTAACGCTCGAGTTGCTTACCCTTTCCCGTTGACCCCCTGCTTAGATTTTGGAGCCATCAACGGAGTTGACAGTTATCCATCACGACGTTGAGGAGATCTTCTATGAGGAGTCAAGTCTACTGGTGAACCTTGAAGGAATCAATGCTACTTCACCAACAGAAGAACGACGACAACAGTGACAATGGTGGGCAACAACAATATTGTCAATGGCATACATGACGACCACTTTCAACGAAGGAGACAACAACTATTGGAAGAAGAGTACAACTGGATAAAGATATTCCAGATGGATAGAGTAGGGCTGTGACAACAGCAGTAGTGGAATAGGAATTAGAGATAGAGCTGATATCCAGCTTAGTGTACGATTTGGATCTTTTTGATGTTTCATTTGCACGAGACTAATTCTATCTGTAAAGAAGGTTCTCGAGATTTTGTATTGAATAGTGTTGTAATCCTATAGTGTTACCTTGGACCGGCTATATTTCTGTTGTACTACTCTGAGGGATGTAATATTTGCGGAGAGGTCCTTCCGTGCGTGTTACATCAACGACTTGTACACTACAACATGCAGTGGTGTGCTGGGTCACCGCACCCAAGTATACTGCCTTCCTGATAACTCAATCTCTTTTAGGCTTAAACTTTCAATGATCGCATTAAAAATAAAAGGCCATCTAGCATTAAAATTAGAATTATTCTTCTCCTCCTCATGTCTAATGATGTTAAAATCTCCACCTACCAACATAGGTATACTCTCACCTTCACAAATACGAACTAACTCAGCCAAGAAATCTGGTTTTCTTGCCTCTTGTGCAGCACCGTAAACAGAGACCATAAAAAACCATCTTGTTTTGACCGCAAATGAAATTTAACACAAAAGTCTCCCGTGACCACATTTTGGACAGAAAAACAAGTGCTATTAAACCCCACTAACATCCCGCCCGATCGACCATGAGGAGGTATACAGTACCAAGTAAAATTCCTTCTCCCTGCTAAAAACTTTAGAAAAGATGTTGCAAAAGAAGATCTTCCCGTTTCCACAAGGGCTACAAAATCGAGTTTTTGTTCCCTAACAGTTTCATTAATTGTCAAATGCTTAGCAGTGTCTCTAAACCCATCTGTATTCCAAATCATCCCTTTCATCTTGTTTGTTTTTGCAATTTTTTAATTCTAGCGCTACGTCTCACAGACCGCCGACTGCCGACGTTCTTTTTACGGCCTCTTTTAGCACTAATTTTTTCAGCAAGAAGATCCGCATGACCTTCTAATGCCTCAATCTCTTCCTCCAGGTCCTCAGACAGATTAGACGCTCTACGCATAACCAGACTAGTCTCCTTCTCCTCATCTCTAGGTGGCAGCAAATTTTTAAGAAAACCCACATTTCTATCGTTCTCTATAGTCCTAATTGCCATAATAGAAAAATCAATTTTGCCCTTAGACTTTCCCAAAGAAATACCTAGCCTATCCGCCCTATTTCTAATTTCGGAATCAGAAAAAGACATAAAAGAATGCTTAGGTAGGCTAGGTGTACCTTTAGGAATATCCAGATTCTTCTTGCATGCCAATTCCACCGCCCGCTCCAGCAGTGGCATATCCACGCTACTGTTATATATCCACGCTAGATAGCTCCTGGATCCTCCATGTTGCCTTGATCCTTTCCTCATCCCAGATGGCTTTTACTATGACAATACCACGACAGTTGGTGCCCATCGTGAGGCAAGCGACGGCATGTTCATCACGGCGGTTGGCGCCCCATCATAAGCGAAAACATCTGCATTGGTCGGCTCATCTGCTTCGACACAATTGATTTTGTCTACGATGACGAAACATGGACACCTCCTATGAAGCATCTCACGGGTGGCACAATCATATTCTTCGTCCTTTGGTTACATCGCTTCCATATCCAACTCCGATGAAATCACCCTTGAAGCCGGTGCCGAGTCAATCTTGCCCATTCTAGACCATGAGTCAAACTTGAACGCGAGCTCCAGCAAATCCTTTGCTACCCACTCTAAAGTATACATGAGCGGAGACAACGACAACGCTAAATAGGACGACATGCCTCCTGAGAACAAGCACAGCATCCGCCAACGCGTCGATGAGGCTAAAAAAAATTCAAAGGCACAACCCAGCTCGTTCGCAAAATCAATCCCTCCACGGAACCAAGTCAAAGTCGGATAGACCTTTGGTACTTCACCAAAAGAACAATGAGATGACCCGCGAATCCGCGACTATGTGATTTGTTAGATCAAGTTGCGGTCCGCAACTGCGAAAGTGTGAGCGAGGCGGAGGTTGTTGCCTCCTTCAAGAAATGTTGCAAATATGAGCCCCTGAGGTTCAAACTGAGGAAGACAAATGTCACACACCGTCTGACAGAGAGTGCACGGGGAGATCCATTACACAACAATTGCCTCATTTTGTGAACGACATCCTTCCAAAGTGCATTTGGCATTTGAGAGCCCTCAGTAGTGTATCGGAGTTCCGAAATACCTAATGATGATGTGACCTTGCTCACAAAGATCGCATATAGAGCAAAAGCTTCCTAATTATTTAGCTTCTCCTAAATAAAACAATTCGCTCTTACAAAAATTAACTTTAAGACTGGTCAAATACTGAAAGTATTAATTTAGATTCCTCGCCTTTTTAAGACAAGGTTCCATAAAAAAAAGTGTCATTATTGTAGGATAGATAGACAACAACTCACCAGCTGTTGCACTACTCCCGCCCTTACTATTATTTTTTGTGCGCTCAATCGGGATAGCCAACATGTCAGCCACGATTGTAAATAACACAAGTGAGATATTGGATCCACTTTGCAAAATTCTTTTGTTGTTTGGAATAATGACCAGCAACGTCATCTACTTTCATGGCCAGGGTAACTCCAGATATAAAATTATGTACACACACGACTAGTTGAATATGTCCTCAAACCTGCCTATCTCCAAAGTGTCAGCAGTTGAACAAGAACCATTAATCAAGATCATATTAGCACAGGTAGCATAGCACTAGATACATATTGTTCTATATAGACACCTTTCCAAATGTTTGTTACTCTTGGCAAAAAAATCAATATACTGACCAACTCAAGTGAGCAAAGCTAGAGTTGTTGTTAGTATTTCTTACTTTGTTTGCTCTCTCATGTCAGTAGCATACTATTATTCTTCATATCACATGGTAACTCTCATAATTAAAAATGACTACATGCAAGGGGGCCGCCAAGATCCAAGAAAACCTATTCTCGAGGTACAACCGTACAAGGTGTCCAAACTGCTAATCCCACCAACCTTGAGCTGCTAGTCTTGCATGGGACCATGAATTTTCTGGGCCTTCAGATAGCACAATGTCGGTCCTTTGGAGATTCTTCGAAACACGCAACAGATACTCCATGATCCCGGAAACGCCATCCTTTTTACGGTGTTTGATCTCCACGAACTTGAGGTTCAAATGGTAGTCGAACGTTTTCATTGACAGGGACCTTTCTACCATACTTTCGGAGCACGACGGAAGCTTGAAACAGTAATGAGTATTTTTTTTATGATTAGTGAACGAACCAGAAGACGATATAGAATGAATGGAAACCAAAAGTAACATGCATATGCATGAAGGTTCAGATATAATCTGGATGTGTACGTACCTTGCAGTTCTGCAGAGTGAGTTTCTCAAAGTTGGGAGCGTGGAGGAGAAAAACCTCCAAGAGCGTGGTCTCATCGCGGGTGTAATTACACTGATCTAGGATCAATGTTGTCAGGTTATTGAGCTCTGGCAACTCTCTGCCAGCAGATCTACATTTCTTCATCACCTGGGAAACAAAGAGGAGCCCGCACGTAGGATGAAAGATACATTTGTCGGGCTCGTGGTTTGTATGAACTCGTGGTTTGACAGAAGACGAACCAAGTCTAGCGATGGGAAGGTGGATATCTCTAGTTTTGTCACATTATTAAGACTGCGAAGAAGCTGGAATTCGTTGTTGATGCAGCCCCTGTCCATACGAACCGTGGCGTCGACGAGGGAAGGCATCTCGAACTCCCACAGGGGAGCACGCCAGCTGAGAAGCACGAGGTTGAGGGAGCCGAGGCCAGGAGCCACGATGCGCGGGGTGTAGCACAGGTGGAGAGAGTTTTGGTCCATGCTCATGTTGGAAGAGTCGACGACGAGGGTCTTGAGCGTGCGTGAGGCGACCACCTCCCTGAAGCGAATGAGGCAGTCTCTGAGCTCGAGGTGCTCCAGCCGAGGGCATCCGACGGCGTCGAAGAGGTCCTCGAAGCCGGCGCACAGCGTGAGGCCGGTGAGCCGCAGCGTGGTGAGGCGGCGGAGGACGGTGCCGCGGCTCATGCGGCGCATCTGGACGTGCGCGCCGGAGGGGTAGCGGTTACGGATGTCGAGCGCGGCGGGGCTGTTACGCGCGAGGCAGCGGCGGACCCAGCTGTTGCCATCCGGTTTGCTCCACCGTCCGCGTCGGTCCTTTGGAGGCTCGACGACCTGCATGCGGAGCACGTCGAGATGGACGCCGCCGTGGTGCAGGACGAGACTGTCCACGAAGCTGTTGAACCTGACCCAGTTGTCGAGGTCGTCGTCGCCCTGGAACTCATATGGGCCGACGTCAAGGCACGGCGTGTCGCGCCAGAGACGGCGCCACCGCCGCGACAGGGTGCTGGTCTGCACGAGCTCCCTGACGCCCATGGAGAAGAGGGAGAGGATGCCGTGGAGCAGGCAGTCCGGCAGGTCGCTGAGCCTGTCCGGCAGCTTCGCGTCGGAGGCATCAGGCTCCATGGCGATTCAAGTGCGGGCGGCCGCGGGGGATCGCGACCTCCCGCTATATTTATTTTCTTCAAAGTTCAGTTTTATCGACGTGGAGGTACGGCAAACCCTGGTTTTCCGGTAGTGTTGGAAACTTGGAATCAACTTGGAAACAGAGAAGGCTCTAAACTGAATTCAATCTGAATCTCGTCTCTCCCGTCGTCAGGTTCTTCCTTCTCTGTGATCTCCCTCTCCCAAGTGCCAATTCCCTTCTCAAATTGGGTCGTGACATACTGACATCGTGCAAACGCAAGAATAATCAACATGCTTGTAAAATCGTATGGGTCCAAACAAAGCATGCATACGACCGAGCTAGGTGCTAGCTACAACGGCCTCGAACTGACTACGCAACAGTAATTTATGCAGACCTTGGTTTGCTGGCAAGCAGACAGCCCAAAGCAATACTTTCGGATATGGCTCCTAGCACAAGGTTTTAAATAGGGGCCACTGCCTTAGAGCATCTCTAACAGCTGCCCTAAATTAGACAGCACCTTTTGGGTTATAGGGCACCTATTTTAACGTTTTAGGGCACCAATTTTTTTTCTCCTTTACCAGCTGCCCTATTTTAGGACATGTGTGCTCCGACAGCAGCCCTAAAATTAGTGCCCTAAATTAGATCCAATGGCTGTGAGAGATCAAAACACATTTGACGGTCTGCAGCTGTAGCTCTCTCACCGGAGACCGGAAGTCAACGGTGCGGCCAGATCGACCGAGACGGGCTGGAGGAGGCGGGCCGCTTGGCCGAGCTCGAATGGCCAGCCGGTGAAGCTAGCTAGCTGCGCGAGGCCGGTGGACGCAGGGATCGATTGATTCAGCTGCCTGGCTGCCTAGCTAGCTAGCTAGCTAGCTGCGTGTAACCCATCCACGCGCGGATCTGCACGCGCACTACGCCTGCGAGCGCCCCCAACGGCGCCGTCATGTTCGCGTCGGAGCCTGCGCGGATTCGACATGGCCGCCGCCAACGGAGCTCGCCGGAGCAGCGGGGATGGCCGGCCGCCGGGGGGGGGGGGGGGGAATCAGTAGGATATGTTGAGGGGTCTCGTTCCGGTGAGCGGCGGCGCGGGAGTTCGCCGGATTTGGTCAGAATTTGCCGGCGACGGTGGCGGCAGAAAGGGGATTGGAAGGAAGCTGAACTTTCAGCGTGGCAGTTACATGTGCGCGCTGTGAAATGGAAGGATAGGGCAGGGGCACGCACGGCCCTCTCTGTCCCCATATTTGGGGCACAGAGGAGCAAAATTTGGGGCAGCCCTATTTTAGGGCACGTGATAGGACAGTTGTGGGAGACGTCTTTTTGCCCTCCGGTGCCCTAAAAACGGTTTTTTGGGCACGAAGCCTAATATAGGGCATCTGTTAGAGATGCTCTTAGCTATGACGGCCGCTAGCGGAGAGTCATTTTTCTCCCCGGCTCCAGTAATCTCACTGTTTCCAAAAAATCAAAAATAAATATTTAAAAGTTAAGAAAAAATATCTGAAAATAATTCCGTATGTTTTCAATGATGTATACTATAAGCGTGCAAAATCACAATGTGAAATGTTTTGTATTATGGACTACACAAAATGACAAAGGTTGGGAATTTGAATCTATACATTGTTCACTGTACTTCAGATATGTACATTTATCATTTTTATGTAGCTCAAAATATAAAAAAATTACATTAATATTTTGCACGTCTATATGATATATTATTGGGAACATGCATGTTTTTCAGATCTTTTCAAAATTTTAAATATATATTTTGATTTTAAAAATAGTATGATCAGTTGAGCTAGGGAGCACCAAATTTTCACTCGCCGCTAGCTGTTGCCATAGCAGACATCTAACACTATTGGATTCAAGTTGCGGTAGGATATATTCTGAGCAGGCGAACTAACTTGCCAAAACGTCTTGTATTTTTTTTTTTTGATAAAGGGATTTATTATTTAAAAGGTTTAAACATTACACCCGAGTTCTGCATAATAATGCACGCAGCCGTAATCCAACCGTACAGAAAAATGAAATATAGCACCAGACGAATTACAATCAAGAGTAAGTAAAACGCCAATGCGAAGGACGAACACCCCGCCTATGGAGGACCAATGCAACGATCAAGCGACCATCCATGTCGGATAAAAAAAATCCGTCGCCACCTCTTCCAAACATGCACATGCCTCCGTAAAGAGGTCTCGATGCCCCGCCCGTTGTAAGGTGCACCACGAATGGAGAATACTTGTGCACCGGTAGAGTACCTGTAAACGAGAAAATTCTTTATTATTGAAAACCTTGTCATTTCTACACAGCCAAATCGACCATATTACGGCTATCGATCCCACCCTAATAGCAGTTCTAAACTCTTTATCAATCCCATTTAGCCAGTTGCCAAAAATATTTGCAACATACTTGGGTGGATATAAGTTAGAAACTATCTGGATAGCTGACCAATTAGAATGCGCAAAACTACACTCGAAAAATAAGTGTTTTATTGTCTCCTGTTGTGGCAAAACACACACTCTGTACTTCCATGCCAGTTTCGCTTAACAAGGTTATCCTTTGTTAAAATGACACCACTACGAAGATACCAAGTAAACACTTTTAGTTTAAGTGGGATATTCATTTGCCATATTTTTCTATTATCATCGACTGGTACATCAGAACGGACTAACACCTTATACATGGAGTCTACTGAGAATTTTCCATTCCCACATAAGCTCCAACGAAACTCATCGTGACCTTGTGTAAGTTGAACGAAAGTCAACCATGCCAGCAAGGCGTTCCAAGACATTAGTCTCGGCCCAATGAGGTCTCGCCTGAACGTCACATTGGGAGGTGAAGACTGTATAACCTTAGCTATGGTATCCCCTTTGTGACGAACAATATTGTATAGAGCCGGGTACTGATCCCGGAGGGTGGTATTACCTAACCATTTGTCCTCCCAGAATCTAATCTCCGATCCATCCTTAATTTTAAATACTCCGAAGTAGAAAAAATATTTCTTAGCCGCCATCAGACCAGCCCAGAAGTGAGAATCACCAGCCCAAAAATGTTTCTCCGATCCATTCTTCGGTTAGTAACTTAAAAAGCCACTTGCCGAGGAAGACTAAATTCTTAACCTGTAGGTCATGAATACCCATCCCCCCTGATCTTTTGGTCGGCAAACTACATTCCATTTAGCCAGTCGATATTTCTTTTTCTCACTATCTTCTTGTCAAAAGAATCTTGATCGGAAGTAATCCAATCTATGTAAGACCCCTTTTGGTAGCTGGAAGAAAGATATCATATACAGTACCATATTAGTTAGTACCGAATTAATGAGAACCAACCTCCCGCCAAGCGATAGTAATTTTCCTTTCCAACTAGACAGCCTCGCTTGAAGGCGTTCCTCAACGTGCTTCCATTCCGCATTAGACAGCTTTCTATAATGTATAGGAATGCCCAAATACATTATAGGAAATTGACCTTGCTCACAACCAAATATTTTCGGCATACTGAGCAGCAGCGTCTTGGGCATCGCCGAAACAAAACAATTCACTCTTATGGAAATTGATCTTCAACCCTGATAATTGCTCGAATGCTGATAAAATTAATTTCAGATTCGCTGCTTTATCTAGTTCATGTTCCATAAAAAGAATTGTATCATCCGCATATTGAAGAATAGATAATCCCCCATCAACAAGATGTGGGACTACCCCTTCAATTTGACCATCTTCCTTTGCCCGTTCAATTATGATCGCCAACATATCAGCTACTATATTAAATAGTATAGCGATAGGGGATCACCTTGCCTAAATCCCTTTTTGTCTGGAAGTAATGGCCGACGTCATCATTGACTTTGACAGCCACACTACCTCCAGAAACAAAATTGTGAATTAAAGCACACCACTCATCCGAGAAACCTTTCATTCTCAAAGTCTATTGGAGGAACGTCCACTTAACCTTATCATAGGGTTTTTCAAAGTCAATTTTAAAAATCACCCCATTAAATTTTTTTGTGTGCATCTCATGGACTGTTTCGTGCAGGAAAACGACCCCGTCAAGTATATTCCTACCTTGCATAAATGTCGTTTGGGCAGGTTTAACCACATGATCCGCCATAGAATTTAACCTAATGGTTGCCACTTTCGTAAAGATTTTGAAACTAACATTCAGGAGAAATATAGGTCGGTACCGTTATATCCTCTCGGCCTCCTGAATTTTAGGTAACAAAACGATTTCCCCAAAGTTAATGTGAAATAACTCCAGTTGTCCGGCATGCAAGCATCCGGATAACTCAAGCAGGTCAGACTTGATTGTTTCCCAAAAGGGTTGGTAGAACTCAGCAGGAAAACCATTAGGGCCCGGCGCCTTATTGTGCTCCATTTGGAAAATCGCCTTACTTATCTCTTCTTCAGTGAAGGGAGCAATAAGAAAGTTGTTTTCCTCAGGAGTTACTTGGGTAATATCATCTATTAGTGACTCATTAAGAGTAAAGTTTCCTTCCTCTGGAACCCTGAACAGACTTTTATAGTAGTTCGTGATATATTCCTTGAGCTGATCATGTCCTTCGATCAGGCCCTCATCCTGGATTAGAGAGTGAATACGTTTCTTCCTATGTCTGTCATTCGCAATATTATGGAAGTACCTCGTATTTGAATCCCCTTCCAGGATAAACTGAGCCTTAGATCGCTGGTACCATTTAGGCTCCTCCTCCCGCAACATACGTGCTACCTGGTCATTCGATTGACTTTTAAGTTCAATCTCCTGCGGCGACAAAACTCGTACTTGTGCGATTTGGTCAAGCTCATAAATAATGGAACACAGGCGCTCATTTTCTTTTTTGAGCATACCGGTAGTGTGTCTAGCCCATCCATGAAGGAATTTACGCAGGTTGCGCATCTTATTATTCCATCGTTGGATGGGGTATCGCCACCCACCGGTTGGGACCATACCTTTTTAACCAGATCATCAAAACCATCCCTCAACAGCCATCCTAATTCGAATTTGAATTGAGACTGAACAAGGAAAGTCAATGTCCCAGTAGACAAAAGTATGGGGGCATTGTCTGAGAAAGTCTCAATACGTTCCAAATCGCAGACCGTTACCAATGGATATTTATTCTCCCAATCGAAATCCATTAGTACACGGTCAAGCTTCTCGTGTGTTGGCTCTGGAAAACTATTTGCCCATGTAAACTGTCTCCCCGTCATATGAACCGCGTCAATAACAGCGTTGAACAAGAAGGGCCAGTGACCATCAAAGCTACCCCTGCTTTTCTCGTGTCGGAACCTCAGCATATTGAAATCCCCTCCTATGAGAATAGGGCATGGGTTATCGAAAATCCCTTTTGGCTCTCGGGTGCCAGTGCACCCGCTTTTTTAAAAAATTGAAAAAAATTAAACGAGTTTCAAAAAAAATTAAAAAATAAACCAGGTGATACATATGCATGTCCTCTACGTATTTGATGATTATGGGTGGAAAACAAATCGTATTACGAGCTACATAAAAACAAGAAATTTCGGATGCAGCAATAAGTGATAATAGTATGGATTTTCTGTCAGAATTTTCTCTTTTTTTGTAGGCCAAAAAGTAAGTTATTTTCTTACGAAATTTCTTGCGTACGTACATAATATGTATATGTTGTTGTGTAAAAAAATGCAGATTTTTTTGAACCAAAAAAGTACGATTTTAAAAAATTTCAAAAAAACGGGAGCAGTGCCAACTCTCGAAGAAAAGCAGCCTTATAAAACGTCTTGTATTTACACACGCAGAGAGTAGATGCGGTCACAGTGTCGGTTGTGAGTCCGCTATTGCGCGTTGTTTGCGTAGCTGATCATTGGGATGTTTGGTTCCTTCTTTGAGTTCTTTTTCTCTAAACTACAATAGAACGCACAAGGTCGGTCAAGAGATTCTTTCTTCACTGACCATTCGAGAGCAGGACAGCACTGAAGTCCCATAATTAAATCGCCATCAGCAGAGCTACACTCCAACGACAGCACTGAAGGAATCTTGTCCTATTTAGAAGGAATTATTATGCAGTTGCAGCGTGAGAAGGCAATTCACAGCTACAATTAAGCCTGTGCATTTACGGTTTGAGACGGTTTATGGCGGTTCCTCGAACCAACCCGTCGTGGCATAGTTTAGTTGGTTTGGTCTGGTTTAGACCGTGTAGGTGCGAGGCCATATGCCGGTCCGGTGCGGTTCCGTTTCACAGTTTACCTGGTTTGACACCGCATAGGACGACTACGCTCGCGTTGGCCTTGAGCGCGAGGAGCACCACGCGCTGCCGTGCGCGTCGAGTTCGCGCGGTGCCGCGGGCGCGCCTCGGCCTTGAACACGAGGAGCACCGCGCGCTGCCGTGCACGTCGGCCAGGCGGAGGAATTCGTCGAGCAGCAGCTCTGCGAACGGCGAGCGTGCTCGCCTCGGCCTTGAGCGCGACGAGCACCGCGCGCTGCCGTGCGCGTCGCTCAGGCAGAGGAATTCGTCGAGCAGCAGCTCCGCGAACGGCGAGCGTCCGAGCCGCTATACCGACTCCTGCGCCTGCGTGTGGTGGAGCAGCTCGGACAGCAACACACCCGTCCTCCCCGACCGAGCGCGCCGACAGGGCAGACGCCTGTTCCGCCGACAGATCGCGCAGCCGCAGCGTCGAGACGTCTTCATCGAGCTGGAGGACTAGTGGGAGAGGGCGTAGCATGCCTTGCTGAGCAGCTTGGATGTGCCCTCGGCGGCGGCGGAGCGGTTCTTGTCAGAGTAAACGAGGAGGGACAGGCGCCGGAATTTTTTTGAAACGGAGGCGCCGGAATTGCCTCTGCACGGCGTCGGCGCAGGCGGGGCGAGCGCGGCGGCGTGTACGGTGTAGGCGGCGACCGCGTTGGCGACGCCGGGAAGCGACGGGTACAGGCGCTGGGCCTTTCCAGCCTCCCGGCGCGCCGCGGGCACGTTGCCGGCGAGGAAGTGCTCTCCGCGGCCGGCAGGCCCGCTCGGCCTCCTCCCTGTTGGCCTCCTCCGCAGCCTCGCCCGTGCCCTCACCTCGGCGCCCTGCCTCCGCCGTGCCCGGCTCTGCCTCGGCTGGGGGATTTTCTCGATGTCGACGATGGGGGAAGGAATCTGACGACGGTTTCGTGGTCTACCGGTTTCAGACGGTCTCAGCCCAGTAAAAGGTTTTCCGATCGCGGTTTCAAGCGGTAAACCGCTCCAAACCAGCAAAACAACGTAATTACGGTGCGGTGCGGTTTGGGCCGACGGTTTGGCCGGTTTCGGACCAAACAATGCCCAGGCTTAGCTACAATCCTTGGTAAAAGAAGGCCAAGCTTATTTCTCAGAATTTGTAGCAACTAAAGTACTAGGACGATGACTAGCAGGTGTTGATTTTTTGGGACCCAACGCCACCAGGCTCCTCGCTCAGCTGCAAACAAAGGATACGTACTACAGCGAAACAAAGCATCGAAATTTTGGGTCTAGAGCAATGTAAGTTCAAGTGACAGCCCAAGTTGAAGACTACAGGTCCTGGAGAGCTACCTTGCTTGTACAGGGAGATACCACAGCACATGGCATGGGTTGCAGTGCGTGTGACTAGAAATTCAAGTGGCAGCCCAAGTGGTCGGTCGCTCGCCTGAATTCAATAGTACTCGAGTCGTCGGCCCACTGAATACCATGCATTCCTGCGCGTCTTCCCCGATCCGTCCTATTCTATATACAGACATGCATCCTCTTCTTCCTTCTCCGAATAGCAGAGCATATCAGAGAGAGCAGAGCACACACATGCGCATGCATCCATCCTTCCAGCTTCAGTCATCTCCAACTCATTCACACTGCTCTTCTCCATGACCATGCCTCTCCTCTACATGCTACTCGGGCTTCTCCTCTTGCACACTCCTTCATGTTCCTCTGCAATTGCAAATGATACCCTCACGGCAGGCCAAGCGCTCGCCGTGGGCGACAAGCTCGTCTCGAGGAACGGCAAGTTTGTGCTCGGCTTCTTCCAGCCAGCTGCAAAGGCAAGCATCACCAGTAAGTCCGTCTCCCCCAACTCCAACTGGTACCTCGGAATATGGTTCAACAACATCCCAGTTTTCACTACCGTGTGGGTCGCCAACAGAGACGAGCCAGCTAGTGATCCCAAGCTCAAGATCTCGAGCGATGGCAATCTTGTCATCGTAGACCATGCCGGTTCTGAATCCTCCTTAATCTGGTCCACTCACATTGCCAATAGGACACAAACCAGCATAAACACCACCAGTAGTGCCCTTCTCTTGGACAGTGGAAACCTTGCCCTCGTAGAAAGCCCGTCATCCAAGATACTGCTGTGGCAGAGCTTCGATTACCCAGCAGATGTTGCCCTTTCCGGTGCCAAGTTTGGCCGGAACAAGCTCACGGTCTGAACCGTCCGCTCATCTCAAAGAAGAGCCTCATTGATCCGGGCCTCGGCTCGTACACCATTGAAGTAGGCACTAGTGGGATGGTCCTCCAGCGCAGCAACCCCTCCATGATGTACTGGTCTTGGACATCCGGAGCATCTACATCCAAGCTTATACCAATACTCAACTCGATTTTGGAGATGAATCCGCTGACCAAAGGTTTGTTTGAGCTAGCATATGTTGATGACAGTGTAGAGGAGTACTACATGTACACTTTAACGGATGATTCATATTCAGTATTTGTTACACTAGACATACTGGTCAGGTCAAGCTGAATATGTGGTCGGAAGCCGAACAGTCCTGGCACAACTTATACACTGAACCTGTTGACTTCTGCAGTCCGCCTGCTGCCTGCGGACCTTTCACAGTCTGCAACAACAAGCAAGTCCATCTTGTGACTGCATGGAGAGTTTCTCACAGAAGTCGCCGCATGATTGGGTGTTTGAAGATAGAACAGGGGGATGCATCAGAGGTACTCAATTACATTGCACTGGTAATGGAAGCACCACAAGTTCAACAGACATGTTCCACCCCATTGCTAAGGTTCAACTTCCCAACGCCCAAAAATCATAGACTCTGCCACCACTCAGAGCAAATGCGAAGAAGCTTGTCTCAACTCCTGCTCCTGCACTGCCTATTCCTACAACAGCAGCAGATGCTCCGTCTGGCATGGGGAATTGTTAGTGTAAATCTGAATGATGGCGTTGCTGTTACTTCTGAAGATGCTCTTTACCTTCGCCTCGCCGCCGAAGATTTGCCAAGTCTGAGAAAAAACAGAGGAAAACCAAACACTGGATTTGTTATTGGTGCAAGCACTATTAGTTTTGGGTTAATAATTATGCTCATGCTGTTAGTGATTTGGAGGAACAAATTCCAGTGCTGTGGTTCACCAGCATATGACAAGCAAGGAAGTGGTGGGATTATAGTCTTTAGATACACTAATTTAGTTCATGCTACTAAAAACTTCTCAGAAAAGTTGGGAGCAGGTGGTTTTGGTTCTGTATACAAGGGAGTGTTAAGTGACTCGACTACTATAGCAGTGAAAAGGCTTGATGGTGCCGTCAGGGAGAGAAGCAATTCAGGGCGGAGGTCAGCTCAATTGGACTCATCCAACATATCAACCTAGTCAAATTGATTGGTTTCTGCTGCGAAGGTGATAAAAGGATGCTTGTGTATGAAAACATGGTAAATGGATCTCTTGATGCTCATCTATTTGAGAGCAATGCTGCTCTTCTGAACTGGAACACCAGGTATCAAATAGCCCTAGGAGTAGCTAGAGGTTTGTCCTACTTGCATCAGAGTTGCCACAGCTGTATCATACACTGTGATATTAAGCCAGAAAACATACTTCTTGATGCATCATTTGTTCCTAAAGTTGCAGACTTTGGGTTGGCAGCATTTGTGGGAAGGGATTTTAGCCGTGTCCTGACTACATTCAGAGGAACTGCAGGTTATCTTGCCCCAGAGTGGCTTAGCGGAGTTGCTATTACTCCAAAAATTGATGTTTACAGCTTTGGCATGGTACTGTTGGAAATCATATCAGGAAGAAGGAACTCCCGTGAATCACACAGTAGCAGCAATTATAATGTTGAATATTTCCCAGTGTTAGCCATCAGCAAGCTTCAAGGGGGAGATGTGCTGAGTTTGGTGGATCCACAATTACATGGAGACCTCAATTTGGAACAGGCTGAAAGGGCTTGCAAACTTGCCTATTGGTGCATCCAAGATAATGAGTTTGATCGACCGACGATGGGTGAAGTGGTCCGGGTTCTTGAGAGTCCACAGGAGATTGATATGCCGCCGATTCCAAGACTACTTGCAGCTATAACAGAACGCTCTGATGTACCTTTGATGTAATAATTCACGCACAAAGGCACTGCGTTTTACTGGCCAGCGCCATGAGGTGGTTGGCTGGGCAGCAAGGGTTCGAGCTTTATTGAATGTGATAATTCACAAATATTTCGCAGTTCGTGTCATCTTGTTTCAGCAAATTAAAAAGTTGTAATGTCGATCAGAATGATTAAAGGAAAGCAAGCTTGCAATTGCTAAGTTGTCTCTTATTTACACTTGGCCAATTATGGTAAGCAAGCATTATAGCTAAATATGATAGAACTAGAAATATCTGTGTTTGATGGGACAGTTGATATATGTCCTTAAATCGAAGGAAGAAGTTGACATATATGACACTACTACTGCATGCTTTGGAGTTCGACACGCTTCTGTTCTCTAATTGAACCAAAACGAGCTACGGCATATTGATTAAGAACAAACTAGTAATTACTCGAACCGTATGTCCAATTAAGTTGCCTTTCTGAAGAAAGCTCACCACTTATCTGCAAATCAATGAACAAACAAATGTTACTATAAATGCGGCTTACATGTTACACAGAATATGAAATCTTCAACAATCAAGGTACAGGTAAATGCCCTTTCAGCATCTCGATGTAAAACCTTTTAATTTCCAAGTAATTGTACAAATATTTGATCTATGCAATCATGTATTTCTTTGTGCTTATAAATTGTCTTAGCCTCACGGTTCAGTTTTAGACATGAAATTATTTTGCAAAAAAAATGTAGTACTGAATATACAAATAGGTACTGTTAAAGCTGACAATAACTTAAGTAAAGGTAGACAGCGGACTACCAGGCGGTTGCTGAGGAGGAAGCTAAAGTTGGCGGTGTACTGTTAATCTGTTCCACTATGTTTCCTTCCCTACCGCGCCAGCGCTCGCGCCGCGCCAGTTCCCCTCCCCGAGTTGCTGCCACCACCTCCTCCCTTCGGACCGCCGCCACACATCCGGCGAGGGCCGTCGGAAGTGAGCAAGAACTTCGCAGCGCGGGATCTAGGCACCATGAACGAGGAGGAGAGGAGCGAATCGACAGCGAGAGCGACCAGGAGATGCGGTGCCGGCGATATCGGTGCCCGGTGGGGAAGATGTGGCGGCCGATGCCATGCCGGAGAAAGAACAGTCAGAGACGATGCTGCGTTGAACCGAACACTTGAATCGGCCCATGTCAAGTGAAACTCGTTTGAGAGCAATTCCTATTTGACACTCGTTCCGTCAGCTATGGAACACTACGCGTAGCCCCCTTGCACTTAGTGGGCCGGCCCACTATCTTTTACTTTCGGCCAACTTTTTCAGGAAAGTGTTATTTGCTACCGAGATCCAGTGCTCCCTCCATTTAAAAAAATTCGAAAATTATATTTGTGAGTTTCAAAAAATTATGAACAAAATCACGGGTGTAGTCAATGATGTATCCCATAAACGTGTAAAATTTCAGCTTGAAATACTTTTTATTATGGGCTATACAAAAATAACAAAATCTGGTAAAACTTAGAGATTTGAAAATAGGCATATTTAGATCCACAATTTGTCATTTTTGTATAGCTCAAAATACAAATTATTTGGTGTTGATATTTTACACTTTCGTGGAATATACATTGGCTACACGCAGATTTTTTTTCAGATTTTTTTGAAACTTGTAAATATGATTTTCAAATTTTTTAAACTGGAGGGTTCTCTGGAACTCGGGAGCAAAAAGTCTCTGCTAAACTTTTTCTTCTTAGACTATTGCTGCTTGGAGTGTTCCGATTTTTTTTCTTTCTTTTCTCATTCATCTTCTTCCTAAGAGCATCTCCAACCAGACCCCCTATTCCACCTCATATATGTTCGGGCGTACTGTCCGGATAGAAAAAATCAACCCAACTGCGTCCCCAAACCTATCCCATCAGTCCAGTCTATCTGGCTCCTCTCAAACCCGACCCATATGTAGACGATTTGGAGCCGCCCGAACACTTCCGACACGTCTGAAAATAGACCAGCACCACTAACCGGTACCGCTATTCAGTTAATGGTGGAACGGCCGGCGCTCCGCCCGAGGAGCCCTCTCCGGCTATATCTACCATGCTGGCCAAACCCTAGCCACACAACCTTCTCCCCTCTCTGTCCGGGCCGCCAAATTTTCGTATCCTTCCCTCCCCGTACCAGTGTTCATCCACCAGCGCCGGCACCATGCCCCACCGGCACGGAGATCAAGGCGGAGTTTCGCGCCCGCGAGGAGGAGGCTCTTGCCCGTCTTGTGGCGGAGCACGAGGCGGAGATGCACGCCCACCGTGCGAACTGAGTTCCGCCCGACGGTGCAGCCGTAGACACGGTCATTGGAGGGGGCGATACTGAGGCCGAGATCGTGCCCTGGTGTGTGTCCATGACCCTCGATCTATCGCGGGAGCAGTTTCGCCTTGCCATGGAGGTGTAGAGCCTCTGCCACTTGGAGGCCAAGCACCCCGCGGCGGAGAGGCAACTCGCGGACGATGCCACGGGTCGCACATTGGTGGCAGCACGCGCCGATCGTCATGCCCCTGCACCGTGTCCCAGAACTCGACGCTTATGCGGCTTACGTGCCCTGGGATGGTTGTCACTGAAGAAGGTGTCAGGAGCTGCCAGATGTCGAAGCAGTCAATGTTTAAGAGCTTGTCAGTGATCGTGGTGTCGAACGGCTAGACGTCTCGATGATTTAGATGGTGATGGAGAGGTGGTGCATGGAGGGCATAGCCGCGGCTGGAAATGTCGTCAAAACCGTTGGAAGCATGCTCTCGATCGCAGGAGCCTTTGCGAGCAACGACACACTGAGCAGAATTGGGCTCAGAGGAATGATAGACATAGGAGGAGCCGCCGTGGTGATAGGAGGAGACGTCGTGGCGATAGTGGTGGCCATAGGAGGAGACCCCGTGGCGAGGAGAGTAGCACCGAGAACTTTAGAAAACGAGGGGGTTTAGAGGTGACGGTGGGCGGGGTGCCGGGCTTCTCATCCATTCTGCTTGCCATCTACCAAAAGGGTTGTACTTAGATTTTGAAATATTCACCAACCCAGATCTACGCATTTGTCTTTTTTGCCCAGTCTAAAATACAACGACTTTCAGATTACTTTTTTACACATTAGTATATCATATCATTATCTAAATATTAGTTTTTTCCGATTTTTTTGGAACATTAAAATTCAGATTTTAAACTTTTCAAAAAAAAAATAGCTCCCTGAAGCTCGGCCTCCGAAATACTGTGTACTCTACTATAGTATTGGCAGGCATAACCACGCGGTTTCTGAACGAGATCGGTCAACGAGGACTTCCTAACTGCACCATGGATAAATAAGCTTTAAGTAGTGTCATTGTCTTTTCTACTAACCCAATGCCATTTCTTGAGTGAAATATGTATGCACTCCCACTACGCGAACGAGCAAAGCCCTGCAGGGGTCAGTCGATCGGTTCGTACCTGCGTAACCTACCGATCCTTCATAGGTTCTTGACCCTGCTTCCCACCTTGTGCATCCACATATGCATGGATCTGTCACAAGGCAAGCTGTTGTCCTTATCCATTTGAAAGAACTAGTTGAATGCCCGTGCTTTGCAACGGGTCCTAGAATTTGTTTTTCGTCACACATTTTCTTGCATGTAACCATAAAATACACACGTATTCACAATAATAGAAACATAGGGATGTAAAATTGAAATTTTCAAATATATTTGCCACAATTACGTATTTTAAGACGCCACAAATGGTGGAAACATTGTAATTATCAAGGAAGATACTCAAATTTGGTCCCACTACTTTAGTTGCTAAAGACTTCTGTGTAAACTATGTTTTGTGTGTTTGTTACGAAGGAGTTACTTCTTTGTCACTTCTTTGAATTGTTGGTCCGGTCCTTTCCTTGTCCTTCATGGCGAGGATCTTGATGTTGCTCTTCGCAGTAGCTCGGGACAACGCGACATAGAGCTAACCATGAGACAATATCATTTTCAGTAGACACACGTCGACAATCAGGATGGTCTGCTCTTGTGCCTTGTTGATCTTCATGGCAAAGCTGAATTTGGTTGGGAACTGCTTCCTTTTGAGTCTAAACGGGACATGTCAATGTCGGCAGGGTAGAAAGGTATCCGAGGATAAAACACCCTCTGCCCAGCGTGATATCCCACCTTGATCTCTGTGTCACCCTCTGCCCAGCGTGATATCCCACCATGATCTCTGTGTCGATGACGTTCCTGGAACCCATGGACCACCAGCCACGTGTCGTTATACAGCCCGTTAGCTAGATTAATCCTTGGAAGTATATCGGGGCAGGTTATCTCTAGTTTAAGCATGTGTGGTGGTATCTCATTAGGAGTCAGCGAGTTCAGAATGTCGGGAGGGTAGTAGCCATCTAGATCGTTCTCTGCAGTATCGAAGATATGATAGATCATCAACTCACTCTGAAAATGCATAATCATGTGCATGTTTATTCCGTCGACGTTGTCATTTTTTGTGGATTGGGTCGCTCGAGAAGTCCGAATTGTCCATGATTGTGTCTAGGGAAACAAAGACATAGTCGATTAGCTTCTAGACACCGTGACCCTTTCCTCACTACCGAAATCACCTGTCTAAAATCCCCCATCAAACACACCATAGTCTTTCCCTCGAAAGGTTGGTCTAGACAACCTATGATTTCACGGATGCTTCCGTCGAGCGCCTCAAACGCATGCCCTTCGTCATGCTGGCCTCGTCATGAGAGAATACATCCTCGGAATCTTTGTTGTTCCACTCTGCTTAGTGAGGCTGCAAGATGCCCCTTCTTAAATGTTTAGTGGAATCTTGAATCTCGAGTATGTTTTCTTGCCTCCAGACATGAAGCGGCGGCAACCAACTTCGCTATGGCCACTGTGATCTTTCCCTCGCGCCGAACCCGAGCTGTGCCCAGTAAAGATTGGTCTTCACAGTGTCTCCCGGGTCATCAACGAAGAATACTCCCATAGATTCACTTTACTTGGGACTTTGAGACTCTGGAGAATTTTCCAGACCGGGTGATGAATTTAACTTCCTAGCGCTCCAGCCGAGGCCCCAAATTGGTGTTTCCGTTGAACATGATAACCATATCTAACCTCATATCGACCATGCTTTGTATGAGCCCAAGCAATAAAGCCATCGAAGCCTTGATTCTTCACCAGGATTTGGAGGACCCAACCCACATCAATAGCATTCATCAGTTCATTGAGGCGTACTTCATCCCAAGTACCAGTCAGCGGATTAATAAGCTCGTTTACCTGTTGCCATTTATCTGACATTGACCCGTGGGATGGCACAAAGGACAACCCCACACGAAGCATGTAAACAACGTTCATATTCTCAACATTGGAGGGCACTCAGGCCCTCCAATGTTGAGAATACCAACATCCTCTTCTGCTTGCGATCTCCGACTAATTCTTCTTGTCACCTTGGTTTTCATGAACACCGATGACTATGAGAGATGGTATTCAAATGATACAGTTTCTTTTCTCAACGTCTACTTGTATGACCGTATTGTTGGATAATTATTTTTTTGAGATGACCCCCCTCCTTTATTACTCAACGTTATGAATCATACAAACGCCATCAGGCGGAAATTGAAGCCAGACATATCGGCCAGGGCGCCTCAACGCAAACGTAGTGCCAGTCGTTAGCGTCCATGTTGGACAGGGCTTATCGGGCGTTTTTAGGGAGAGAGAAGAATTGAGATTGCGGTGGCATTATTTCGGTAAATTGTTAGACGGAGTAAGCTTTAATACGTAGTAAAGATAGGTAAACCCTTGCACAACCACGAAACAACACACACACACAGTCACACACACACCATGATCTGAAAGGTCGTTTTATTCCACGACAACACAGACTTTAGCTCCAAGGATATTGCAACAAACTTGTGTTTTCTTTCTTTCGATCGCCCTAATGCACACGGGGCTTCCCTTACTCCAAACAATCTTCTTTATTATGCCTCTCATCTCTAGACTGTCCCTCTGGCTCTACCCGCTGGTACATCTGCTCAGTGTTGTTCAAACTTCCGTAAAATTACAAAGGATATAAAATGGCATACAAGTTCTAAGGCAATTAATTATACAAAACTAAACCGAGACTATGTATTGACTGTGCCCCAACAAAACTCAATAAAATAATGGCATGGTCAATACAGACACAACAACAAATATGTGAACATGGGACAAAATAACTCCAGATGAATATTCATGTTATGCATTAATGCATTCTGTGATCCAGAAGACTATATAAAAATAATAATTGTGGATCCAATGTACCTTATATGGACTTTGGGTCTGCAATATGGAATAGCTGCAAACATGTAGGGTAGATAAGAAGCCTCCAAACTATATGGCACCATAAGGATAGTTTAGGAATTCATCAGAAATTGTAGTACACAAATGAATCCATCTGCGAAACATTTAGTTAGATGCCCTACATATGAAATATGTTCCTTTAGTAGCGCAACTAAATTATTGCCAAGATTCTGATTTTTAATGAAGTAATGTAAGGATAGAATCCTGTCCTACATATGCATGTACTAACATTTAACAAACTACCATTATCAAATCAACCAAATCTAATACTCTGTATAATAGGACAAGCATAGATCAGAACCATACGTTAACTGGTATTTAACTCAAATAATCAGGTTGAGGCTGGATTGAAGAAGTACAAGCCAGACATAATAATCAGTGTCCATCCCCTCATGCAACACATTCCTTCTTCACCACCGTAATAACCGACCTCAACACTTGCCACCCTTCATGTCTGGTTCATCTATCAATAAGGGGAAATCATGTAAACTTTCTTCTTTCTTTCAAGAAAATCACTGCGTTTCACACAATTTAACCAGAGTTAAAATATTGTAACAAATATATACAGGTTCCATCCTAATGTGAATAGATGTTACTGCCAATTAGAAGAAGTAGCCAAGAGGGCAGCACTGGATAACCTATAAACCTCTCAGATCCGTGTGTTTGGTCTTCCCATTTGACCATTATTATGCTGCAGTGTTGTTCTTGTAAGGTATATACCTCTTATATAACCTTAGGACTGTTGTTTCTATGCCCAGTTGATGAAATTTTGTATCCGATCTTTCAAAACATACTGGTTCATTTGCATTATTTTTTGATCTCTCGTCTATTCATTAACCGCTAAGTATTGCTTAACCAAAAATGTAAAGCATTCTTGGATGTCTTAATATAATGCTTATTACTCTATTTCTAACTAATACAGTACATTATTTTAAACCAATTATTCACCACGATTATTTATGGAAGGAATTTGAATTGGAACCTAAGCTACCTGCCGTGTTACTGAAAGACATTTAGACACTACAAACTGAATCCATATAAATACAACTTTCGCACTTACCACTTCTTTCTAAATATGATTACTATGTTTACAGATGTATTTGTGATTGAATGATACATATGATTGTCATTCAGAAGTGGTTAAAAACCACATACCTGCTCCTTAATGAAGCTTTTGGTTTCAACTAATTGAGCTTCAATTCCAACTTGACGCTTGGTAAGTTCCGAGATCACTTTAGCAGCTTTTTGAGCATCTTGAAGTTGTGTCTCGTCCTGTACAGTATATTATTTTACCAAGTTAAGGGGCATAGTGAAAGGGAGAACAGGTTGCACACTGCAACATCAACCACCTTTACTGAAGCATTTTTGTGTGCGCAAACTCTCCTCTATCAAATTACTAACACCTATATATAATTTATAAAGATCTAGTAAAACTAAAATAATCAAAGATAACAAATCCCAAAGTACTCTTTTATTCAGTACAATCAGCGTTAAGAACAGATCACAAATACAACCAGTAAGATATGGAAGTAAATCGAGAGTTATTTGCAATAATGAATCTGCACAACAACTGGTCAACTAAATAAGCAAGCTCTCTCTCTCTCTCTCTCTCTCTCTCTCTCTCTCTCTCTCTCTCTCTCTCTCTCTCTCTCTGGTCTGATCTGACCTCCCCCACGCCCCATGGACGTGTCATCCTCAAGCTCAATCGCGTCTTATCTCATAAAAATCCACCTCTCACACCTAGTATCCAAGGTCGGCCATGGAGCTCACGAAGGCCAAAATCAATTCCTGTTAATGCTAGGAAGAAGAGGAAGATAGTAATCTGAATATGACGCTATGTGGAACACGAATTTGAAATATTCACCTTATGATTGCAAGAGCCACGAACGGAAATACCTTCCCGGATGGTGCCCCAGCTGTGGCCGTGGAGGAACGTGTGCAAACACTCGCCGTGGTGCAGCTCGGAAGCTGGCTGAGCGCATGGGATGCGGGTGGTTGTGCAGGGCGTTGCCTTCTCCACCATCTACCTAGCATTGGCCACGGTAGTGGCCTTCTTCGGCGGGCAGCTCGTCAGCGCCACGTGCAGCGACCATATCTGGCCGATACATGGCGTGGGAGGGGTACCTTTGAGGGGCCGGCTTGGTGGCGCCGTTGTGGGAGGCGGCAGCTGGGTCGGTGCCGCCGTCGCAGGATGGCGGCAGGGGCGGGGCGGGATTAGCCACATGTACGACGGGAGTTGCGGAACGGAGGGGGGTAGAGGGAGTGCAGAGCGCGGCGCGACTTCTCGAGGAGCACGAGAGATAGGGAAGAGTAGCGGAGGGGGACGGGGATTCAGTGACTGGCCTCTGGCCAGTCACGTTGTAACTGTCCCCCATTATCCACCCTAGATTCTTCATCCAACGGCTACAATTGAGTCAAAACGAGATCTCGAAATTCAAATATTTTAGAAAAAATTGAAAAAATTCTAGTAGGTCGTATATGTCCCGTTATGTATTTCTGTGAAAGTTTCGTGTCATTTTGATTGTCCGTTTATGATTTATTAGCCTTTTAAGATTAAAAATTGAAAAGCTAATTAAAAATAAACCAATCGTTCAAACGACACGAAAATCTCACAGAATACGTAACGTACCATATACAACCTACTGGAATTTTTTCAATTTTTTCTGAAGGTTTTTAATTTTGAGATTATTTTTTGGCTTAATCCTAGCCATTGGATGGAGAACGAATGGTAGATATATGGGGGAGAGTTACAACGTGACTGGCCTTCTGCCCAGTCACTGAATCCCCGTCCAGCGGAGGGGGTAGCGGCGGCGACGAGCGATTGGGAGACGGCGCTACAGTCTACAAATTGGGGACATTTACTGCGTGAGTGGAGAACGGTTTCTGTTTGTCTTCCGTGCGCGACGGGGGAGGGTGACGCGTGACGGCGTGAGAAGTTTGAGGAAAGGTTGTTGTGCGGTGGCATTTTTTTTTTTTGAAAGGGAAGAGTACAATCCTGCTTACACTTGGAAGAAAGAAACATGAAGAACAGAAGCAGAATCAAACAACAGGAGCTCAGCAGAAGGAGCTACAGCTACAAACAGCTGAACCACCGGAGTTCTTCCACGCCGACGAGCACCGGAGAAGAAGAAACCAAACCTCAAACCAGTTGGACGAAGGAGGACCTCCAACATTGTAGAAGACCGCATCAGCCACTCGGCGCAGGCACCGAGATCTTGACGATGAACAGGCACGGCCAAGCCACCCCAACCTCCAGCACCAGCACCACCTGCCGCCGGGGCGGCCAGACCGTGCCAGCAGCACCACCACCGCGCCCACCTTCCCAGCTCCACCGCCGAGCACCCAACCTCCCCGGTCCGGACCTGCACCTTCAAAAAACACCACCCCTCGCCTCCACGGCCGGCCAGAGGAGCCCCGAAGGAACAGAGAGCAGAACCACCATCAAAAGCAGGCGCCGCACCCCCGCAGCTCCACCCCTCGCCACCACGGCCGGCCAGGGGAGCCAGAGGTACTAACCTGCAGCAGCAACTCCTGTACAAGGCCCATAGCTCCACAGTGACGCCGGAGAGCTCGTCACTGCGACGGCGGAGCCAAGGCACAAAAGCCACGTCGAGGTCGTCACCGCCGCCACAACCACCTCGACTGGCCACCAGGCTCACAAATCGAACCACACCGGCCGCCGCAGAAGCCACCAGCCGTCGATCCGGAGCACCTTATTCGCCGCCGCCGCCACCCACGACACCGGCGGGAAAACCTAGCTACCTAGCCTACCCTAGACTACGAGCACACAGATCCGTCCGGCGATTCGACCCCCCACCCCCTTCCGACGGCACCAAGGCCGGCGGGGAGGAGGTGGGCGGCAAAATCGCCGGCGGAAAAAGAATCGCCCCCCGGTCGCCTTTCTACAGTAGAGAGAAGAGGGGAACGGAGACGAAGAGTTGGGAGGTAAACCCAATAGCTAGCTTGTTGTGCGGTGGCATTGTTCTTGTAATTTGTTAGATGTGTGACACCAAACCACGGACTCACTTTTATTAGTAAAGATTAGTCGTGCTTGCATTTCCCTTTCCGGATTACAGGTGCAGGTACGGGGTAGGAAGCAGTTTAAGCAATAGATTTCTGCGACAGGTTGTTAGAAGAGCAGAGTATTTTCCATTTGGATGTCTAATAATGGCAGCATTATTGTACTCTGGCGTGTCATTGGAGTTCTTACTCCCTCCGTTCCAAATTTGGAACGGAACGAGTATATTGCAACCAATTGGCGAATGAATGAATAAACCACATATATGGCGAGCGACTTTTCCACATCCAAATCATTATGAATGAAGCAAGCAATGTTAAACAACTCAGCCGGTAATATCATCTTCGTCTGCATCATCGGCATACAATATGAGATTTCAACATCGCGTTTTTCTATAAATTTGCCTTTCTTTGGCAATTCATGGAACTATGTATTTTTATGGATATAAGGAAAAGTAACATATTTTTTAT
This sequence comes from Poa pratensis, assembly GCA_947311845.1. NCBI lineage: Eukaryota > Viridiplantae > Streptophyta > Magnoliopsida > Poales > Poaceae > Poa > Poa pratensis. Next base: position 44,393,695 of record CAMZMU010000060.1, read on the forward strand.
ATAAAAAATCAGTGGGTTGGTAGTAAAAGTCAAGCACGTTTGGTCATATGAGTGGCTGAACATATGGTTCTTGCCGGATTCCTGCTCTGCTACAAGTGGGAGTATTTCTCTTTCTTCACTGTCCATTCGAAAGCAGGACAGCAGTGCAGTCCCATAACTAAATCGCCATCAGAAGACTCCAACGACAGCTCTGAAGGATCCCTGTCCTATTTAGAAGAAATTATGCAGTTGCAGCATGAAAAGGCAATCCTGTCGCCGGCCTTAAGCCCTTAACCGACAACTACAATCCATGGTAAAATATGGCCAAAGCTTATTTCTCAGAATTTAGAGTACCATGACTAGCAGATGTTAAATTTTTCGGACTCAACGCCACAAGTCTCATCACGCACCTGCTAACAAAGTAGGAGATAAGTGCTACAGCGAAACAAAGCATCGATTTTTTGATTCTAGAGCAATGTGCAGTGCGACTAGAAATTTAAGTGGCAGCCCAAGTTGAAGCCTGGAGAGAGCTATACTACCTACCTTGTACAGAACTACAGATACAGAGAGATGCTATAGCACATGGCATGGGTGTAGAGCCACCTAGCTCAAGTGGCAGGCTGGCAGCCCAAGTGGTCGCCTTAGTTCAACTGATCCCGAGCCAATCAATACTACTACTCAAGTCGTCGGTCGATTGAATAACATGCATTCCTCCTGCGCTTCTTCCTGCCGATCTGTTCCTATATTTCTATACACACATCCTCTTCTTCCTTCTCCGAATAGCATAGCAGAACAGAGCACACATATGCATGTGCATCCATCCATCCATACATCATACATGCATCCTCTTCTTCCTTCTCCAAATAGCATAACAGAGCAGAGCAGACCATACACATCCACACTCTTCTCCATGACCATGCCTCTCCTCTACATGCGACTCGGGCTTCTCCTCTTGCTCGCTCCTTCATGTTCCTCTGCAACTGCAAATGACACCCTCATGGCAGGCCAAGCACTGGCCGTGGGCGACAAGCTCGTCTCGAGAAACGGCAAGTTTGCGCTCGGCTTCTTCCAGCCAGCTGCAAGCATCACCAGTAAGTCCGTCTCCCCCAACTCCAGCTGGTACCTCGGCATATGGTTCAACGAGATCCCAGTTTTCACTACCGTGTGGGTCGCCAACAGAGACGAGCCAACCACTGATCCCAAGCTCAAACTCTCAAGCGATGGCAATCTTGTCATCGTAGACAAGCATGCCGGTTCAGAATCCTTAATCTGGTCGTCCACTCACATTGCCAATAGGACACAAACCGGCATAAACACCACCACAAATCTGGCCCTTCTCTTGAACAGTGGGAACCTTGCCCTCGTAGAAACCCCGTCGTCCAAGGTACTCTTGTGGCAGAGCTTCGACTACCCAGCAGATGTTTCCCTTTCTGGTTCCAAGTTTGGCCGGGACAAGCTTACCGGTCTGAATCGTCAGCTCATCTCAAAGAAGAGCCTCGTCGATCCGGGCCTCGGCCCATACAGCATTCGACTAGGCACTACTGGGATGGTCCTCAAGCGCAGCAACCCCTCCGTGATGTACTGGTCTTGGGCATCCGGAGCATCCACATCCAAGCTTATACCTATACTCAACTCGATCTTGGAAATGAATCCGCTGACCAAAGGCTTGTTTGAACTGGCATATGTTGATAACAACGTAGAGGAGTACTACATGTACACTTTGACGGATGATACATACTCCGTGTTTCTTGCACTAGACATCTCTGGTCAGGTCAAGCTGAATATGTGGTCGCAACCCAAACAGTCCTGGCAAAACTTATATACTCAACCCGTTAATCCCTGCAGCGCGCCTGGTACCTGCGGACCTTTCACGGTCTGCAACAACAAAGCAACTCCATCTTGTGACTGCATGGAGAGTTTTTCTCAGAAGTCGCCACATGATTGGGAGTTTGATGATCGAACAGGAGGATGCATCAGAGATACTCTGTTACATTGCACTGGCAATGGAAGCACCGCAAGTTCAACAGACATGTTCCACCCCATTGCTAAGGTTCAATTGCCCAACAGCCCGCAAAGCATAGACGTTGCCACCACTCAGAGCAAATGTGAAGAAGCTTGTCTCAACTCCTGCTCCTGCACTGCTTACTCCTACAACAACAGCAGATGCTCTGTCTGGCATGGGGAATTGTTTAGTGTAAATCTGAATGACGGCGTTGGCGTTACTTCTGAAGATGCTCTTTACCTTCGCCTTGCCGCCAAAGATTTGCCAAGTCTGAGAAAAAACACAAGAAAACCAAACACTGGATTTGTTATTGCTGCAAGCACTATTAGTTTTGGGTTAATAATGATGCTCATGCTGTTAGTGATTTGGAGGAACAAATTCAAGTCTTGTGGTTCACCATCATATGACAAGCAAGGAAGTGGTGGGATCATAGTCTTTCGATACACTGATTTAGTTCATGCTACTAAAAACTTCTCAGATAAGTTGGGAGCAGGTGGTTTTGGTTCTGTATACAAGGGAGTGTTAAGTGACTCGACTACTATTGCAGTGAAAAGGCTTGATGGTGCCCGTCAGGGAGAGAAGCAATTCAGGGCAGAGGTGAGCTCAATTGGACTCATCCAACATATCAACCTAGTCAAATTGATTGGTTTCTGCTGCGAAGGTGACAAAAGGTGCTTGTGTATGAAAACATGGTAAATGGATCTCTTGATGCTCATCTATTTGATAACAATGCTGCTGCCTGAATTGGAACACCAGGTATCAAATAGCCCTAGGAGTAGCTAGAGGATTGTCCTACTTGCATCAGAGTTGCCACAGCTGTATCATACACTGTGATATTAAGCCAGAAAACATACTTCTCGATGCATCATTTGTTCCTAAAGTTGCAGACTTTGGGTTGGCAGCATTTGTGGGAAGGGATTTTAGCCGTGTCCTGACTACATTCAGAGGAACTGCAGGCTATCTTGCCCTGAGTGGCTTAGCGGAGTTGCTATTACTCCAAAAATTGATGTTTACAGCTTTGGCATGGTATTGTTGGAAATCATATCAGGAAGAAGGAACTCTGGTGAATCATACAGTAGCAGCAATTATAATGTTGAATATTTCCAGTGTTAGCCATCAGCAAGCTTCACGAGGGAGATGTGCTGAGTTTGGTGGATCCCAATTACATGGAGACCTCAATTTGGAACAGGCTGAAAGGGCTTGCAAAGTTGCTTATTGGTGCATCCAAGATAATGAGTTTGATCGCCCACATGGGTGAAGTGGTCCGGTTCTTGAGAGTCCACAGGAGATTGATATGCCCCCGATGCCAAGACTACTTGCAGCTATAACAGAACGCGCTGATGCACTTCGATGTAATAATTCACACACAAAGGCACTGGGTTTTACTGACTAGCACCATGGGTGGTGGCGCAGCCAGGGTTCGAGCTTTATTTGAATATAATAATTCACAATTACTTTGCAGTTCGATTGTACTAATCTCTGTTTCAGCAATTCAAAAGTTGTAATATTGATCAGAACAAACAAAGGAAGGCAAGATTGCAATTACTAAATTGTCTCTTATATACGCTTGGTCAATTATGGTAAGCAAGCATTATAGTTAAATATGATAGAACTAGAAATAATGTGTTCGATGGGACAGTTGATACCTGTTCTTAAGGAACTACTACTGCATGCTTTGGAGTTCAACACACTTCACTTCTCTGACTGAACCAAATCTAGCTACGGCATATTGATTACGAACAAACTAGTAATTACCCGAATCATATGTCCAATTAAATTGCCTGATTCTGAAAGAAAGCTCACCACTTATCTGCAAATCAGTGAACAAACAAATGTTACTGTAGATGCAGTTTAGATGTTACACATATGAAATCTTCAACATGTACAGGTAAATTCATTCAGCATCTCCAAAGTTTAGCAACTTTTATTGCTTTCAGTTATTTTTGCGCTTACTACTTCGATATAGAACGTTTTCATATTTGCAAGTAATTGTACAAATATCTGATCTATGCAATCATGTACTTCTTTGATTTCATGGTGATCAAGGAACTGAATGATGCTCACATCTAAAAACCACCAAGCTATTCAAGACCTTCAGCATAGAACAAAATATAGCTAAAATTGTCACAGGACCTTCAGCAATAAACTTCTAAGTAGTTCACAAGATGATCCAGAATAGGACGGTCGGGATGATGTTGTAATTATAGAGAAACCGGTTCAAATTACGTCTTAAGAGACAAGGTGATACGACCAGACCTGTGCGAGTGTGTCTGACTGAAAATTTTAGAGGGCAAAACCAAACTAAAACTGCAGTTTGAAAAGTCAATTTCATATTTTGTTTGTACTGCTGTAAAAGTAGCTTTCGGCATGAACCAGCCACTATTGCCAACTAGTTTTCACACTTTAGCAGGTTCTTAATACAAGTTTGTGACTCCTATAAATAGAGGGACACCCTCATATGTAAGAGTTTCTTAACCCAAGTTTATGGAGTTTCGCTGTTGAGCACTGAACCATAAGAGTATTAGCTCTAGTAGGTGGCTTGAGGATCCTGTTTTCAGTCCATTTAGAATCCTTGAGGTTCCCACTTGTGATTCTTCTTAGGTTCACAAGTCGGTTGTGTCTTTCTGACCCCAAAAATAGTAATCCTTAATATTTTGCAACTGAAAATTATTGCTTCTATTCTTGAATTCATCCTTGTTTATTTGCTAATACCGAGAAAGACATCACAAGGGAATCCCTGAAACCACCAAAGACCCTGAAGAGAAACGTGTTCAAAGCCCGGAAATATTTGAGGCTATCTTCCTATAAATGTACCTTTTCAACGAACATAAATTAGTTTTATGTAGCAACTACACCTCCAAAATCTTGTAGGCTGCAGAGGCAATATAGGTAGTAACATTAAAAACAATTTTCAGAGGAAAGGTAGGTAGTAATGGATTTAAAAACCTTATAAGAGATATATGAACACCTGCCAACCGTGAATATACTGTCGTTTAGTAAAGGCGTCTTCTACAGTTTCTTAAAAATCTTAACTTTAGGTCTGCAGATATCTAATTTCTAGTAGGGTAATTTTATGTAGCCACATATACAATCCATTGTACTTATAAATTGTCTTAGGCTCACAGTTCAGTTTTAGAATGCAATTATTTTGCAAGAAAAAGGTATTGTACACTCTGTACTACTGAGTATACAGATAGGTACTGAACTACTGATAACTTGAGTAATAGTAGAACGGCGGACTGACCAGGCGATTGCTGAGGAGGAAGCTAAAGTTTCCTCCCCCACTGCGCCAGCGCTCGCGCCGCCGCCAGTTCCCCTCCCCGAGGTGCTGCCACCAGCTCCTCCCTTCGGACCCGCCGCCGCACATCCGGCGAGGGCCGGAAGTGAGCAAGAACTTCGCAGCGCTGGATCTAGGCACCATGAACGAGGAGGAGAGGAGCGAGTAGACAGCAAGATGCGGTCCCCGCGATACCGACTGCTGGAGAAGATTTTGGCAGCCGATGCCATGCCGGAGAAAGAACAGAGTCAGAGATGATGTTCGCTGAACCGAACACTTCGGCCCATGTCTTCCCCAAGGTGTGAAACTCTATAGTGCTCATTATTTTTTTTTTATAAAGTGCTTTATTAAACGAAAAGTTTTTATTTCTCCCAAACACCAGTGATCCTGGTGTTTTAAAAAAAGTGAAAAAAATTACGAGATTCAAAATTTCTGAAAACAACCCCGGATGTAAAACCAATGCTGTATTCTACAAACGGCTAAAAAAAACTTTAAAAACTTTGTATTCCGAGCTGTACAAAAATTTAAAATATCTAAGAAATTTAGATATTTAAAAATAAACATACTCAGATCCACACTTTTTTCATTGTTGTGTACCTCAGAATACAAAGTATTTTAAAAAAATTACACGTTTATAGAATACACGATTGGCTACATCTAGGATTTATATTTGTTTTTTGAAACTCGTAAATATTTTTTCGATTTTTTTAAACAACATGATCACTGTAACTCGGTAGCACGAAATTTCCACTCTTAAACTCTATTAAACTCATAAATTTGCATACGATTTATAAGAGGTCACAACTAGCTCACGCATAGTTATGATTACTTGTGTGCATTTGTATCATACAAAATATACATATCCAGTCCTCGGGTTGTGTATCGGCAATTCATTAATAGCGACGACGGTCGGAGAGGTCCTCGGGCCGTCGGCGCAGATAGAGTGGTAGGCGAGGAGACGGGGGAGGAGTGACGTGATGTAGAGGGCGTCGAGAATTGCTAGAGGAATCATGTTGGCGCCGCTAGCTCTTGCCGGATTGATGATACCATCCTCTCTCTCTTATGTGTGAGCCGTGCTTGATCAAAGACCCGCTAAGTGTTAAATCGTGTGCATTTACCACACTTGTCATCCATGCGTCATTTGTCAATTGAAAGTGCAGCAGAAAAAATTAATTGTATGCAATTTGGAGTACAGTAATTCGTATGCAACTAATCCAACAGAGTGAATCAGCTAGGGTTTCTCCAAATTGATTAAACTAGGGAGTAAGCGCGGTCTCCGCCGCGCCCGTGGTTTTTTTTTTTTAATTATTCAATCGTAAATTTGTTGGAATTCAAAAATTGTCCGCATTTCGATAATTGTTCAAATTCGGAAGTCATACGGTTTTGGAATAGTTTAACACAAAGGTATTGCATTTTCAAACATGAGAAGTTTTAAGAACCGGAATATTTAAAAGCTCTGCAAATATCTAACAAAATTTCCTACATGCATCTGTTGAATTAAATGCTACGATTTTTCCTGAGTAAATATCAAAAATGTCTGCAGGTAGTATTCCTTCGAAAAATAAATGGCCTTAAAAGGAGACAGCTTGACCAAAAATACTTATGAATCATGGTAACAAACATACTTCTTCTGAAATCAATTACCGGTTCAGTTTCTTGCTGGCCCTTGCTATCACAACTAATGAAATACCATTAAACCATCGTGACATTCCGCACATTGTCTGCTATGCTGCAGCATTTCTCTGTGGTTACCTTCAGAAACGATGTCCTGGAGAAAAATAGGAGCACAATGTCCCGTAGCACTTGCCTACTTTTACCTTCAACTTCATGCTCTAAAGCAACATAGAAGACGCTCAGCTCACAAAACAAAACCTGGTGAGAACCTACAGTTTTTTATTGGCATCTACAAATCTAATAAACAAACTAAGATATATCCAGAAACTTATTATCCTTGTGTACATGCCGCAACCGAAATACTCATTAGGCTTACCTACAACTATAAGATTTTATTTCTTAATTCTTATCATTCTCTAACCATTTTATGTTTATCTCAAAACGAATTTTATACAAATGGTAAATCATTACTTATTGGAAAGGTAGTTTTACCTCCAGCAGATTTAGGCAGACGAATTTCATCATGACCTGTACAAAATGAAAATGGAGGCATGACTCAACTCTAGCAAAGCAACCTAGATAGATGTCAAAAATGGAATAGCTGTATGTGTACCTAATAGAAAACCATGCCTGGCTCAACCTTGAACCTCCTTTCACGATGGCTTCCTTGGCTGGAACACGAACATGAAGAAGACACTACATAAAATCGAGAGAATCGCTAACTAATTATAACTATAATCTACTTGATCTAAGCACCAGATGCAAGCAAGACATCTAACGTTGGACAACTTGTTCACCTGCAATAATGCAGCAAGCATCAGAAACCATGATGGTTTCAGGGTTGGGATATATCATGATTAGTTCAACCGCAACCTGCAATAATGCAGCACATCACAGGTAGTCAAGCACAAAGAACCACTACTTGAAAAGAGCGGAAGGCATAAAGATGATTACTAAGCCAACCAAACAGCAGAAGTCCCACAAAACAGCTGATGCGCAGAATTACCTGCCGCAAAACGAATTTATGCCAGGGAAATCCACATTGATATACCAACAACAGGCCAAACTAATCATGATATATTCAGGTTAAGGACACATCCTAACAAAGCATAATAAAGCACACACACAAACTAAATACTTGGTGCAGCTGAAAGTAGAGACACAAAGCTTAGTGCATGGAAGTACAGACACAAAATAAATAAGGGAAGCAAGCACTTGCCACTGTACAAAAACTAAGAGAAAAAACATACCTATCTCTCAAAAAGAAACAATTTTCGAAGAAACGGAAGTGTATCTAACTGTACTGGTCAACCGTGTTTGCGGTGCGATTCAAACAAAATGGAAGAGCATAGAGTATAAAGACATTTCGCCTTTACATCTCTCCCACGCTAAATGCAGCTCTATGAGGTCAAATGCAACTAACACGTACGGTTCTAGATTAAGATAATGCAGTTACCACTGTCGTAATTCAGGTTAGAATTGACAGAGTTCTAGTCACTCGAACTGCAGAAAGGAACGGACAGAGCAATGTGATCCGTCGATAATGCGAAAACCAACAGCAATCAGTTAACTGTAACTGTTCAAAACATGAACATTAACTGCAGGAAATACATGCAATATATTGCAAATACATATGAACTGAACTTAGAATCAAGAATTCTTCAGTTGGTGTTGGAGCTTCATGTACAAAAATTGGCAGAGGATTCACACTTATAGAAATCATATCGGATTAGTATCTGCTTGATTGATCAAAAAGCCGAAATTTTTAAAATATACTAAAGGAAGCTTCAGTTATACTCCCAACAAATATCAAACAAACAAGCACTTGAATATTTAGGACTTGATACTGGAAGAAATGAATAGAGCATAGAGTACAGAACATGGATTAGAAAACTATGAAGCTGCAATTTTATTTGACGCCACCTGAGTTCAGAGTAGTGACTCACCAAATAGCTGTGCACACAAGAAGCTCAGTAAGGAATAAGTTTTCCACTACGTGTACTTTACAGTACCAGATTATAGAACAGAATTTGCATATGAAGAAGCAAGAATGCTGACATGGTAATTAAATGAGCTAACTACGCACTCTAGTTTGCTTGTATCATCAAAACAACTACCTATATGTGCAGCTAAGCAATCGTATCTAACAATTTGAATTCAGCAACAGGCACAGAATGAAAAAACGGAGCAAGCAAGTGAGCAGGTTGTGTCCGCCATACTGACATTGCAATCCGACGAACATGACGACGCTGGGCTTGCTCTTCTTGGGGATGAAGACCACCTTCCCGGGATCCAGCATGTTGCAGAGTTCGCTGAAGAGGGCCTGCAGCAATGAAAATAAAGGCATGTGCGAGCGCGCGGGAGATGCTCCCGCCGAACTGGGCGAGCACCGTCTTCGTTGCCCCCGGGGTGCAGGACCTTGGCGACGGGGTGGGGTTCTGTCAGGGGAGGGCGCCGCCGCCGACGGGCGGCCTGTTGGTAGCAGAGGATGTCGACGGCGGGCGACGTCCTGCTTGCTGGCCTTCTGTCCGTCTGAGGAGAGATGGAGCGCAGCCACTCGTACAGACAACGTCACGTCGCAGAAGGCGCTGCTCCCGCCGGCCACCAGCCGTTCCTTGCCGAACAATAGGGGCCACCTACCTGCGCGAGCAAAGCGGAGCAGCAGAAGGTCGGTGGACCGTGTGCGAGGGCGCCGTCGCCGCACCGCCGTTGTCTCCCTCGCCGGAGGCGCGACGGAAGTCGCCACAGATGCCATCCTCGACGGAACCGCGCGCTGGGCGTTGGCCAGTGCACGCGGCACCGGCAAGGACAGCCGCCGCAGCTCCGCCCGCTCCAGTCCACCCGCGCGCATCAGCGGACCGAACCCTAACCCTGGGCTTGGGTTGCGCACGGCCACGCGGAGCACGGAGAGACAAATCTAAAGGGAGGAGAGGGCGAAGCGGAGCAAGGGCTCTCGTTTGCGTGCTAGCACGGCGAGGGAGGCCGCCGGAGCGTGCCGGAATCGGCCGGCGACGGCGAAGGCGACAGGGGAGCGAGGCGAGCACGGGAGTCGGGAGAGGAGGTGGGATGGGGGAAAATGCGAGGGACAGTTACGTAAATGTGGATAAACGCGAGGTGTTTTTTGCAAAACGGTCACGCGAAACGTCCGATTTGGATCGTACGGCGCGGAGAGGGGCGACCGGGTGACCGGGCGCACGCGGCGGGGTGACCGGGGCGACGTGGACGCACGTGATTGGCTAAAAATCGGGTGCTACAGTTCCGCGGGTTTTGGAGGGCGACGTGGCCGCATCTGGGGCGTTCGTTGACGCGATCGGACGGCCAGGAGAAGTCCGCGACGTGGACGAATGAGAAGGGGTGGATTCTTCCCCCTTATATATATAGTATATAGTATATAATATATATCTCTACTATATAATACGGCTTAAGGTGGTGATTGTTTGGTACGTTTTTCACCTTTTCCGGTTTTACCCCTATGTTCTCAGAAATATTACCCACCACTGCCACTCATAAGCCATACCGGTTCGTTTTTTCTTTTCCCCGTCGTTTGCCGCTTTGTATAACCGCACCGCACCGGACGAAAATTATGGATTGAACCCGCGGGTTCAACCCGCAATCAAGCCGCAGGGGGCGCTGCTCGGTCGCGAGGAGGGAGCCGCCAGTGGGGGCTTGACGACGGCGCGAGCAGGGGTTGACGGCGGCGCGAGCAGGGGGCGGAGCTCGCCCGCTCCCGAGCCAGAGCTCGCTTGCTCCGAGCCTGGCCGGAGCTCACAAGAGAAGAAGAAGAGGTTGGGCGACCCCGCAGTCGAGCTAGACCTGGGCGCATGACGGCGGTCGCGGCGCGGACGCGGCCTGGGCACTGTTGCCGGCGTCGACCCGAGCGACGAGGCGCTGCACCTGCGGGTCTGCACATGAAAAGATAGGTAGGAGAGAGAAAATGAATCAGGGAGAGTTCTCGGTCAACCCCTCCATCCAAAACAGCTCGCTCCCGTGCCTCCGTGCCGCGCCGCCGTTGCAGCCGTCCGTCCTCCGGCGAGGTCCTCCTGTGTCGAGAGATGGCCTGCACCTACATGCCAAGTTCGTACCTCACGAATCGAGGCGGCCGCCGTCTAGCAGGTCCTTGGCAGGGGTGGAGGCTGATGCGCTGGGGCTTGGAAGGCGTGGCGTCTGGCGGTGGGTGGAGGAGGCGAAGGAGCGGGTTGGATGGCCGCGGTGTCGCGAGCGGTGTGAGTTCGGCGGTGGATTTAGCGGCGGCGGCGGCTTTGGAGCGAAGGTGCTCGTCGAGCTCGTCGCGGTCGGAGCTGCGGAGGTCGATGCGGCCATGCGGGTAGGCTGCCGGCGCAGCATCGGCTGGACCTGATTGGGATGGGGTGAGGCCGCGAGCGAGCGAGGGTGGCAAGCAGGGAGAGGCAGCGCGTGTTGGGCGAGCACGGAGAGGCGAGAATCGAGGCGGCCGCCGTCTCGCAGGTGCTTGAGGACGGCAAGATGCGATTTGGTCAGCGTCGATTGGACCGGGCTTGCTTGGATCCTTACGGCTGGTTTGGCTAGCACGAGTGGTACAGCCCACAACTTCTCCCCGGGCATGTGCAACCAGGCGTGAAAAATGATATTTAGCCCAAATCTATGCACTGGATGTGTATGTGAATATATAGTACCGTTCTTTCCATAAAAAAAGAGTACTCCTCTGTACCAAAATATACGGAGTAGTTCTTAAAATATCACCAAAACAATTATTAGCTCTAAAATTCTTTTAAAAAATAGTAATTCTCAAAATCAAAATAATGTATTACGATAGATGTCGTTTCTCAAAAAGGAAGGGATTGGAACGATTAGAATTTGACTATGTACGCAACGGTGCTCCACTTAATCTCGAACGATTTCTTAGCAAAGCCAGCTTAATGTACCAAAGTGGGTCTGAGGAAAAAACATAGGGATGGGCACACGTTTTGCCCGCGAGCTTCCAGGTTGCTACTAGATCAAGTAGCCTGGCGTGAACGTGTTGCGAGATTATCGGTGCTTAAGATGATCAATAAATACAGATTAATGAAATTCGAAGAGTGATACCTCGAGAGTCCATTAAATTCAAACGACAGACCACAGAAACAATTTTCTTTAAGAGACTCTCTAAATTACACATAGAGGATTAAATTTAACCATTTCGTTCGAGTTTTCCGCCACATGTGCTTTGTTAGAGTAGATAATGGAAAACGAGCCAACTGGTGTAGGGTTACAAGAGTCGATCGAATTTAAAAAATAATCGAGTAGCAACCATGTTTTTAATTGAAAATTAATTTATTTTTCTCGCCCGTTGCAACGCACGGCATGTTTGCTAGTATATATATATATGGGAAATAGTGGGCTAACATGAGTGATAGCTACCCACCCCAAATCCATCCGTGGATCCTTATAGGGAGCATAGATTATGCTAACTAGGAGCAGATTTCCTAACGGAACGGCGTCCATGGAATTCCGAAGCAACACTGGCTTTTTTCTTTTATCTAGCACCGTGGATATGCATTTCCCTCACTACGGTGTACAGGCAGAAAATTCGTTGTACAGGCTACGGACGGCAAGGCTACGGTGCAAGAAATCATGGAGAGGCAATGCATGCATGCATGCATGGTGCAAGAAAACACTGCAGCAAGAAAACACCGCAGCAGAAAACACCGTGGGAGGGGAGAAACCGTGGATATGCATTTCCCTCACTAGGTAATGCATGCATGCATGCATGGTGCAAGAAAATGCCCAGCACCGTATCACATGGCACAAATAAACAATGGACCACAAATAAAAATGCCCACCACCGTATCACATGGCACAAATAAACAATGGACCACCGTCACAAAAAAAAACTCACCATATCACACCATATCACATGGCACAAATAAACAATGGACCACCGTGACAAAAAAAACTCATGGCAGCTATTACCATGCATGCATGCATGGTGCAAGAAAACATTGGCAGCACCGCCATGGCACTAAAAAAAGGTGATCTCCAAAGAATGTGAAATTCATCCATGCATGCAAACCGTGGGAGGGGAGAAATCATGGAGAGGCAATGCATGCATGCATGGTGCAAGAAAACATTGGCACCACCGCCATGGCACTAAAAAAAGGTGATCTCCAAAGAATGTGAAATTCATCCACAGTTGCGGTTTGAAAACCTGCATGGGTATTGACTATCTCCTCATTATTAGCTAGCCACCCATGGAATTCAAAAAGTTCTGAAAAAAACAACCACGGCTGGCTATTGGCCTGCCACCCACGTCCCATGCAATTCAAATTTTCTCATAACCAAAACAACCACGGCTGGCTACATGCCAGGGACGGCAGGAAGCAACACCGTTACCAGTGCTAACCTCACCCGGTGGAAGATAAAAAATGGTGGATCACATGCTCTCCGTATCTAAGGGTTCTCAGCCTATGCGCAGCTATCACCCTTGTTATAAAATCCGCGTCGATATATATATATATATATATAGTATATATATATATAGTAGAATAGAATGCGAAGATTTCAGCCAATCAAAAGAGGAGAAACAAAGGAGAATACATTGAGGCATTGAAGGCGAGAAAATGCACCGAATAATTGTTTAGATCTGCAACATTTAGGGGTGGGGGATTTGGAGGGGGGCGACGGAGGAGGCTGCTCTCTATTCCGGCAACATAGAGGAAACAACTGAATCAAGGGGAAGGAGGAGGCGGCACATGCCTTTTCACTTAAGTCGCATGACACCTTGTCCCACGACGCCATGGTGGTAAGTATGGCGCCCTAGCCCACATCGCCATACTTACACCGTGCGGGCTCGACTGCGCTGTCGTGGCGGGTCCATGATGCCTTCGCTAGGGCGTCGTATAGTGTAGCATGGTGCCCCAGCTGCGGGCGCCATGAAAGGTTCGGATCGTGAATTTGTTTGAAAACCGGTTCATTTTGTGTTCAAATTCAAATTTAGATCAAATATGTCAAATTTCAGCAACTGCCCAAACACAAACAGGGGCCGCTTAACTGCACCATGGATAAACAAGCTGCTCAACGAAACGATATAAACAAATAATGGCGTTTAAGTTAAGGTCGTCATGTTTTATACTGACCCCATGCCCTTTCCTCAGTGGAATGTGTATGCACTCCCACTACGAATTCTACTATATATAAAAGATGGTGGAATCGCAGCCTCCTCCGGCCGTCCACGTCGCGCGTAAACCACGCCCGTCCGATCGCCGCGACGGACGGCTCAGATGGATCCACGTCGCCCCAAAATCGCGCGGTACTGTAGCTGGCGTATTTCTACCAATGGGCGCGCGACACGTCGTCCCGGTCGCCCCCGGTCACTCCCGGTCGCCCGCGTGCACGATCTTGGCGCAGCACTTTTGCAAAAAAACGCCCGCAAATGACCTCGATGTAATTCCCTGGAAAGCAAGGGGCTTTTCGGCAAAAGGGTCCGCAGCCCCCCTCCCCTCTCTCTCCCGCGCGCCCGCGGCGCCGCCGGCGACGCCGCCGCGCTCCGCCGCCTCCACGGCCCTCCCCGGCCACATCCACGGCGACGTGGAGCTCCGCCGTCGCCCCCTCCATCTCCTCCTCGCAGATCCGCCAGTGCGCCGCCGCACGGCCGCGGAATCGCCGCCGAGGCGGCCGCCGCCTCCGCCGCTTCTGCCACTCACCGGCGCCGCTCTGGTGACCCAAAGCGGGCGGCGCCGCCACCTACATGCTCCCCGTGTCCGGGCGCGTCGAGCGCCCCCACTCGCGCGTCCGGAAGCGCGGCGGCGCGCCGCCGGCGAGCCCGACGCCGCCGCGGGAGCTTCTCGGGTTTTTTTTCTTTTTCTTTTTTTCCCTTTAAAAAAACTGACAAGCGGGATCCACTGCCAGTTTTGGAATAACTACTTAAAAAATGCTACAAATTGAAAAATTAATAACTTTTAAATTACACTTCAGAAAAAACAACTCATATACCAAAAAAAAAGAATTTTTTTGTAGCTAACAAATTTGAAATAAATGTTTAAAAAACATATTTAATCATTTAAAATTGCTAGAAAATAAGAATTTTTCTATAAAAAACTAACACAATTGAAATAAATGTTTAAAAAAAATAAAGTTGAACATTCAAAATTGTTAGAAAAATCTTTGTATTTCTTTTCTTTTCATGTTCCCTTTTATTATGTAAAAAAAATGTTGGAATGATGATAAAAAAAACAAGACATTTAATTCGCAAAACCATTGCAATAATATTTATTGTAGCTATATTTAATTTCACAGTATTTTCCTATTAAAGAACTAATACATTTGAACTAAATGATAAAACGAAATCACCACATTTTAGCATTTAAAATTGTTAGAAAATAAATGTTAAAAAAATGAACAACAAATTTGAGCATCCAAAATTGTTAGAAAATCTTTGTATTTATTTTCTTTTCTTTTTTTTCCATCTTCCCTTCTGTTATGTAAAAAAAATTGAATATTGATCAAAGGAAAAAATGCAAGACATTTTAATTTGCAAAACAATTGCAATAATATTTATTGTTGCTATATTTAATTTCACAGTATTTTCCTATTAAAGAACTAATACATTTGAACTAAATGTTAAAAGAAAAGCAACAAATTTTAGCATTTAAAATTGTTAGAAAATTATAATTTCCCTACAAAAGAGATAACACATTCAAAATAAATGTTCTTACAAAAAAAAACAAATTTAATCATTCAATTTGTTTTCTCGAAAATTAAAAGCACACTAAAATATATCTCACACAGTACGGTCACCCTAATTATGAAGTTAAAACAAATTTTATGTTATACTCCAAATATGACCAACCATCCCAAATTTCCAAATATCTGAAAAAACTCAATATTACAAATTATTTCTTACACAATAAATATATATTATAATTCTCACAAACAAATACATGCAACACATTTGAAAAATTAAATTCGCTAAGAATGGAAAAAAATGAAATCCTCTAAATTATACCTTTTCAAATAGAGCTCCAAACCAATTCGAATCAATTTCCAAAAAAATGGAAAAAATCAAGCTGCCCTTTGGAAATACGTTGGGAACTTCTCCAAATTATTTGAAAATTTTGAAAGTTAAGATATTACATAAAGGCTCGATCCACTCAAGATTTCACAGAATATGGATTCCATTTTTTTCCCAACTCAAATAAAATCCAGAAAAATAAAATCCACAATATCATTCAAAACGATAAACCTAATAAAATAATTTGGTACAAAAAATACTTACTTACATTAAGTTTGGCAATTCATTTAAACACAATAACCCATTTATAACATAGGCTTAAAATATGAAAATAAAAATACGGCAAATGTAAAAGTTGAATATAATTTAAGTGTAAACTCCCCCTCCCCCCCCCCCCCCCCCCCCATTTCAGTACACGCATCCCTAAACAAAATTTACATTTTCCAAATTTGAATCCTTTGCATAAACGTGAAAACAATTCAAGTATGAATAGCTCCCCAGTTTGGCCATTTCAAAAATTTAAACAACTTCTCAAGCTAGACAATTTTTGAATTCCAACAATTGTACAGTTGAACTATTCGAAATTTTAGCCGCGCCCGCGCTTAGTCCCCTAGTAACGAGCAAAGCCCTGCAGGGGTCAGTCGATCGGTTCGTACCTACCTACCGAACCTTGATAGATTATTGACCTTGCATCCACATATGCAAGGCGAGCTGTTGTCCTTGTCCATTTGAAAGAACTAGTCGTGCTTGCAAGTCCCTTTCTCGATTGCAGGTGCAGGTACGGGGTAGGAAGCAGTAAGCAATAGATTTCTCCAACTGCTTGTCAGAATAGCAGAGTATTTTCCATTTGGATGTCTAATAATAGCACTATTATTGTACTGCCGCGTGTCATTGGACTTCTTATATTGCTGGCAATTGGCGAATAATAATCCTAGCGATTTTTCCACACCACATCATTAATGAACGAAGCAAGATTTAACCAGTAAAAGCATCTTTGCCTGCATCATCGGCATATAACATGCGATTTCAACATCGCGTTTTTCTATTCTACCCTCTTTTTGGCAATTCATGGCACTATATATATTTTTATGAAAAGGAGAAGTAACACAAAAATTATATAAAAAAATCAGTGGTTGGTAAAAGTCAAGCACGTTTGGTCATATGACAACTAGGCTGAACATATCCGTCTTGCCTGGTCCTATTATAGCATCCATCTTTTTGTTCTTTCCTTTGCTCAGAATAATATACCTTTTGGTTTTCTTATGTGCTTTAGGATCTGGTCAGGTTGCTCTAGGCACTTGTTTATGTTAGCCAACGGCCCTGTGCTCCCTGTGATGAAGGCCTGGACGATTTAACGCAGATCACGGGACGATGATTGCGAGCGAGTGCAACAGCCCAACTAACTGATTAAAGAGATTTCCCACAAAATGAGAACTGATATGATTAAAGAGATTAGCAGGCAGGCACAGGTGGGCAACACTGTCAACGGGACAAAAGTTTCCATGGTGCCGACTTCATTGATGCCACCTATTTGTTTTAGTCTGCTGGATTGATTGCAACCGAAATCAGACATTTCCTGAGCACAGATGAGCACTAATTGTACGGGTTTTTGTAGCTTAGCTGCTTGTTCTTTAGGTCAAGACAGAACAATGGTGTCTATTCTGATGTGCTGTTTATTATTATCAAAGATTTGCTGCCAGTGTGCTAGTACTATTTACTAAGATGAAGAACATGCCAAGGAAACTAGAACAAGAGTGGGTGGTGAATTTGTACGTCCACTTATCCATCAACTCACTGAGTTAGTTAGGCTTAGTTCTTGCTGTACTATACAATGTTAGTACTTTTATTTTCTAGTATCCATCTCAACAAGAAACTGTTGCTATATTAATTGGGCCTTGTGTTTATGGCTGGTAAAAAAAGTTCTAGTTAGCCTGTGTTCCATTACTAAGTATATGAAAGACGAGCGATTCTGCGTTCTCTCCGCGCTCCAGTCACTGTAGATGCTACAGTGTTGAACAGTACCGTGGCATTTTTTTCAAAAAAGTCCCTCCACTTTCTAGAAATTACACACCAGTCATTGCGTATATAAAACCAACCCGTAGCCACGAAAACCCTAATCCACATTTCCATTCTCCCCCGATTCAGTCGCTCGTTTAGAGTTCAAGATTGGTCCCTAAATTACCACGGTGAAACCACCTCTGAACAGCCTGCACCCAACAAGTATCTATCCTAGCCGGCTAATGTTAGCATTATTCGATGCGTTCAAGGAGAAGCAACCATTAACTAAAGGGCAATAGTGTGTTAGGCTGTTAGCCAACAGAACCAGTTTACCTACTGGTCCAACTAATTTCTATATTTAAACTGCACTGTTGCTGTTCTAACAAAATGCCACTGATTTTACAATAGCAATATAGTAGATGTATCCTATAAATAAATGACATCATTTGTAGAACAATTAGCATTTTCTATCTAAAAAAATTAAAAAGGAGTGGACGAGGAGGTAGTTGTCCAACCAACCAAATCTGACTCGGCAAAATCTCCACGCGTCACATCACGTGCACATCTTCTTGGACGTGGTCTATGAACCGGACTACATCACCGCCGTCCAGTGCTCCGATGGAGTTACCTGCACGAATCTTGACCCCAGCTGACGGGCTCTGCGCGGTGGGTCCCTAGCGACCGTCCTGCCGCTGCACGACACGGTCCACCCTCAGATCTATCCTACGTGGCTACGCCCGTGCGCCGAGCACGTCCACGTCGTGCGGGTCAACCGTTCGTGGCGTATGGACCTGTTCTACCCGCGCCGTCACGGAAACCTTCGTGTCCTCTCTCTGCTTCTCCTTCTCCCTCCCCGTGCCGCCCACCCATTAAAACGGGAGAAGCTTCTCCTCCTCCTGCTCCAAAAATCCGCACCCAAATTCCAAAAATCCAGGTAAAAATCTTCGCCCAAAAGAATTCTCTGATAGTTTGTCTCGTAATTATTATCCAGTAGTTTATCCGAAATCAAGAAGTTTCTTTTCTTTTTTCCACATGCAATTCGTCAATTTGGCGCTCAAGCGTGGCGCTTTTACTGTTTTTTGTTGCTGAAATTTTTTCGCGGATTATTTTCAGCGGATTCTGAGGCTGGAGCTTGCTTTGCTCCGGGTATTCGATTCCGGAGCCGGTGACGGAGGGGATGTCAGGACCCCTCGATCGATTGGCCAGGCCATGTGAGTATATGAAGTTTTAATTCCCAATAGCGTTTGAACCCAGCGGAATCGATTTCCTAGGGTTCAGCGTTTCTGGCTCCTCTGGAATTTAGATAGGCGCATACTTTGATTCCAGCGCACCTCGAGTCAGTTAACACTGTTTACAGGATTTGGGGCTACTCTCCCCACCGCTGCGTGTAAAATTGGATTTGGTGCTAGTGCTACTAGAATCTTCTTCTTCGTTTTAAGTATTTAGCAGTAAATTTCACCTGTAAAAAACTCAACTGCCGTCTATAAAATATCTCTTCTCAATTGTTTTTACTTGGCATCACTAGAGGATATTATAGCTGATGCATGAAGGTAATCATCATCAGGGACAACCACCAAAAGGACAAATTTAGAGTATAAGCAAATGCAGAGAATCAACAATACAGTGGGCTTTATGTCAGAAACCAACCTATAAATAATTGAACTAATCTATGTATTGTTCTTATTGTCTTGCATTCTTTTTGGCGCCGGACTAATTTGACCACACAATCACTATCCCTTTTGTGAAGCCCCTCTGTTCCGAATCTTCATACTAGCACCTTAATCACAAATTATTATTCTAGCATACGGGTAATTGTATATATGTGCCCTATGCTCTTGTTTTAGTTCCTTGTAGAGCACCATTATATGGCCAGTCCATACTCCGTTTCTACCACAGATTTACTGTAGCTTTTTTTTTTCTTTCACTTAAGATATGGAATATTGAGATATTACTACTACTGGATACAGCTTTCGAAGGGTTCGTACACAATGACGGAAAGAAAGAGAGCAGATCCGACGCGGACAACTCAGAGGAGAGAAGAAGACTAAAATAAACTCTTTCAAGAAAAAGGCTATTAGCGCAGGGAATAAATTCAGACATTCCTTAAGGAGGAAAAGCAAAAAGAAGAATGAGATTTCCATCGAGGACATAAGAGATGTTCAAGATCTTCAAGCAGTTGACGCGTTTCGACAGTGCTTGCTTGATGAAGACTTGTTGCCACCACAGCACGATGATTACCACATGATGCTGAGGTACCAAATATTCAGATTTCATTGGTCTTAACCTGACCTTATTATGTGAATTTATTTTCATGTTCTTTCTAGTAGTCCCACCACATAAACCCTCTGTGCTCTAGCAGTTGCTTATATGATCTCAAAAGTCTGTCATTACAAGAGCGTTGATAATTGTTTTAGCTATCTGAGATTTATTCATGTTTATCACTTATAGGTTCCTGAAGGCACGCAAGTTTGATGTTGAGAAAGCAAAGCATATGTGGTCAGAAATGCTCAAGTGGAGAAAAGAATTTGGGACTGACGATATAGAGGTAAATCAGAAATTATACAAAATATCATAACATGGTATATTATTTTTCTTGCTTAGAGTAACTTCATAATGATGACAATTCATTTTTCTTCCTCAGGATTTGATTACTCCGAGTTAAATGAAGTTATGAAGTATTATCCACAGTTTTACCATGGGGTGGATAAAGACGGAAGACCTATCTACATAGAGTTAATAGGAAAAGTTGATGCCAACAAGCTAGTGCAAGTAACAACTATAGACCGATATGTGAAATATCATGTCAAGGAGTTTGAGCAATGTTTCAAGATGAGATTTCCTGCTTGCTCAATTGCTGCAAAACGACACTTGGACTCGTGCACTACTATTCTGGATGTGCAAGGCGTGGTATGTCTCAATGTGACCTAACATTGCTCTCAACATTAAAAGTCACATTTTAAGACTTTGAACTTGACTATTTTTCTATAATTCAAGGGATTGAAAAACTTCTCGAAATATGCAAGGGAACTAATCACACGATTGCAGAAGATTGACAGTGACAACTACCCAGAGGTAGGTGATCCTTTGATGGATATTGAGCAACAATTTAAATTATGTCTCTTAACCAAACAGTAGAGTATGTAATGTGTGCGGAATGTTGTTGCAGACGTTATGCCGGATGTACGTAATTAATGCTGGCCAAGGCTTCAAGATGTTATGGGGCACAATAAAATCTTTTCTTGATCCAAAAACTGCTTCAAAGATTCATGTAAGTACTTTCATATATATCATTTATTCGACCCATAGTGTGATCATTTTGGTACATATATACTGATTGTATTTCAATCTTTTCACTTGAAGGTTCTTGGAACCAAGTACCATAATAAGCTACTTGAAATAATTGATGAGAGGTCAGAATCTTTAATCTTCTCCATGCATGCCTGTGTTTGTTGGTTTCCATCCTAATTTCTCTCTGGTTCCCATGCATGCAGTGAATTGCCAGAATTTTTTGGTGGCAAATGCAAGTGTGACGAACACGGAGGTTGTCAAAGATCAGATAAAGGTCCTTGGAAGGATCCCAACACAATAAAGGTTGGGAGCTCCTCCTCCTCCCCAGAGAGGATGTTGCATGCACACTCTATTCACAGGGCATCTTGTAGTTGCTAATGTGATTCTTCAATTTTCCCAGAGGGTCCTGAATGGCGAGGCAAACTACGACAGGCAAATCGTGACCATATCAAGCTCCGACGGAAAGATTATTGGTTATGCTAGGCCACAGCGTCCAAATGTAACTTTTATGAGCATGCTTGGACATGAATTGTAGAACCATCTGTTCGACTTTTAATGAATATATACTTACTTTCTTATCTTATTAAAGCAGAGAAAAAGCAGTGACGCATCTGGTGAGTCTGGCTCTGAAGTGGAAGATGTTACATCTCCTATTGCACCAAAGAACCTCATAACGAACCCTCTGCTGACCCCTGTCCATGAGGAGGCAAGTAGCTACTCCCTGTTTACCTTCTGACCGTACAATCAATAAACCTGGCATTATCAACAATTGGGCATAATCTACATGAGTAAATTGCCAACTAAATATTGACTAGTGGTAACAGCATCAAGAACAAGAAAATCCTGAACAATAATCACCAAAGTATGATTATTTTCTGAACGTTTATTTGAAGCTGCAATGCCATTGCACCAAAATTCCCAATGCTGGGTAACATGAAATTTTGATGAGTACGATTTCCCAACCATGGAATGTCTTATGGCTACTACTAGATTCTTATTTAACGCACACATGTTGCTAATAGGTAACTAATTTTGTTGTTTCAGTCAAAATTTGCAGCACATGCATCCACATCTGCCACTGTCCCACTATTGAAGAAAGCATCCCTGTTGTTGACAAGGTTGTGGATGATGGATGGGGCAGCCCCAGAGCTAGTCCAACAGCTTCTTCCTCAGGTCTTATATGTTCTTACATTACTTTTTACCCTCCCTGGAAGCTTTTTGTCCAGTTGTCCAAAATAACTTCTTTTTTTAGTTTTAGTTCAGAATTATTAAGTCTAAGAACTAGTCCATCTTCTAATTATTCATACAACAGTTAATGAATTTGCCAAAAGTAGCTACAGTATACTTTGATCCACAAATACTTTTCCATCATACCCTGTGAGCTAATTTAAGAATACTCTGTTTAATTAGTTTAGTCTAGTTTTTGTTATAGAAATGTAACTCTCAAAACTACCAACACTTGATCGGTATGCAGTGCACTGTATTGAGTTTTTGTTGCTGAACCATTTTCTTAACATGCTTTACCCAGGTTCATTATCCTTGAGTAATATACCGACCACGTTCAAAGGAATTCAGACTTTGACTGTGGCATGGCTGACGGTCTTCATCGTGACCCTTTTCGCATGCTTCGAACCATCCCAGCAGAATGGCTAAAAGGCTCTCAAACCAATCCGATATCCACGACCACCATTACGTGGACTGTCCTCAAGAGCCAGAGCACAAGGAGGAATTCCGGCCTCCGTCTCCTGTCCCGTCTTACACGGAAAAGGATGTCCTTTCGGCTATGCTAAGACGGCTAGTCGAGCTGGAGGAGAAGGTGCAGGTGCTTGAAACAAAGCCCTCTGTGATGCCATTCGATAAGGAGGAGCTGCTCAACGCATCCGCCCGCCGTGGATGCCTTGGAAGCCGACTTGATTTCTACAAAGAAGGTATATAGGCTGCTCAATCTATGGTAGCTCTACTGTTCGGTCTGAATTTTGGCTCATGTCATTAATTTCCATTGACAGGCCCTCCACGAGGCGCTGATGCGTCAGGACGAGCTGCTCGCGTGCATCGACAGACAAGACATGCTCAAGTTTCGCGTATGTCGCGGTCACCCCATGCTTTAGTTTGTTATACACTGCTTTATGTTCTGATGAAGGTATTTTTGCTACATGGGCCCTATCTATCTAATGTATGTCCTTCCTGTATATGGCTTTGCAGAAGAAGAAATTCTGCTTCTGAGGAGCTGAAGGTGGAGGAGGAACACTCTTGATCCGCGCAGCTGTCGGCGTATACTCCTATATATTGGATCTATCGCAACAAACGTGTACGTATGTGTCATGGGTGTAAATGTAATTATGTACCAATGTATGTATATGGGGGAAAGGTTGTTGTATATCTATATGGTATACTGGGCTGAGGGTGAGAATTCCGAAAGCACAACGGTATATGGATCAGTTGTTGAGGTCTCGTGCTTCCTGTTCCTGGCCTAGGACGCACGATGATATTTTGTAACATGGCCAGTTTGTGTATATTTACATACAATGTGCATATGTGGATGAAGCGAGCATGGTGTTTTGTGCTATGCTCGTGATGCTTGACTTTGTTTTCACCACGGTTTGTTGCTGGTAGCAACTTTTTTACTAGAGTAAAATTTCTCATATAGATGAAATGTTTTAAGGCTCACTTGAATCTGGATCATAATTTTGTGCGAACGAATTTGTGCAACACCATTACTCATGTTTGAATGGATATTCGTGTGATTTTTTGCACTTTTTTCTACTGTACAATATAAGACTGTCTAGGAGCAATGTTTTGTCTTATTCATAGTCACAATTTATTCATCACAACCTTCTTTCTACCAACATTTCCCCGCCGACAGCTCCGCCTTTTCGGTGGCCAATCGATCATCAATTTATTTCCCCATGCTTCACTGACACTTGGGGCCCACCATGTATGGGGTCCACATGTCAATGACCCAAAGTCAGCCAGTGTAAAGTCAGCCAATCTCAATCGGCTTTAGTGAGGGCACCCACAGCTAAGCCGAGATCTTCTCCCTTAGCTCCGCCTCTCGATCTAGGCCCCTCCGGCAAGGTCTCCTCCCTCAACTTTGATGCCGTCGACACTCCCACTTCGCCTCGCGTGGGCTTAAAATGTACTAAAGCAACTGCATAACAACAAGTGCGCTAAAAGTTCTTGGTCAGATTCATAAATTTTGTCATCGCAAACAAGCGTGAGGTGAGCATAATGCAGACTTATTATCTTACATTCCTTTATACACACTTGATGAATATTTGTCCGTGCAAGAATAGGCTAAAATGAACGGAACCAAATCATCATATCTCCAAAGCAAACAAGAATGACATCAAAACATCAAAGAGCCGCCAAGATCTTCAGACTAAGCATCGGCATTCACCGGGCAGGAGGCAAGGCTCCCTCCCTGTATGATGCGGAATCCCGAGCAGCAGCAGCGCCTTGTTTACGTGATTCATATCCTGGCGACTCACATCCAAAACAAAAAACCTAACAAAGAGCGGACCATGGCGAGGAGCCTTGGTCAGATTTCCATTCAATTAGCTAGTTGTATAATTATGAAATTTTGACTCATTTTTTACTAGATTCCATGTTATTTTCGAATAATTCCCTTTTTGTTGGACAAGGTACTTCTTAATTGACTGCGCAATAGCATTTTGTTTGTTAAAATCACCTCAAATCGATTTTTTTTGTTCCACCATTTATTGAAGATGTACTTATGTGCAATTGCCCAATGATAATATATAACATCATATAATTGTTTCGGGAAAAAACATTGTAATTTCTTAAAAAATTATCAAACAAAGGTACACACATGAGAATGTGCCTCTACCCAGAACATCACATATTTTTGTGGAATTTACACACGTGAGAATGTACTTCTGTTTCATCAAATTTATCATCGCTTAAGCCGATTCTAAACAAGGGTACATTAGAATATTGTTGTACAAAAGATCAATGTCGCCGGATGCGTAATTAATTGTGTTACTACTGGGTTTGTTAAATAGCTTGATTTAAAATTATTATCAAATAATTATCAAAATGATTATATGTATCTAAATCAATCTCTAATGAGATCATTATTGTTAAATAATAATTAAACGGTCTCTCATATCTTTTTGAGTACATTAGATATTTATCCTCACAACCACAATTTAGACTGCTACTTCCCTAGCTTTTACACCTTTCTCACAGCCCACATCCCACAGTTGCCTTGCCAATAGCACACAGCCCACAACTGATTTCAGATGAGCCATAGCTCAACCAAACAGGTATCGGTGTTGTATTAGAGTCGAAACATTAACCTAGAAGACTAGAAGGTACCAACTGATGCATCACTTACCTTATGAACTGAGTTACCAATAGATACACCACTAACCACATTACTTTCGCCGATAAAAAACCATTTACAAAAGGTCAAAAGAAGGAAGATTATAAAGTTTAGGCCTTGTGGTTTTAGGTTTTTAGAGCATCTCCACCGGGGGCCTCCAAATCGGTGTCCGTCACCCCCCCCCCCCCCCTCCCCCCAATTGAGGCCCAATTGGGGGGTGTCGGACATGTGTCTGGCCAATTAGGGGGTGTCGCCCACAGCGGCGCACTCCAAAGGCCAATTCCAAAAAAAAAAACAAATCATCAACACATCGGCGGTGGTTTTTGCATTTCAATACGAATTGAAGGTAGAAAATATAATAATTATTACAACACAAGTTCAAATTCGAATGCAAAGTTTAAAGATGAATTCAAGTTTAAAACATGACATATCAAACAGCCGCCGGCTGAGTCGCTTTGATAGCCCACAGGTGCGCCACGAGGTCATTGTGCAGCTGCATGCATTGTTCCATCAAGAATTTCCCGATGCATAGCAAGAAATTCTGCATACTGCGACGACACACCCGGCTGTGGATTGGCCATAGGCCCCTAGAAATCATACACATCGCTGACCAGTTGCCTCCTCGTATCACGCTCGCTCTCAATGATCATGTTGTGCATGATCACACAAGCACTCATGATTTCACACATTTTAGCTAGTGACCATGAAAAACAAGGGTAGCGGACAACGGCAAACCTGGCCTGAAGCACTCCAAATGTCCGCTCCACATCTTTGCGAACAGACTCTTGCTTCTTTGCAAAATGGCAATCTGCCTCGCCGACAGGGTTACGGATAGTCTTCACAAATGTTGACCAAGTGGGATAGATGCCGTCAGCAATGTAGTACCCCTTGGTGTACTCATGGTCATTGATCACATAATTGCATGGTGGAGTTAGGCCATCACAAAGTTTCTTAAACACCGGGGAGCGTTGGAGCACATTGATGTTATTGGCGGCACCGGCGGTGCCAAAATACGCATGCCAGATCCAAAGATCATAGTCTGCCACGGCCTCAAGTATAACACTGCACTTTCCGTGATGCCCTGACTTGTACATCACTTGCCAAGCGAACGGGCAGTTCTTCCAGTTCCAATGCATGCAATCGATGCTTCCAAGCATCCCTGGAAATCCTCTTGCTTGGCCTTGTGCCAAGAGATGAGCCGTGTCTGCCTCATTTGGTGTTCTCAGATATTCGTCTCCAAACATCTTCACAACTGCCTTACAAAATATGTAGGTGGCTTCGACGGCGGTGGACTCAGACATGCGGAGATAGTCATTGAACGCATCGGCGGGAAGCCCGTAAGCAAGGCACCGTATGGCCGCCGTGCATTTCTGAAGAGATGAAAACCCAAGGAGGCCGGTGCAGTCTCTCTTCAGCTCAAAGTAGTCGTCGTAATCCCAAACGCTATGCACGATCTTCCTGAACACATCCATGCTCATCCTAAACCACCGGCGAAATTCATGAGGCAAGTTTGCCGCATTCGTGGCAAAGTAGTCGATGTACAAGAGCATGTGCCCAGTTGCTCTGGTGCGTTCCGTGTTGGCCATCCGCCCCTTCACTGATCCTCCAAACTTTGGCGCCGCGTCTACCTCGACTGCGGCATCTAAAAGTGCGGCCATAACCATCTCATTCTCCTTGTTGTCGGCCGCAAGGGCGGCATCCTCCGCCATCATTTCAAAAAACATGATCTCGTCGTCGCTATCCATTGCCTATTGGACGAAACAAAGCAATGAAACAAGGCCACGAATGGCCAATCAATAAAATCAGCCTATCAACCAATGGTCGAACAGGTTGCGGGCGGGGCGGGAGGGAAGAAGAGGCGTACCCGGGCTGAATTAACTGCACCGGCGCTAGACGAGGTCGGAGAACGGCGGGGAGCGGCGGCAGGCAGGCCTGCGTGAGCGCTGCGGCTTGGTCCACGAGGTGCGAATCAAGCAGGCAGCGACGAAAGTGGCGGTGATGGTGCGAATCGTCGGCGAGAGGAAAAAGAAGGAGGGTGTGGGGAGCGAATGAATCAGGTCACACCGGCACTGTGTGTATGACGGGCGGGCCACCCCTATCGGATGGAGGTCCTCTCGAGGGTGCCGGACACGATTTCGCTCGGCCCGAAACTTTGGGGGTGCTGCTGGTGGCCGATTTTGACGTCCGGACCCCCAATGGGCCTTTGGAGTGTCATTTGGAGGCCCCGGTGGAGATGCTCTTAAAGCTGCACGGATGGCGGGCCTTGGTAGAATTTGTGCACCAAAACCGAAGAGCCTAAACTATTCAAAAACGTATACTAGCATTTGATGAGATAATTAGACATTTTGGCCGAACGTTTTCAGCAAATTTTGAATGTTTTGTTTTTGTTAACTTGGCCTTGACTGGTGAAGACATTTAAATTTTGAGATGACTGTCCGTGTTGAGAACTTGAGATGCAGCAAGTCGTGCGTCATTTGCTTGCCTGGTGCAGAATTAATTTCGGAACAGGAGAATACAAAATAACAAAATAACAAGACCGGAGGGAGGACTCCACCCCGGCTTTGTCATTAAGGTAGAAGTGAGGACTCGAACCCGAGACCTAACCCTTATGCGCACATGCACGGCTACCACTAGTCCACGGAAGAGTTCTCAACACGAGAATACACAGCATTACTGAAAAGACATGCTGATTAACTAGCAGTCTTCAGTCAGTGATCATAATCTTTGCAATCAACGGAGTAGGACTACCTCCTATCTGGCTTTCTTCCCCGAAATCTCGAGCGAAATTTGAAGCCGCGAAACTGAAAATCCGAAGTAAAGTGGTTTGAAACAAAGCAAAGAAGTTCGAAGAACTTACGAGAATTTGGCCGAAATTACTAGATATATTTCCTCTGCCGTCACACGAATCCATGCCATTCCTCTTTTCCTCCCCACCCAAATCGGGCCTGCTCGAATAACCGTCGATCAGAGCTGATCTGAGCTTCCGGACGACGGCGATTGATGCGACGGCTGCTGCCCGGCCACGCACGTCGCATGAGTACTGCTCAGTATCGATCCGATCGGGCTGCCATCATCAGATGTATAGAAACTTTTCAGATTCTATATATATCTTGTTATCCAACAGACATCATCAGAGATCAAACGGAAAAGCGTTTTCTACATAGTACGTAGCCGTTGCCACGCATAGTATGTAAGTACGTAGTAGTTAGTTAGGGGCCGTTCCTGCATTCACGCACGCCTTCAGTCTCGCACCCCAGATAGGCTGTGTGAAAGCATGATGCGCCCACATCATTCCAGGATGCAGCTGAACCATCTACCCAAATTAACCTGGATCTCTGCGGATAATCCCCAAATTCGCTGGATATATATAGGGGTACCATGATAATGATAATATCTAGGAGAATGTCTAGAGAGTTCTGTTGCTGATGCAGCCCGGGCGATCTGGACGAGCTAGCGTCACCGGATAACTGCACCGTCGAACCGATCTTCATCCCAGGTGCTTTCCTGCCATTGCCAACAACCTTTGCCAGCAGCCAGCTGGGCAACGTGTGCTAGCTGCTGCTGCTACCACAAGACTCTGCTGCCTGCCACTTGGACGATGGAAGGATGAGCAAAAGCTGGAACGATGGATCGGAGCTGAAGTTGCAGAGCAGAGCTGTGCGATGCTGCTTGCCACATTTGTCGGCCATTTCCAGAGGGGCCCTTTTCATGCCGTTGCTTTGAGTTTCAGAAACGTGTACACGGGTAGATGGGTTGTGGTTCAACTGTGTTTGCGAGCTGTCGAAACGCTACTGTGGCGACGGAAACGGGTGAGACGCCATGGTCGTTTTCATGTCTGTTCGGACCGGCGAGCACGTTTAGCTCCACCAGTTTCTTCTGAAAACGGTGCATGAACATGTTAAGCTTGTCGTTCTGCTCTGCCGAATGCTGCTGGGGTTGTGTCGAGTTCATGTGATTTTGAGAAGAAATGTCCGGATTTTGTTGTTGCAGTTTGTGGTATTGCCAGTTGAGATCTGGGAGCGTGTAAAAGCCCAAAAGGAAGGTGGAGGAACAGAGGAAAAACAGAGAGATAGATGAAACCTGGCATTGCCAAGGAGTTCACTATTTCTTCTTCATCATCACAACTATTAAAGCTAAATACAATTGATTCGCTAATGGAATCCGAATGATCTGACTGCTGCTGATTCACTAAACTTTCTTCGGCTAGTCCTACATTATGTACGGCGAGCTCGTCGCTGACACGGGCTCCGGCTTCCATTTCTGCTTCAAGTGACAATCTTTCCTCCCATAATCTTGTGTCATAATCGTACACCATCTCTTCCGACGGCGCCGCGGCTACCAGCACGGCAGCACCAACGACTTGTCCTTCTACTTCTATCTCTGATTCTAACGCTTCATCGTCCCAAAAACATCCATCGGACGTCGTCTCCTCGACCAGTGCGGCCGCCGGCGAATCTTCCATGTTGGACTGCTCAGATTGGCGGCTCAATACATCGATCCAGCCGTCGTCCGACTCCCAGTCCGGCATTACCGAATAGGATGCCGCCAGCGCCTTTATCCTCTGGGCCGTGCAATCTTCTGGCGCCATCTCGTCCTCGTCGGCGTCCGATTCCCACATTGCGGCGTCCAATGTGCTCTTGGGAGAGACCCACTTGGCCTCGACGTCGCCGCCGCAGCCGGCGAACGCCAGGAACGGGTGCTCCAGCAGCTGCGCCGCCGTCCACCGCTCGCCGGCGCGCCGCCTGAGGCACTTGTCCAGAAAGTCCTTGGCCTCCGCCGACAGCCGCTCGGGCGACTCCGGCACGGCGTCCGTGTACCCGATCAGGTGCACCGCGGCGATCACGTCGGCCACGCCGCTCCATGGGGCGCGGCCGGTGGCCATCTCGATGACGGTGCACCCCAGCGCCCACACGTCGGCGGCCGGGCCCTGCTCCTCCCCGCGCGCCACCTCGGGCGCCATGAACGCCGGCGTGCCCCCGATCGGGCCCGCGGAATCGACGCTCCTCGCGCACCCGAAGTCCGCGAGCTTGGCCCAGCCGTCGGCCCCGATCACCACGTTCTGCCCCTTGAGGTCGCCGTGCACCATGGACTCGCCGTGGAGGTACGCGAGCCCCCTGGCCACGTCCGCCGCGTAGGCCCGAATGGCGCCCTCCTCGAGGCTGCCCCCGTTCCGCTCCACCTCGTCGGCGAGCGAGCCGCCGGGCGCGAACTCGAGGAACAGCTGGTACTCGCCGCCGCCCGCGGCGGCGCGAGAGCCGAGGCAGGGGAGCACGTAGGGCGAGCAGAGCGAGGCGAGGATGCCCCCCTCCCGCCGCAGCTGCGCCTGCGCGGAGGCGGCGCCCGCCGACTTCACCGCGAGCAGCTCGTCGTCGCCGGCCGCAAAGAGCGCCACCACGGCGCCCGACGCGCCACGGCCGAGCGTGCGGAGCCGCGTCAGACGGCGCCGCCCGCTGATCCCAACCACGCCATCCGCCATTCGTAAATTTTGTCGCCTCCCTCGATCGATCTGGTTTCTTGGGAGGATGGACGAGCTCTGTTTCTCTGATGAGCGCGGCGACCGATGATCCGGTTGTGTTTCTTTCCTTGTTTTGAATGATGGTCGGATTGGGTTGGCTGTGGGAACCGCGCGCCGGAGCGGGGTATTTATGGCGGGAGGGTGTGGAGTGCCGAGTTCGGCGCGAGATCTTGCGTGCGGAGCTCCTTGTTGTTGGCGGGAAAGCACGTGAGGATTTGCGATGGCGCGCGAGTCCGAGATTTTCCTCGTGTTTGGGAGGGCACTGACCTGTGGGCCGCAGGGGTGGGTCCCGCGTGCGGAAACCAGCTGACCGGTGGAGGAATTCGGACACGAGATTTGAATCGAAGAGTGGGAAACGAGGTCCAAAACGGGGGCAAAGAGTCCAACACCGTCAAAGGGCCAAATAGGAAGGGACTAATCGTGCCGATTTGCAAAGAAAAGCTCTATGCATTCTTAGGTGAGCCTAAAAGAGTAGAAGTACACGTCAAAAAAAAAGAGTAGAAGTAGCTAAAATAGGAGCATTGTGAAATAAGTAGTGTGGGTTTCCTATTTTTTGGACCCTTGCCATGCATGAGCGACGACCCCTAAACACATGACAAAACTCAAAACTCTCCTTCGGCATTCCCCCTCCTCCATTTCACCAGCTTCGTTCTAACTCTTCTCTCATCCATGTTAGGCCTTCTTGCACTGGTTTGCCTCACTCGGTTTCTTTACCATCGAGACGTACCTTCACGCACAATGTCGTTAAGAGTCGTTTCAAAAATCCTAATTGCCAATTTTTAATCATGGTTTTTATGAGGCGATTTTTGGATTGTGGAGTTGTAGTCAGTGTGAGATGAAAGTTTGAACTTTCAAGGTGAAAGTTGAAAGTTTTGAATTGTTATGTTTAAATATTTTGAAAGTGGGACTGGTTGATAAAAAAGAAAAACGAAAGTAGGGCTCCTTGAAATGAAAATAGTGGTATAAAACAAATTTATAAAATCAGAGGCGAGAATAACCTCCATTGGTTAATGCAACAAAAATGAATCCGAAAATATTGTTGGATGACAACAAAACGCATCTTTGCTTTGAAAATCCATACATAAACGGAGGGTCGTATTCTTTAAGTTTGTTTGACATGTAGGATAGGATTAAAAACCACATGTTTTTTGTATTGTTGAGGGAAAATCTCTACAGTGTTGCTTTCGGCTGAATGTGCGGCAAATAAGAATATTAAACCGTTGTCGATCAACTCAGTTATTTTTATGTAGGGAAAAAATCGGCTTGACGATTAATTCGGGAGGGGCGAATTGCTCGGATAACTAACAGAAAATCGGATGAAAACCGTTACGACAAGAAACGCATGCTGCGGACTATACCCACCACATGATACTCCAAAACCATCTCAGTTCAGGTTACAAAAGAGAATGAAAATGACTTGGGGAAAAAAGAGAGAGAGAGAGAACGGAAGGACACAACGTGGCAACTGCCAACTAGGCAACATATATATACCGAAATGCAATTAGCGTGAGAATATGAGAGACCTAAGTACTCACGCGAGCGGCGAGACGTACGTGTAGATTTTGCGTGGGATACAATCAATAATCAGACGCTCCTATCAAATCTTGGTACAATCAATAATCAGACCGCGGTCGCTGGCCGAAACGGCTACTTGTCGAGCGCGCGAGCGCTCGATCGATTCTTGCGCGACCCCAGCTGTTCCCTTTTCGGCCTCCTTCGCTTTCCTTTTCTGGCATGCCAACAGCCAACGAGCCCCGATCCCCTATTCCTTTTTTTTTACTCCTATTCCCTTTTCTGCGTTGAAAAAACATTTTCCAGTTTTGTCTCTCCCATTTTCTGTCCCCTCCCATGGCCTTGATCCAGCGCCGCCCGCGTCCTCCCTCCGGCGACCGGAGATTTCGTCGCTGTGGTCGACCATCTCCCCCTCCCCGCTTACCCCGTTCTAATTCAGCCGGTTGAAATCAACCAGGGCGGGATCCACTGCCCTGAGTCCTCTCCTTTCCCCATCTGTGGCCGTGCAGCAACTACTGGCAGCAGCGCGGCGACGGGACCGGACTCGCGTCGTTCGAGGGCGCAGGTGCACCACGGATCGGCGTAGCGCAGTACCTGGAGCGGCTGCGCTGGTACGCGGGGCTGGAACCGCAGCCTGGCAGCCCGGCGGCCCCTCCTCACCGGCTTCCCCTGCCCTCTTCCCCGGCGCCCCATTCCCCAGGCGACCGTCTCCATCTGAAGGACAGAACTAGGAGGAGGAGTGTAGCACTGACCGCCGCCCTCCTCCCAGGGTTCATTTTTTGTTGATTTGGAGGTTCGATTTCATTATGTTTACCTTTTATTTGTTTTTCTTCTCTGGATTGATTGGCCATGGATATGTGTGCGTGGAATTGTAGTTTCAGGGCTTGAGTTCTCCTTGAGTCTATTTTGGGGATACTACCAGTTATTTACATGTCGTTACACAATTATGACAGCAATGGCAAAGTTTCTCTTACATACAGCGTTGTTCTTACTCATTCATGGCTTTCTGCCCACAATTGTGTACGATCCTATGTTAGTCTGCCTAAGTTTGCTCAAATATACCTGCTACCAGATAGTTACACACCAGATACCTGATACCGTGAACTATTTTTTAACAGCTATTGCATGTTTGGCCACAAGATTGAGAAACTTAAACCCTCAATTTTTTCACATCTCACTCATGGAGGCACATCAGATCGCTTGTTCAGTCAGCTAATCATGGTACTCATTGGTTGGAGTGCTAAAATCTCTTTTGTAGAGGAAGTGATTGGCCTCATGTCGACCAAGCTCTGAATCCCTATTACATGTCCAGGTTCTTAAAGAAGACTATAAAATATGGCTGGACGCATGACTTTTATGCTGCAGTATGCTTATAAATATCCATGTCATGGTCATTGACAGAATTCAGAAGTTCCTTCTATCGTAGCAAAATTATTAGCCGTATGAGAAATTTGTATTGCAGAATGCAGTTTCTAATTTACCCTGATTGTAGTACCTGCATTTGTGGTGTTTCTAGATTCTGGTGAGGCAGTTTCAGAATAGTCTCCTTTTCATCGACGCCGTCCGTTAGCTCCTCCAACTGCAGCTGCTCGTCCACCACCACCTTCCAGCTGGTTCCCCATTCGCTACATCAATGTATGTAAGGACTTCCATATCCCATATCGGCTGTGTGTACTGAATGGTACAAAATGGATCAACGAATTTGTGATTTATTCGGTGGCTTCAGGCAATCTGTCATGCCTATATTTTTAACTGATCTATTTTATAGTCTTACTCCTGTATGATAGTGAAGATAATGCTAGATTGTTGAAAATTGGTTATAAAATGTAGTACCATGTTTAAATCTTTGTTCTGTTTTATTACTCAGTAGCCAAGATGACGCATGTAAATGTCTCCCAATATCTTTTAAACGCATGTAAACGTCTCCGAACCTGACGCCTGTAAGCTGACTGCAGAACTCCGCGGCCGCCGCAGGCCGGTGCGAGCCTTCCTTCCCGGCAGCCCCTCCCCCCGACGATCGCCTCCAGGTCTACGAGGAGCGGAGAACTAACTGCCGCCCGGCGACCCCTCCTTCCCTTGGTTCATTTCTGAAGATTTGGAGGTTTGAATCCATCCTGTTCTTTGCTTAGTTACTTGTTCTTAATTATTCCATGGATTGATTGGCCATGGATATATGCATGTGTACGCGCAGTTGTAGTTTAGATTTTCATGTAGTATATTTTCCCAAAAACCCATTGAAATCAAATGGCAGAAGCTACATGGCGATCTGTTCAATCTGATTGTTTAGTGGCTGCATGTTTCTGGTCATTTTAGAGCAAATCCCCCACCCCCAAGCCGACCAAACTCTGTGAAAGTGCTGTTACAAACATTGTTGTCTTGCGTCCTGATTACACTAGGACTTGTCTTTCTTAGCAGGATCAAGCTTAATACTAGTATGTGCCATTACCTGTTTGTACTAGGTTTGAGAATTGCTGAATTGGTCACTAAGTAATGTCGTAAGGTGTTCCAGTAGATACTGTCCAATCGACAATCACTAGAATCAATTAGTGAAAAAATAACATGCTTGGGCTACTCTGAGAGATGGTGTACGTGTATCTTCTTAGCAGCAATGTATGTGTCGTCTATCATTTTATCTTCGTATACTCATCATTGTGTCGACTATATATATCTTAAATTAAACAAATGCTCTGTTTCTTTTCTGAATAACACACATGTAGATTCATTATGGATATTTCTCCAAACGTATAACTACTTGTAGCATTGGTTATGTTTAACTAATTGGACTATCTATACAGACCGAATGTACTACTATACAGATAGAAAAATAACAGTAGGTGAACTGAGCGTATGGCTATTGAGACATGGAATTGGAATAACTATTTTTCTAGTCTGCAAAGCTTATTAAAATATACTACCTCTGTTCCAATTTTGTTGTCGTGAGTTGTAATTTGTACTACCTAGTTCTCCCTCCGCGACATTCTTTTTGGAACGGAGTAGTAGTTAACTTTGTAGATGTAGTTCAGATTTCAGACATCTCCATCGAGGTCACAACTGCTCGTTATCACCTTCCTCATTTTGGTTTGTTAGACACAGGAGTACCAAATGCAAGTGTAGTTTTTTTTTTTGACTCAAATGCAAGTGTAGTTCTGGTGTGATGTCTTTATATTATATTTGAATATTTCTGTTTCTCCTGATTAGTTTCACATATTATGCCTTAAATGACCTAGATGGCAACCCACTTGACACATCTCTGTCCTGCATCCTGTCATACAATACAGGTGCAATTTCACAGCGGGCGATCAGTGCAGGGTGCCAGTCCCAAGATGCAGGCGAGCCCCGAAAGCTACCACCCTCTCCTCCCACCATCACCATGGCTGCAGTCACCCGCCCCCCATACTCCTGGCGCAGCGACCACCCCCATGAGGACACCAGCCGCTGCATACTTCACGCCGCCGAGATCTACCCCCACCACTCCTGCTAGAGACTTGCTTAGACTATTCGTCTAATCAGACTTGCTTGTGAAATCTTATATATTTACCTCAATCAGTAGCTACCTTTACATGTACTTGTTCTTTTGTGCATATCTATTTGTGAAATTACTCAAAATGTTTAATGTAATGCAATTTTATCACATTCTACTTCCCATGTTCATATTTGCATGACGTCTAATGTTTTAAGCTTTACTTCCAACTGAACGGACATATTCTTCTTTACTTCCCGTATGGTTATTACTGCGGTCTGTTTTAGCTCGACCTGATTACGTACTTGAGCAAAGTGTAAATATAATTTATTTTTTGTCAGGTACTGATATGTACCAGCACACTGGCTTGGGGTGTCAATCTTCCAGCTTACCTGGTCATAATCAAGGTGACACAATGCTTCCAACTTTTTCTTTAATGGTCTTTTGCTTGAGCACTTATTCTATTTTTTGTAGGGTACTGAATTCTTTGACGGGGAAACAAAAAGATATGTTGACTATGTTATTACATATATTCTGCAAATGGTGTGTCTTGTAGGCTTGGCCATAATATGACGAACATGGCAAAGCTGTTATTCTTGTTCATGAACCAAAAAAGAGCTTTTATAAGAAGGTTGCATGTAACTTTGTCTACCTAACAAACAGTTCGATGCATTTTCATCTTGAGTTTAACACTGGTTATTGTAATTTTCAGTTCCTGTATGAACCTTTTCCCGTTGAAAGTAATCTAAGGGAGCACTTGCATGATCACATAAATGCAGAGATTGTTTCTAGCACAATTGGTAATAAAGAGGAGACAATTATTTATCTTACTTGGACTTACCTATATCGCAGGCTGGTATTTATCTTGCTCTCTTTCCTAACTTTGTTCTTGTAACTTATACTCAACCAGCGATAGTTTTGGACATACAGGCGTTTCACAGGACTTCAGATTATTTTGCATCGTTCTAAAAAAACGAATATTTGTCCACTATTC
Organism: Poa pratensis; assembly: GCA_947311845.1. Classification (NCBI taxonomy): domain Eukaryota; kingdom Viridiplantae; phylum Streptophyta; class Magnoliopsida; order Poales; family Poaceae; genus Poa; species Poa pratensis. The sequence goes on from CAMZMU010000060.1 coordinate 44,430,644, forward strand.
AGGTTGTATCCTTTCAATGTAGTCCAAACCATAACAAAAATGGATAATACCTACAATTGTTGTACCCATGTGGTGGCATGTACAACAGTTTTAATAATAGTTATAATTACTTAATTAAATTATAGTATATCCCATCTGCAACTAGTTATTAGGAGGCAGTTCTATCCTTAACTTTTAGACTGAAACTTTGTCGTGGGGTGTGGAATAACAAGTATCCCCATCTGATAAGTTGTTATATATGTGGTTGGTAATATCTTACTAGTTTCCATCATTGACAAATTGCATGATGTGGTCTTGGTAATAATTTTGTAGTATCCCCTATCTGATAACTTGTTTTCTATGTGGTTGGTAATATCTTACTAGTTTTTCTCATCTATAACTTTGTGTGTTATGGTCTTGGTAATAATTTTGGTAGCAACCCCATCCGGTAACTTTATTCCTATGTGGTTGGTAATGTCTTAGTAGTAGTTTCTCATCGATAACTTTGTATGCTAGTGCCTTGGTAATGTTCTAGTATTTCCCTATTTGGTAACTTGTTTTCTATGTGATTGGTAATATTTTACTATTTTTTCTCATTGATAACTTATTTGATATGGTCTTGGTAATATTTTTCGTATATCCCATCTAGTAATATTTCCAGTCGATAACATGCTTGATATGCGTATGGTAACATCCTAGTAGTTGTTCATCATCGGTAACTTCTAGGCTATACTTTTGGTAATAATGCTCAACTATCCCCAATCTGATAACGTGTCTTTGCTATGCGACTGGTAACTAGTACTAGCTGTTCACCCATTTGGTACCTTGTATGATATAGTATTTGGTAATAATTCTTAAGTACACCCAACTCTCGATAATTTGCGTGCTATAGTCTTGGTAATAAATATTTAGTATCACCAAATCGGTAACTTCTATGTTATAGTATCGGTAATAATGCTTAAGTAGACTCCCCTCTAGATAACTGGTATGCTATAGTCTTGAAAATGAATGTTTAGTATCACCTGGTCGATAACTTGTATGATATGGGTCTGGTAACATAATATTGGTAATAGTGTTTAGGTATCCTCTCACTCTTGATAACTTTTAAGATATAGTATTGGTAATAAATGCTTGGTACCACTCGGTCGATAAGTTGCTTGATATGCGTATGGTAACATCATACTAGTTGTTTTCTCATGGTAACTTGTATGCTAGAGTGTTGGTAATCATGCTCAAAGTATCCACACCTGACAACTTGTTTGCTATGCGGTTGATAACTTTTATGTAATAGTCTTGGTAATAAACGCTTATTATGACCCGGTCGATAACTTGCTTGATATGCGTATGGTAACATCTTACTAGTTGTCTCTCATCGGTAACTTATAGGCTAGAGTGTTGGTAATAATGCTCAAAGTATACACACCTGATAACTTGTTTGATATGCAATTGATAACTAGTACTAGTTGTTATCCCATTGGTAAATTTTATCTTGTAGTATTGGTAATAATGATTAAGTATCCCTCACCCTCGATAACTTGTATGCAATAGTCTTGGTAATAACGTTTAGTATCACCCCCGTTTTGATAACTTGTATGATATATGTTTGATAACATCTTACTAGTTGTTTCTCATCGGTAACTTGTATACTTGAATATTGGTAATAATGCTCAAAGTATCCACGCCTGATAACTTGTTTGCTATGTGGTTGATAATTGTACTAGTTGTTATCTCATCGGTAACTTGTGTGATACAGTATTGGTAATAATGATTAACTTGTGTGCTAACTGCTATGGTCTTGGTAATATTTTTCGTAGTATTCGTATCTGGTAACTTGCTTTGGTAATATCTTAGTACTAGTTTCTCATTGATAACTTGTATGTTAGTGCTTTGGTAATAATGTGTAATAACCCTTGTCTAGTAATATTTTTTAGTAACCTGTTTGATAACTTGCTTTATATGTGGTTGGTTATATCGTACTAGTGTTTTTCATCGATAACTTGCATGCTATGTTCTTGGTAATTATTTTTTGGTATCCTGTTTGGTAACTTGCTTTATATGTGGTTGATAATATCTTACTAGTGTAGTGTTATCGATAACTTGCATTCTGTGATCTTGGTAATAATTTTATAGCACTTTTCCATCTGGTAACTTGCTTTATATGCGGTTAGTATTGTCTTTACTAGATTTCGTCATCGATAACTTGCATGTTATGATCTTGGTATTAAGTTTATAGCATTTTTCATATGGTAACTTGTTTTTTATGTGGTTGGTGATATCTTACTAGTTTCCGTCATTGATAAATTGCATGCTATTGTCTTCGTAATAATCTTGTAGTATCTCCCATCTGATAGCTTGTTTTCTATGTCGTTGGTAGTATCTTTTTAGTTTTTCTCATCAATAACTTTGTGTGTTATGGTCTTGGTAATAATTTCGCAGTACCCCCATTACGTAACTTTGGTAATATCTTAGTAGTAGTTTCTCATCGATAATTTTGTATGCTAGTGACTTGGTAATAATGTTCTAGTTTTCCCCCGTCTAGTAACTTGTTTTCTATTGGATTGGTAATATGTTACTAGTTTTTCTCATCGATAACTTGTGTGCTATGGTCTTGGTTTATCTTTCCCTGTCATATTATTCTTGACACCACTTTTCTTTATTTTTTGGAATTACTGTACTGTTTCAGTTGGGCATAGTATTTCTTCAGTGTGCATGAGAGACTGAAACTGTATGCTTAGCCGGTTGGATCTTCTGAGCCTGCTGTTGGACTCTTTTTTGGGATCTACACTTTTTTCCTACTGGTAAGTGTTGAGGAGTAATGAGAAACATACCAATGGAGTGTCGCTGCTTTTAAAAGTTGTTTATGTTGATGGTTGCACAAAAAATGCTTTGACATATATTTTAAAGTTCGAAATTTGTATAAGCTAAAGCAAGTTGGGAAGGTATTATTAAATCATGGCACTTTTGCTCACGGTATTACTTGGAAACTTAAGTAGTTGTACAGTTGACATGATTATTTTGAGCACCCTGGTGAGGTATATATATATTTCACAATGGATTTGAGTCAACGATTTATTTGCATGGTGCTATGGCTAAAAGAATTTCGTGATGCTACTTGCTAAGTTAAGGTTCTTCTTGTTATAATTAACACACTCTTTAGTTTGTATATCACTTCGAGTGGAAATCTTTGTGGCACTAGAGGATGCTCCATGAGATTTTTGTTTGACCATTTCAGCTAACATAATTATTTGTAAGGCCATGGTTTTAGAGATACAGGTCACACATTCCAGTCCTTGGTTCCATACAAATATGCTTCTCTTTCTCTTCGGAGTTCTATAATTTGTTTTAAAATTTTGAAGCATCTTCTGATTGCTTGAAATGTCGAACAAGTGCATTTTGTTATTTCCATAATCTTACTTGTTTGCTAAATGCATTCAGTCTGACCACTTGACGGTGATATTCTACAACCTTAATGATAAGGTGTGTGAATAATGATTAGAGTCACCTGTGTGGCGCATGTTGTTTAAGAGGTTTTATTGAGCTGTGTGTACCTTTGTGTCTACGGAAGTTGTTGCTTTGTACCGGAAATTATTAATTATAACAATGATCCTTTTGGTGAGTTTTAATTGATAGATGGCTTTAACTTCTTGTCACCCAGACATTGTCCTTTCAAAACGTATGTTGCATGTTTGTTTAAGTCGAGCAGTTGCTCCTTGTGTGCAGATTTAAAGATGATTTCAAGGAGAGTCAAATCAGATTAGTATTATGGAACCATAGAGATGTTTGTAGTCGACTTAAAGAAGGGTTTTTTTGTGTTCAAATATTTGTACTGGTAGGAAGTGGTGGTTTTTTTGTTCAAATATTTGTACTAGTAGTTAGTGATTTTCTTGTATCCCCACCCGTGCAAGGACATGTGCACCATTGGATTATGATAAATTGGGGGATGTTGTACTATGCTACGCTTTACACGTTATATTATGCAGCTTCTCCAAAACTTATTTGAGATAATTGATATGGTTGCGCCATTTGTATGTTTGGGTAGCCCCAGCCACATAAAGTATGCAGTCAGGTCGATTGATGATATTCACTCTGTTAGGTTTGTTGTCAATGTACATGAATTAAATTTACCTTTAAATACACATTGGTAAATGTCTAGCACTTTGCATTATGGGATGGTTTTATGATTAAGTCAGTGTTATTTTCTTATTTTTTGAATCAGTTAGTGATTGTTTTTGGTAATACTACTTAATTTTTGTTTTCCGGCAGATTATTTCCTTTTCGTTGAAATCTTTGTTTTATTTACCACAAAATGGTATTTCTTTTTATTCATTTTTTTTACACTAGTAGGAAGTGGCAGCTCTTATTTGTTCAAAAAATTTACACTAGTTGGAAGTGGGATTTTCGATCTCCCACCCATTTTATTTTTACCCTAAAAAACACTGGCCCAAAAAGGGAATTGATTTTTACCGCCAAGGTTTTTTCAAGTAAAAATGTGATATTTTCTCATTTTACCGTCAAAAGGGAATAGGAAAAAAAGGGAATAGGAAACCAACCAGCCAGACGAGAAAATAAAAGGGAATAGCGGCACGGGTAGTCAGCCCGTCAGCCAGCCTGGCAGACAGCCCAACAAAAAAAGGGAATAGAAACCCGCACTGGCAATCCAGCCCACCTACAGTCTGGCAGCCAGCCCACTGAAAAGGGAAAAGAACAGGACACACGCGCGAGCGAACTTTCCTTATTAGGCTAAAAAACCTGGTCGGAAAACCGCGCGACGGAATGTCCAACCTCCCCTCTGCCGCCCCAACAACTTTTACTCCGATCAGCCGCCACCTGTTCCCTCCTCCTTCCCACGGCTGCGTCCGCGAGCTGGCGATGCACAGCTCGGGTAGGTGATCACCTGGCTCGTGGCGGCGACAAGTGTGCAGGTGCTAGCTAGGCTGCGACGTACAGTACGATTGCTTGCTGCCTTGGCTCGACCCCTTTTCCCGTTGTGGAAAGCAGCACGTGTCCTTCCCGGCGTCCACGTCCGGCTCCAGTTTGCCGCCGATAGAATACACCACGCACGCAAGCACGCCGGAAACGATCGAGCGAGTTCGACGGCCGGAAGCCAGGTTAGAAATAGCACGTCCGTCGCCGTGGGGGATTTGAATTGAAATGATCGGTGCAGTAACATTGATTGACTGGTACTGGAGTGCACGGTGACGCATATATACATCATCAGTCGTGTTCCATGGGTGGATGTGTAGTTTCTTTTTCTAAGCAAGTAGATATCGCCGGCAATTAAATATTTATATCTTGCGGTTTACTACTCCGGTTGCCCCTCCTTCTAACCACGGTAGCGCACAAAAATAATCTGCACGCAGCTGATGAGATAACATTGACTGGTGGTGAGATGGAGCACAAGGTAACATAGCCATCAGCCGTGTCCCATATGGAGTAGAGTTGCCATTTTTCTAAGCAAGTACGTACCGCGGGTAAGTAACTGTTTTCCTTGAAACTGACCACTGCAAATTAACAACGGGAGCCGAGCTAGCAAGCTAGCCGGAGAAGAGATATCGCAGGTGCACATAGTATATACGTAGTCAGCTTCGGCGGTCCTTGTTTATCCCGTACGTGCCGGCCCCGCACCAACAACCTACTTTAAACAATCAACTCATTATGGAACACGCCTGGGACATTTATTCCTTGATATCAAATATCGCCTCATTATGGAATTTCATGACTATGTAGTTGAGTACTGCCCAAGGGCGTGTAATAAGCCTGCTCATTGTTTATCAGCGCTGGGTATGAGGGAGTCAACTTTTGTGGCTGTCAGACTACCCTGTTGATGTATCTCATCTGGTGACCGATGATCTCGTCGTGTCTTAATGGAATGCTTGCGTTCCCGTCAAAAAAAAAACTCAACATGTGGACAGCGCCATGGCCGGCTATGTGGCTCCTGGACAGGTACCGTGACGAGTCGTGAGATGACGACGCGCTGGCGTGATTTTGGAATCCAGTTGGCAAGGCACCAAAAATTATAAAATTTAGTTATTTGGAATACCAGTCTTGTCATATATTTCACCATGCTATAGACTTGCCCAAAATTTAGTTTTGTGTGTGCAAGTGAATTAGATTTGTTCGGTTGAAAAAATATAGACTGAATATCAACATCCTTGCAAAATCATGTAAGTTAATACTATTAATGTTTATTAATTTATAGGATTATAAAATTAAGCTTGGATCATTAGCCAACATCAACTTCATCAGTTGAGTTGATGTTTCATTTCAGTTTTAAGTTTTCCGCATCACCCTGTCCTTTACCGCGCCTAAACTGAAAGGGGGCTACAAGTTGAATTTATTATATTTGTTATGCTAAACTTTTCTTCTTTGAACTCATTTATATCATGAATGAATGATACTGTCCTATCAAGTATTTTGTTGACAAAGTTAGCCACGTAATAAAGTTACTAAAAGCTTATTATTTGAGTGTTTTTGTTATACAGTTGTAATGTATATCAATGAAAAAATACACTTGCATCATGCTATATGTAAAAACTGTTTTTGTAAAACTATTTGCTTCATAAATTTATTTTCAATAATTGTGTAAAAATATAATGATACTATTTATGGTACATATCTCTAATTTATACTTAATAGATAATAAGTACATGAATAGTTAAGTATAGATACTTGTACAAACTTCGAGCATAAATTGAATTGTTAGCAAGATATTTTATTGATATTTTTCTTGTCAAATGTGTCTTACGCGTTATCATGGATTCAATATAGAAAATATGTGCACACTCTTTACCTGGTACAAAAATATCGTAGCTATTAGTGATCACTAACTAATAAAAGTTACAATGGGTTAAGATATTTTTACATAGATGCAATTTAATTATTTGATATGAACACATGCAATGCACTTGACATCATCTGTCGTAAGAAGTTTTTTTTGAAATAAAATCCGTTGCACATAATTAACTATGTAAATCTATTTAATCTTATTTTGTAAACTCGTACGACTTGTATCAACCTAAATAAACGCGCCACCGTCAATTAGGTTGTTTTATCCTACAGATGTGGTACAAGCTACTTGTTCCAACAAATTGAGTCTTTTATTTTGTAGATATTTATAATAGTGATTTCGACATAACACATAATCGATAATAGTATGTGATTACAAGTACACTATTATCAGGACTCTCCTTTTGTGTGAACCTTGGCGGTCGACCCGTTTGCCCGGTCTATGGGCCGACCCTTCTCCCCTCCCCACTCTAGGCTACCAAGGGCACGACGAGAGGAGCGTGGTGAAGGTGGGAAAAAAGACTCCCAAACTCTAGCAGAGGAGTAGAAAATAGGGCAAAGAGAGGAGTTTTTTTTCAAGAAAACGCATGAGCATCGCGTGTCTTTATATTAAGATAGAGAACAAAACATTTACAGAGAATGCATTACAGGGAGTCCCAGCCACATATGGCTGGTCTCTGCCACCATCCTTCACTCAATCCCTCCTAATTGTCCACATAAGCCCACCGAATTCCACAGCCTAAACTCCTGTCTAATGAGGGCACAAACCGTCGCCACAGAGGAGGCCACACGGTCAAAGACACGATTGTTGCGCTCAAGCCAGATCGATCTAGCCGTTAGGGTAATAAGCGCATTGAGCTTCTTCCTCTTCTTCTTCGGTACAGCCACGGTGATCGCCTCCCACCACTGAGCTGATGTGGCGTCTGGTGCCGGCATGAACCTTTGTAGTAGAAAGAATGTTTATTTGGTCTCAATTAGTAGTAGCATGTAGCATAATCGAAAAAACATTTTGACTCCCTAGCTCGAGTAATCTCTTTATTTTGAAAATGTCCAAACTCATATTTATAAGTTTCAATTCTAGATGTAGTCACTCTCGTGCCACACAAAATTAAAATTGAGAGGCTAGAAAAAGCTAACATGAATGTACAAAATATGGTTTGACGTGAACTAAACGCAACTTTGTTTTAAAGATCCAGACAAAATGAAGGACTATGTCGTTTTGTTATCATTGTTTATTTGTAGGATGAAAAACCACACCATTTTTTATGTTGTGTTTAAGGAAAACCAAAGTATTTTTTTTGTTGTATTTACAATTCGTGCCCAACTGAAATCAGAATCTTACATCCCTTTTCAATTCAAATACGCACGCGACGCGAGTCGTCTAGATTGTGCGTGATACGAATGTCTGTCAGAGTGTCACTGTGTCAGTTATCGCCGATGATGCAAGCACAGAGCAGCGTGGACTATGGTCGGTCGCTGGCCGGCTCGGTCCAACCTCCCGCTGGCTGCCGCCCCTGCAAAGCGCAACTGGCCTCTTTAATTCCGATCAGCCAGCCGCGGTTGCTCTCTGGCGGACGCACAGGTGTGCAGCCGTACGTTCGGGACAAGTGTGCAGCTGCTAGGCTGCGACGTACAGTACGATTGCTTGCTGGCTTGGCTCGACCCCTTTTCCCGTTGTGGAAAACAGCACGCCGATGCTCGGCTCCAGTTCTGCCGATAAAATACACCAATCACGCACGCCGGAAGCGATCGAGCGAGTTCGACGGCCGGCCGGAAGCCAGGTTAGAATTAGCACGTCCGTCGCCGTGGCGGATTTGAATTGAAATGATCGGTGCAGTAACATTGATTGACTGGTGGAGTACACGGCCGGTAACACAGACTGCATCAGTCGTGCCGTGTACCAATATGGATGTGTATTTTTTTTCTTCTAAGCAAGTATCGCCGGCAATTTAATATCTGCCGGTGTGCTTAACTCCGGTTGCCCTTTCTTCCTTCTACTCCCTCCGTTCCAAATTAATTGACTTCTTTTTGTCCACATATGGATGTATCTAGACATGTTACACGTATAGATACATCCACATGTGGACAAATGGAAGTCAATTAATTTAGAACGGAGGGAGTAGTTCTAGGATAACGAACTACTCCATGTGGCCCGTAGGTCAGCAGGTGTAAGTAGTCAGCTTCGCCGGTCCTTGTTTAGCCCATGCCGCCCCGCAACAACGACCTACCTTAAATAAACAACAAAAAGAACTCAACATGTGGGCAGCGCCATGGGAAACCATGTGGCCCGTTTGCCGCTGTTTTTTAAGTATCGCTAGCACGTAATGAACCGTTTGTGCACAGCTGGAGGAGGTAGTAAGGGACATTTTATCACTACATGGGTGGCTGCTTGATCGCCGGATTGGACCTTCATAGGTTGCTGAGCTCGCTATGTCATAGGCGTTTTACATTACCATGATGGTTGTAATTCGTTTATTTATGCACTTTTTGCTTTCTCCATTCGGATTGCGGCTGTGTGCATTTGTTATACAGAGCCCGGGTGTAATACTTAAACTTTGATTAATAAAGCTCTTTATCTAAAAAAAAAGGTAATGAACCGTTTGCCGTTGTAACCAACTGCAACGGCGCGACACATCCAATCCCCGCGAGTCCGTTTGGGTCAAGCTTTTTTTTTTAGCCTCTCTCTGAGAGTACAAGTTGTAACATCTGTTCAGATACATAGACACACACACCACACACACGCACACCACAACTCACACCCTTATCTATGTGACTAAACTAGACCTACAACCTATACATAGCACGTCCTGAGAGACCTCCGAAGTCACGGACTTCGGAAACGGCGGGCACGTCGTTCTCGCCTGTGACTTGTAGAAGTGTGAGAGGCATCTGAGAATTTTATTCGGGGAAAAACACCCCGGGTGAGACACCCGTGCTGATCCTGGGGATCGAACACGGGCGGGCTAGCTGGCCACTGCCAAGACTAGCCACTGCGCTGCTCGCGCGTCTCCGTTTGGGTCAAGCTGAACAAAAAGAACATGGTCCAACACGGCGAAACAAACTCGCGACGTGTCCGTTTTCTGTCCACCACGCGTCCGCCGCGATCCATTCCTAGCTCAAATTTGGACTAGGTTTGCGCCCACGGATAGCGACGGATCATCCGCGTGTCGGCGTGGTGTCCGCCCCGGGCCCACCTAGCAGCAATAGGGTGACAATCGCTCCCATGACAGTCATTTTTAATGCCAGTGCGCATGCGGATAGGGATGGCCAACTACCACTCACCTCCACTTCACTGCCCCACCTTGGTCCCCCACCGACGGCCAAAACCTATCCACCGCGGCCATGCCGATCCGGTGGACGGGCAAAGAGAAGCACGACCGCGAGGCGTTGTCTTCCTCGGGCTGCCGCACACCATCTGCAACTCCGGAACTCCCCGCGCCGTTCTCCATCGTGTCGTCGGGCGTCGAGGTCGCCAGGCGCGACCGCCATTGCGTTCTGGTGGACGATTGCTCGTGGTACAGGGAGCACGCGGTGCTGGTGCCGTGGTAAGCTGCAAAGCTTCCTGACCACTGGCACCTCAATCTGCATTGGATCCCGGTGCCGCCGATCCCGACCAGCGGCCATGCATGGAACCGGGAGCTCCCGCCGGAGTACCGGCGTGACCCCGCGTTCACGATCAATTCCTGGCATTGGGACACCTGGTTCCGCAATGAGCATAACATGCGGCGGCATGCGCTCTTCACGCGGGCTACCGCGCCGCCCAGCAGCCGTCGTCACTGCCGCCCCACCTTCGAGCTGCCTGTGGCGCACCATCGCCACCAGTGAAGCAGGAGGTGGCCGTCGATGACCTAGAGGACGGCCTCGACCTACCGCTAGTCCTCGAGGAGTCCAAGAAGTCACTCGTCGAGAACGAAGAGCGACGGTGGGAGTTGGTGCGGGAGAAGGTCGTCAGGAAGCAGCAAGTGGTCATGGAGGTGCAGCAGGCGCCATGGTGGGAGGCCATGGAGCTGGACCTGCCTTCGACGCCTCCCCTCCCCGTAGGGCTCCTTGGATTTGGCCCCTCCCCGTGCTCCCGCCGGCGACCACTGGAAGGCGCCAGTGTACGTCGACCTATATATTGTTTGTGGCCAGGCAAAAATATTTAGCTTTTATATTTTTTTTGTTTTAATTATATATATGTAAAAAGTCCATTTGTGCCCCAACCCCGTATCATTTGCAGAAAAAACCCATATATGCATGTTAGTAAAATTGTCCAAAAAAAAATATGTCGCGCCGTTAGGTTCAGCCATTGATGCGCAAATAGAGCATATTTGTTTGGCGATCCAAACAGATAAAACACGGAGACAACTCGTACTCAGCTTGTGGCCCTAAAATACTAGTACTAGTATATCCTTCGTCTCCTCTGTATTAGGTAAGACTACCCGTGGTGTCATGCATTTTATGCATGCAAAAAGCTGATCTGACACTATTATAATTAATGATGAGAGAGGAAACGGTGGTATCATAGATAGATACCGTAACATAACGCATTTCAATACACAATGAGTTTACAAATCTAATAAATGCACTATACATGATACTACACATATGTTACTATGCACTATGAATCTAGTAACATAAAATAGTATCATGTGCATGATACTACTATATGTTACTGTTCTCACTATGAGCAGTCTAATAATGGGCTGCCCACTTCAAATTAGCAACAGGAGGTTGCTGGGCATGAGACATCCCAGGTGAGGTGTATGTAGTCAGCTTCCCTAGTCCTTGTTTATCCCGTGCCGGACCCGTACCAACAGCCTACCTTAAACAAACAACTCAAGATGTGGGCACTGGGCAACCATGCATGTGGCCCGTGGACAGGCAACGTGACGAGTCCTGAGATGATGACGCGATATTATACACGTAATGAATTCGAAAAGCATCGCGGTGTCGTACATAGCCCGCGTGCTGGAATCCCATTCCAGTTGGCAACAATTTTGGACGAGCTACAACACTTGCACACGTGGTGCGACCCGGCTCGATGCTGGCCGCCTCATCATTGGCCAGCCGCTGGCTTTGCTTGCTGCGTTGCATTGACGCCACGAGCTCATCAATCATCGTGCTGATTCTGGCTCTCGAATCTCGATCTACGGAGGACATGACGCTTCCATAGATAGTTCGTTGTTCGCTCCGTATCATGGGACTAATGATTGGTAGGCATATGTAAGTGGAGATTTTTTTTATCGCCACGTGTATTTTCTTATTGGTGGTGTGGCTAATATACATGCCACTAATATCTCTACTATGAGTGGCGCATTCCCTCTAGGCCACACGCCATTAATAAATAAAATATTGTTCACTTAATTCCGTACAGATGAGTTAGTCATTCTAACGTCGATATTTAAAACGTCCGAAACTCATTTTTATTAGTCGACCTTTACAATTTTAAATACGTCAAGTACCAACAAAGTGCGTGATAGCCGGATGTAACGTGTACATGAAAATCAATATAAAACATAGCCCAATCGGAGTTTGTATGCAAAACTTACAGTTGTTTTGCCGGAGAGACTATGTGTTTTGCAAACTACCACTAGATCTGATTGGCCTGGAGGAATTCACACACATCGATGACATGCATGCTTCCCCTTCTCGCCGCCAACTCTCACTGGGAGTTTGCATCAACCACGAAGGGTGACTCGCCACTGCTCCCCATCTTTGTTTTGCGCAGCCATTTGCGAGCTGCTTCCAACATATCGTTCGATCGGCAGCCAAGACTGCCTCCCGCCCCCGCACGCACGGTGTTCGGCCGTTGGCCCCATATATAATTTGATTGAAATTAATTATTTGCCCTAGGTAAATTTGGTGCAAAGGTTTGTAATTTCATTGCTTCATTGTTTCTTTCATGAGGTATGGATAGTGACGATTAGTTTGTGATGTTACAGATAGAAGTGGACGCAAATCTCGCAGGCGATAACGGAGGGAGTCAGATGATTCTCTTTGTTCTTTTAGCTGCACAACAGGAGTTGGGAGCCACTTCCATGCGAAGTAATCAAGGCGTGGAGGGCTAGCAAACAAGAAACGTCGAATTGTAATGAGTCATGTGATGCTATTTAATGTTTATTGTCTAGCAACCCACGACCAACTGCTAGATGATATAGTCAAGCACTTGTCCAGACAGTGCAGTTTTTAAGTTGGGCGCATGCATCGTGTTCATCTGCCTAGCTTTCTAGACTCTGGATGGTTTTGAGCCACGTGGATTGAGTGCGCGGTGAAATGAAATGAGGGTTGGTAACTTGGTCCCTCCCTGTTTATTATCTCGGATTGAGTGCACATGTCTTACGAGTCAAACCAAACCACTGTGCCCTACAACATCATATTGGCCTACGAACGATCACCCCTGATTGATCCACTATCAGAGAGCCTGACAGCGATCGATGGTACGGACGGGACGCCGGATCGATCTCTCCTGCCGGCGAAGCGAGATTCGTCCACGGTTCTTCACGCGGCCCGTTGCTTAGAAGCGAGCAGAGAAAAACGACGATTTTTTTAAATAATATTTTTTAAACAGAAATTCGGAATCTAGCGCGCGTTTTTCAGAAATTTGGAAAATAGCGCGGCGTCGGCGACGGCCGGACCGAAACCAAGGTTTCGGCACGGGCCAAACCGAAAGCCCGGTGATCTGCATGCGCAGCCGACATGCGTGTTTCGGCTCTGTCCGTGCCGAAAGTGACATTTTACATTTTTTATTTTGTTTTTCCCGACTGTTGGCCCATATATTCATATTTCCCGCCACCGCTAATGTTGCCATTATTTTCCCGCTCATATTTCCTGGCACCGCGCATATTTTGGTTTTCTCGAGTAAATTTGTTTCGCGGTCAATTGTTCCCGCTTTTTTTCTCCCGCCATTTTCCTCCCGCCATTTTGTTCCCACCATTTTCCTCCCGCCCTTCTTCTCCCGCCATTTTTCTGCCGTGCCTAATTTTCCCGCCAAACTTGCTCCCGCCATGTATTAGGACGAGCACAGACCGGGAGGAGATGTCGAGTTGGTAAGCATAGTCCACTCACTCGAACATGTCGAGATACAATTCAGATGGTAGTTTCCCGGCAGGAATATCGGCACTCCTTTTGAAGTTTACGGCCGAGTTCAAGGTAGACAATAAGGAGATCCCATTCGAAGATATTGTTAGTCATGCACCTCATCTCCATGAGCTATCAGCGAAGCTAGCTAGGCATGGGTGGCCATGGAGGAATTACAAGGAAATAGAAAAAGAACTCGTGAGGCTGCATGCTAGGTGGCAGAAGAAGAAGCTAACATATCCCACTGAAGCATATATGTTGGATGCTCTTTGTACACCGATGTTATGGGTCGAGGAGAGCGCGGACGAAGATGATATCTTCATGCCCACTGAAGCGAGCAAGAGAGCTGCAGCAGCGGCGGCGGCGTCGAAGGGTAAGGGTGCAGCGTCGTCGAAACGCAAGGCTGAAGCATCGTCGAAAGGCAAGGGTGCGGCGTCGTCGAAGGGCAAGGGTGCAGCATCGTCGAAGGGGAAGAGTGACGCGGGAGGCTGTGTCGATGGTAGATGCCTTTTCTTTTTCAATTTATGTTGTGTTGTCGCTACTACCACTTTTCTTGCTGTCTGTGTAAGTTGCAACGTTTGTTTAATAATATGTCTCGTACAACTTATTTTCCTCTGATATGTCTCGTACATAGATAATAATATGTCTCATACATAAATAATATGTCTCATACAAACATAAATATGAATATGTCTCATACATAGATAATATGTCTCATACAAACATAAATATGAATATGTCTCACATAGAAATATAAATACGGATAGTAGTACATAGATAGAAATATGTCTCACAGATAGTAGTAGATAGTAGTATCACTCATCTCTGTGAGCACGTGTCCGCGTTTGTCTACGCGGTCGACGTCCGGAAGGTGACGACCCCCGGTAAATACTCCACAGCGGATATATCTAAATATTACGCCCGCCGAAAATAAATATGACGACCCCCGGTAAAATAAAGACTAATCAAAATATACAATACATCTAACCGACAACGTATACTAATCCTGACACCTCCACCGGCAAACTATATTAACATCTAACCGACAACATATACTAATATGACCACCTAAAATATGCCGACCAACTAAAATATTACCACCACCTAAAATATGACCACTAACTAAAATATATCTACACTAATCCACACATATGTCATGCATCCACCCTTAAATTATATTAACACTTAACCTAAAAAATCTAGAGATTAGGGTTTACCCTTGACGCGTGCGTAGCTCCCGCTGCCCGGCTTCAATCTAGCACCACCACCGCCGCACCACGCCTCTAGCTTCCCCAACACCGGCACACACCACCACTATCCACCATTGTTGACCACCATTGCTCCACCTCCACTCCCCCAAACGCCTCCACGAACAACTATCCCATCAGTAGATCGATGATGCCCTAACCCTTCTCTACTCTATTTTTTCAATATGTGGGTTTGTGGGAAATTTTTGGGGTAGGAATCGCTGCTGTTTTCCTGGAAACGGAAGAACACAGAGAGGTGAGGAGAAAGACTGGTCGAGCGAGAGAAAGAAGATGGGCGTCGAGCGAGAGAAAGAAGAAGGAAGATGGCCGTCTGCCTCGTTTCGGCACGGGCCGTGCCGAAAGGCGCGGTTTCGGCACGGTCGACGCCAAAAGCTCAAGTTTCGGTACGAGCCACGCCAAAAGATGTGGGCCACGCCTGCCGCTGCGCAGGCCGACATACAGGTGGATTGTTTCGGTCCTGGCCGTGCCGAAACCAGTTGTTTCGGCACGGCCCGTGCCGACGCCGCGCTAGTTTTCGAATTCTTCCGCAACGCGTGCTAGATTTCGAATTTCTGTTTAAAAAAATATTATTTAAAAAAAAATCGAAAAACGACGGCGATCGGTGATTGAGAGCAACACGAAGGCACGAAAGCGTCCACATATCAGAAAAGCTTGTTCTCAGCAGAAAGTTAGGCATCGAATCAACACGTGGCGCGTGCACATCACAGCGGCGTTGCGCTCGGCGAGCAGATGAGCACGACGGCCGGCCGCCGAGCGCTCTCGTCTGTTGCCGACGCCGCTCGACACCGTCCACTTGTGCGTGCGTTGGCTTGGTCAGAGCGTGTTCTGGATGCGAAGATACGATACGCATCGGCATCGCTAATCCAGAAAACAATTCTAGTTAGGTTAGGCGGCCGACCGACGCGCGCCGTGGCACCGGCTCTCGAGTCTCGACGTCGTCAGCTGTTTCTCGTGGTGCCCATGCCCATGTCGTGGCCTCCAGCGGCGGTGACCACGCCGGCCTGCATATAAGGTTGGCGTAATGGCGTACGGCAGAGCATCGGAGATGACGATCGGCGATTGCGTTTCGTGCATCGTGACTGGCATTGTGGCATGCCGTGCGTATAGCGGCCGGCTCGCTTATCGGCTACAAAGGTTTCGAGCTTATCATTTGATTTGTGTGATCAACTCGGGCGCCACCCGCCCGGCCGGCGATCCTATCGGATTGTCCAGATTCCAGAAGTGCACGACGTGTCCCAGCCAGTGTTGCATCGCACACAGCGGCGACGGAGGTCGGAGGAGGACTGATGGATATCCTGCCGGTGCTGGATGGATCTCCACCTGGCGAAGCAACCTCTCGAGTACTTTAATCGCCGGCGCGTAGCCTCACCGGGGGACTGCGAGGGTACTTTCTCGCGGATCCTTTCTACGTCCGCCGTGAAACTGCGCTTTCCTTTCCGCGTCGACTCCATCCCTTTCCGCCGTGGACGCATCGGCGTGCGGCGTGGCGGCCAAGCTCACAATTCACTCTGGATTTTCAGAGATCACGGCTACGCGACCTGGTGTTAGTTACCAGGCCAGACGCGTCATTTTTTCAAGGAGTTTGCATGAGCCGAGAAACAGAGGAAGCAGAGCGTTTGTGCAAGAAGGAAATCAATTGTATAAATGATTCTGTTGCACAACTGTAATTTACATGGTAATAATTCTTGGCAAACTGAATCAGCACTGGCTTCTCCTACATTGACGACGCTGATGTAATCCACGGCAATGTTGACCAGGCCGGAGTCTTCTCCGCTCGTGATTTCCTCGTCCAGTTCAGTCGTCTCCTCGACCGGCACATCGATCGAGGCCATGTTGACCAGGCCGGAGTCGGAGTCCGATGCTTCAACCGTTGGCGCCGCCGAGAGCACATCGATCCAGCCCTCGTCGGAGTCCCAGACCGGAAGAGCCGAGGCCTGGCAGGCCAACGCCTTGATCCTCTCGGCCGAGCTCTGCGACACCGACAGCTCGTCCTCGCTGTCGGACTCCGACTCAAAGAACGCCGCGTCCAGCGTGCTTTTGGGCGACACCCACCGGCTCTTGACAGCATTTTCCAGCTTCGTGCCGACGCCAGCCGACGCCAGGAAGGAGTGCTCCAGCAGCTGCGCCGCCGTGCACCGGTAGCTGGCCCGCCTGACGAAGCACATACTTAAGAAATCCTTGGCCTCGTCTGAAATCCATTGAGGCACCTCGGGCACCGCGTCCGTGTACCCGATCCTGTGCATCGCCGGGAGCGCGTCGCCGCCCATGCCGCTCCAGGGGGCGCGGCCGGTGGCCATCTCGATGATTGTACAGCCAAGCGCCCAGACGTCGGCCGGCGGGCCCTGCTCCTCCCCGCGCGCCACCTCCGGCGCCATGAATGCCGGCGTGCCGCCGATGATCGGCCCGGCACACGCCTTCTTGGAGCACCCAAAATCTGCGAGCTTGGCGCGGCCGTCGGCGCCGAGCACGACGTTCCGAGCCTTGACGTCCCCGTGCACCATCCCGGCGCCGTGGAGGTACGCGAGCCCCGCCGCCACGTAGGCCGCGTACGCGCGGATGGCGCGCTCATCGAGCCCACCGACCCGAGCGACCTCGTCGGCGAGCGAGCCGCCTGGGGCGAACTCGAGGAAGAGTTGGTACGACCCGTCGCGTGCGTCGCTGCCGCCGACGCAGGAGACGAGGAGCGGGGAGCGTAGGGCAGACATGATCGCCTGCTCCCTCCTCAGCGCCGCGGCGCCGGAAGCGCACGACGACTTGACCGCAAATAGCTCCCCTGAGGCCCCGTCGGCAGCCAAGAACACCTCCGCGCCGGACGCGCCGCGGCCCAGCGTCCGCACCCGCGTCCATTGCTTGCTCCCGGCCGTTGCCATCTTTTCTTTCCTCTGCGTCGCGAATTGGGATGTTGGTGCTCTGTTGGTTTGGAGCTTACTTGTCTTGTGCTGCTGATGAGTGCCTTTTCTGTGGCGGGTGAGCGTATATATAGCACCACCGGTGGGGCGAAGAAGAAAGGAATGCCTTTTGGAAGAAGATTGCAAGTTTAGAACATGGGAAGGCCGATTGGCATGTGCGGATTAGGAGGTACGGAAGCAGAAAGGCGTGGGAAGCAAGTTCTTTTCGGCGGCGGACCTGTGGTGACTGGTGAGGTCTTCCATCCATGGACGGACGGTTAGCCGGTGGCGAGAACGCAAGGCCCGGGCTTGACCAACCTTTGCGCTCGTCCTCCTTCGTAATTAACCCGCGTGCTTCTCTCTCAGAAAAACAAAAGAACCATGTCAAATCTCTCGCATATTGCCCGAGCTCAGACACAGATTGTGTCAGATTTTGGAATCGCCATCATTTAGCTGTAGTGTGTGGAACCGATGTTGAAGCGTTGCATGCAAATGTGTCGGACCATGCATGGATATTAAATCAATAGGTCTGTACACTTTTCTCAATCCTTCTCTCATCTCTCAGCTGACGAGTGGGCCAACAACAAGTATTGGAACCGAACCAATTTGTTGGTTCGCGAAGACCATCCACTATGTGGGTGTAAAGCGAACCATATGGTTTTGGTTCAATGCTACACACTGCAGGTCATCGGTGCATATTTTCTGACACAATAAGCGATCCAATTATTTGGTTCGGTTCCTACTCGCATGCATGCAGTTAAATAAGATTTTTTTCATCCTGCATGCAACACGCAAAGCTACGGAGCAGTGTGGAGCGCATGCAAACAACAAAGCATTTGATTTTTTTACTAATATCCGATGGGTCCCATCTCTGTACATCTGTGTGCTGGAATCGAACTCATACATAGGAGTAGCAGAGAAACAGCACCGACTCATATTCTGACACTTTTTTGCTTGAATCGAACCCACGTAGTGGATGGTCGGGTAACATGCGCCGATGCTCTACAATGTATGGAACCGAACCAAAGCGAGGAGAGAGAACGTTAGGAATCGCTTTGCATGCACATAGTGGCTGGTCTTAGGCCATCTCCAGCCGTCCCCCCAGAGCCCCCAGGAGGCCTTTTTAGCGCCGGCGGCAACGAAAATCCACCAGCCGGCCCCCCAGAAGTCGATTTGGCGCCGGTTTTAGCGCCGTTTCGCGCCGGCGAACCCAGCCCAACCCCAGCCTGCTGGGTTCGGCCTGGGGGGGCAAAAGGCGTCCGCGGGCCAGGCTTGTCAGCGAGGGAAGGCGATTTCCCTCCATAATTTCGCCGTTCCCTCCAATTTTCCCCCCACATATACCTCTGCCCCGCCCCGTTCCCGCCATTTGCATAGATCTGGCCGCCATGGCTCCCGCCCGATTCACAGGCCCCCGCGCCGTCGCCGCCTCCTCCGCCTCCATGGTCGGCGCCTCCATGATCGGCAAGAAGCCGCGGAAGCCGAGGGCGCCGAAGGAGAAGCCACCGGGCATGAGCAACGCCGCCTGGATCGCCGAGGAGGCGCGCCTGAAACAAGAGAACCTTCAGCGCCGGACGAGGGAGAAGGCGCAGCGGCAGAGGGAGCTGTCCGCGCACCTGGCGGCGGAGGCCGAGGCCGTCGACGAGGAAGAAGAGGTGGAGGAGCTGGAGGAGGCGCCAACTCCGGCGCCGGCCAAGCGCAGGGTCGCGGGCTTCTCTCCTCGTCCTCCTGCGCAGTTCGCCGGCTGGAGCCAGAACTCCGTCGCCTCCGAGGGACGCCGAGCCGGCAGCGGCAAAGCTCCAGGCGTCCATCCAGACCTGTCTCGCCGACGCAAAGGCAAACGCCGGCAAGAGGGAGGACATCACCACGAAGAGGTGGTCGGCGCTCATGGCCAACTCCAAGGTCAAGATCGAGCTCCTCAGGACCGGCACCGTGGCGAAGAAGAGGAACCACGACCTCGCCTTCCTCACGGGGGCCGATCCGGACGCGATGGACCCCGAGCTGAGGACATGGTACATGGCGCAGCGCCGGCTCATCCTCAGCGACATCAGCACGGCTCCGTCGGACACTACCTACGGCACCTCGACGGAGACGACCGAGACGAGCTCGGCCAGTCCAGCCGAGACACCGCCTGCCCAGCCTCCGTCCACGGCGCAGATCGACCTGGACGCCGCCGACACTGCTGCCCCGAGCTCTGCACCGGCTCCGACCACCACTGCTGTGCCGTCGCCGGGCTCTATCTGATCTGTGCATCAGCAGAACGCCGCATGTGGCCGTGGATCGCCCGACTGTGGCTAGATCGAGACTCAACTGTGGCGTTTTTTGTAATATTGCCCCAACTGTGGCTGCCGTGATCGCCGAACTCGGGCTATATTTTGGGGGCGGGAAGAAGGCGTTTCAAATAATATGAACTGTGGCGTTTCCTGGGCCGCCGAACGGCTGGTGAGTTCGCCCCCCCCAGGTTTTGGAGACGGCCGGTGCTAAGACAAAAAGGCGCCGGATCAAAACCTGGGGGGGCCGAACGGCTGGAGATGGCCTTACAAGTCTTGGTCATACTACACAAAGAGCAGTGCTTTTTGATTGGTGATTTGTGTACAAGACTAGAAGGGACATTGGTGGAAGGAAGTCAGCGGGTGCACCTGCTGAACTGAGTTGGCCAGAGTTTGGTCGCCATGGCCGTTGGTAGGTACTTTGACATTGTGGCATGCCAAGTCGACGGCTTTTAACTGTACCACGGTGCTGCGCCACCCGACTGTCTTGTGTGCTTTTGCACCCAACTTGCCAACATCTAGAAACAGTTTTCACCAAGACTCTGACGGACCAAAATCAACCTGGAAATTCTTCGGCAACCGTGACCTGCCGCGATACTTTTTATCGTTAATTCGTGTCGTGGACGTGCCATCTATGAATGTGTGATTTGTATGTGTTACATCCGTGGCTCAAATCGTGTTGTACAAATCAACCGTGAAAAAAATGCCAGTGGCTCACGATATCGGCAAAAAAAAAAGAACATTCGCTGATCAAAATCGGTAACATGGTAAGAATTCAGATAATAATTGTATATAATGGCAAGTTGATTTTGTGATTGTTTAGGACCAATAATCTAGGGGGCCAGTATCTGCCTCCCCACTCTCTCTATCAAGAAAACTACCGGAGGCGTGAGAATCTGCCCGATTGCGGAGGCACGTCGCGTGAGGCGGGAACAGCGGCAGTGGAGCTCTCTCTAGATTGCAAACTATAGTTTCTTGGTAAAACACCAACAGACTTCCCATTGATCGGGACCTTCAACTCTATTTTTTTGTTTTCTTCCCGAAACAGGGTCAAACCAAACCACACAATGTGTCTATTTAATTTTTTAAGAAGTGGTTCCATGTCATTTATACTAAATTGTTTTACTTATTAATCGTTGTATATAAGATTTCACTAGTGTAGTTTCAATTAGTTTTAGAAGAGTTAATATCATAACAATGTTGTATTAAGAAACAATGATATTTTATGAAAAATTAAATGTCAATTATTCCAAAGTTATTGGTGCAAAATTCAAAATTGGAATCCTATCGTATTCTGCAAAATTCATGATTGCATTATATTTAGTTTTAGACATTAATCCTTCACAAAACATTTAGCTAGTTACTTTGAATGCCGCCTTAGTTCAATATTTTTTCCAATATAACATTAGATTGGTGGGATGATTAAAATGTATTTATATGAGTATACCCATAAAAAGAGGGCCAAATTATACATGTGTAAAAAATATCATATAGGAGTTCGACGAGTTATTAGTGTCCAATAAATAGAAAATTCTAGACAGTCTGGTACACTTACATTTAGGTGTGGTTTGTTCTATAGTATCATTGGTATTACTAATTATGTGGTTCTTGGATGGCTAAAACACCCTTTCTGTTTCAAGAGGTTCAACGTTTTGATGGCAACATAGATGCTATGAACACTCACGGCACAAATCAACACAACCCTTGATCAAGCACACCGTTCTTCGGTGTTGCATCTATCTTGGCAGTTGTGGATGCAATGACGATGTCAAATGTGTCAGAGTTCTCGGCTGCCTCTGATTGTGGCTGTAGATTTTGGTACAATGTAGCGTAGTTTTTTTTTTTGAAATTCAATTTAAAAAATCTGTTCGGTGAACAAACCAGTGAGGCGGGGAATCTTGCTGGCGCCGCGCCCGCTGGATGGGAGGCCGGCGGCGTCCGGCCGGTGGAGGGGATGCCGGCGGCAGTAGCGCGTGCCGGAGGTGCCTGCCGGTCAAGTGTGAAGTCAGCTCTGTCGGTCGATCGGTTCTTGTTTATCCCGTGCCGGTGCTGCACCAACAACCTACCTTAAACAAACAACTCAACATGTGGGCAGCGCCATGGCCGGCCATGTGGCTCCTGGACAGGTATACGCACGAGGAGACGGTGCCAAAGTATCCAGGTGTCGCAGTGGCTCGATCGGCAAAAAGAATTGTCAATCCAGTTGGCACGGCAAGCTACGGCATCATGTATCAGTTGCGGTTTGGTGTTTCGCACAAATAGTGCAACTGCGACTCGACTCATGATTGGCCGGCACCTGCTGGTTGCATTGCGTTGACGCCACCAAAAGCTCGATCGTCATGCTGATCTGCCATCTCTCCATAGAATATGACGCTCTTATCATGGGTGACCATTGGGTGTTCAATTTGGTATCGTGGGTCTAATGATTGGTGGCCATAGCCCATAGGTACGATGCATGCGGAATTGGATCTCTTTTATGTGGCGTGGTGTAAACATAGTACTCTCTTTATGTACTAAGAGATTAGTAGTAGCATGTAGCATAATCAAAAAATCATTTCGGCTCCTAAGTTCCAGTGATCTCTTTATGTTTGTAAGTTTCAATTCTAGATATAGTCAATGATGTATCATAATCATACAATCATGAAAAACCACAATGCTAAATTCTTTGAATTATGGTCTACACAAAAATGAAAATTCTAATAAAATTTTGGAGTTTGAAATATTCATTGTTCAGTATACTAAGATTCATACTTTGTATGTAAAACTAGGCAAGCGATTCCACATTTTCATTTAATAAGAAGAAGGTATAGAGGTTTGAGAATTAATGCCTAGAACACACCCTAGGACATTCACAAAGCCTAATCCTGCGACATTACTGAAAGATCGATATGTCGACTAGAGGGGGGGTGATTAGGCGACTACCAAATTTTAATTCTTTTTCGATTAATTAAGGCTTGAGCAAAGTAGCAAGGTTGACTAGATGTGCACTAAGTGAACAACCTATGTGATACAAGCAAGGTAAGCAACGTAGCGGAAGCAACAAGTAAAGGATAGAAATAACCGCAAAGTGGAGACACAGAGATGTTTCCCGTAGTTCCTTCCCAAGGGAAGTACGTCTACGTTGGAGGAGTGTGGAGCCACCTAGGCGCTCCAAAAGCACGGATGTGCTCACTCTATTCTCCGTGAGCTTTACCCGTGGGGGTTCGGCTCATTCACTATGAGGTCACCTTGATGGCGTTGACCAAGCCGGTACACAAAGGTCGGGGAACTCCACAATGAGTAGGAGCCTCCCAACAATGCCTCGGACTTCCTCCGAGACTCACAAAGGCACCTCGAGTTACAAGCAACCCAAGATGCAAGTTCCACACAATCCGTGTGGGGGGATTTGAAATTCCTTCGGTGGAGACGTAGATCTAGACCTCCTATGACACTCCTCAAAGTATCAAGTCGATTGAGGGGTGGTAGTGGGAGATCTAGTAGTTTGAAGCTTTGGCAACAATGGGGAATCAGTTGTAGTGGTAGCTCAAAATATCCCAAGGTAGGAGAAGGGGTTTAAATACCCCTTTCTTTCAATCTGGCCGTTGGAGGCAGAAAACTCGCGCCAGCGGTACTACCGCTGGAACAAGCGGTGGTACCGCTGGGATCTTCTCAGCAGCAGCACGGGCAGTCAACGGTCGTCTTCCTTCCTCACGCAGCCCACGCCCCCGGTACCAGGCGGTACCGCTCGAGGTACCGCCCGAGGTACCGGACAACGCCTCCGAACGCTGGAAACAGCGGTACTGGAACCACCCATTCCACCTCAGCGGTACCGGCTGGTACCGCTGGCGGTACCGCTGGTGGTACCGCTCAAGCGCCCAGAACCCGAAAACAGCGGTACCCGCGGCGGTACTGCCGCTGCAGTGCAAATTCTGGGGGCTGGCGGTACTACCGCCTATCCCAGCGGTAGTACCGCCCTCTGGCAATGTTGCATCAAAATGTAGAGAATCGCTGCGCGAATGCAATGACAATATTCATAAGACCTGTTCAAACTTGTATAAAACTGTTAGATACAAACTTTGTATTATCATCAACATCAAAACATGATTAAGAGCGACAATGCTCTTTCAATCTCCCCCTTTTTGATGATTGATGACAATACAAAGATTTGCTACAAATGGTTCTAAAAAAGTAGACAGAGCTCCCCCTAGATATGTGCACTACTCAAGAGTAGTCTTTGAACATCCAAAAATGCACATCAACTAGGATCAACACTCGCCCTAGATTTTTCAAACCATGCAAGATAGATTATATAGCATAAAAGAACATATCTTGCAACTAACATAGATAGTTCAAAACCAACAAACGAAGTTTAAACATGTCTTACACCATGCATAACGAGGTACTTGAAGCGATAAACAACAAAGTTCACAAGCTTATAAGAAACAAAGAGAACACCAAAGCTTGTAACTTAACCCATGCAAATCCCGAGAGTCCTAATAGATATCTCTCCCCCTTTGGCATCAAGACACCAAAAAGGGAGAAATCGATGCTAACGTCCCAACGGTCAGTCGGAGAGGTTGTCGTTGCTCCCGGGGCAAAGACGGCGGCGAGAGGAGACTTCTTCTTCACCTTCATAATCTGACCAAGTGATGACGTTGCCGTCCTCATCCTTTGCTCGCCAATTGCTCAAGGTGGTGATGTTCTTCTCCGAACCCGAAAGCACATCTTCGCCTTGATCACGGCGACGTTGAATGTCGCGTTGACGTGCCATCTTGTCTTCATAATGATTTTGCCAAGTGCGAGTTTCCACAGCCTTGGACATACAGAAAATCTTCTTCATTTGCTTGGCCATCCAAGCAAAACCACCTTCCATCCTAGGAGCCCGTGAGGGGCCAGCAGCAGTCTCAGCAGTTGCAGCAGTCTTGTTCTTAGCTTTGTCCTCCTTGTGCCTCTCGGTATGATCCTTGATGAGGAGGCGCTTGGACTTGTGCTCAATCCAAGTCTTGGGGTCACTAACATCTTGATTCGGGAAACGGCGGTGCCATGCCCACAAGAGGATCTTCATAATGAGAGGGCCATGACACGCATTCTTCTTGTTGAGGATAACATTGTAAAGCTCATTCCAAATAAAATCAGCAATGTCAATCTTCTTCCCTTGAGTCTTGAATTGGTGAGACATAAGCATCAAGGTGCGAAGATACCCATGAATTTCATCCAAGTTGCCAACCTTGGGGTTGAGGACCATGCGGTAGATGCGATGCATTATATCATAGGGAGGAAAGAGCCCCTCCGATTTCCCAACGATGAACCTCTTCCAAAAATAGAGAGGACGAAGCGCCTCATTCTCCACGGGTCTTGTAGCTTCATGAACACGGAACCATGTGCTTGACAAGTGAGAGGGAAGAACAGTTTGAGTTCCATGATTTTCAAAACCAAGCATAGCAGTAATATCAGCCCAATTCTCAGAAAATACTTGGTCCTTTGTCATCCAAGTGAGATAAGGTTCCTCCACTTCGGTCCCAAAGTGAACAGTGGCAAAGAATTGGCAAACGAGCGCTTCATCATAATCTTGCTTGAGTTGCATGAGAGGAGTGATCCCAAACTCTTGACACATGGACATTGCTTCTCCAAAGTACTCCGGGTGCCTCGTCATATGATCCATGTCAATCCATTTTTGTGGCACCACATTCTTTTCTGCCTTCCTATGAAGGATCTCTGAGTAGCATTGGGCTTGAAAGACATTGTGGAAGAAAGGGTCATTGCCACGATACTTGGGAAGCAGGTTTGCCCGGTCAGTTGCATAGGCATCCCTCTTCCTTAGGTCCAGAAATTGAGGTTCAGGCATCGTGCTAGCGGTCAGCTCCTTGGAGGCCGGTTTCTTGGCAACTCTCTTCTTTGGTTTACTTGGCCCCGACGGATGGAGTTCTTCTTCAATCTCATCAACCGGTTCATCTGCTCTAGGTTTCTTGTTTGCCCGACGACGAGTACCTCCCGAACCAACACCACCTGTGAATAGCAATGGGTAGGAAAGCATGGGGATAAGTAATGCATATTAATTTCATGATTTGAAAACCAAGAGCACAAGTGTACAAAAATTGGAGAAAACAAGGTCTAGTGGTGAGTTCAACAACTAGGAGGGGTGGAATCAACAAGTATGATGACACAATTCGAGGAAGAACAATGGCATTATCCCGAGGTGATTCCAACAAAACTAGATGGAGAACTACAAGACTAGCCAATGAATCATCACAAAACTTCTACACGAGGTTCTAGATTCCCTAAAGTGCATCTCTACCAAACCATTTCATCAAGGACACTAGTTTACACCATCCAATCATCTTCCTCCATCAACTAGAGGAGAGAGAGAGGAAGAAGGCATACCGGTGTTCATGGCGAGGGTCAAAGGTGAGGGAGAGGTGCTGGAGTGTCCCCGGGGCGTGGGAGGGGAAGCCCTTGGCCGGGGCACTCCTTCCCGGCGGCGGGAAAGGTTGGCGGCGACGGATCTTGAGGAGAGGAGATGGGGCGGCGTGGGGAAAAGAGGAAGTTTGACTTCCTCCCCACAGCCGCCCGACCCTTATCCTGCAAAAAACCGCTCCAGCGGTACTACCGCTTAACCCAGCGGTAGTACCGCCGGCCGGTTTCTGCGCAGCCCAATAACTGGGTATACACTAAATCAAATGCTTGCGCATGATGGTCTAGTGCATAGCCAAGTATGGGATGCCAGTACCGGCGCCTGGGGGCACCGCGCTGTGTAAGTCCAAGAGGGCGAACACAATGCCATGTCGCCGGGTCCGACTTTCTGAGCGCCAAGAGCATGAAACCAAAAGCATTTTTTAGAAAGAAAAGTCTTTCGAGATAGGATTTTTGGCTTAGGATAGAACACAAACCGATAGGGGTGGGAGACATTCAACTTTGCAAGATGCGAAAAGGAAAGGCCAAAGGTTGAATGTTTTCCACAAGAGAAAGCCAAGGTCTAGAAAACCCAAATAAGATCAAATGAAGATCAACTCCTCATAAGGAGGAGGCGGTGGCCGAGGCCACCATGTATGAGCAATTATCAACCCAAAACCGCGAAGATATATCTTGGGTTTAAGGCCAATACTCATCGTTTAAGCACAATTTGTCACCGGAGTGACCAAATAAAGCACGAATTGTCTATGTGCGCATAATAGAAGTAGTGTTGACTCATGAGTTGAGCTACACTCCCCCTATGTCCATGCATGCATCTAAACTAGTTACGATGTCTACTAAGGGTACTTGTGCAAGGCGGTCAAGCAAAGTTGCTCGCATCAATGACATTTAGTTCATTCCTCAACTCTCGAAATCTTGGTTCATCAAGGGCCTTGGTGAATATATCCGCAAGTTGATCCTTGGTTCCTACAAAAGAAAGGTCAATGTTGCCCCTCTCCACATGCTCCCGGATGAAGTGATGACGAACTTCAATATGCTTCGTCTTGGCATGTTGCACGGGGTTGTGGGCGATCTTGATAGCACTTTCATTATCGCACATGAGGGGCACCTTGGAGAAGAAATACCATAATCCTTCATAGTTTGCACCATCCATAAGAGTTGGGCACAACAACTTGCGGCGGAGATGTACTCGGCTTCGGTGGTGGAGAGAGCAACACAATTTTGCTTCTTGGAAGACCAACACACCAAGGAGCGGCCAAGAAATTGACAACTCCCGGATGTAGACTTCCTATCCTTCTTCTCTCCGGCATAATCCGCATCCGAGTAACCCATGAGATGAAAGCTTGAACCCTTGGGATACCAAAGACCAAAGTTTGGGGTATGAAGCAAATATCGAAAGATGCGCTTAACCGCCACTAAGTGGCTCTCTTTGGGAGCCGCTTGATACCTTGCACACTTACCCACACTAAACATAATATCCGGTCTAGATGCACAAAGATAAAGCAAAGAGCCAATCATAGAGCGATAGAGTTTTTGATCGACATCGTTACCCTCGGTGTCGGTGTGGAGGTCGACGGAGGTGGACATGGGTGTCTTGTAAGATTTGAGCTCCGTCATCGTGAACCTCTTGAGCATGTCTTGGGTATATTTGGCTTGATTGATGAAGGTACCTTCCCTATATTGCTTCACTTCAAATCCTAGGAAGTACTTCAACTCCCCCATCATGGACATCTCAAATTTGCTTGTCATTAGCTTTGCAAACTCATCATTGAAAGCATTGTTAGTAGAACCAAAAATGATGTCATCTACATAGAGTTGGCATATGAAAAGATTGCCACCCACCTTCTTGGTAAAGAGGGTGGGGTCAATAACACCAACTTGGAATCCACGGTCTACAAGAAACTCTCGAAGGTGCTCATACCACGCACGTGGGGCTTGTTTAAGGCCATAGAGTGCCTTGTCGAGCTTGTAAACATGGTCCGGATGGTTGGGATCCTCAAACCCGGGAGGTTGCTTAACATATACCAACTCATTAATAGGACCATTAAGGAAAGCACTTTTAACATCCATTTGTTGCAATTTAAAGTTATGATGAGATGCATATGCAAGCAAGATGCGAATAGATTCAAGACGAGCAACGGGGGCATAGGTTTCACCGAAGTCAACACCTTCGACTTGAGAGTAGCCTTGTGCCACCAATCTTGCCTTGTTTCGAATGACAATGCCGTTCGAATCTTGCTTGTTCTTGAAGACCCATTTGGTGCCGATGACGTTCTTGCACCCATTTGGCCTTGGCACCAACTTCCACACCTTGTTGCGCTTGAAGTTATTGAGTTCTTCATGCATGGCATCAATCCAATCATGATCTTCAAGAGCTTCATACACCTTCTTGGGCTCGATGAAGGACACAAAAGCATGGTTGGTGCTAAAGCTTGCCAATTGTTTTCTTGTGACGACCTTGCTTTGGACACCTCCAAGAACTTTGTCCAATGTATGCTCTAAGCGAGTTAATTTTTGCTCTCTTCGCAATTCTCTTCTCTTCTTGGTCTCCTCCGAAGTTTCTTGAGAGATGACTTGATCATTTCCTTCATCATCGGAGTCATGTGCATTGTTTTGATCTTGAGCTTGATCTTGATGTGGACCACCTTGATCTTGTTCTTGATCATTGTCGTGTGCACCATCTAGAGCTTGGTCTTGAACATCAAGTTGTGGAGAGGAACCACTAGGTTGATCTTGTTCTTGACCTTGCTCACTTGTTTGAGGGCTCGGAGTTTGTTCTTGGTTACGGGGAGGATCTTGAGTTGGTGATGGATGACTTGAGGAGGAGCTCGAGGAGGATCTTGAACTTGAGGAGGATCCTCTTCAATGGGACGAATGTCCCCAATTGCCATCCTTCTTAGAGCGAGCTCCATAGGTACATCACCTACAACATTAGGATCAACTTGCCCCACTTGGGAGCCATTATCCTCATCAAACTTCACGTCACTAGATTCTTCAACTTGACCGGTGGTCTTGTTGTAGACTCTATAGCCGTGAGAGTTTGTGGAGTAACCAACAAAGATACCCTCTATAGATCTAGTTTCAAACTTAGATAACCGGTTACCTTTCTTGCGAATGAAGCACTTGCATCCAAAGACACGAAAATAAGAAAGATCCGGTTTCTTCCCAAGAAGAATCTCATATGGGGTCTTGTTCAATAGCTTGCGGAGAAATAACCGATTTGTTGCATGACAAGCGGTGGAGATGGCTTCGGCCCAAAAGTTAAACGGAGAAGCATACTCCGCAATCATGGTCCTAGCCGCATCCATAAGAGTCCGGTTCTTCCTCTCCGCAACACCATTTTGTTGAGGGGTGTATGGAGTGGAATATTGATGAGCAATACCCTCTTCACTAAGAAACCCCTCCACGGTGTAGTTCTTGAATTCGGACCCATTGTCACTTCGAATTGTCATGATCTTCTCTTGATATTGCGTTGAGCCATGTTGATGAAGTCAATGACTCTTTGTTGAGTCTCACTCTTCTTCTTGAAGAAATAGACCCATGTGTATCTTGAATAGTCATCAACAATCACCAAGCAATACTTCTTCCCACCAAGACTATCATAAGATAATGGACCAAATAGGTCCAAATGAATGAGCTCAAGAATCTTGTCGGTGGTAATCTTCGTCTTTGGTGGAT
Source organism: Poa pratensis (assembly GCA_947311845.1). NCBI lineage: Eukaryota > Viridiplantae > Streptophyta > Magnoliopsida > Poales > Poaceae > Poa > Poa pratensis. The sequence continues at coordinate 44,460,959 of CAMZMU010000060.1, forward strand.
GGGCTTCTCCATGTTGCTTTCCTAGAACGCATGATCTACACACACGATCTTTGGAAAACTTAATATCGGTTAGTCCAAGAATGTGATTACCACTTTGAAGATCATGGAGTGTTCTCATATTGGTGTGGGCTAGTCGGCGGTGCCAAAGCCAACCCACATCAACTTTAGCCATTAGACAAGTCGCGGCCGACATGCTCTCTTTCGAGAAATCAAGCACATACATGCCGTACTCGACATGTCCAACAAAGACTACTTTAAGAGATCCCTTCACGGTGATGATCACACTCTCGTCATCAAAATAACACCCATAACCACTTTTAGTAAGTTGATAGACGGAGAGTAAGTTGTAACCAAGGGACTCAACGACAAGTACATTCTTGATAGAGACTTCTCTAGCAACAACGACCTTGCCTCGTCCCAATACCTTAAGCTCGCGGTTGTCACCAATTTTGACTCGTGAATATTGAGGTAGAGGAGGTTCAATATCATCCACCAAGTCAATGCGTCCGGTCATGTGTTGGGATGCGCCACTATCCACCGTCCATCGACCCGCACCGGACGCCACACCCTACAAGGAATCAAGTCTTTGATTTAGGTACCCATTTTTCGATGGGTCCTTTCTTGTTAGTCACAAGGGTCTTAGGAACCCAAATAGCCCAATGATAATCATCACCATAAGAAGAGCCAACATATTTAGCATAAACATGACCATCTCTAGATTTCATAAGAACATAAGATGGGTTATATTTGCCGGCAAAGTCATTATGGGTAGGAAGGTCCCTTGTGACCTCACCACCCACAATGGTGTTGGTCTCCTTCTCTTTAGCCAACTCCCCCTCCTTCACAAAGATAATAGCTTTTGAAGAGGGAGAAGACTTCTTCTTCTTCTTGTTCTTCTTTGACTTGGTAGAGAAACCAAGTCCTTCTTTTCCAATTTGATCCTTTTGATTGCTCAAAAGGTCATTGAGGTTCTTTTCTCCTTGGGCACAAGCCATAATGCCCTTCTCAAGTTGAGATTTCAACTTAGCATTCTCTTCAACAAGGTTAGCATGCTCACAACAAATAATAGATTTAGCAATAATTTCATTTGATGTGGAAGCAATAACTTCTTTCACTTGTTGACCTAGGAATTGATCATGAGACTTCTCAAGTTTGGCAAAAGACTCTTTGAGGGTTTTGAGTTCCTCATCAAGTCTCTTGTTTTCCTTCTCAAGTCTAGCATGTTCAATGCCTAGCTCAAGCTTCTCATTCTTATAGACTTTAGAAGTAGCAAGAGCATGTTCATGATCCTTTTTAACTCTAGACATGTCAATAGCATAGGATTCCTCGGAATTAGATAGGGCCTCCTCAAGGGACCTTCTACGAGTTTGCTCCTTTTCAAGAGCAATAGCGAAATCCGCTATCTCATTAGCATAGTCAACCTCACGGTTTGCCATGCCCGAAATGATCTCCTCCTTTTGATCTACAAGAGAGTTAGTTTCCTCAAGTTGCTCCAAAAGAGCATCAACATTCACTTTGTCTTCTCCTTTAAGATTCGCTAGCCACACGTCCACCTCATTTGGACTTTGGGGCTCCTTCACAACATTCTCTACACAATCCAATAAGGAAGGAGGTGTAGAGGCAATAGGTTTAGGAGAAGGAGTTACCGAGGTGGCTTTTGCCATGAGACATGTGTAGGGAATGGACTCATTTTCATTGGGGGATTCAAATAGGGATGACGGTGTAGAGGAAGGTGTAGCTATGGCAATGCGAGCGGTAGCTACAACTTCATCTTCATCTTCATCACCGGACGTGTATTCTTCCAAAACTTTTCTATCTTGAACACACAAGGCATTGGAACCCTCTTCTTCACGTAGTTCTTGTTGCCGTTGCCCTTGGACTTGTCTTTTCTCACAAGCTTGCCATTGTGGTCCTCTCGATTCTCCCAAGGACACTCGGCAATGTAGTGATTGAGATTACTACAATTATAGCAAGTCTTTGGACGGTCTCCTCTTGGTCTTGCAACGAAGTTCTTCTTAGCAAAAGGTCTTGAAGATCTCTTGGAACGGTTGCCCCAATAGGCTCTTGAAGCAAGAGCCATGTGCTCACAATAGTCTTTCTTGATCTCCTCCGTATCCTCCTCTTCACCTCCATGTTCAAACTCTTCTTCACTAGTGATGGTGGTGGACTTCAAAGCGACATTTGGAGATTGTCCCGCAAGTCCCCTTTGCCGAGCTTGAGCATGAATAGAGCTCTTGACAACCATCCCAATGGATACAAACTCGTTGAGCACGGTGTTGGAGTCAAGTGTTGAGAAGTCCGGTCTTGATCGAATGGTTTGAGCTAAGCCTTGATTTGAGGGAGTGATGGCCTTGAGAAATTTGCGCTTGATCCAATTATCACTAATCTTCTCAAAACCGAAATCATTCAAGGTGATGGCAAGAGCGGAGAGTCTTCGATAGAGATCTTCGGGGGTCTCATCTTCATTCATCACAAACTCATCGGCTTCATCTTGAACCGCTTCATACTTGGAAAGTTGAATGCTTTTGTTCCCCAAGAACAAGTTATGAAGATTCTCCCAACATTGCTTTGCCGTCGTGCACATACGGATATGCGTGCGATAAGTTGGGCTTGCGGCCGTTTGTATCATGTGCATGGCGGTGGCGTTGAGTTGATGATTGGCCTTCTCCGTTGGAGTCATGTTGTGTGGGTCTTGAGGATGGAAGCCTTGCTCTAAAATGTCAATCAAGAAAACACAACAACTAGACATGTGTGAACGCATAGAGAATTGCCAATTAGGAAAGTCTTTTGGATCAAGCTTAGGAGGTGCGCCCATATTGGCGATGTGTGGCGGAGAGACGTGTTGGTGGATTGTGTTATACACTTGTTCCGGTGGAACATTAGCATACACCCCCGGCGGCTTCCTTGGGGTTGAGTTACCATCCTCGGAGTTCTTTGTTTCGGGATTGGCTTGCGCCTTTCCGTCCGCATTGACAATACCCGTAGAAGGAAGAGTATCTAACTTCCCGGGACATTTTCCAAGGAGGGTAAATCAACCTTAGGAGGATCCGGTTTCCCTAGGAACTCCTTGAACATTTCTCGCATCGATTCCTTCATGCTTATGTTGAGGTTGGTAGTGATCTCGGTATTGAGATTCGATATCTCACTCTTGAGTTCACTAACAACCTCACCAAAGCGTTCATTAGTAACCGATGCGAGAGGGTCCACGACGTCCGACATATTCTCTTAGGCGGTGAAGCCTTAGATAAGAGACGAGGCTCTGATACCAATTGAAAGATCGATATGTCGACTAGAGGGGGGGTGATTAGGCGACTACCAAATTTTAATTCTTTTTCGATTAATTAAGGCTTGAGCAAAGTAACAAGGTTGACTAGATGTGCACTAAGTGAGCAACCTATGTGATACAAGCAAGGTAAGCAACGTAGCGGAAGCAACAAGTAAAGGATAGAAGTAACCGCAAAGTGGAGACACGGAGATGTTTCCCGTAGTTCCTTCCCAAGGGAAGTACGTCTACGTTGGAGGAGTGTGGAGCCACCTAGGCGCTCCAATAGCACGGATGTGCTCACTCTATTCTCCGTGAGCTTTACCCGTGGGGGTTCGGCTCATTCACTATGAGGTCACCTTGATGGCGTTGACCAAGCCGGTACACAAAGGTCGGGGAACTCCACAATGAGTAGGAGCCTCCCAACAATGCCTCGGACTTCCTCCGAGACTCACAAAGGCACCTCGAGTTACAAGCAACCCAAGATGCAAGTTCCACACAATCCGTGTGGGGGGATTTGAAATTCCTTCGGTGGAGACGTAGATCTAGACCTCCTATGACACTCCTCAAAGTATCAAGTCGATTGAGTGGTGGAGTGGGAGATCTAGTAGTTTGAAGCTTTGGCAACAATGGGGAATCAGTTGTAATGGTAGCTCAAAATATCCCAAGGTAGGAGAAGGGGTTTAAATACCCCTTTCTTTCAATCTGGCCGTTGGAGGCAGAAAACTCGCGCCAGCGGTACTACCGCTGGAACAAGCGGTGGTACCGCTGGGATCTTCTCAGCACCAGCACGGGCAGTCAACGGTCGTCTTCCTTCCTCACGCAGCCCACACCCCCGGTACCAGGCGGTACCGCTCGAGGTACCGCCCGAGGTACCGGACAACGCCTCCGAACGCTGGAAACAGCGGTACTGGAACCACCCATTCCACCTCAGCGGTACCGGCTGGTACCGCTGGCGGTACCGCTCAAGCGCCCAGAACCCGAAAACAGCGGTACCGCGGCGGTACTGCCGCCGCAGTGCAAATTCCTGGGGGCTGGCGGTACTACCGCCTATCCCAGCGGTAGTACCGCCCTCTGGCAATGTTGCATCAAAATGTAGAGAATCGCTGCGCGAATGCAATGACAATATTCATAAGACCTGTTCAAACTTGTTTAAAACTGTTAGATACAAATTTTGTATTATCATCAACATCAAAACATGATTAAGAGCGACAATGCTCTTTCAATTACATTACTAAAGAACTTAGCCCCGACCATCGCCCTGATTGGTGACATTTTGAGGTCATGTGTGATGTCGGAGAACCCTAGTATATTCCCCTCCTTCCAAAATTTCGAAGATACCAGCATGATCAACAAAGCCAAACCTTTGCAAGCCCGGCCCTTTTCCAAAACTAAATTTCACCACCACACTTTGACATTGGGCTCATTCGCCCATAGAGGAAGATTGTCAAGTAGCCAGACCATGGGAGGATAGCCGACAAAATTCTAACTGTGAAGCGACACTTGAAGAGGAGAGGAAGGCGTGGAGTCTTGAATTCGGTTGTAGTCGGGAAGATTCGAATGGCGATGATACCCTCGAATAGCATCTTGTAAGACGACGAGGCTGATTAGTTGCCATGTGTTTTCGGGGGCAAAGATGACATTGGATAGCATTTCGCATAAGCCGGATATGGTCGACCCCTTTTTTTGTTACATTAGAATACAAACCATTTCAAATTGACATTTTGCACGGTTGTATATACATTATTGTGTGCAAGAATTTCTTTTAAGTAAATGTTAAAAACATGTAAAGAAGATTTTAAATTATTTGAAAATTAGAAAACATTGTAGAGCTCGGGACACAGGAATCCTTTCCCATAACATAATTCGATTCACAAAAAGGAAAAAAACACGTAGCGGAATCTTGGTTTCTTCTGTTGCCGAGTTTTGATATGGATAAATTTCGTTGTGGAGAGCAAGAAGCTGCTAACACCCCTAGTTCGGCCTTCGGCTACTTCAGCAGATCAACAGTTGACCTATCGCTGTGAGATGTCTGAGGGTTATTTATTCTTGCGTGCAAAATATCACCAACATATCTTTGTTTGGATTTGACATCACAAATGAGGCAATGAGTGGAAGTGAAACCAACGCCCCGCGTTATTGTCCTAGGTACGAACCATCCCCGCTGATTGATCCACGATCAGAGGACTGGGGAACGCGCAGCAGGCTATAAGGATTTAAATAATATATTTGCGATTACGCGGAGGAGAGATAATATGAGAGAGAGTGTAAGTGGACTCTCATGAAGTGCCAGCTGCAGCACGTGTTTCTAGGCATCTTGTGAGAATAAAAGGTGAACCAACCATTAATAAAGTAGTCCATATACATAGCAAACTATTTATACTTGTTAGCTATTAGATTGGCTATAAATGATATGTCACCACCACCTTATAACCAACACCCGGCTATAATATTGCCCTTGCTCGTAGAAGCCAGTAGAGAAAAAAGACGGCGATCGGTCGAGAGCAACACCAAGGCACGAAAGCGTCCACAAATCAGAAAGGTTTTTCTTAGCAGAAAGCTAGGCAGCGACACAAGCGCAGTGGAACGAATTAACACGCGTATTTTTTGTCAAAATAGCCCCTGAGGCAAACTAAGCACATATATGACCTTTTTGTGAAACTATTGCTTAAATCTGACCCTTGGGCTCGACGCCAAATGGGCCGGCGCCGAAGTTGTACAGCTCGGCGCCAAAATGGGCCTCTGCTGAACCGGTCGGCGCCAGCCCATTCGAACTAACAAAACAGAACAGGAGATGGATAATACTCCAGGGTCGTTCTATTACATCGATCTTATCGGCTTGTATCAGTCTTTAGAAACATTGGCGTGTCGAATGCAGCCGCCGAGATTCCACAAGTGCACGACGTGTCCCAGCCAGTGTTGCATCGCACACAGCGGCGACGGAGGTCGGAGGAGCGATGGATATCCTCCCTCCCGGTGCTGGATGGATCTCCACCTGGCGAAGCAACCTCTGGACCTCTAGACGACGCGACGCTTACTTGTGGAAAAGGTCCTTTAATCGCCGCCGCGTCGCCTCTTCTGCTTTCTCTACAGGATCCTTTCTAGTAGTAGAACGTCAACTCTGACGCTGCACCTTTCCGCGTCGGCTCCATTCTTCCCGCCGTGGAAGCTTCGGCGTGCGGCGTGGCGGTCACTCGGGGTTTCCCTCCGCATGGAAGCATGATGAGCCGAGAAACAGAGGAGCAGTAAGAAGAAGCAGAGTGTTTTTTCTTTCTTTCAAGAAGCAGAGTGTTTGTGCAGCAAGTACGAAATCAATTGCATTAATGCCTCCGATGCACAACCGCAGTTTACATGCTAATAATTCTTGGCAAACTAAAATTTCCAAACACTGATGCCGGCTGTGCGGCCTAACTGAATCATCGTCGGCTTCTCCCACACTGAGGACGCTGGTGACGCTGTTGCAATCAACGCCAATGTCGACAAGGCCGCAGTCTTCGCCGCCGCTGTGCTCGTCGCTCTTGATTTTCTTGTCCAGTTCAGTCGTCTCCTCGACCGGCACGGACGCTGCGTCGGAGTCCGGCGCTTCTTCCGTTGGTGCCGCAGAGAGCACGTCGATCCAGCCCTCGTCGGACTCCCAGTCCGGAAGCGCCGTGCCGGGGCAGGCCAACGCCTTGACCCTCTCGGCCGAGCTGTGCGACGACAACGACAGCTCGTCCTCGCTGTCGGACTTTGATTCCCAGAACACCGCGTCCAGTGTGCTCTTGGGCGACACCCAATTGCGCTTGACATCTGCCAGCTTCGCGGTGGCCAAGAACGGGTGCTCCAGCAGCTGCGCCGCCGTGCACCGGTCGCTAGACGCCTAACCAGGCACATATTCAGGAAATCCTTCGCCTCGTCGGACAGCCATTGGGGCACCTCCGGAACGGCGTCCGTGTACCCGATCCGGTGCATCGCCGCGAGCGCGTCGCCGCCCATGCCGCCCCAGGGGGCGCGGCCGGTCGCCATCTCGACGACGGTGCACCCGAGCGCCCAGACGTCGGCCGCCGGGCGCTGCTCCTCCCCGCGCGCCACCTCCGGCGCCATGAACGCCGGCGTGCCGCCGATGATCGGACCGCCCGCCGTGGACTTCCTCGCGCACCCGAAGTCTGCGAGCTTCGCGCGGCCGTCTGCGCCGAGCACGACGTTCCGATCCTTGATGCCGCCGTGCTCCGTCCCGGCACCGTGGAGGTACGCGAGCCCCGCCGCCAGGTCGGCCGCGTAGGCCCGGACATCGCACTCCTTGAGGCCGCCGACGCGAGCGACCTCGTCGGCCAAGGAGCCGCCGGGGGCGAACTCGAGGAAGAGCTGGTAAGACCCGTTGCGGTCGGCACGGCCGCCGATACAGGAGACGACGAGCGGGGAGCGCAGTCCAGACATTATCCCCTGCTCCCTCCTCAGCGCCGCGGCGCCCGACGCGCAGGCCGACTTGACCGCGAACAGCTCACCGGACACGTTGTCCGCCGCCAAGAACACCTCCGCGCCCGACGCGCCGCGGCCCAGCGCGTGGACCGCGTCCATTGCTTGCGACATCGCCATCTTCTTTTCTGTCACGACCGCACATGTAGACCCACTGGGCTTGGGCCGGCCTTGCCTGGAGGGAATGGATGCACCACAACATATATACGGGATAAGTTGCAGAGGGAAAGGGTATCGAAGAAAATAGAACAGAACATACAAGGTCTGCATCTCTCTCTTCCCCGTCCCGTTCGTCTTGTCCTCAGCCCCGTCTCCTTCAGGTCCGGTGGTCACCACAGGCCACCAGTATCCCGAGCTCACGCCCCGATCCCACCGGCGGCCAAGGGTGTATTACAGTGGTATCAAAGCCACCGATCTTCGGATCCGTACCCAAATTTCCAAAAAATCCCCACACAAAAATCCCCAAATCCCAGCACGGGCGGCTTCGTCTCCGAGCACGGCTACGACTTCGAAGCCCTCCTGACCACCACCTGCGGCCTCGAGCACACCATCGGCAACACCCTGTTCGCCGCCGTCGACGTCGAGAACTCCGAGCAGAACTTTCGTTTCGGGTTCCCTTCCACCCTGCCGAGGCCACGAGCGCGGTTTCGGCGGCGAGCGCGGCTTCAGCACCGAGGGCAGCGCGGCCGCCTACGACGAGTTCGTCCACGACAAGCTCATCAGCGACGCCGGCCTCGACCACCGGTCCAACCTCAACCTCTCCACCATGGGTGCCCATAAGGTGTTCGATGGAAAGTCTGAGCACCAAGGGGAGACAAGCAGCCACGCCATGACAACCATTCAAGGTCTCTGCCCCTCGGATATGAGCCGATTCCTCCTTATCACGGTGCAGGATGTGCAATATTTGGTGAGCGAGCCAGTGCTTCACCAAGTCTTCCGATCCTATGAAGCGATGACTGTACGGTTGATTACGAGCACGACAGCGGTCGTCTCGTTTCCCACCATGTCGCAGGCGGCTCGTGCTAGACGGGAGATGCAGGGCCGCTGTATCTACGACAATTGCTGCTGGATGCAAATTCAGTTTGTGATGGAGCCCCATGCTGTCCCTGAGCTCTCCATGCCAGCGCCTGCCAAGTGTTCGACGGAATGCCAAGACAGGGTTTCCCAGCAGTGCGAGGTGGCCTCTGCTCATCTCGCACGCACAAACGCCTTCACTACCTGGGAGAAGACTGCAGTCCTAGCAGCGACCAGCACTGTGATCGCTCGGTCGGTCTCCCTCACGGAAGTCGATCATGCTACGACTGTCCAATGTTTGGGAGTGGCGCGACGCATCAAAGCCGGTATCCAGGTGCTTGAAGGAGAGCGTCGATGGCGAGGCTAGTGTACCTGCTCGGACAACATGTGTGCCTGCTGCTGCAATCCTTGTTCCGCCATGCCCACGGACCTGCACGTACAGGCGCTTGAAGGCTATGTGCCATCATTGCTCTCTCAGTTCGCGTGCCCCGCAGCCACCAGACCGGCGATGCACAACACAGGAACAAGACTTCAGCCCCTCGCCATCTGTCACCGCAGTTACAGTGCTGGGTGTCAAAATCAGCTCTACTGCTACACCTCACATGGCCGATAGAATGGTTGATGAGGTGCTCACCGATGTTGGAGGCATCACCTTGTTTCAGGAGCTTGACCTATATTCTGCAGGTGATGTGTTCAATGACAGTCCTCTCAAGGATGTTGTGTGTGACACCACCGCTGAGCTCTATGCCGAGCGCGCCCAGGCCAACATCAAGCTGGGCAGCTACACTGAAGCTGTAGATGATGCAAACAAAGCAATTGAACTTGATCCTTCTATGCATAAAGCATACCTTCGGAAAGGCTCTGCATGCATCAAGCTGGAGGAATACCAAACTGCAAAGGCTGCTCTTGAGGTGGGTTCTTCCTATGTATCTGGTGACTCAAGGGTTTCTGAAAATGATGTTGTCGTGGTGAATCATGGGCAACTGCAGTATAAGTTGAAGGTTCTTGAGTTGAAGCCTGCATCAAGTGTTTCTGTGCTGGAGACAGATGTTGAAGTTGACATTGAGGGACCATATTCTGTTTTGGACAATGAAGAGAACCAGCATGTACTTGTGCCGCTTGAGACTGGGAAGGTTGAATCTGGAGTTGTGGAAGAAGGAAAGTTCCAGTACTACAAATTTTCTGTTGAAGAAGGTATTGGTGAGAAAGTAGCTTCTGGCCATGCAAACATTGAGGTTAAGATAGAGGCTGATACAAGCAGCGGTGACACTGATATCTATGTATCAAGGCATCCTTTAGTATTCCCAACTCAGCACCGTCATGAGTGGTCTTCTCATGAAATGGGATCCAAGGTTCTTATACTCAAACCAAAGGATGCTACTTCAGCCGGTGGTAGTTACAGTATAGGAGTTTATGGATTCAAGGGCACAACGGAGTTCCAACTTTCTACAGCTATCAAAGATGTTATAAATAGCCAAAGGATTGGTGAGCAGGCTAGTGCATCATCTACCGTCAATAGTGACTCTGTGGTATGCAAAAACTGCAAACGTCACATATCTGCCCGAGCCTCAGTACTTCATGAGGCGTACTGCGTGAGGCACAATGTTGTTTGCGTGCATGATGCACTAGTACAGAACGACACATCGGATACCCCTCTATGGCAACGGCAAGAGTTAGGCGACGGAAAAATGAGCTCCGCGCGCTTCCGCAAGTGCGCGCGCGCTAATCTGTCGATGGGCCCGACACAATGGTAACGGAGGCTGAAAAGATCTCTGTTGCTCATATATAGGCAACGGAGGAAAGAATATCTCCGTTGCGGATATTTCCACATCAGAAACGGAGATCGGTCTATCTCCGTTTCCCATGTGAAGGCACATTAAGCGGTGCCGGTATTAATATCTCCCACTCCAGTACTGTATCTCACTCTCACTCTCAGTCTCACTCTCCCCAGTTCCTAACCCTAGCCGCACACGCTCTCCTCCTACTTCACCCATCGATGGCGAACCCCTCCGGCGCCGACGGAAGTCGGGATGGAGCATCTTCCTCCTCCCACCCTCCGAGGCGCAGCCCGGATCTCCCCTACAACTAGGGCGAGATCCCCGACGACTGCGGTCACGAGTTCATTCTGAGCAGTCAAATCCCATCCGGATCCACGGCGGCGGCGGCCACCGATGCCCGGATCTCGTCCTCCTCGGATGGTGAGGACGAGGATCTGGAGGTCGGTCTCCTCCTCTCTCGCGCCTCCTTTGAGCGCGAGCGCGCTGAGGGTGTCATTCGGGCGTCTGCGATGCAGAGAGCTATCCGCATCTCCGCCGCCGAGCACGCGATAGAAGCCGCCGAGGAGGCGTTGTTCCAGACGCGGCTCCGGGCGGCCATAGACCGCCCTCTTCTCCCTAGCCAGGGCCCTGGGCTAGATGCGGCGGCGGCAGCGGTGGCGGCGGCGGAGGAGGAGGATGAGGAGGAGGAGGAGGAGGACGCTCCGGTGTTCGAGCAGGATGAGGTCTCCTCTGACGTCTCCTCTGGCAGTGGCTCGGCGCCGACGCCTGAGACGCAATCCGCGACGGAAAACGACCCCGCCTCGCCTAATGTAAATGACCGCTCTGTTAGCTACTTATTTAGCTCGGTTTGCTCTGTTAGTTAGCTCTGTTCAGCTATGTATTTGCTATGTTAGCTGCTTATTTAGCTCGGTTTGCTTTGTTTAGCTATGTATTTGCTATGTTAGCTACTTATTTAGCTCGGTTTGCTCTGTTAGTTAGCTCTCTTCAGTTATGTATTTGCTATGTTAGCTACTTATTTAGCTCGGTTTGCTTTGTTTAGCTATGTATTTGCTATGTTAGCTACTTATTTAGTTCGGTTTGCTTTGTTTAGCTATGTATTTGCTATGTTAGCTACTTATTTAGCTCGGTTTGCTCTGTTAGTTAGCTCTCTTCCGCTATGTATTTGCTATGTTAGCTACTTATTTAGCTCGGTTTGCTTTGTTTAGCTATGTATTTGCTATGTTAGCTACTTATTTAGCTTAGTTTGCTCTGTTAGTTAGCTCTGTTCAGTTATGTATTTGCTATGTTAGCTACTTATTTAGCTCGGTTTGCTTTGTTTATCTATGTATTTGCTATGTTAGCTACTTATTTAGCTTAGTTTGCTATGTTAGTTAGCTCTGTTCAGCTATGTATTTGCTATGTTAGCTAATTATTTAGCTCGGTTTGCTCTGTTCAGCTATGTATTTGCTATGTTAGCTACTTATTTAACTCGGGTTGCTCTGTTAGTTAGCTATGTTCAGCTATGTATTTGCTATGTTAGCTACTTATTTAGCTTGGTTTGCTCTGTTAGTTAGCTCTTCAGCTATGTATTTAGCTCGGTTTGCTTTGTTTACTGCTTATTGGCTCTGTTTATTAGCTTTGTTTGCTGTTTTTAACAAAAAATATTCGTTGTTTCAAGAGCTTGGTGGATGCTTGGTGACGATGCTGCTGCCGTGAAGACCTAGGAGCGGAGCTCCATACACGGTGCCGTCACCAGGAGCAGTACATTTTACGCAGCAGCAAAGACAGTAGATGTTCATCTGGCGGCCGTGAAGACATAGGAGCAGAGCTCCAGCCACGCGCACTGATGAACTTTTGTAAAGCAGGGCGTACAGAAATACGGTGACGACCGGGCGGCCGTCTAGTCGCATGGAGCGGGGCTCCATCGACGGCACAGCCCGTCACCGTGTTTTTTTTTTGTTTTCCTGTAACCCTTATTAGAAACGGTTATTAGCAAACCTCCGTGTCTAATGTTAAACACATCAGAAACGGTTTATCTCCTCCGTTGCCATTGTGAGGCTTCACATCAGTGACAGAGGCGGGGACACGGATCCTTTCTCCGTTGCCGAAGGGGTTTTTGGCCGTTTCCGATGTGTCGTTCTGTACTAGTGATGAGTGTGGAGTTGTGCTTCGAAAGGAAGAAGCAGCAGCTCATGTGCATTGTAGTAAGTGTGGACAAGCTTTACAACAGAGAGAAATGGAGAAGCACATGCAAGTTTTCCATGAGCCGCGGCAATGCCCCTGCGGGGTAGTTCTAGAAAAAGGAAGAATTGGTCCAACACCAATCCTCAACTTGCCTTTGGAAACCGGGTCTGCATACTTGGTTGTGGTGTTGCTGTAGAAGGCATGACAGACAAGTGCATCATTCAAGCTATGGGTGTTCACTGCAACCTTTTGCGACAGAACTTCAGTATATGGTGAGCTTGTGGGATGTTCACTGCAACCGGGTCTACTCCAACCAGCAGTCCAAGCTGCAGTCCATCATATGTACTCTGGGAAGGCCGTGGGATCCGGGCATTGTCGCACTTCGCGAGTGGCAAGTGCAAGGCGATATCAGTGCTGAAGTTGGTGCTGCAGCTGCTATCTGTGACAGAATTGACCGAGCCATTGCTTGGGGACAAGCAATGTTTCTTGGGGGCGGTACTGTCACGACCGCACATGTAGACCCACTGGGCCTTGGGCCGGCCTTGCCTGGAGGGAATGGATGCACCACAACATATATACGGGATAAGCTGTAGAGGGAAAGGGTATCGAAGAAATAGAACAGAACAGACAAGGTCTGCATCTCTCTCTTCCCCGTCCCGTTCGTCTTGTCCTCAGCCCCGTCTCCTTCAGGTCCGGTGGTCACCACATGCCACCAGTATCCCGAGCTCACGCCCTGATCCCACCGGCGGCCAAGGGTGTATTACATTTTCTTTCGTCTCTCTGTTTGGAGCGCTTACTTGTCTTGTGCTGATGAGTGCCTTTTCTGTGGCGGGTGAGCGTATATATAGCACCGGCAGTGGGGAGGAGAAGAAAAGGTTGGGGAGGGAGATTGCAAGTTTAGGACATGGGAAGGCGATTGGCATGTGCGGATTAGGAATTACGGAACCGGAAAGGCGTGAGAAGCAAGTTCTTTTCAATTCTCCAGCACGCGCTCGCGGCGGCGGGCTGTGGACAGTGAGCCGGTGATCGAGTGGGAACGCAAGAGCTTGACCAACCTTTGCGCTCGTCCTCCTTAACCCGCGTGTTTCTGTCTTAGAAAAACAAAAACAGCTCGTCTAGAACCAAAGAACCATGTCAAATCTCCATGGGAATTGCTGGGGTTGGTGATTTGGATGGTAAACGTGGTCATCCGCGTGTGTGCAGAAGGAAAGAGCGGTGGTAGAAGTCAGCGTGTGCACCGGCTGAACTGAGTTGGCCAGAGTTTGGTTGCCACCGCTGGTAGGTACTTTGACATTGTGGTTTGCCAAGTCCACGGCTTTAAACTGTACCACGGTGCTGCGCCACCGGACTGTTTCGTGTGCTTCTGCACCCAATTTGCCAGCATCTAGAAATAGTTTTGACCAAGACTCTCTGATGGACCAAAATCAACCTGCAAATTCATCCGGCACCGTGACCTACCGGATGTAGAGCATGTACTATGTATGTTTTCCATGTAAATAAATCACATTTTTAAACCACAAAATCATTTTCATCTAAATTTTTAATTCTGTGGACATCGGTGCTTGGGACTACAAACGCTCACTCTCTGAACCCTCAAATTTACAGCCGCTGTTGATGCAGGTATGCACTTACGAAGACATCTTTTTATATGAAGACTCAAACATGTACATGGTGGTTCCGACGACCGGGAAAAAAATTCTAATTTCGGACCACATGTACAAGCTATGGTATGAATGAGTATATTTTTATTATTATTTGGCATTGTTAACCACATAAAAATTGTTAAATGCTAGTTTTAGCATTTATTTATATAGTCGTAATGCGTATAGTTAAAAATGCATTTGTATTATATGCTAGATTGTGATCATATTTTGTAATATAGTTTCCTTCATCAATTAATTTCCAGTGAATGTATATACTATATAAACCACATGCTCTAACAAATATCTTAATAGATAGTTTCCTGTAGGATTAGATAAACGTGAAAATTATAAATTGAACGTCGCCATGATTATTTAATCCTTTTTTGGTCAAAAGTGTCTTAAGAGTTACAGTGGGTACATTAATGAGTTGACAATGTAATACATGATGTGTACTTGGTATTATTATTATCCTTTAATATGATTTGAATGTTTGATATACTCATACGCAATACGCTCAACATGATTTGCTCTACACAAGTACTCGATTGGATTTCTAAGATGAATATTAGTGCACATAATTGACACATATTTCAATTTGTACAAAATGTAGTACTTCCATCGGAGGGCAGCTATCAACCTAACTAAACTCGTGTTTGTTTCGACTATTGGTCGGTTGGTTAGACTTTTCCCACAAATGTAGAATTTTAATAATATTTAAGAGTCCTTTGACATAATAGATAACAGTACGAGAGTTATTAGAACATTTTTATATTTGGGACCTCCTCTTGAGGCCCGGGGCTGTTTCCCCATCCTGCTGTTGGGGTTAGATCATCTCTAGCAGGTGCTGTAAAACTACGTCCCTTAAAAGTAGTAGACTGTTCCCCGAAAACAGTTTACATATTGAAACAATTTATATTTCAATCCTCCTGCAAAAATTTTGTACTAAACTTCTTTTTATGAGCTCGATTTTTTTTTAACAAACACACACAACGCCTAACACATTTATCGGTTGCTTTTTGCGGCTACCATGAGGGAGGACGAGGACCGTAGCGCACCTTCGACTCCTTCCAGTGCTTGTAGTCCTCGTTAGATGGTCCAACTGTCGTCGTATCGGCATTTTGGATAGGAGACGGGGTCCTGCTAGCCGAGGGTGAACGTAGGGCAAGAAGGTGGACGTCGTCAAGGTCGGGATTGTACACGGCGGTTTACCCAGCTTCAGGCACCACGGCGGTGGCGGTGCCCTACGTGCTGCTATAACTCACTATAAGGCAATATCGCCGTGAACAGGTTACAATGAGTTGGTTGTCTATCAAAGAGTTGCCCTAAAGGCGTCCCGAGGTCCAGCTTATATAGGCGGCTGGACCTAGGGTTACAAGGTGAATACGTATCCAGCAAGTATACGGAGTCCTAAACCTAGCCGGCAAGTATGCCGCCTTCCGTCTTGGTCTTGGTGGCTTCATGGGCTTCAGTCTTGGGCCTCCTCCTTGCCGGCATCCGCCTTCCTTGGTCGTCAGCTATCTGGGCCGCCCGGTAGGCAAAGCCTTCACCACCACTGCGGGCCACCCTGGACTAGCCGGATTGATCCATGCTGGTGATACCCCTAGTAGGTATATCCCCAACATTAGCCCCTGGGAGGGTTCGAGTTCTTCAGGCGCCGTCTTCTTTGTCGGCAACGTCCGCCTTGTCTTGTAAGCGTCTGAAGAGCTTGAAGCATTCCATAGTTGAAAGTAAGCGGCGGTCCGCCTAAAGTAGTCGGACAACTTGCCGCCATCATGGGAAAGACGGCCTGACCATTGTCAGGAATCTTCCTGGCACCAGTCTTGTCAATTGACTAGGCTCGTCAAATGTTGACGGATGACGCCATGCAGTCCACGACAGTTTGGACTTGGGCATGCGTCATGATGGTTTCTCCACCACGCACAGAAATCGGAGCGAGGCCGCAGACGCCGTTGCCACGACGTGCAAATCGTGGGCACGTGGCGGAAATCTCGCGTCCCCCTAATTTTAGGCACGGATCTTGGCGCGTGGGGATAAATACCCCAAAGGGCACATCGATGCACTTCTTCCTCATTCGCACACCCACCGTGGCCTCCTCACCTTCCCGAGCTCAACTCCTCCTCGAACTCAACTCCGGCGAGCACGAGCAGCGCCCTCTCCCCAAATGGCGAGCACTCAGCAGGATGCGGCGGCGACGGCGGCACTGGCTGCGGCTCTTCGACCCCCGCCGGATCTGGATCTGTTCCAGCGGCGGCGGCGGTGCCTGCAGGCGCATCGATGACCTCTCCCGCGGCCACCGTGGCCACGGGCGGGGTTTCTACTTCTTCCCCAGCTCCGACGGCGCCTGCACCGCCGCTCCAACTTTCCCCTCCCATCCCTCGCGGCTACCAGCTCAGAGGCCGCGGCGGAATCTGCCGCCGACGAGGATGACGACGTCGAGGAAGAGGAAGAGGCTGGAGACCTGGGTTCCAGGTACTGGCTGCCGTCAGTTATGACGTCAGCATATCTGAAGGAACTGGAGGAAGGCGGATACATTCCGCCAAAGACGGAATGCTCCTGGAGGGTTCCAGGCGACGAGGCGGTGCCTGACCCCCAAGACGGCGAGCGTGTCATGTTGGCTTCGCATAGCCTTCGCGGTATGTCTCTGCCGCTTTCCGCCTTCTTCTTGGCGGTGCTTAGTTTTTATGGGCTGCAGCCACACAACATAGCGCCCAACAGTATTCTAGTGCTAGCCGGCTTCCAGGCTTTGTGCGAAGGGTACTTAGGCATAGCTGCGTCCATAGAGCTGTTTAAGTACTGCTTCCTGTGCCGCCGGCAAACCATACCAGGCGGCCACCTAGCAACCTGCGGTAGTGTTACGTTCAACTGCCGCCAACCCGACTGGTACCCAAAAATACCATACATCGAGTCGGTGAAGCACTGGACCAGCACTTTCTTTTACTGCAAGGACATCCCGACACCTGGCAGCACGCAAGGGATGCCAGCCTTCGTCAACGGTCCGCCAACCCACAAGGCTTGCTGGACAGCAAAAGTGCCGCTCAGCAGCTTGCCGGAAGAACTTCGTGTTGCCGTTAGGCGGATCGATTCTTGACGAAGACGATGTTGGCTCCACGACTTGACGGAGTTGACACCGTCATCTGCTGGGTGTCGAGGAAGATTATGCCTCTCCGCCATCGCCCACTGAAGATGTGCGAGTACAAGGCGGACGACGCCGGCAACAGCACCCTTGATCAGGATGCCTTGGAGTACCGGCTTAGAGAGCTTATCAAGCCTCTGTCGGTGAAGGCGGCTGAAGGCGTCGCCATGTTCACTCATAACAACCCAGCCCCAGCGGTAAGTGAAAGCTACTTTGTTATTTCACTAACATCCTTGCCCACTAGGTACTGAATTAATATTGTCTTGCTTCCTTTTCAGCTACAAACCTTGGGAGAGGACGAGCTGGCCCCAAACTGGTATGATACAGGTGCCAGCAAGTCGAAGAAGCGCAAGCTGAGCTCCTCCACCAAGGATTTGGAGAAGAGGAAGAAGGCGGCCACCTCTGCCGACGCAGAGGATGAGACCGTGGGGAACGTTCCCTTGAAGCGGTTAGCAAACTTTGGCTTCCCTGACTTGGATATTTTAATATGTTTGTGCTGACAAACTTGCATGTTTCTGCTTACAGAGGCAAGCCTACCATGCCCAAACTCCGCTCCAACTTGAAGATTGCTGCCGGCAGGGGCAAGCCACCACGTTCTTCTCCAGCTGCTGCGCCGACAACGCCCACAGTTGGCGTTCCCGTGGTTGTGTGCCAGGGAACGTACACAGCTGCCGGTACCGCAGAGGCGGCTACAGAGAAGATGGCGGGCAAGAAATCAGTTGCCGGCATAACTTTTTCCAAGACGGCTGAAGCTTCGGCTAGTGATGCCGCTCGATTTATCGCCATGAAGCAGGAGATGGATGACCAGATGGCGGCCGAACAAGGCGGATCGTCCACTCATCCTGGCTCCCAACCTGGCAAAGGGTTGCAAGACCCCCGGCAAACACTGAAGACCATGCGTGACGGTACCCGCAACTGGTACGCACACATGGACGAACTCCACGACACCCTGCACGGACAACTTGAGGTAAAATAGCCTATGGTCCCAGCCCCCGAGCACTTTGGCGGCTGAAAAATTTAGCCGGCAAAGTGGTCTCGTTGACTAAATAGCGCTAACCATAATGTTGCTTTCGTGCATGCAGGCCGTTCTTGCTTCCAATCTTGAGCTATTTCGTGCTCAAGAGATGAAGAAGAAGGAATGCGAGGAACTGCAGCAGGACGTGGAGTTGAAGAACGCCCAAATTGCGAGTTTGGAAGAAGCTCGCAAGAAGGATGAAGGTGACAAAGCTTTCTTTGCCTTCTTTTCGTCCGACTTCTTTTCCTTTTCCGACAAGTATTTTAGTCGTCTTTTCTTTTTATTTGTAGAATTATTAAACACTGCGCAAGATATTCTCAAGAACTCCACTGACATGCAAGCTTTGATGAACGAAGCTGCAGATCTTGCCGGGCTGGTGACCAAGCTGAAGGCGGATCACGCCAAGGAGCTGGATGATCGTGCGTTGGCTCATGCTGCCGAAGTTAGCAAGTTGACTGGACAACTTGAGGCCATGAGCAACAACCTTGACCAGGTGAACAAGAACGCCAAGGAGCAGCAGGACCAACTGTCAAAGGCGGTCCAGCTAGCCCAAGAAACGCTTGAGAACCATCTGGATGAGGTCAACGCCATCCACGACCATGTCTTGGGTATGCCTCCAGTCCTTCATTTTTGTCACCTTGCTTTCTTGATACTTGAAGCTGCAGTGTGTAACTTTGTGTTTGTGCAGTGCCGGCTAGCTGGGAGATGACCTGGCCACAACGCCGCGCCTTGCTCGGATCTTGAAAATTGGCGAAATCGTCAACCAGATTGTCGGCGCCGGCAAATCATTTGCCGCCAAGTTCTACCCTGGGGAAGACGGCGATCCCGTCATCTTCGATGCTCTGCCGGAGTTGCTGGAGAAGGCGACAGCTGAACACGACAACACACTACGCTCAGCAGCACGAGGCGGTGCCAAGTTGGCATTGGCGATGACGGCGGCGTGGTACCCGGAGGCTGATATTCATCAAGTCACCGAGTACTTCCCCACCGAAGACGAAAACAGCCAAGCCATCGTGATGCAGGACGTGCTGCGGTCTGTTCGCGGCTATGCGACCCGGGTTGCCAACATGGTTGACATCCGCAAGTTCTACAAGGAACACCCGGACCCGCATGTTGCCGTTGCTGATCCCTCCTTGGCAGATCCTGAAGCTTCCCGCGGCGAAGAAGGCGAAGCCGGAACCGACAAGCGCAGCCCCAAGGATGGCGGAGCCAGCCCCAAGAATGCCGGCGTTAGCCCCCAGGATCTCTCCACCAGCTCTACGAAGGCGGCAATCCCTTAGACTTCCTCCTGCAAAGGCAGCACAAAACACTGCGTTAATCTGTTAACGCATAAAACTTTATTTTGGGTTGTAAATATTTATGGGCCAACTTTTATGCTACACTTGGCGGTAGGCTTACTTAAGTGGCCCGCCTTAATATGTATCTCGCCTGCATGTTTAGCTTTTTCATATGTTGGCGGAACCTCATCTTAGTTACTTTAGCTGAGCCAACCAGGTGCAATACCAACTAATTTAGACTCAGAGACCAAAGCCAGCATGTTGGTGCCAACGACATACTACTAGGCGACCCACATACAAACAGACAGATAAGCATATTAGGCGGTGCAAAGATTGTTTGCGTTTTTAGCCGGCAGACGGCAAATGTCAAAAAAGTTTGGACCTTAGCACGGAGCAAAACTTATTTTATTTGGTAACTTTTATGACAACAGATATATGATTGCGAGAAAAGACAAAAGATGGCATGATCCCAAAACTGAATGAGCAAACCACAGACTTTTATTTCATAATCATATAGTACTTATTACAATGTGGAAATTGCTAAGTGTAAAAAGGACGTAGCTGCTCAATGTTCCAGGGTCGCTTGGTTTCTTCGTACTTGTCGTCAACCTTCCTTTTGCGCTTGCGACCTCGCTTCTTCTTGTATCCGTCACGTGCATCGACCAAGTAATAAGAACCATTGAGCAACACCTTACTGACCACAAAAGGTCCTTCCCAAGGCGGGGATAACTTATGCAAGCCCTTTCTATCTTGGATTAGGCGGAGAACCAGGTCACCCACTCTAAAACTTCTTTGCCTCACCCTTCTGCTGTGATAACGCCTCAAACTTTGCTGATAGATGGCGGATCGCGCAAGGGCAACATCTCGTTCTTCATCAAGTAGGTCAAGGCCATCCTGTCTTGCATCTTCTGCGTCCTCCTGGACGTAGGCTTGGATTCTGGGAGAATCGTACATCATGTCGGTTGGCAACACTGCTTCTGCGCCATAGACTAAGAAGAAAGGAGTAAACTTGGTTGATCTGTTTGGAGTTGTGCGTAAACTCCAAAGGACAGACTGCAATTCATCCACCCAAGCCCCAGCCGCTCTGTGCAATGGTACTTCGAGACGTGGTTTGATTCCTTGTAGGACTAAACCATTTGTACGCTCTACTTGACCGTTTGCTTGCGGATGCGCGACGGAGGCTAGATCTAGGCGGATACCATGCTTATAACAGTATTCCTCGACTTCGCCTTGCGACAAGTTAGTGCCATTGTCGGTGATAATGCTATGAGGCACCCCGAACCGAGAGATTATTCCCCACAGAAAGTTTGCGGCTGTGGCGCCGTCTAGCTTTTTGATAGGCTTAGCTTCAACCCATTTGGTAAACTTGTCTACAGCCACAAGTAAATGTGTGTAGCCACCAGGCGCCGTTTTAAACGGACCAACCATGTCCAAGCCCCAGACTGCGAAAGGCCACGTGATGGGTATTGTTTTAAGCTCTTGAGCCGGCATATGTGATTGTCTGGCATAAAGTTGGCAGCCCCTGCACCTTTTAACAATGTCTTCTGCATCTTGCTTGGCTGTCAACCAATAGAAACCTTGTCGGAAGGCTTTTGAAACAAGGGCGCGTGAAGAAGCATGATGTCCACATACGCCGGCATGTATCTCATCCAACAATTCTCTGCCTTCTTCGGGCGAAATGCAGCGTTGGTAAACACCAGTGGTGCTACGCTTGTACAATTCACCTTTGATTATTGTAAATGCCTTGGCTCTTCTTATTATTTGCCTTTTCAAAACCTCATCATCCGGTAACTCCTGATTGATCAGGAAGTCCAAATATGGCGTCGTCCAATCCGGCTTTACCAAGTAGACGGCATAGCTAGCACTATCAACTGGTTCTGCCGACTCTGGGTCAAGGAGGTCTGCTCCTTTAATTGACGGCTTGTGTAGGTGTTCCAGGAAAACATCTTTTGGTACCTTTTTGCGTTCAGACCCATTCTGGCAAGTGTATCTGCCGCCTCATTTTGAGTTCTTGGGATATGGCGGACCTCGTAGCCTAGAAAACACTTGGCGAATTCGTCAACGGTAGCTCGATATGCCGCCATTGTTTCGCTCTTTGTGTCCCAAGTACCACGTATCTGTTGCGCCACCAAATCTGAATCTCCGTAGCAGAGGACACGTTGGACGCCAAGTTCCTTGGCAATGTGTAAACCATGAAGGAGAGCTTCGTATTCAGCAACATTATTAGTTGCCTTGAAGTGTATTTGTAACACATAACTAAGCTTGTCTCCTTGAGGGTTTCTTAAAACAATGCCAGCCCCCGAGCCCTGGAGCATTTTTGATCCATCAAAGTGCATGATCCAGTATGCATCTTCAGGGAGAGGTACTTCGTCCATGGCCTCCGTCCAATCAGCTACGAAATCTGCTAAGGCTTGAGACTTAATGGCCGTTCTGGGCTTATACGAGATGTCGAAGGCGGCAAGTTCAATGCCCCATTTGGCAACGCGGCCTGTTGCATCTGTATTATTGATGATATCCCCCAGAGGTGCCTTGCTCACCACGGTTATTGAATGTTCCTGGAAGTAGTGCCTTAACTTCCTGGCGGCGTAAAAAACACCGTAGACCAATTTCTGGTAATGCGGATAACGCTGTTTTGAGGCGGAAAATACTTCACTGATGAAGTAAACCGGACGTTGTTCCGGCAAGTCTGAAATTTCCGTCTTGCGTTCCACAACCAGTACCACACTAACAACTAAGTTAGTTGCGGCAATATAGAGCAGCATTGGTTCCTGCGAACGAGGAGCTGCCAAAATTGGAGCAGACGTTAACGCGTCCTTGAGTTGCTGCAAGGCGGCGTCTGCTTCGTCTGTCCACTCGAAGTTGTCGGATTTCTTCAGAAGCCGGTAGAGAGGCAGCGCCTTCTCACCAAGACGGCTAATGAAACGACTGACGGCAGCCGCCGATCCGGCAAGTCGCTGCACGTCCTTCAGGTCCTTGGGCCTGGATATGTTGAGGATCGCTTTGATTTTTTCTGGATTCACCTCTATCCCTCGTTCGGAAACGATAAAGCCAAGCAATTTGCCGGCAGGAACCCCGAAGACGCATTTTTTCGGGTTGAGTTTCATCCTGTATACCCGGAGGCTATCAAAGGTTTCTCTCAAATCATCAAGCAAATCTGCCTTCTTTCTTGACATGACGGCAATGTCGTCAACATAGACGTGAACATTGCGGCCAATTTGCTCGTGAAGGCATCTTTGCATACACCGCTGATACGTTGCGCCGGCATTTTTTAGACCGAAGGGCATCGTGATGTAGCAGAAGGTCCCATAGGGTGTAGTGAACGCTGTTTTGATTTGGTCGGATTCTCGCATTTTGATTTGGTGGTACCCGGAGTACGCATCCAAAAAGCACAGCAGCTCGGAGCCGGCTGTGGAGTCTATGACCTGATCTATACGAGGCAAAGCAAAGTGGTCCTTAGGACAGCACTTGTTCAAACCGGTATAATCAATGCACATTCTCATTTCCTTATTAGGTTTTGGAACCATTACAGGATTTGCCAACCAATCAGTGTGTACTACCTCCCTAATGAACTTGGCTTCTTGCAACTTGATGATCTCCTTGCCTATTGCTGTCCGCTTCTTCTCACCGTAGCGTCTTATTCCTTGCTTCACTGGTTTGGCTCCTTCGTAGACGTTAAGAGAATGCTCGGCAAGTTCCCTCGGGACACCTGGCATGTCGGCTGACGACCATGCAAAGATGTCCTGATTCTCACGGAGGAACCTGACGAGCGCGCTTTCCTATTTGTCGTCCAAGCCAGCCCCTATGGTGACTTGCTTGGAGCTGTCACCTGGGACCAGATCCGCCTTCTTTGTGTCTTCGGACGCCTTGAAAGTGTTCTTTTGCTCAGCGGTCTTTACATGCTCCGGCAACTGTGATGTATCGAGCTCTTTCTTCAACATGGCTAACTCCTCTGCGTGGAGGACTGCCTCAGCGAAGGCGGCATTGCCACGCTCACACTCCTTTGCTTTCTTGAAGTTGCCACTGATGGTAATTGTACCATTGGGTCCCGGCATCTTCAGCTTGCTGTATATGTAACACGGGCGAGCCATGAATTTGGCGAAAGCTGGCCGTCCAAAAATGGCGTGGTAGGCACTTTTGAAGGGGACTACTTCGAACCTGAGATACTCCGAGCGGTAGTTTGTCTCAGGCCCAAAAGTAACCTCCAATCTGATGCTTCCCATTGACTTGCCTTGCTTTCCCGGAACAATGCCATGAAACTTGACTTTGCTATAGTCAAGCTGGCTTTCCGACAAGTTCATGCGCTTCAGAGTGTCCGCGTAGATGATGTTGAGGCTACTGCCGCCATCCATCAACACCTTGGTGAGCCTGAAGTTATCGACAATAGGGTCGACGACAAGGGCGTATTTGCCGGGGTGAGGAACGTGATCTGGATGATCATCTCTATCCCAGGTTATTGGCTCCTCTGACCAGTCTAGATACTGGGGAACGTCTGGTACTGTGGCGTTTAGCTCGCGCATCTCCGCCTTTTCTTCTTTTGCCGAAGGAGTGCCCAGGAAGCACACCAATTGGCCATGTACCTTGGGATATTTCCTTTCTTTACGCATCAGCTTGGGTTCCTCATCCTCTGACATGGACATAGCCCCATCATCGTCTTCCTTCTTTGTCTTCTCAGCCTTTTTGCTCTTTTTTGATTTCCAGCCAACCTCGGGGTCTTTCTTGAAGTCCTCCATGAACCGGCATTCCCCTAATGTGTGGTTGACTTTGCCTAAGGACGCGTGGATTGGGCAAGGCAAGGCTTTCGCCTGATCATACGTCAGGCGCTGCTTGCTGGAGCCGCCATCTTTACCCTTTCCTTTCCACTTGCGGTTGCTGCCTTTGCCTTCGAAGGCGGCGGCGACCTCGTTTGATGGTCCGGCTTTGTCATCCTGGGGAGCCTTGCGTTTGTGACTTGCTCGCCTGTTTGGCGCCATATCATGTGCGCCATCTCCATCGCGTGCATCGTCATCCGCCTGTGCGTACATGGCTGCTACTTCGAGCATGACTCCGAGATCCTTGACTTGCATGCGTACGAGCTTATGTCTGAGACTTGAGCCCTTCAGGAGGCCCGTGGTGAAGGCATGGATTGCTTGATTGTCGTCTACGTTCTCGCAGCTTGCCTTTGTTTGAATCCACCTTGCCAAGAAGCTTGTAGCTGTTTCATCTGGCTTTTGCACGCAACGAACCAAATCTGTGTATGTATTGGGTCGCTTGTACGTGCCTTGGAAGTGCTGCGTGAACACCTTTTCCATGTCATGCCAGCTATGAATGCTTTTCTCCGGCAAGTTTTCGATCCAGCTTCGGGCTGTCCCCTCCAACATGAGGGGAAGGAAGCGTGCGCGACGAGGCCATTGCCTCCAGCAATTTCAACTGCCAGCGCGTAGTCCGACAACCATGAGTTTGGCTTGTCCGCTCCATTGTACCTTTGATGAGTTTTTGACACTGACGTCATGTCTCTGGGTACTTGAACGTTGCGGATGGCTGGGCCAAAGCACTCAGGTCCTAGATAGGCATCTTGCTTTCCAGCCTTGATGTCATTGAGACGATGTCTCGCGTCTTGCGGACTGAGCTGTTTGCCAGATCTATCAGCATGTGGCTCGTCCTGCGCTGCCCGGCTGTGCCTAGGCTCATTGTTGTGTCCCCGGCTTCCGCCTTCGTGCCTGGGCACTGGTGGTGGGGACTGTGTGCGGTCCCTGCTTCTTCTTGGCGGCGGGGCATCGTCGCGGTTGCCGCCACCCTTGGCGGCTGCTTGCTGCCCCTGCTTCCGCCTTCATCCCGCCTAGGCGGAGGAGGTGAGGCCTTGCGCCTGTTGCCGGTCCTGGATGCCTCATCACGCTGCCTTTTTGGAGGTGGTGATTTGCGTGGGTCTTTCTCCTTGTCCTTCCCTTTTCCGTGGCTACTGGAACCGGACGGATCTTCTGGGTTGCCACCGGCCGCAGCTTTGCAAGCGTTGGATTTTGATTCCAACTTTCCTCCCCTTGCGTCCGCCATGTCGGCGCGAGAATCAGCACGGGCCTGCTGCTCTAGAGCTTTGCGAGCAAGGATCGATGCGTAGTAGATCTTCTCGTCCTTGTCATAGTCATCATTGTTGAGGATGTCCAAGGCGGCCGCAGTGTTGAGGACAGGTGTTGCGAGGATGACGTCCCCGTTCTTGTCCTTACGCTGCGGTGCTGTAGCCCACTCGAAACCAAGCTTTTGGGCAGGGGATTTGAAGGTGTCATGATCCCTGCCTTTCCTACCTCTCTTCTCCGCCACTTGTCCTGCCGGCTTGGGCAATGGGGTGGTGGTGAAAAGATTACGCTTGGGGTCGCACTTGGCAGTTATCTTGGCGTTTTCCTCCTTGGCTTCGTCGAGGAGGCTCTGGACCTCTGCTTGCTTGCTTTTGAGGTACTCAGTTTGCTCCACCAAGGTGTTCCGAAGTTTCTCCAAATCAGCCGGATTGGTTT
This sequence comes from Poa pratensis, assembly GCA_947311845.1. Lineage (NCBI taxonomy): Eukaryota > Viridiplantae > Streptophyta > Magnoliopsida > Poales > Poaceae > Poa > Poa pratensis. The sequence goes on from CAMZMU010000060.1 coordinate 44,487,181, forward strand.
TGTCGTTTACCGGCGTGTGAAGAACTTCCGCCAGAGCCGCCATGCTTCCTATCTTGCTGGGCTCGCCCTTCTCCAGATTTTCTTCTTTGGAGCCCCAGGAGGCTCTGGAAACTGTGGATCGGTTGCCGGGGTCCCCAGGTTGGCGGCGTCAGTTGCCGCCTTCTCTGAAGCTGCGCCGGTGACATCCGCCACAAAGATCTGCTGCATGTTGACGGAAGAGCCCGTAGCCGCCTCAGATGGCGGAGGATCAGGTGTAATAAAACACTTCTTGACCCGTTGCTCAAACATGCTGGCAGAATCTTCTTCGGAATCAGAGTCTACGTTGACGTGAACGGTAGATCTGGATCCGGCATCCGACATCACATCATCCTGGAGTGCAGGAAGAATAGATTCGGGATCTTGACTGTTGGGCTGGGAGTCTGATCCCAGTCCCGTCATGCCGACAAAGTGTAGATCTGAATCTGCGGACTCCTCAGAGGAGGCAAACTCAGATCCGTCTTGATTGTAGGGCGGGTGGGATGGCGAATAAATTCGCGGCAACCCATACGCCTCAGAAGTGTAGCCGATGAACACATCGACGCCGCCAAACGGCACAACTCCGCATCCGACAATGTAGTCGTCTGCGGGGATGTAGGACTCGTCGCAGCTGATGTAGTGACTGTCGCCGTAGCGAACAGCGCGCCGACGGCGATTGTTTCGCCGATGCCGCCAAGAGTTCCCGCCTGGAACGTGACGCCTGACGCCTTAGGCCCCACGGTGGGCGCCAACTGTCGTCGTATCGGCATCTTGGATAGGAGACGGGGTCCTGCTAGCCGAGGGTGAACGTAGGGCAAGAAGGTGGACGTCGTCAAGGTCGGGATTGTACACGGCGGTTTACCCAGCTTCAGGCACCACGGCGGTGGCGGTGCCCTACGTGCTGCTATAACTCACTATAAGGCAATATCGCCGTGAACAGGTTACAATGAGTTGGTTGTCTATCAAAGAGTTGCCCTAAAGGCGTCCCGAGGTCCAGCTTATATAGGCGGCTGGACCTAGGGTTACAAGGTGAATACGTATCCAGCAAGTATACGGAGTCCTAAACCTAGCCGGCAAGTATGCCGCCTTCCGTCTTGGTCTTGGTGGCTTCATGGGCTTCAGTCTTGGGCCTCCTCCTTGCCGGCATCCGCCTTCCTTGGTCGTCAGCTATCTGGGCCGCCCGGTAGGCAAAGCCTTCACCACCACTGCGGGCCACCCTGGACTAGCCGGATTGATCCATGCTGGTGATACCCTAGTAGGTATATCCCCAACACCAACCATCTCATTTTTGCATAAAACAAAAACTCTAGTCTATGCTAGTGTATTGTAGGGGGAGAGTATTTGTAGGGATTAGGTGTTTACCAAATCTCCTCTCATCCCACTCATTCCATCCCCTAGAAAACCCTTGGAGTAAACAAGGTGTCTATTTTTTGAAGCAAGTGTTGCCGACAATTAAAATATGAGTCGTTGTACTCACGGTTAATTAACAAACGAGAGGAGAGCGCTAGCTAATCGGCAAGTAACATTGACTGATGGAGCACACGGTAACAATGCCATCAGTCGTGTTCCATGGAGTAGTACTGCCATTTTTGTAAGCAAAGTACCGCCGGCCATTAACTGTTTTCCATAGAGTACGATGCTTCTTCTTTTTTATTACAGGACGCGACTGACCACTGCAAATTATTAACGTGAGCTAGCTGGAGATCGCAGGCATACGTAGTCAGCTTGGGCGGTCCTTGTTTATTCCGTGCCCCAACAACCTACTCCCTCCGTCTTTGAATACAAGGCCATATCATATTTTTAGGAAAATCTTCAACCATTAATTTTGGTAACAAAGTCTAAATTACATACCACAAAAAGTATACCACATTTCAAATAACTTTGCAGGGATAATATAATTCATATTTTGTGGACCAAAATTAAAGGTCAAAGTTTGACACGGAAAACGAATTGGCCTTGTATATAAAAATGGAGTGAGTAGACAACCCAACATGTGGGCAGCGCCATGGACAGCCATGTGGAGGCGTGAGATGACGACCCGATATATACACGTACTACGTAAATTCGAAAAGCGTCGCGGTGTCGTACATAGCCCGCGTGCTATTGGAATCCAGTTAGCCGCCTCATCGTTTTTTTTTCGAGGGAAATTGCAGTTACAACCGACCAAGGTTCTTACAGAAAAGCCCAGGAAAACGAAGAAATTACACATAGGTCCAGCCTGAGCTCTGGCGTCATCTTCATCACGCGCGACGCGTCGCCGACGAAGTCTGCCGCACCACCTCCAGACATTTGGACTGGGAGGCCCCCCGTGGACAGAGAGTCGACGTACCCCAGTGCCGGAACACCTCCACCACGCACGACGGCGGCGACACCACCTTGGTCTTCACGAACCGCAGCTTCCAGATCGTCAGACGCCGGATCCACCTGCACACGGACTCCGGCGAAGGGGGCACCCTCTCGAGGCCTCCGAAGAGCCGCGAACGAGGGCCTGGCGGCGGATCCGCGGCGAAGCTCCAGGAGCCGCACCACCGGAAGGGAAGACCGCCACCAACAAACTCCACCGGCGCCACCGCTTCCACCTCGACGCCGCCGGCAGCACACCCCACGCACACCTAATTCACAAAGCCGGATCCGGGGATTCCCCGTCCTCCCTCCGCCGGAGCGGCCGCCGGAGGGCGGGGAATCACGCGAACCGCCGGCGAGGAACCGGAGCGCACGAAGTTCGCCCAAAAATCGCCCTTTTCGACTGTAGCAGGGGAAAAGGTGAGAAGGTCCAAACTCTTCTCGTCCAACGATCGCTAGCCGCCTCATCGTTGGCCAGCACTGGCTTTGTTTTGCTGCGTGCATTGACGCCACGAGCTCATCAATCATCGTGCTGATTCTGTCTCTCCACGACTCCACGGAGGACATGACGCTTCCATAGATCATTCGTTGTTCCTTTGGTATCATGGGACTGATCATGATTGGTCGGCATATGGAATTCGATATCTTTATCGACACGCTAAATTGATTCTACTATCTTAAAACTAAGTTAAAATAGCTAAGCACAAGCAATTTCAAGGTAGGCATTCACTAATCTCCTAGTGGGCGGCACATACAGGACTTTCGCCGCCACAACCCCGTTCACACCCCCACCACCCCTCCCCCCCCTCCCCGGCACACCCACACCTGAACGGTGGTGGCGAGAGGAAAGCCCGCCCCAATATAAATGGTGTACGTGCCAAAATAGTGACACGCGATTGATAATACAAGTGACGTGGAGTACGATGTTTTATCTCGCGGGTAGCCTGGTTTTTGAAAATTCAAAATCAACAATTTTAAGTTTCATAAAACCTAGAATAATTTCTAAACATACATAATGACGATTTCTACCTGTGTGCAAAACAAAGAAGTGAAATATTATGTAATTTGTCCTGTGTGGTGATTCAAAATCTCTCAAAATTGTCGAAATTTGTCATTTTTGTGTAGGGTGAAATACAAACTATTTTGAGTTGAAACTTTGCAGAAGCACAGATCAAGTCGTTGTCAACATCTACTATTTTTCCGTAATTTTTTTAAAACATTAAAATGGTGATTAAAAAATAAATCAAAACTGGGCTACAAAGAGACGTTTCGAAGTGACGTGCCACTTTTAAGCACGCCATCACTAAATTAATAACAGCGGCGTGCCGATAGCAGGGACATGCCACCAATGTGTGGGACCTAGCCGTCTACCGGCCCATCTCTTATTGACACGCCACGTGTATTTTGCTATTGGTGATCTGTCTAAGATACACGCCACTAATCTCTCTACTCCCAGTGGTATTCCCCTAATAAATATTGTTCTATGTAAAAATGAGTTTGTCATTGTAACATCGAAATTTAAAACGTCCGAAACTCATTTTTGTGAGTCAAATTTTACCATTTTTAAATCATCATGTACGAACAAAGTGCGTGTTATCCGGATGTAACCTCTTGTGTACATGCAAACCAATATAAATTGTAGCCCAATCAAAGTTTGTATGCAAAACTTACAGTTGTTTACGCTTCCCCTTTTCATCGGAAACTCTCACTAGGAGTTTGCATCGAGCACGAAGGGTGGGTGGCCACCGCTCCCCATCTTTGTGTTTGCGCTGCCGTTTGCGAGCTGCTTCCCACGTGACGATGAGTTTGTGATGTTACAGATAGATGTGGATGTTAGGAATATAATCATGTAACCAAATATGTTGACCATACTATATCGATCTAAGCTGAGTTCCCCTGCGTTGGCTTTCTGTACGTTGTACTCGTACTTCATACGGTGTATGTTATACTTTCTGATTGTACGCAGGCTTTCAAAAAAAAAAGATGGCAAGTGTGTGAAGTCGTCTATGTCGAGGGAATTATCCGCAACTAGTTGCACCCGCAACTAGTTTTCGGATATCTCACTTCCGAGTGTTCAAAAATCGCGAAAAAAATCATGGATATGGGTTATGTCGAATCTTCGACACCCACAAAATTTCATCCAAAAATATGAACATATGTGCCATGTGCAAAAAGACAAATGAAAGAACAACTTTCATTTGTCTTTTTTGCACATGGCACATATGTTCATATTTAACTATTGAAACTTTCATTTTTTTTTGCACATGCCACATATGTTCATATTTTTGGATGAAATTTTGTGGGTGCCGAAGATTCGACATAACCCATGTCCATGATTTTTTTCACGATTTTTGAACACTCGGAAGTGGGGTACACGAAAACTAGTTGCGGGTACAACTAGTTGCGGATTGTCGTTTCCTGTCGGACGTCCCTGTTTATCCCGTGCCGATTCCGCACCAACAGACAACAGCAAAAGAACTGGACATGTGGGCAGCGCCGTTGAGGCGTTGACAGCCATGTGGCCCGGCGGTGCCATACGCGAGTAAAGTTGTATCCATTTATCCAGTTGGCACGGCGCATGATTGGCCGGCTGCTGCCTGCTGTCTTTGCTTGCTGCTACTTGCATTGCGTAGACGCCACCAAGCTCGATCATCATGCTGAGCTACACTCACTCCAAAGAATGTGACGCTCTTCTCAATCACTGGTTGTTTCATATGGTATCGTCGGTAAAATGATTTGGTGGGCGCAGGGACGATGCATGTGGAATTGTGTATGTTTGTGATTCTCTTTATAGTTAAACTTATTTGAAAAGATGAACATTTTGTGCAAACCGGAATATGTGTCAATTATACGCACGAATAATTATCTCTGAAACCCAACAGCACTTGCATAGACCAGCGACGAGTATATCAAACAATCAAATCATATTTATGCTTTAATTCATTTATAAGTGGTTACTATGATGGATCATAACACCAAGTATACATCATTTACATGCCGTTATCTCATTAACACAGTCATTGTAAACCGCAAGATATATTTGACGGCGGAAATAGGACTAAAGAATCATGATCACGTTCAATTTATACTATCACAGTTTCTATAAATGGAAATAGACCATTTACAAACAAATAGTTATTTACTAGAAATCTTCTATATCTAAATAGCAATGACCCACTACAAGTATTTCTCTCAACATGCAAGGCATCCACCTCATCAAGCAATCCTTAAGCAATCATAATCTGCCACCTAAGCAAAGCTGCCACCTAATGAAAAAGATCTTTTTACTGAAGGCGAGAAACATACACAAGCACCACCAGCCGCGCGGCCTTCTCTTTCCTATTTATCTTGCCATTTATTCTCCTCCTATCCACTTCCAGTTCAGCTACCCACTAACCAGTAATTAAGAGCTAAAACTCCACATGCAAAGCACCCACTCATTATCCCAGCGTGCATCTGGCACATTGCCGACCAGTTCAATTCCTTTTTGGCTTACCATATGCCTCCTCCATTGCTGGTTCATCTACTCCCACGTTGCACGTACAACATATAAAGTTTGTTCAGATTCCACTAACATTTTCTTTCTCATAAATGGTTTTGAAACTGAAGAATAAATCTAACATTTGTGGAGGTAGCCGAGCAGTCAATTTTTGCCTTGAAATACTGCTCGCCGTCAGCACATCGTAACCATTAGCGTTCATCTAGGCCTCTGAGGCAACCTTGCCACCACCACAAGCTTTGTCCACGAGGGTGCTCTTGCCCTGTGGCGATCCTCATGCATGCTCCGTTGCATGGTTTTGCCACACCTCTTCGCCGACGACGCTCTCCTGCCGCAGCTCCTCACTGCTCCGCGGGTAGCCTCCTTTTTCAAGCCAGCGTGGTGCCTAATTATGCCCGGAGTGCCTCTACTTTGTGCTATGTAGCCTGGGTATGTAAAATCTTCTAGGCTTTTTATTCCCTGCTCAAAACCGCCTACAGACCAGTCGCGACGCGTCCTCAGTAGCTTGGTTGCCAACTGAATACAATACTTGCACCCTCGACAACAACCTTTGTCACCTCGCCATTGAGGTGTTGGACCTAATTTACAAGTCAGCAGGGACGTTGATCCATATGTCTACTCTGAGAAACTAAACTGCTGGATGAAATGTAAATGAAGTCATGGGGATGCGCTCAACTATTTCACATGGTGGTCGACAGAAAATGATTTATTATCTTTTTAGACACGTTACGTTGTTTGGTTGCATTCTGTGGAGGTATTAGGTCATTTGATTATGTACTGTATAAACTTATTTCTATGATGTCTGCTGCCTAGCAGAGCCAAAAATAAAATTGAACCCTCCGTCATAACTGGGTTACAGTGAATAGCATATCTTCAACACTATTGTTCACATGTAAATACATTTTGTAATGAACATGTTGCGATTAAAGTCACACTAGGTCCACTTCAATGTAGCTTATTCCTTGCTACAACACGATCAATCATCAAAGCCAACTTCCGATCAGTTAAAATAAGGTTCAAGTTCTTTCATCTCCACACTTCAGTTTATATAGCACATATTCCGCAGCAACGCGCGGGGCATCGTCTAGTATACTTAAACAATCATACACGTAGAACCATATGTTAAGATATTTATTAGACCATGTGTTATATATCTCTAATCATATATGTGCATACACTATATAGTTATTTACTAGAAATCAATTGATGAATAGAACTATTCTATCTAATATAATTAAAATATAGCATAATGTAAATGTGTTTTTCGACTATATAAAATGAGTGCTACAACTAACTATAGCATAATGTAAATGTGGTTAAAAAGGCCAAATATTTTATAGAAAACATATATTCGTTAATACTATAGCATGCTAAACGTAAGTATAAAAATTTAATATAAATATTTGCACATGGTCCAAATTTTGTTTTGATCGGCCCGGCAGGAAATAAATACCTTATTCTTCAATTATTCATGCACATATACAGATATGAGTTTAAATGCTGGAGTAATAAGTAGTAGGGGTATGTGATACTGTTAAAGACAAAGAGCAAATGAGATAATTTCAGGGATGTGGATTCTGTGAGTTTGACCTGCTTTACTCTCGGCGATGTGTCGACGTGGTACTTGAGTTGGAGGGCCCGAGCGTAGTTGTATGGTTTGTGGAACCGGGTATGAAATACTGGACATTTCTTCGTACCTGGTGCTTGAAATGGTCGTGGGTGGGTGCAGTGCAAATTCCATGTTCAAACGAGCTCGGGCACTCTAACGAGCTTCCGATAATTTCCGTCCACTATATATATCATTATTGGAACTATGCATCAATGTAAAAATAAACTGTCTTGTCTGCGTTATTCTGCTATAAGGCATTAAATTTCTTCGACTATATCTCGCATATTGAAGTGCGACATTGAAAAAAATTATCTAGATAGCACATGGAAAAGTATGAATGGCTATACAACAACACCTCTACACATAATTAATAATATAGAGGTATGCAAAACCTGACCGAGTTAGTAGATCAAATTTGTGTTGATCTCGATCCTAGTCGTGGGGTGCCTATCGAATTTATCTAATATAAATAGAAGTTAACGAACGGAGGCATATTTCTGAATACTGCTATGGCCCAAATATATGAGCCCAAGCAAGATATAAGAAGGAAAAGATGGAGAAGTTGAAGTGGATCCTATATCGATTGAACTAATGAAGCTGATGATTACCTTCATTAACGGCTGTTACGGAACCTACATATTCATTTTCCTCTCTCGCCTCCCCACTCCAGTTGGCAAGGGCAGAGGAGTCGAAGTGGATCCTAAGTCGAGTGTTGATTTTTTTTTGCCATGATATGGACTAGTTTGAGAGCTTGTAAGTGTGTGGCAACCGGCTGGCCGGCCAAGCAAGATTCGTTCACCGCTCCTCACGCGGCCTGTTGCTTAGAAGCGAGTAGAGAAAAAAGACGGCGATCGGTGAAAGAGAGCAGCACCAAAACAGGCACAAAGGCGTCCACATATATGTCAGAAAGCGACAGAAGCGCACTGGAAGGAATCAACACGCGGCCTGCACTGCACAGCACGGCAGCGTTGCGCTTGGCGAGCAGATGAGCACGACGGCGTAGGTACGCGGCCGGCAGCTGAGCGCTCTCGTTGGTCTGGTGCCGACGCCGTCCACTTGTGCGCTCGATGACGTTGGCTTGGCCAGAGCGTGTTCTGGATGGCAAGATACGATGCGCATCGGCATCGCTGTTTCTCGTGCTGCCAATGGCGTGGTCGTGGCTCGCAGCGGCGGTGCCCACGCGTGTACGGTTGGCGTACGGCCGAGCATCGGCGATCGATGACGAGGGATTGGCGATTGCCGTTTGTGCATTGTCGGATCACACAACCTCTTATCGGCAAAAAGAGCTTATCATTCGATTGTGCCGTGATCGACCCGGAAGCAACCCGCCCGGCCCTGTGAGCGAACTAAGAGAACATGAGATGGATAATAAGATTTTCGGTAGGTTACCAATTACTGATGTCCGCCTCGTCCCGCTCCCGCGACGCGCTGGGCGGCCGGCCCTCCCCAACCACGCCGCTTCCCTAAATCGGCCCCCACCGCCCCCTGCCACCATCCCTCCAGGATTTAGGCTGGCGTTTCTCGGCTTCGCGCATCGGCGTTTTGAATCTCGATCTGGCGCGGCCGCCGCCTTCGCCGTCAACGCTTCCCTCGCCCGGCCGGCGAGCCGGTCCTCGGCATCGGCATCGCGCTCTTCGCCGTCTTCGCGCCCGTCTCCGCCCTCCGCCGGCATGGCTCATGCGGCGCCGAGCCCGCTGGTTCAAATCGCGTCGGGAAAGCTCGCCCTTCCCTCGCTGCTGGGGTCGCCGCCCTCCGGTGGCTCGCGGGAGCCTCTCCCCGCGCTGGGCTCCGTCTCGCTGCACTGCTCGTGGTGGCGCCGCCGCCGTCCGCTTGCAAGGGAAGCTTGGCCGTTCGTCCCTCTCCACCGGCGTGCTGCGGGGCGAAATCGACGCGCCTGCTGAGCACCGTTGTGGGCTCCCTCAACCTCGACTTCGACCTCAACGCGCCGCCCTCTGCGGACTTCGACGCCGGGCGCCGCTCGGGCTGCCCACCATCCTCGGCGATTAAGGCGGCCCGGCTGGCATCCTTCGCACAGCGCCGTTTTTCACGACCCCTGCTCCTTCACGCGCTCGCCACTCCGTCCGTTTCGCCATCCCTGCTCCTCGTCTTCAGGCCGAGCCGTCCCCCCCTGCTCCGCATCTTCGTGCTGTGTCCCGTCGTCCGTCCCATCCATCTCCGGCGGCGGGTGCCCGGCCTCTACGATGGCGGGTGGCTCGAGGGGCGCCTCTCCGGAGCCGGGCTGGGAGCTGGTCTCCTCGCGCCGCGCCCGTCACGTCCTCCCCTTGCCCGCCCGGCGGCCTCGCTCCGGCCAAGATGAAGAGGCCGCTCTCCGCTTCAAATGGCGCACGAGGGGGCTCTGCTCTCGTTGTCTCGCTCCAATTCGCCACCACCGCTCCTCCGGCTGTCGCGACAAAATTAGGTGCCTCACCTGCAAGCTCTCTTGCAACCGGGAAAGGGACTGCCCGCTCCGGCTCGCCAAGAAGACCGTCAAGCCCTCCAATGCTTGCCTTCCTCCTCGTCGGCCGGCCTCCTCCCCTACCGCGCCTGGGGCCCAGTCGTGGGCTCTTGTCGCCGCGGCTTCCTTCGTGAGTGAGGCCGGTCCCTCGCTTCTCTCGCCGCTGCCCTCCTCCAACCCGCCCGTGCTCCCTCCACCGTTCGCGGACGTGCTCTCGGCTCGTCCGGCGATGGACGTGTGCGTGGTGCTGGCCAGTCAGAGATGCTACATGGTGAGCGTGGACGAGGCTCTCTCGGAGGAGAACCAGAGGGCCGGCCTAGGGCTGCTGTTATTGCAAGGAGAGGATGGCGACCACGATGCGATTGGGCTGGATGTGCCTTTCACGTGCTCCCCTTTGCTGACTGGCCATGGCTCGGTGTTGATCTCGCCTGGCGACGCGCTGTGCGACGGGGGATTTTCTAGTGAGGATGAAGAGGATGAGGTTGTAGAAGGGACGATGGAGCAGCTTCTGCCATGCCTCGCCGCACTGGATCAGCAGGAGTTGCTGCTGGACGGCGAGGAAGTGGCGCACGAGGATGCGCTGTGCGACGGGGTTTTTTCTAGTGAGGATGATGAGGATGAGGCTGTGGACGGGAAGATGGGGCAGCTTCTGCCGTGCCTCGCCGAGCTGGATCAGCATGAGTTGCTGCTGGATGGCGAGGAGGTGGCGTACGAAGACGGCCTGATGACGATGGCGACTTGGCGAGGAGGGACTTTCAGCCTGACGCTGACGCGGAGGCTGCTATGATTGGGAACCTCCTCGCTGTTGATTCTGATGACGCTCCCTCATCGGGCATCGCGATTCGCTGCGTCGCGGATCTGTTTAGCCTGCCGGATGTGCCGCTGCTGCCCACGCCTATTCCGCCAATGCCTTGTGCTCATGCGGCCCTGCCCGCCTCCGACCGTCGCAGCAGCAGGCTCGCGGCGAAACCTAAACTCCCAGCGGTCGGCAAAGCGCAGCGTGTCCTCCACAAGGCAATGGGGCTCGACTTTGGAGAGATGCCCCTGGTGGAGGCTATGAAAGAATTCGCGAACACCTGCAAGAAGGTTCCGTTCTCTGATTCGGCAATCAACGGGTTGAGGACCCTCCTCAGGCTAAACATGCCGTCCATGACGGCAGCAGATGTTGTTTTGATTGGCCTTGCTGGCCCAGGGGGAAGCGATTTCCCGTCACCGACGGCGCTGGACGTCTCTGCCTGATCTGCTTTCCGCCCCTCGGATCACGCCGCGTAGTGTTGTTTTGAAGATATGACGATATATCTTTCCGAAAGAATAGACGGAGTAGGATGATTTGGATCCTCGCGGGGCTACTTGTCTAGTACGCCCTGCCTTGTATGCCTTTTTTTTCTTTTTTGGTCTCGGCCGTGTCATGTTTGCTTCTACTAATCAATATAAAAGACAAATCTTTTGCCTCGTTTCAAAAAAAGATAATAAGATTTTCATCAGTCTATAGCAGCATTGGCGTGTCGAATGCGTCAGAACGTAGCCGCCGATTCCAGAAGAGCACGACGTGTCCCAGCCAGTGAGAGGAATAGGATCTGATGATCCCGATCAGAGGACACCGAAGGTCGGAGGAGGACTGATGGATATCCTGCCGTCGCTGGATGGATCTCCGCCTGGCGAAGCAACCTCTGGATCACTGGACGACGCGCGTATTTTTTTTTATTAAAAATGGCCTTTGGGCTAAACTAACTATGTATTTGGCCTTTTTGTGAAACTATTGTCCAAATCTAGCCTTTGGGCTTCACAAAAAAGCCACATATGTGATTAGTTAGACAAAAATGCTAGATTTGATAAAAAATACACGACGCGCGCTAACTTGTCCAAAAGGTCCTGGCTTTCACTTACTCTCTCCGATCCATATTAGTGGGCACAACTTTATCTAGATACACATGTATCTAGTCTAAATACTTAACTAGATATATATGAATTTAGACAAATCTATACCCACTAATATGGATCGGAGGGAGTACTTTAATCGCCGCCGCGTGGCCTTTCTACTAGTAGGAGTACGTCAACTGTGATGCTGCGCTTTCCGCGTCGGCTCGATCCTTTCCGCCGTGGAAGCTTCGGCGTCCGGCGTGGCGACCAAGCTCAGAATTTTACTATGGATTTCCCTTCGTCGGATAGGTGTCACGGCTACGCCACGTGGTGGTTAGTTAGTTACCTGGCCGCCGTGTCATTTTTTTCCCCACGGAATTTGCTAAGCGAACGTGTCGCATGGAGAGGAGAAGAAACGTGAGCCGAGAAACAGAGGAGCAGTAAGAAGCAGAGTGTTTGTGCAGCAAAGAAGAAATCAATCGCATTCATGCTTCTGTTGCACAACTGTAATTTACATGGTTTGCAAAATGAATTTTCCAAAGAATGATGCCGGTTGCGCGGCCAAACTGAATCATCGTTGGCTTCTCCAACGTTCAGGACACTAGTACGGCCGTTGCAATTAATCCACGGCAATGTCGACAAGGCCGGAGTCTTCGTCGCCGCTGGTTTCTTCCCTCGTGATTTTCTCCTCCAGATCAGTCATGTCCTCGACAGGCACGAACGCTGCGTCAGAGTCCGATGCTTCTTTCGTTGGCGCCGCCGAGAGCACGTCGATCCACCCCTCGTCGGAGCCCCTGTCCGGGAGCGCCGAGACGGGGCAGGCCAATGCCTTGATCCTCTCGGCCGAGCTGTGCGCCGACACCGACAGCTCGTCCTCACTGTCGGACTCGGACTCCCAGAACGCCGCGTCCAGCGTGCTCTTGGGCGACACCCACTTCTCTTGACATCTGCCAGCTTCGCGTCAACAGCCAAGAACGGGTGCTCCAGCAGCTGCGCCGCCGTGCACCGGTCCTTCCAAAATTTCGAAGATACAAGCATGATCAAGGAAGCCAAAGCTTTGCGAGCCTGACCCATTTTCAAAACTAATTTGACCGCCACACTTGACATTTGGCTGATTGGTCCATAGCGCCGGGGAGACATCAAGAAAGGCACAGCATGTGTGGACAGCCACGCAAATTCATTGAAGCGGCACTTGAAAAGGAGGTGAGCCGCCTGATATTGAAATTTGTAGCAATAGGGAAAATTTCCACAATTTTGCCAAGGCGGAATAGTTGTCGTCATTTGTGAATTTCCAAGAGATGGAGTCGCGAGTTTCCGGGTGTAATAATGAACTTGGATTGCACTTCGCATAAGGTGACAAATTGGTGGATCCATTTTGGTAGCATAGAATAGAAACTATTTAAAAATTGACATTTTGCATGGTTGTACATACATCATTGTGTACATCTAGATTTTCAATTTTGAAATTAGTAAACACGAGTTTAAATTATTTCAAAATTAAGAGATCACGAGAGTGCTCAGGAGCCAGAAACCCCTTGCCCTAACATAATTCGATTCACAAAAAAAAAAAACACGTAACAGAATCTGGGTTTCTTCTCTTGCCGAGGTTTGATATGGATAAATTTCGTTGTGAACAACAACCAGCTGCCAACCCCCTCCAGTTCTGCCACGTCAACAATTGACTTATCGCTCTGAAAGTCTGATGCTAGTTCGTGAATGCAAGAAATCAACGAAATATCTTCGCCCGGAGTTGACATCACATGTCCTACCAGTCAAACAAAACCAGTGCCCTACTACGTCAGATTGGCCTACGAAGGATCACCCCTGATTGATCCACGATCACAGGAATGGCGCACGCGCCTGACAGCGATCGATGTTACGGACGGGACGCCGGATCCATCGATCTCTCCTGGCCGTCGGCGTCGGAGCAAGATTCGCCCATGGTTCACGCGGGGTGTCATTGCTTAGAAGCGAGTAGAGAAAGACGGTGATCGATCTCTGCTGGCCGTCGGAGCAAGATTCGTACATGGTTCACGGTGATCGATGGAGAGCAACACGAAGGCACAAAAGCGTCCACAAACCAAGATCCTTTTAGAACATCGAATCAGAAAGCTAGGGAGCGACACAAGCGCACTGGAATGGATGGATGAACACGCGGCGTGGCGCAGATGGCCGGCCTGCAGCGGAGCGCTCTCGTTGATCAGAGCGGTGCCGACGCCAGAGCGGCTCGATGCCATCCACTTGTGCCGATGCGTGCGTACGTCGGAGGCTCAGAGCGTGTTCTGGATGGGAAGGTACGATACGCATCGGCATCGGTAATCTAGTTAGGTTAGGCGGCCTGGGCACCGGCTCTCAGCTGTTTCTCGTGGTGCCAATGGCGTGGTCGTGGCTCGCAGCGGCGGTGGCCACGCGTGTACGGTTGGCGTACGGCCGAGCTTCGGCGATCGGAACAAGGGATTGGCGATTGCCTTTTGTGCATTGTCGGATCACACAACCGCTTATCGGCAAAAAGAGGGTCTTGAGCTTATCATTCGATTGTGTGTGATCGATCCGGAAGCAACCCGCCCGGCCGGCGAGCTCCTGTGAGCGTCCTGCGTGCCGTGCGAACTAAGAGAACATGAGATGGATAATAAGATTTTCATCAGTCTATAGCAGCATTGGCGTCTCCCAGCCAGTGAGAGGAATAGGATCGGATGATCAGAGGACACCGGAGGTCGGAGGGAGTGATGGATATCTCCCCTTGCTGGATGGATCTCCACCTGGACCTGGCGAAGCAACCTGTGGTCCTCTAGACGACGCAACGCTTACTTGCCGAAAAGGTCCTGGCTTTCACTGGACTACTTTAATCGCCGCCGCGTCGCCTTTCTAGTACTAGGAGTACGTCAACTGTGATGCTGCGCCTTCCGCGTCGGCTCGATCCTTTCCGCCGTGGAAGCTTCGGCGTCCGGCGTGGCTGCCAAGCTGAGAATTTTACCATGGATTTCCCTCCGTCGGATAGGTGTCACGGCTACGCCACGTGGTGGTTAGTTACTTACCAGGCCGCCGTGTCATTCTTTTTCCCACGGAATTTGCTAATCGAACGTGTCGCATGGAGAGGAGAAGAAGCGTCAGCAGAGAAACAGAGGAGCAGTAAGAAGAAGCAGAGTGTGTGTGCAGCAAGAACAAAATCAATTGTATTAATGATTCTATTCCACAACTGTAATTTACACGGTAATATTTCCAGGCAAACTAAAGATCCCAAAGACTGATGCCGGTTGTGCGGCCAAACTGAGTCATCGTTGGAATCTCCTACACTGAGGACGCAGCTGTAATCCATGGCAATGTCGACGAGGCAGGAGTCTTCGCTGCTGGGTTTGAGTTCCTCGTCCAGTTCAGTCATCTCCTCGACCGGCACGGACGCGGCGTCGGAGACCGACGCTTCTTCCTTTGGCGCCGCGGAGAGCACATCGATCCATCCGTCGTCGGAGTCCCAGTCCGGGAGCGCCGAGGCAGAGCAAGCCAACGCCCTGACCCTCTCGGCCGAGCTGTCTGTCGACGCCCACAGCTCGTCCTCGCTGTCGGACTCGGACTCCCAGAATGCCGCGTCCAACGTGCTCTTTGGCGACACCCATTTGCCCTCCACAGATGCAAGCTTCAGGTCGACGCCGGCGGAGGCCAAGAATGCGTGCTCCTGCAGCTGCGCCGCCGTGCACCGCTCAGTTGGTTGTCTGATCAAACACCTGGCCAGGAAATCCTTAGCATCGGCGGACAACCATTGGGGCACATCGGGAACGGCGTACGTGTAACCAATCCGGTGCATCGCCGCGAGCGCGTCGCCGTCGATGCCGCTCCACGGGGAGCGGCCGGTGGCCATCTCGACCACCATACACCCGAGCGCCCAGACGTCCGCCGCCGGGCCCTGCTCCTCCCCGCGCGCCACCTCCGGCGCCATGAACGCCGGCGTGCCGCCGATGATCGGCCCGCCGGAACAAGCCTTGCGCGCGCACCCGAAGTCCGCGAGCTTGGCGCGGCCGTCGGCGCCGATCACGACGTTCCTTGCCTTGACATCCCCGTGCACGGTCCCGGCACCGTGAAGGTACGCGAGCCCGGCCGCGACATCGCTCGCGTACGCCCGGACCGCGCTCTCTTCTAGGCCGCCGCTCTTCTCCACCACGTCGGCGAGCGAGCCGCCCGGGGCAAACTCGAGGAATAGCTGGTAGGACCCGTCGCGGCCTGCCCGGCCGCCGATGCAGGAGACGA
The DNA here is from genome assembly GCA_947311845.1 of Poa pratensis. Lineage (NCBI taxonomy): Eukaryota > Viridiplantae > Streptophyta > Magnoliopsida > Poales > Poaceae > Poa > Poa pratensis. The sequence continues at coordinate 44,503,201 of CAMZMU010000060.1, forward strand.
CGAGCGGGGATTGTAGGCCAGACATGATCGCCTGCTCCCTCCTCAGTGCCGCGGCGCCGGACGCGCACGCCGACTTGACCGCAAATAGCTCCCCTGAGGCACCGTCGGCCGCCAAGAACACCTCCGCGCCCGATGCGCCGCGGCCCAGCGTGCGCACCCGCGTCCATTGCTTGCTCGCAGCCATCGACATCCTCTTCTTTCCTCTGCGTCGGGAATTGGGATGCGGAGGTTTCTGTTGTGTTGGTCGATCCTCTGTTTGGAGCTTACTTGTCTTGTGCTGATGATCGAGTACCTTTCCTGTGGCGGGTGAGTGTATATATAGAACCGGTGGGGAGGATAAGGCTTTTGGACTTGCGGAGAAGAAAAGGTTGCAAGTTTAGAACACGGGAAGGCGATTGGCATGTGCGGATTATTAGGAGGTACGGAACCGGAAACGCGTGGGAAGCAAGTTCTTTTCGGCGGCGAGGTCCTTCATCCATGGACGGTGAGCCGGTGATCGAGTGGGCTCGTCCTCGTTCTTAACCCGCGTGCTTCTCCCTCTAGAAAAAACATAAACAGCGTGTCTAAAACGAAAGAACCATGTCAAATCTCTCGCATCTCGGGGTCGTCTTCCTGTGGGAATTGCCCAAGCTCAGACGACGATTCTGAGAATGTTCTTGTCAAAGGCATGGTCTCTCGCTCATTGTCATTCACAACAGAGGAGTGAAATTGTGTGAGAAGGAGCGAAAGGCATGGTGATCGTGATGGTAAACGGTGACATCCGCGTGTATGTACTGTCTAGAAGGAACGGTGGTGGAAGTCAGCGTTTTTGCCTGCTGAACTGAGTTGGCCAGAGTTTGGTCGCCATAGTTGGTGCTTTCACATTGTGGCATGCCAAGTCCACGGCTTTAGCTGTACCACGACGGTGCTGCGCCACCTGACTATTTCGTATGCGCCTGCGCCTGCGCCCAACTTGCCAACATCTTTTTTGATGCAAACTTGCCAACATCTAGGAACCGTTTTGACCTAGACTCATGAGTCATGAGTCATGACTAGCCAAAACCAACCTGTACTGGAAACTCTTCTGGAATGGTGACCTAGTAGTAGTAGGACATTTTTCACGCTGATCTGTGCAGATTTAATAACTTTGAAAATTTCTGATTTGTGGATGTCATATCCGTAGCTGGAATCTTGGAGACCAAATCATTAGTGAGAAACACGTTATAGTAGTAAAACTGCATTCGCCGGTCAAAACCGCTAACATGAACAGAAAAAACATGGAGGCCGTCAGCAGCAACCCGTTCCTGATCGACGCCACATTTTTACAGCAAAAAACAACGTGACCTCTCGAATAATCAAAGTAGATCACGAGCTCTCTTGAGCTCAGTATATTATTTTGTAAACTTCATTTTAAACTGGAACGATTCTAAGAATCTATACTTCTTCTTATAAGACAAACCCCCAATAGCATCCATTAAATTAGTCTATCTCTACATGCAAGGTGTCCACATCATCCATTACTTGAGCCATTCATTTATCCATGTCACCACCACATCATACACTATTTGAGACATTCATTTATCCATGTTATTCAATATTTATTGATGATATTCATCCATACATGCAAGCTATTCACATTATAAATTCTTTTAGACCGTTTCAAAAAAAAAAATATTTTAGTCATATAATTTTGCACATCATCAATTTGTAGCAAACATTCTTTTAGCCATATAATTGTGGCTAATCAGATTGTCCATATTCTCGAGATTTTTTTTCCATTTCATACATAAAATATCCTTTCTTTATACTATTTTTTAAAGATCCCCGCTGCAACGCGCGGTGTATGTTTCTAGTATATATATAAGTACATGTATAAGTCTAGTATGTACCTACTGATTTTCATGGACAGGGCTTTTAGTTTGTGATCTACACATACCAAATAAATAGGAGAGCAAAATTATGTTTAAAAAAAAGCTTTTTAAGTTTATTTTCAAAACTCGGAAAATTCTGGAAAAATTTACCGATACAAATAGATGTTTGCTACGCACGTACAAAATTTCATCGACATAGCTTTGCATAAGTGATCTACACATAGAAAACGAATGGGGGACCATTTTAACCTTTTTGGACCAAAACAAATATTTTTTCTGTAGCCAAAAATATAAAGTTTAACAAATATTTGCAGATATGTAGAACACATATGTATATTTCCATGTAAACAAATCTTAGTTTTTAAAACTCCAAAAATTACCAGATCTGTACAACACATTTGATTTACACTTTAAATTTCGAGCTCATCAGAGCCCATGAGTGCAAACGCCTCACCTGTGGGCTGTGGCACCTACATTTACGACTGTTGGTAATGTAAGTATGCAAATGAAGCTAGTGGCGATCAACTTTATAAATATTATAGATTAGTAGCATCAGAAGCAAATAAGTGCCAGATAGAGTTGTCTCTTGGAAAGATGCGCATATGAAGATAAGATTGCCGCAAGTTGCGATTGGCAGGACCAACGATGCATTCCAAATATTAATGGGACATGCCATCTATTGTTCAATTAAATTCCTGAGGCAAAAAAGCAGACAAAGAATATTAAACAAAATAAACATCAAGAGAAGAGGAAGAGTGGATGTGATCAATTGTCCTAAATAATGATACCTCTTGATGTAAAGATATGTAGTTCGGTATTTTAGCCATGAGTCTGGGGGATAGATCAAATAATACCAAACATGACTTGTGTAATAAATCTAGCCATGCAAATGCGTGGGTAACCAGACTAGTTGCTAAATGCACACAACTACATTACAACTGCATGTTAAAAAAAATTACGACCGAGACTGTGAGCAGCCACCTTGTAAATAAATTCCACAATAGAGTAAACACATCAAGCGAGACCTTGGCATGGAGAAGCTTCATTGGAATTAAGGCCGATAGACTTCAATATGTGCCTTGAGTTAATGCTTTGAAAATATCTACTAGGATTTTTCCTTGAAAACTTGATGGCAGTTCACTGAAGAATGGATTTAAAGCATGTTCCATGCTGCTGGGTTCCAAACTAGTTGTTCCCACCCGTCTTTTCTTGCCAGTATCACCGGCACATGCTCATTCTTGTGTAACCCGGATGGCAATTTGGCCAGCCTAGGACACTTGTACACAAGCAAGCACTTCAAACAAGGAAATGCAACAGTTCAGTTCCCCGTGGTCACTAAGTCCAAAGTACCTTGAGCCGTCGAAACGAATCTACATTGGATAACGTGGTACCTCCTCCATCAGCCACTAACTCTAACAATGAATTACAGTGAATAAAAATAAAAATACCTCTTCTAGGCATGGGATCATCTTGATCCATGAGACTGTCGTGATGCTGTCGCAGCCACAAATCACTAGCTAATGAAGCTTAGGAAAGCAAGCATGAGGCATAACCCCTTTCCATTCGACAACTTCCAATTCTCTCAGCTTCAACAATCTGAGATCGTCAAGTATGCTGAGGCAGTGGTGAAGGATGGTCCTAAATTTTGGTATGGCGGAGTAAGAAACAAATATCATTATTTAATTAGAATCATGGAAGTGGGGAGGGGGCAATTGCCCCCCTCCCTCATGGTAAGACGGAAAATGTGTTTAACATAATTTGTCGACATGAATATGTAATTTTCAATTGTCCAAAGTATCTAATTCATAAATATCATCAAAACTCACTCCAAGTGGCTTCAAGCACAAACTAATTAAATGCCATTAAGTTAGTCTGAACTCTCCTTTTGAATTCCTGGATAACATTAATTCGTGGTCAATTAGTTGGATTGATTTCTCGCACTTACAACATGCTCTATCTAAAGTAAAGACATTGGTATGAGAATAAGTACAATAATAATCTAAACTCAATTTCATCTTATCATAGCACTTTGATTTTGTTAATTAATATAATAGAGTCACTTATTTGATAAGTGCCATAAAGAATTGTCTCTTGGGAAGATGCAAATATGAAGACAAGATTGCCACAGGTTGCGATTGGCTGGATCAATGATGCATTCGAAATATTAATTGGACATGCCATCTATTAATCCGGTGCATTGTTCAATTTAATTCCTAGGGGAAAAAAGCAGACAAAAATTATTCTAACAAAGTAGACTTCAAGAGAAGAGGAAGAGTGGATGTGATCAGTTGTCCTAAATAATGACACCTCATGATGAAAAGATATGTAGTGTGGTATTTTACATCTAATGAATGTTAATATGCTAATGCCAATGCAGGTAAAAAATAGTTAAATACCAATTAGCCATGATTCAAAGGGATAGATAAAATAATACCGAATTTTCTCTGTATTTGACGAAAACTCAAATTGTATAGAAAAACATGTGCATAGTCGAAAATTAAGGTAGGGCGTCGCCCACTCGCCCTACCTTGCCCTACTGGGATCTCCACTTATGTGTTGAAGTGCCAATATGAATCCGCAATGGTATCTGATGACCCACAAGTGTAGTGGATAGCAACAACGAGTGAAGTATTTTAACCCAAATTTATTGATTCGATAGAAGGGGAGACAAACAATATTTATAAGCCTTAAAAGTTGAGTTGCCAATTCAACCACGCCTGAATGTGATATTGCTTGGCATAATTTATTAGTAGCAACGGTGGTTATGATAGTAGCGGAAAATTGGTGGCAGAAGTAGTAACACAATAATATTAACGAGAGCAATAGTGAGTAAAACTAGCAGCAATAATAGTAAAAGATGGACCGGGGTTTATAGGTTCACCAGAGGTATCTCTCGAAACAAAATAACAAATGTTGGGTGAACAAATTAAAGTTGGGAAATTGACAAAATTGAAGTAAATCATGGTAGATTATCCAGTCATACATCACATATAGGCATGGATTCCGAATATAGTTGTATCCACTTGCATGGTTCCAACAACCGGCATCAGTCGTTATTTTTTGTTTCAAAAATATCAGTAACACGAAAGATCCGGACGTGAGGTGCTAAGAGAAGCATTTCTTTTCTGTGACTTCCACTTCTCGATCTCGGACTTGAAAAGTAACCAACCTTCTTCTGGACGAAACAAATATTTAGAGAAATTCTGAACATTTTTAAAATTCTTCCAAATTACGATCTATCAGAAATTCAAAATTGATTGAATTTTAAATAATTTGTAGAAATTTTAATTTAGTTTTAAATTTCGTTTGAATATGAACTGAAAGTTCACCCCCGCCGGATTGTTTGATTCTATTCACTTTACTCCACCACCCGGCCAAGTGACACGCTACGTTGTCTTGGCCGTCTAATTTTCTGCAGTGAGGGAAGACAACAGCCAAACAGTTTATGATGAAAACAGTTTATGATGAAGTTACAGTAATACAGTTGAAACTCGATATTGCACCACTAGTCGTGCTGGTGTGTGATGTGTCAGTCATTTGCTCAGAAAAACAGACACGCCAGATTTGATCATCTGATCGATGATGCGAAAAGGAACAAATTACTTATTCAGACAGCTGGTGCACATGAACTGAAGAAGGAACGGCTTTGCCCCACTCAACTCAACGTCCAAAATTGCACTCCAAGCTAGACAATCACAGAAGTCAGCCTTCACCGCACTTAGTTTAACTTAACTTAGTTCCCTCGTGAACCAATCATTGCATGAATACGTAAATTAGCACTGATTAGCTTACTCTGCATTGTTTCCAGTGCCGACTGCAGATCGAGTACTAACACTTATTCAAATTAAATCGACACTTCATTTGACAATCTTTTTGCGCCTATTGGGGTCAGGCCAAAAGCCCAAAAGGCGAGGATATTTGCTTTTCTGTTGTGGTGAGACTCTGGTAGCTGGCTGCCCTTTGACCTGACGACGGTGAGCAGGCGCGGTTGCATGAACTGACGCAGTTGACGGCCGACGGGAGACGATCAAAACGAATGTACGACCTGTGCGCCCGGTATGATCTGCGAGATCGGGACAATCTTCGAGCAGATAAGAAAGCGACCGACACCAATTACCGATCTTGGTTTAGATAGGCATGAGTTAGTTCGAATTAGATGAAAGCAGAAGTCAGTGGAGCTTCCGTATACCGATCTGAACAGTAACGCTTTTGAGGATGTTAATCCTGTTGCTTGCAGATTATGGGTAATCTAAAGAAAGTGGCTGCGTGATTTGCTTCCTGTTCCAGGCAGTAACAGAGTCAACGTCCAGACTTATTTTTCTATAGTATAAGAAAGGGGAGTTAACGTCGAAGAAAAGGGGCCTGAACTTTGATCTCCAGGACGCGTACACCGTTGACATGTTAACGAGCTCGATCGGCGAGTTGTTTAGTCTTAGCAGGAAGTTGACCAACTGAAACGACTTGAACTACTGCTTTTTATTGGCTTGAGTACTGAACCTTTTTTGGGATGGATTGTTGTGTTGGCATCAGTGTGATCGGGGAGATTTTCTGATGGGGATGCAAATGTAGTGGAGAAGTGTCCTTTTTGGCCGACTCCACCGAGACTCGTCCAAACCTGAACTCTGAGATGATTCTTTCAGTTGACATAAGCCGTTTACAAGTTGTTGGGATGTTCGATCAGGCAGTATTTGGTTAACCACTCAACCTCTTAAGGTAAAGTAATCAAGGAACTGACGAGCCAGATTAGTAGTTGTGTGTGTAGTTGGAGGATCATACTACATATTTGCAAGAGCACTTTCTCGATTGCTGTGATTTCCAAAACGAAGCAGAAGGCTTCTTATTTACATTAATTAAAAATAGTACTGTAGGAATTATCCAGTTAATTTAGAAAAAAAACACGACGAAAACCGAGCAGAACACGCCTAATGCCGGTATCACGGTCACACACACTAGTCGACTCGACAACACCGACTTTACCGACGAGCTTCGGCGGAGATATGCACAAGGTCTGTGAGGAGCCAGCCCATCATAGTATACCTATCCTTCGCTTGTCCTCGTTGCCACTGGTCCGACACGGCAAGGCTGTCTCCACAACAATACGGCGAGTATCACACACAGAACTACTCGAACAAGTCGGATAACGGACTACGATCCTTCTCATGAGTTAATTGCCACCCACCGAGACATAACACCTCCATAACCAATGAAGCGACCCCGACGCACCATGGAGCCATGGAGGGAGCCAAAGCCCATCGATCCCATCGTCTGCAAGACAATGTCTTCAATAAAGCAACGACACCCATCTTCTGATCTACGAGAACCTAGAGCAAGGGATTTCCTCGGAGCATGGACCTCAAGGAGACGAGAGAAGTAGGCACATGAAAGAAGCCTCCTCAACCTCTACCCACATCTCTGCCGCGTATGAAACAAACTAGAGCCAAAACAACCCAGCGAGGAGTGCAGCGACTACATCATGGCGGATTTAAAAGTGGTTAGGTGATGAGATGGTTATCCCGGGCACGGTGGAGCGATCAGAAGGGGTGCTGGATCGTTCTCTTAGGAGTATTTGGAAAGAAAATGCATTGTGTAGACAACTAATGCGCAGCGATGGTGACATGGTGTACACAATTTTCGTATGGCGTGTGAAAAAGGAGGTTTTGTGGTCGGTTTGCATTGTTATTGGAGGCACGTGGACTGTCGTGGTGGTGTCACGTCAGATGCCATAGGATGGCTTAAGTTGGGGTCGATGGACGCTGGTGGAACCGGGGAGGGCTAGCGCGCTAAGGAGCGCACACGGAAAAACAAGCACACACACGATATACCCAGGTTCGGGGCCTTCGTGAGGAGGTAACACCCCTACTCCTGCCTGCCTCTCTCTATATGTCGGTATCTCACAAGTACAATGGTGCTCCTTGAGCTGTATATTTGCAGCTATGGCAACGAGCTCTAAGGAAGAAGATGAAGCTAAGAGGGGAAATGTCTCTCTCTGGGCGTTGTCGCTGGCCGTTTGCCGTCGTTCACGCAGGAGGAGGTCTTTGTGTCATCATAATCAAAGCTTATCATAGCTTAGCCTATCATGGCAATATCATTATGTTTCTTGGGGTCTTTGTTACCCTGAAACAGCCAACTTATTGACAATTATCAAATTTACCTTAAGTTGGATTGCTACTCGCATTATGTGGCCAAAGTACTGGGGTGTGGCGTCAATCGAGCTTGATTGCCTATCATGGCCGCTCTCGACCCTGAACACATGTTCCTAGGAAATACTGAGTCGCGCGAGTGCCCACTTAAGGATTCAGATGGCCTAACTAGAGGTCGATGTACTGCTTATAGTACGGCAACACCAATTACAATTACTTATATCTTAACAATTGTTTTATTCATGATATCAAGTTACAGGTGATGACCTTCAGAATTCTCTGAGAAGAATTGAGATGATTACCACGTTACATCCTCTCAATCCTTGGGGGCTATATCATATTATCATCAAAAATTTGAAGATAGATCGTCATCAAGTTCTGAAACTATCAGGCTACTCTAACAAAGAAGCTCACGAAGTCAGATGATCTTCCAGGTGCGAGTCAAGGCCAATCCTGCACAATTATAAGTCACGAAATAAGGAAAAGCGCGGCCCAAACATTCAAGATCAAGAAATACTATGAAGTTCAGGCCACGCTTGGGGGCTAATGTCAAGGGAATGATTAACCCGCGACTTAAGGCTGCGCTATCATTGTTGGGCCACGTGAAAGATGGGCCAATCTCGCATCGCGACTCGATAAAGGAAAGTTCCAGAAGGTCGGTGCAAACTTGCCTTGGAAGACAAGAAAGACAATCAGGCTTCGTGTAGAGCTCTTGTAACCTGACGAGCCTCTGTGTATATAAAGAGGACTCGCAGGACTTAGAGAGGGTCAAGCTATCAAGCCCAAAACTCTAGCTCATACGGCGAGTACCAGATCGGATCGCCTCCATTGTAACATCTCGATTATCATATCAATACCAATCTAGGGTAGGCAGGAAGTAGGTCTTTTACCTCACATTGAGGGGGCCGAACCTGGGTAAATCTGTGTTGATCTTTGTTCCTGCGATCCCAAGCTCAGAGATGCTTGACACGCGTAATCCCACACCTACGAAGTCATCCATGACACCTGACGTGACAAACCCACGACAGACGTTGCGCGTCGCCTCGGTTCCTGTGCGCGGACAGACATGCCTCTACGCGCACGCCGCCCACGTCACGCACTGTCACGTCCCCTGCGCACTTGAGTACTTTGACCGCAGCGCGGCTCCTCAATTTTCACGCCATTAACTGCGCCACTAACCGCGCCGTGAGCGGTTACCATTTTGCGGCCCATCGTGTGGCCGATCGTGCGGCCGCGATTACCGCAACCGCGCAATCGTGCGCGGTTAATCCGCGCGGCGGTTACGGGGAACGTGCACGGCAATATTGCTAACCACACACACCCCATGCCCATAAATAGGGGAGCGGGGCAACCCTCATCATCTTCTTCGCCATTCTCTTCTCCTCTCTCGCTCCTCTGCGCCATCGCCGCCGCCGCGCAGTGTGCTCTGCCACCGCACGATGCCGGACCTTGCGAGCCACCGCCCACCGGAGTTCTTCACGCCTCCGCCGAGCCAAGCTCTTCGCCGGCACGCCTTGCGTTCTTCGCCATGCATCGCCGCCGCAACTCCGGTGAGTTCTTCACCGCAGCATTTCCCGCGGCTAGCGCCTAGCTCTTTATTAGTTCTTCCTCAGATCTTCCTTAGATATTTTCCGTATATTTTAGACCTTCTCCGTAGATCTTCTTGTTAGCTTCTTGTTTATAGATTCTTGTTTCTCCCCGTAGATTTTTGTTTCTCTTGCTTGCTTCTTTTCCTCCACCGCGCAAACATTGTGAGATGCTCACCGCCGGTGAATCTTTGCCTCTTTGCAGATTTCCACCGCCGGCACGGGTACCAGGTTCTCACTTCCTCGCCGCACCGCCGAGATGTCGGCTAGCAATACTCCAGAGCCTGCCGACATTCCCGTCGAGGAAAGCGAGCGCGCCGGATGGGAAGGCTCAGATGTCTCCCAAGCCAAGATAGATTGGCCGGTCCGGACCAAGCGAATCCCGGCACAAGTGATATGCCGGATTCCCGGCACAGAGGCCGAGCCGAATCTGCAAGCCAATGAACGCGTGGTCTTCATCGCGCACTTCGAGCACGGCTTCGGACTCCCAGCGAGCCCATTCTTCCGGGCTTTCCTCAACAAATTTCATCTTCAACCCCACCATCTCCCAGCGAACGCCATCACCACTCTCTCGGTGTGCGTTTCTTTCTCCGAGGGATACCTCGGACTCTGGCCCACCGTTGAGCTTTGGGCCAAGTACTTCCAACTCGGGAAGCAGAGTGTCCCGAATACGGATAAGACCCTCCACAAAGAAATGACTCCTTGCGGCGCTGCCACAATTATACCTCGGAAAGCCTCCATCTTTCCTCGGATTCAAGGCCTGGAATCATGCCGGAAGTGGCAGCGCACGTTCTTCTACGTGAAGAGCCCGGACAATGTTGATCTTCTAAACCTGCCGACATTCAGTCTCGGTGCCCCCATGGAGCAGTTCCAATGGAACTTTAACCCGAAAGATACGAATCTCGAGATTAATCAAATTCACCAGATCGTCAACCAGCTTGTGGGGGAAGGTATAACGAGCGATGATCTCTTGAGGACCTTTATCAGCCGCCGAGTCTCCCCCCTCCAAGCCCGGGTTCACAAGATTTGCCACATGAGTGGCCCATATGATCCAACCCGGATCAGCACCCACGAGCTGACCAAACCCGAGGTCAGAAGACGCGTCAAGGCAATTGCCCAAACGACGATGACCGATGAATGGGAATGGGGTCTAAACCTCATGATAGAACTCGGCTTCCGGAGCAAGTAAGTAACTTGCAATTTATACCGACATACTTTTTCCTGCCGAGATAACTCTTATGTCGGTTCCATACTTGGCTTCTAAAATAACCTGGCTCTACTGCTTCTGACTTGCAGAGGTTTACTCGGCAAAGGACTGAAGATGGAGCGGATCCCTCCGCCAAATGGGGCAAAGATCTGCCTGCCCCGGCCGTCACCGAGGTAGATGACCCGGATGATGAGGATCACATGCCGATTTCGGCTGCTGGCGCCCCTACCTCGGGTAAGCCTCGAGCCCGAGCCTCAATCCGAGATTGGTGAGATGACGATGATTGCGAAATGTTAGAGGTACTTGATGTCCGTCCTATCGCCTTTGCTCACCCACTGTCCTCGGCATCAGCTAACCCGGGCGGCCCTGTTCCGAGTACACGCCCTGCTACTACGGGTAAACAAGGCGGATCTCGCAAGCGTGCAGAGACCGGTACCTCCAATACTGGGACCTCCACATCCTCAGATCCAGCAGCGCCAAAAGCGAAGCGGCAGAAGAAATCAGCGGTTAAGCCGTCACGGGCCAAGAGGGCACTGCCAGTTACTCAAGGGTAAGATACTCTTTGCCGACATACGCTCGTTTCCCTTTCTTCCTTTTCCCGGGATAATCTTTCCCCGAGATAACATTTTTTCTTGTTTTAATGCAGTGATGCCCTTGAGGTTAACCAGAGCACATCCTCCATGAGCTCACCCCTTCCGACTGCAGCGGAACCTCGGTCAACTGACCCGGGGTACACACCACCCCATCTGTCATACTGCTGCCGGCTTCTGATGCCGCACTTGGAAGAGGCCAAGACGCCCCAGAAACCGAGGTCATGGACTCGGTTACCACCGATATCTGGGTCCTGACCGAGATGCTGACCTCGGCTCCGGCCACAAGGACTCCGCGCCGGAGCGAACCGACACTCCGAATGTGCCGGATCAGCAACAACAACAGCAGCAGCAACAACAGCAACAACCACAGCAGCAAGATCAGCAGCAACAACAACAGCAGCAGCAGCAACAACAGCAACAACCACCGCAGCAGCAGCCATCGCCACCACCGACATCTCCCATACCGGCATCCCAGAAGCCAGCCTCAGTGCCAAATCCGGTGCCGAGCCAATTGGCCACTAGAAAATTGCCTCTTATTCTGTATAAGCAACTGGTGGTGACTCCAACCCACTCCTCGAGCTACCAGCAAATAGTTGCCAGAGTCTCCAAAGCCGCATAGCTATCTCGGAGATTCCTCAGCTGCGAACCCAAAGCGGCAACAACCTGGGTTCGGTGGGGCACTACAACATGGATTGGAATGCCGCTGATACCAGCGAGGTTTCCTCCCCTAACCCGGTTGGCCAAGCCATGTCGCACAGTCCATTCATGCATTGCAGGTTGCCGTTCTCAATGCCAGCAAGATCACCGAGGTAAACCTTCCTCAACTCAGTCCTTTTCTCTTTCTCAATAGAACATAGATATATTATCCCCAGTCCCCGAGATTCGGGTCGAGTGATTGAAGCTCGACCGAGTAAAGATCCCTTGGCGCGAATCTTCCCAAAAAATTCAACATCCAGTCCACCTCGAAAAACTTCGATATCCAGTCCCCGAGATTCATGTCGAGTTTACTCGGCATGAATCTTCACAAATTTCCAACATGCAGTCCCCGAGACTCATGTCAAGCTTACTTGGCGTGAAATCTCACACTTTTCTGACATGCAGTCCCCGAGACTCATGTCAAGCTTATTCGGCGTGAACTCTCACAATTTTCCGACATTTTTCTCTTTTCAGGATTGCACCAACACCCGGACTGAGGTGTTCAAGAAGCTGCTCTTGGAGCACAGGAAACTCCGAATTCCCACAAGCAGCTGCAGGAGGTGATGAAGAAACGTGACGACGCGCACAACGCTGCGCTTAAAAAGGAGAAAGATGAAGTGTCTCGGCTCCAGAAGGAGCTTGAAGAGGTTCAGAACCAGAAAGCCGAGACAGAGAAAGCTGCTGCTGTGGAGAAGAAACAGGGGAAGAGGACGCTCAGAAGCATAAGGAGCTCCTTGATCAGACCGAGTCCGCGCTACCTCAGCACAACAAGAACTGGATGCCCTCAAGGCTAAATGCGACATCTGGCTGGCCGAGCTCACCCGGATCAACCACGAGATGGACAGTAAGTTTCCTTTATCCTTTCTTTTTGTTTCCATTCTTGTACCGACATTAAATATATGCCGGTATATAACTCAATTCGGTGATAGTTTTTCTATCTTCAGAACACTTCTCCCATTCCAAGGCCGCTGCAGTCAATACTACCCGCAGGGCACAAGAAAAAAGAGCAGAAACTGGCCCGATCTCGGAGGAATGGGACATTGAAGATCATCTGACTGCTCTGAATGCTCGCATATCCCCTCTGAAGTGCATTGGTACTGAACTCCTTGATGCTGGTATCTAGGTTTACCGGTTCTATGGCCAAACTCTGCGACTCCAGCTTCCATCTCCGAGTTATCCAAGTGCCTGCTGGCTGCCGAGACAAGGCTCCGAGAGTGGAGATCCTCCTCAGCCCGTGCCGGTGCAGATCAAGCTCTGACCTTTGTGCTCTCTTGGTACAAGGCAATGATCTCAACGCACTGAAATCCCTGCGCGCCGACTCAAAATGGACGTCGGATCCAAATCTGATCCAGAGCCGCAAGGATGCAGCCTCTTTCATGGCCAGCTATGCCCAAACCCAAAGTTTCATTCCTGGTCCAGTTTACTCCGATGATGAAGGAGATGACGAGGATGATGAAGAGGGTGATGACGAGGAAGATGATGTTGATGAGGAGATCGAGGTTGAAGCTCCCGACACTGCCACTGCCGGAGCAGCCGACACTGCTAAGCCGACCGCGACCGACATATCTGAGAACCCGGCAACGAACACCTCGTTCGAGCCAGTGACCGAGACTGCTCCTGAAACTCGCACCGCTCCTACTGCTCCGAGCTCCTCCGAGGCAGCTGCCTAAACTTATCACAAGCTGAACCATTAAATCCCCGGAATGCCGGGTGCAGATGTAAATATACTCTCAAGCTTTATCAGTGCTACTCTATCATGCTAGTTTCAACTAGACATGCTTGATGCTGGATCACCTTTCACCGAGTCCCCGAGTTTACTTTCTTGTTCTACTATACTTAGTAATCTTTGCTCTTGTCTACCATTCAGGCGTTCGACAGTCGAGTCACAAGATCAAAATTATAGCATACAATACTTGTAAATTTTGAGGTAAGGTTTAGAGTCATCCGACACAAAGATAAGGAACGAAAAAACCGGATTAGTAAACAACATATACCAAATCATTTTTGGACCGAGTCCCCGAGTCTGTTTTCATGTTTACTATATTCCATAACCTCTGCTCTTGACTGCCATTTTGGCGTTCGTCAGTCGAGTCACAAGATCACAACAAAATAGCATACATTACTTGAACTCTGAGGCAAGGTTTAAAACCATTCGGTATAGGGACAACACAGATAAAACAGAGATAAAACACATGCATATAGACAAAGGCAGTCCCCGAGTTTCTTTTCAGAGTACCAACATTTCATTCAAAGGAAACCGAGATACATACATTGCGCCCTTAAGAGTGAAGGGACGGAGTAGAGCTACATTCCAGGGTCGTTTGGTTTCCTCTCCGGATTTGTCCATCTTGTTCTTCATTGCTACCTGTGCATCTATAAGATAATATGCATCATTGTGCAGAGCCTTGCTCACAATGAACGGTCCCTCCCATGGAGGTGATAGCTTGTGCATGCCGGCTTTGCGCTGCACCAGCCTAAGCACCAAATCTCCTTCTCGAAAAACCCGAGGTTTTATCTTCCGGTTATGATAGCGGCGGAGATCTTGCTGATATATTGCTGACCGAGATAAGGCCAGATCTCGTGCTTCTTCGAGCAAATCGACATCATCCTCTCAGGCTTCTTTTGCCTCGGTTTCTGTGTACAGAGTAACTCTTGGCGAGTCATACTGTATGTCGGTCGGCAGGACCACTTCTGCTCCATAGACCAGAAAAAATGGCGTATAGCCGGTTGATCGATTCGGTGTGGTCCTAAGACCCCACAGTACTGCTGGTATCTCCTCTATCCAACAACCCGGAGTTCGCATCAGTGGTTCCATCAACCGAGCTTTGATGCCGGATACCACCAATGCATTTGCTCTTTCCACCTGCCCATTGGACTCCGGATGCGCCACCGATGCAATGTCAAGTCGGATTCTGCTTTCAGCACAGAACCGAGCAAAGGCTCCCACAGCAAAGTTTGTGCCATTATCTGAGATAATGTTGTGTGGGTAACCATATCTCAAAATGATGTCTTTCAAGAAAGACACGGCTGTGTGACCGTCACATTTGCAGATTGGCTTCACCTCGATCCACTTGGTAAACTTGTCCACCATTACCAGCATATGAGTCATGTTACCTCGGGCTGGTCTGAATTCTCCCACCATATCCAGACACCAGACAGCAAAAGGCCAAGTGATGGGAATAGTTTTGAGTGCCGAGGCTGGCATGTGGATATTGTGAGCAAATCTCTGACATCCTTGACACTTCCTCACGATATCTTCTGCTTGTTGCAAAGCTGTGGGCTAGTAAAACCCATGCCGGAATGCCTTAGCAACCAATGCTCTTGAGCAAGCATGATGACCACATTCTCTTGATGAATTTCCAAGAGCATCTCTTGCCCTTCCTCCGGTTCAATGCAACGTTGCAGCACTGTGGTTGCACTTCTCTTGTACAACTCTATGTTGATGATGGTATATGCTTTGGATTTTATTTGCACTCGCCTAGCCTTGGCTTCATCACTTGGCAAACTCCCATCCATCATATAGGACATTATAGGTTGTGCCCATCCTGGTACAGGACGCACTGGAAATATCGGTTCATCCACCTCCATTGCCTCAACCGACATTGCATCCTCCGACATATCGAGTTCTGCCAAGCAGTCCCCGGGTTCTCCCAAATGCATCCGACATCAACATCCATGGGAACAGCATCAGACTCCGGTTTCTTCGGGATAAAGATTGACTCGGACTCGGGCGATGGTTTGATTGATGGCTTCCTCAAATGCTCCAAGGATATGCCGGGTGGGATTGGATCCCGAGATGAACCTAGCTTGAACAGTACATCGGCGGCTTCATTTTCTACCCGAGGTATATGCTTGTACTCGCAACCTTCAAAGAACCCCGAGATCTTCTGGACATGAAACCGATATAACGCCATGTTGGCGTCTAAAGCATCCCAATTTCCCGAGACTTGCTGCACCACCAGATCCGAGTCTCCGAAGCATTCTATCTGGCGAATGCCAATTTCCTTGGCCACATTGAGCCCATGCACAAGTGCCTCATACTCGGCCACATTGTTAGATGCCGCAAAATGAATCTGCAACACATATCTCAGTTGATCCTGCTTAGGCGAGGTAAGGACTACCCCGGCACCTAAACCAATTTTTGTCCTGGAACCATCAAAGTGCATTCTCCAGTAATTGGAGTCAGGCAATGGTGGCTCCACTAGTACAGAACGATACTAAGGATACCCCTCTATGGAAACGGCAGCAAAAAAACAACGGTAAAATGACACTATGCGAGGAAAATTAGAGCCCGCGTCCGCAAATCGCGACACATCGGAAACGGTCACTAGTACAGAACGACACATCGGAAACGGGCCAAAAACCCCTTCGGCAACGGAGAAAGGGTCCGTGTCCCCGCCTCTGTCACTGATGTGAAGGCCTTCATCGGTAACAGAGGCCAAAAACCGTTTCCGATGAGGTATCCATTTGGCAACGGTTGTGCGCAAGCCTCCATTTTCTTAGTTTTCCTTCATCAGATACGGAGTTTGCCATCCACCCGTTTGCACTGAGCATTTCTCATATTTCGGTTACAGGATGCCACGTTTACAAATGCCACTAGATACTTAAAATCTCACAACACAAGCTCAAATACTAAAACGGTAACATATTTCATTCATATCACAATGTAACTTTACATTTCCATCACAATTTCACCTTTACAATTGCATCACAAGATGTGACAAACATAAGAGGTAAAACAATAACAGATTTCATCTATACTAAGCCTATCATGTCAAAGGACGAAAAGAATATATGATTTCTTCCCTACATCCTTTTCCACAATCCTCGCAGGTGTCACTCTAGCTATCTCTTCTTATCTCAACTTCTTGAGAGAAGGATGTTGAAGCTTTGGACCCTATACATTAGTAAATAGAGTTACAATTGTTAAATACATATGCTAAAACAAATACACTATGAATTTAAGCAAACTGAAACGATATCTTACCTATGTCTTGAGGTGGCTCTTATTGATGAACCGGAGCAGCCAACACACGGCTTGTCAACAAGATATTGCAATGTCAGCAGCTTCATATGATGCCTGACAATGATAATCCTTTCCATGGAGGCCACCACCGGCTCTGGATTTTTTATGCAGTGTCACCGAAATCTAATCTAATACGTCACCGATGTGACATTTCGGCGACACTGTATAAAACACTCTTACTTAAAAAAGTATTTTATGCAGTGTACGAAAACGTCACAATAGCGACGGTGGATATGTATGGTGGAGTTTGAAAGGGAACAGCTTGATATCCCTAAATGTAAATAAGGATTTATGTTAGTTCTGACACTACTAGATAGAACAAACAATTTAACACAATAATATGAAGTATACAGTAGTATATAGTGTGTACTGATCTGTGTATATAATTGGAGGCTATTATGGGAAAGTCAACAAACACTACTCTCTTGAGTAATGTTCGTTGTTTATTCTGTGTCTCCGACTTTTTTATGCAGTGTCACTGAAATAGACTCCTGTTTTCACATGGACTAGTTAGCTAAACTACAACCGGTTGCAAGTGCACAATAGGCAAGTTAACTACATCAAGAAATGATCTAGATAGAACTACCGGGTGTGAACTGAACTACTATCAACAAGTTAGCGAAACTACAACCGGTTGCAAGTGCACAATAGGCAAGTTAACTACATCAAGAAATGATCTAGATAGAACTACCGGATGTGAACTACTTTCAACAAGTTAGCTAAACTACAACTAGTTGCAAGTGCACAATAGGCAAGTTAACTACATCAAGAAATGATCTAGATAGAACTACCGGATGTGAACTGAACTACTTTCAACAAGTTAGCTAAATTACAACTAGTTGCAAGTGCACAATAGGCAAGTTAACTACATCAAGAACTGATCTAGATAGAACTACCGGATGTGAACTGAACTACTTTCAACAAGTTAGCTAAAATACAACTACTTGCAAGTGCACAATTGGCAAGTTAATGATCTAGATAGAACTACCGGATGTGGATCTGATACCTTCTTCACGTCGCCGTTGGATCGATCTAGCAGATCCGGAAGTGGTGAAGGCAGAGGAAGCGGACAGAGCGACGACCTCGCCGGGTAGGGCGAGATGACGAAGACCTCGCCGTGTCGGGGGACATGGCGAACACCTCGCCGTGTCGGGGGAGATGGCGAAGACCTCGCCGTGTCAGGGGAGATGGCGAAGACCTCGCCGTGATAGCCGTCGTCTGGGCGGAGACGGCGCCGCCACGGCGCCGGCGATGGCCGCAACGCCAGGAGGCGCCGCCACGAACAGATCTAGCATACTGGGACAGAGTGAGGAAACGAGTGTTATGTTTTGCTCTGTGCGCCCATATATATAGGTAAAACATAGGAAACGGTTCTTTAGAAGGACCGTTTCCTTTGTGTTTCTTCCACTGAGGTGTGGGACCTACGCGCCCACTCTGTGGAATTTCTTGTACTCTCTGGAATAATATTTTCCTAATCTCTACTATATGGAGAAAACCACTTATAGGATACTTATATTAATATTAGTGATTACTACATTACATACGCAGTACATATTAATAATAATAAAGTAAATTACAGTTGGAGAACTTATAGAACTACTACTAGCTACTTCTTGTTTTTCTTGCGCCCTGCTTCCGCGCAATCCTCGTCCTTCTCACGGCCTCGCTTATTGGGGGCCATTGGAGGTGGTGGCGGCGGCGGCAGCATATCGGAGGCGGTGGCGGCGGCTTTCTTCTCCGTCGCCGGGGCTCCCTTCTTCGCGACCGGCGCCTCCGCCTCGTCCTCCTCGTCGTCCTCCTCCTCCTCCTCCTCCTCCTTCTCCTCTTTAGTTGACTCGTCATTAGAATCAACCTTCGGCGGGCCCAGCATCAAGGTGGGATCATGAAAGTTGGCGTATTCATCGTCGCTCGTCTCCGTCGTCGGTCCTTCAACGGACTCACCGCTGACGGGACTGTCCCGCGGCGACTCAGTGTGCTCCTGTGTGTCGTTGCTGCGAGGCATCTTCGCTAATCAGTAGGAGGGAGCGAGCGAGCGAGAGAGAGAGAGTAGATTCGGTGGCGTCTTGAGCTAGCAAGGATTGGGGTTTTCAAGGAGTAGTGGGCGGTGCCACTACGCCATGGCATTTACTCGCCTCGCTTCGAATTCCAAGATGGAACGTGTCCACATTGGAAACGGACACCCAAAAATCTCCGTTGCTATAGAGGCACATATCGGAAACGGAGCCAGAATTAAGACCGTTGCCAATACTATGGGTAACGGAGTTAATACTTTCTCCGTTACCTATGTTGACGGGCCAGCCATGGCCCAGGTCAGGTTTGTACGCACTGGCCGCGCGGAAAGCGCGATTCTCCGTCGCCTAACGCCTGCCGTTTCCATAGAGGGATATCCGATGTGTCGTTCTGTACTAGTGGGTTAAATTAATTCAACCGTTTGCAATGTGAATCCACGATATCGGACACGGTTAAAATTCTGAACCGTATGCAAACTGAATCGGTATAGTATAAAAACTCTGAAACCCTAGCCACCGATCTTATCCCATCACTCTCCTTCCTCTCCTGCAGAGCCGCACGCGCCTAATCCCCCTTCTCCATCCATCCTCGCACCAATCTCGTCCTTGTGGCCGGCCACCTCCGTGGACGAGGCGGTTGTCCCGAGCAGATCGACGAGCTCCTACGGCGGCGGTCCTCAAGCAGATCCATTAGCTCCGGCGGCGGTCCTCAAGCAGATCCGTTAGCTCCGGCGACAGTCCCTCAACGTCGCCGACGAGCATGGACGAGGCGTCCGACGATGGCCTCCCGTGAGCAGGATGGCGTGGCGTCCAGATCCGCGTGGGACGAACACGCTACTGCTGCCATGGCGGCCGATCTGGCGCGAGCCCGACGGGCGATGCAAAAGGCGATCGACTACGCCGACGAAACAGCGACCAGATCACCTCGAGCAGGACCTGCTTCAACCTGGTCCCGCGACAACTACGCCCGCGCGCTGCTCCAGTTCGCGTACCCCGCCACCGCTAGATCCCTCCACCTGCGGCTTCTTCAGCACAAGGTACACAACCAGAATAATTTTAGTATTTAATCAAGATGTAGGATGCACGATATGGTTTTTTAAATTGATTTAAGGATTAGCGCTGTATAATCAAGTCGGCCATCAGGTACCACCGTAAGTACCACTGCTGGCCGAGCAGAGTACGTACACTTCGTTGAGTAGTACTGTGTAGCTAATCGATTTAGCTAGCTCACTTCGTTGAGTACTGCTGTACTAGTAGTAGCTAATCGGTTTAGCTAGCTAGTTTAAGACCGATACTGGTTGTCCGGTTGGCTTTGGAATTGCTTCAGGGCACATTAAGTACTTGTAATCGATTCAGTTGTACTTGTAATTTAATTTGTAAACTTGTAATCTGTAGTGAATAACTGAATATTGATATTTCTTGTTGCCTCTAGACAATTATTTGTGTTGAAATCCTAAATATTTGTGTTTTAGGCACGTAACACTTGATGTGGACTAGGAAGGTAAGGATGACTCCAACGAGGCGACGCATCGAGTCCGCGCGCCTCCGTTTCTGTCCGTGCCGGCATGCACGAATCGATCCAGCTGCCTGCTTGGGTGCTTCCGCCTCCCAGCTTGCTTTTTAATACAGCTGCTTGCTTGGGTGCTTCCGCCTTTTTGATCCAGCTGCTTGCTTGGGTGCTTCCGCCTTTTTGATCCAGATGCTTGCTTGGGTGCTTCCGCCTTTTTGATCCAGCTGCTTGCTTGGGTGCTTCCGCCATTTTGATCCAGCTGCTTGCTTGGGTGCTTCCACCTCCGAGCTAGTTTTTTGATCCAGCTGCTTGCCTGCTTGCTTCTGCGTGCTTGATTAGCTCGAACGACTCAGAGCTAAAGCTAGCTCGCAAGACTCTTAACACAGACTCATAGTAAGACACAGACGCATGACTCCTAGTATGACATAGACGCATGACTCCTAGTTTGACTTACACAGACCTTGAAGAGATAGTACTTTAGGTTCTTATTAGCATGTTCTTTCTTGCAATTGTTCGGTTAGCTAATATGAAGATAGCTTCTATATTTATTGCAACTAGTCTGTTTCCATGCTTCTTATACTTAGTTGTTGCTCCGACTTGTCTGATGTTTCATCTCATAACTTGTTTTGCAGTGTACACAAATGGATACTGGTGTGGTGCACTTCACTTATTACTTGGATAACTCTGCACGCGGCACACCATTTACATTGTCAAGTTCATCTGCTGCAACTGCAGCAACGCTGCCTTCTCCGAACCAGATAAGCTGCCGAATGCAAGAAGTCTTTTCCGGTGCAGTTTAGACTACGGCAGCAACCTGGGTGGATTGTTGCTAGACGGTAGTTGTTTTACGTTAGACATTTACTACTGCACATAATGTGTGTATATACCTTTTGTGCATTCTAATTGTTCCTATGTGTAATTGATTTTTGGTGTTATATTGTGAAAATGAACCATTGGTTAGATTGCCTAGCGAGTCAGCTGTGAGCCGGCTGTATTGAATGTCTGTGAGCCGGCTAATTCCTGCTGTGAGCCGGCTGCGAGCCGGCTATTTTTTTTTTAATATTTAATAACCACATCAGAAACGGTTAAAAAGAACAACCGTTTGCAATTTGCGTCGCACATTGGAAACGGAGTTTGGGCCTCCGTTACCGATGAGCCTTTTCACATCAGCATCGGAAGCGGGGACACATACCAATTCTCCGTTGCCGATGAGCTTTTTGGCCCGTTTCCAATGTGTCGTTCTGTACTAGTGCTCATATTGCATCTCGGCCCAATCCACAAAGAAATCAGGCAGTGCCTGAGATTTGATGGCATCTCTTCTTTCATAATGTGGCGTATAAGGAGCCAGCTCATGGCCCATTTGGCTACTCGGCCACTTGCATCTTTGTTACCAATGATTTCGAGATAGGAGCTTCACAACCACTGTGATTGGATGCTCTTGAAAGTAATGCTTTAATTTCTTGACCGCCATATAGACGCCATATGTCATTTTCTGGTATGAGGATAATTTTGCTTGGACAATGAGATCACCTCGCTCAGGTAATATACCGGCCTTTGCAGTTTTGCCATCTTCTTCTCGCTCCACTACTAATACGACACTCACAACCCGGTTTGTGGCTGCAATGTAGAGCAACATCGGCTCTTTGGGTAATGGTGAGGCCAATATCGGCGCAGTTGCCAACATCTTTTTTAGCTCAGTGAACGCCGCATCCGCTTGCGGGGTCCACACAAATGTGTTACTTTTCTTCATTAGTTGGTATAAAGGCAATGCCTTTTCTCCCAACCTACTAACAAACCGACTTAACGATGCCAAGCAACCAGTGAACTTTTGCACATCCTTGAGGTTATTCGGCAACCTCATGCTCTCAATAGCACGGATTTTTGTCGGATTTACCTCGATACCTCGGCTCGACACGAGGAAACCGAGTAACTTGCCTGCCGGCACACCAAAGGTACATTTGTCCGGGTTAAGTTTTATCCGGAATCTCCTTAGATTCGCGAATGTTTCTCTGAGATCATCAATCAGAGTGGATTTCTCCTTAGTTTTGATGACAATGTCATCGACATACACCTGCACATTTTTGCCTATTTGATCATGCAAGCATTTTTGCATACATCTTTGGTAAGTAGCACCAGCATTTCTCAAACCAAATGTCATGACACGATAGCAATAAGCCCCGTACGGGGTAATAAAAGCAGTTTTCATTTGATCAGCAGGGTTCAGCGGTATCTGGTGAAAACCAGAATATGCATCCACAAAGGATAACAGCTCACACCCGGCTGTGGAATCGATCACTTGATCAATCCGAGGCAGCGGGAATGGATCCTTAGGACATGCCTTGTTCAAGTTCGTGAAATCAATACACATGCGCCACACAATGGCCACATTCGGGTCATCCTTTTTCTTTTCTACCAGGACCGGGTTAGACAACCAGTCCGGGTGCAGCACTTCCATGATGAAACCAGATGCAAGTAATCTGGCCATTCATCGCCTATCACCTTTCTCCTCTCATCCGAGAGACGTCGCATAGGTTGCTTCACGGGTTTCATATCCGGCCTGACGAACAAAGAGTGCTCAGCCAACTCCCTCGGAACACCTGGCAGGTCCTGATTTGACCATGCAAAGATATCCCGATTCTCACGGAGGAAGTGACTGAGCTCGCCTTCCTATTTCTCCGTTAACCCGGTACCAATGATGACGTTGTGTCCGGGAACGCCGGGTCAACGTTGATCTTCTTCGTCTCCTTCGGCACCTGGAATGCCGCATTCTGCTCCGGGTTACTCATACCCGGCATACCGAGTTGCGCGGACTGCGCCAACGCCACCACTTCATGGATCTTCTTCTTCTCTGCAGCAATGATTAATGACTCGGCCAGACACGAGCCAGCCGAGGCACACTGCAAGGAACGCTTGTAATCACCCGAGATGGTGATGATGCCATTAGGACCCGGCAGCTTCATCTTGAGGTAAGCCACATGGGTAGAAATCATGAACTTGGCCAGTGCCGGTCTGCCAAGCAAAGCATGATATGGACTCTCGAGGTCCACCACCTCAAACTGGATGCTCTCAGTTCGGCAGTTGTCCTTGGTGCCAAACAACACATCGACCCAAATCTTGCCCATAGGTGCACACGAGACACCCGGCACTATACCATGAAAGGTCGTAGAACTCGGCTGCAGCATGTTTGCCGAGATACCCATCTTCACCATGGTGTCTCGGTACATGATGTTGATGGCACTCCCATTGTCAATGAGAACTCGGGTGAACCTGACATTAATGGTGGGCCCAATGAATGTCGGATCCACCACCAGAGCATAACCTCCCGGGCTTGGCATGATCCGGGGATGGTCCTTCATACTCCAGCTGATCTCCTGATCAGACCAGTGCATATACTTCGGCACAGCCGGCATAACTGCGTTTACCTCGAGTGCACGCCGGTTCAAGCTCTGCTTGTCAGTTGGCTCGGTCACAAACACCACATAGCTCTGGTGAGCCTCTCTATAATCACCCTGACGATACTCACCCTGGCCACCGGGACCAGCATTGCCACTGTTGCCTCCGACATTTACTTGGTTGACAGGTCTCGGAGCTGGAGGCCTCTGTGCCGGTGCATTCACGGGAATTGCGTTTGCTCCGGTGAGCGGTAGTGCTTGCCTCTGTTGAGGATATGCCGCTGGAGGCCTCTGAGGTGTCCCCATCTGATTTCCTCCGGAGCCTCCCCTTCCTTCAATGTGCGCTGATACCAGCTGCACTGCCGGGTTGAATGATTGGCCGGCCTGCGAGGATCATGCGTGTGATAGCTGCATGGCCCATCCAGCATTGCCTCATAGGTCAATGGCTTCTTCTGGTCACTCCACGGTCTCTTTCCTTCTTGATTTTGGCCCCAAGCAGGACCACTGGTCCTCTGACGCTGGCTAGCGCCGGCATCTGGCTGGTTTTGCTCCGCTGTCGCAACTTGATTCGAACCGTACCGGTAATCCGGACGGTCATCTCTCCTTTTGTTTCCGAAATCCCCGCGGCCACCTCGGTTGGCTGGTCCGGGTCCATTGTTACCCTGATATTTTCCACTTGGCTCTACCGAGTTCAGCTGAGGCTGCATCGGATCGCCCAATGCATAGCTATCCGCAATCCGGATTGTCTCGGCCAAGGTGGCCGGCATTTCCCTCTGCAACTTCTGCCAGAGCATGGAGCCGTGTCGGCACCCCTGGGCAAACCAAGAAATGGCCTGCGCCTCCACAACTCCTTCACAGGAATTGCGAATAGTACTCCACCGGGTCAAGTAATCCCGGTCAGTTTCATTATCCCTCTGCTTGCACATCGCAAGCTGCTGAGGACGATTCGGTCTCTTGTATGTGCTGGAGAAGTTGCTAACAAATGCTTCTTCAAAGTCCAGCCAGCAGTCAACGCTGCCCTCTCGCAGGTTGTTCAGCCAGATCCGGGCTGGCCCTTCCAACATTTGCGGGATATACCTTACCGCCCATCGGCGGTTTCCTCCCGCGATATGCACTGCCGACACATAATCTGTCAGCCAGTCATCCGGCTTGGTGCTGCCGTCATACGTCTTCGCGCCTCGGTTCAACTGAAAGTGCGGCACCGGTGGCTCCCTCATGATCCGAGGTCCAAAGCATGCAGGGCCAGGTGGGCCTTGCTCTTCCAGCATCTCGGACATAAAGATCCTGTCCAGCTTATAGCGTGCATCATTTGGTGACAACTGGCGAGGTCCCAGCCGGGATCCCAGTGCACCTTCATATCTTTGATACCCGGCTTTCTCCATAGCCGAGTAACCATCATCGTAACGGTTGGCCACCTGGTCAACACCTTGTGGCTGCTGAACATGCTCGATATTCTGCTGCTGCCGGGCGGGATTTCGCGTCGGATACCGAGGTGGATAGCCTCGGCCAGCCGAGTTAACTACTCCGGCATCTGGACCGCCCGGACCGGGATTGCTTTTACCCCGGCCGGCACTGCCTCGCCCGACTAACTGTTTTCCGGCATATGCCGGATCATATGCCTGTATCTGCTTGTTCTTACCGGAGTTTACACTCCGGTCCCGATCTCCACCGACATGCGGTGATGAAGCTTGCCCCTTAGATCCTCCACTGGCTGCCTTAGCCGAGTGAACAATCTGGGACCCACCTGCAACTGTGTTAGCCTTAAGATAGGCCTCATTCTGCCGGGTAGCCACAGCTATCAACTCATTAACTCGGTCTTGCTGCCTACGGAGAGCTTCTCCGGATAAGCCGGACAACTCGGCTCTTGCTGCCTCGGCAGCTCTAAGAGTCTTAGCAGGGGAACTATACTTCGGCTTCTCGACCGACAAGTGACTAGGAGTCTTACTGGAACTAGATCTACCATCTCTAGCAATCTCGGCATTGAGGCCTTTACCCCTCTTACGCACATCCTCTATGCGACTAGGGCAGCAGCTACCGGGGTAAAACCATGTGCTTGGTTATACTCACGGAGAGTTATCCCGAACTCTCTCCTCACCTCGGCCATCGCGAGAGCCTCCTGATGTAGGCTCTGACGACGCGACTCCAACTCTGCCTCCATTTGGGCAGCATCTGTACCAGCACAGCCAGCTTCTCGATTATCTCCTCGAGAGGAGCCGGCCTAACCGGTACCTCGGATGTACCGGCCTGGTCGCGGAGGTTCTCCCTCCTCTCCAGCGGCACTTTCGCCGATCTGGTGGTCTTGGGGGCAGGTTGGCCGGCATCTCCTTTGCCGGGTTCTCCTTTACCGGCACCACCCGCAGAGCCGGTCATCATGACCTCTGCGCAGCTCCGGGGCGAGCGCTACGCCGGCCGCGAGCCGCACAGACAGCAGGAGGATCCTCGGCTACAAGCACCTGCTCCGGGTACTTGCAGACGAACTCAGTGGCGACGTAGATCTCGAACGTCCCGAAGAGGACGAGGCAGCCGTTCCTCGGCATCGGCCTGCTACCGAAGCAGCCCGCGTTGTCGCTGATGAAGTTCAGCGTGCCGAGTCTGTGGACAAGGCCACTGACCACGCGCTCGCCGGAGGCGATGATGGAACCCGTCCGGATGAACACACCAGCCAGCGCCGCTGCTGGCCCCACGGTGGGCGCCAACTGTCGTGGTGGTATCACGGCAGATGCCATAGGATGGCTTAAGTTGGGGCCGATGGACGCTGGTGGAACCGGGGAGGGCTAGCGCGCTAAGGAGCGCACACGGAAAAACAAGCACACACACGATATACCCAGGTTCGGGGCCCTCGTGAGGAGGTAACACCCCTACTCCCTGCCTCTCTCTATATGTCGGTATCTCACAAGTACAATGGTGCTCCTTGAGCTGTATCTTTGCAGCTATGGCAACGAGCTCTAAGGAAGAAGATGAAGCTAAGGGGGGAAATGTCTCTCTCTGGGCGTTGTCTCTGGCCGTGCCGTCTCACGCAGGAGGGGGTGAGGGTCTATTTATACCCCAGCACTAGCAACGGTACCTCGCCGTACCGGCACTGCAGACGCGCATGCCTGCGCGTCATGATTGTACCCTGCACAGTGGACAAGACGTGGCTTGCCCATGCCCTGTCCCATGTCTCTGCTCCCACGTACAGCGGAGGTCAGCGGCGTCCTTCTCCTGCTCCCACGCCCGTCCTTGGTCAGCAGAGGTGAGCCCGGTCACCTCAGACATGCGCCATACTTGACGCCATGCTCCCGTGTCAGACGGGATGTGACAGCAGCGCTGACCTCCGTCCGACATAAGGTGCCTCCTCTCTATAACCCGGCATGGATATGCCGGATTCCCTTTCCTGAATAGCCTCCCCTGCACATAAGAAAACATACAGGATACCGACATATATATGTCGGTCAGCATGTCTCGGATCCCTTATCTCGGATCCCATATCTCGGTCAGTATACCTTGATGAGTATATGTCGGTTCCCTCCAACATCATAACTCGGCCTCCTCTGGGCCCGGGTATGTCAGTTTTATGTACCTCGGTCCAGTCTTGGACACAGCTTATACCATATCATGACCCTACCTGGGGGTAGCCCCCCGACATGGACTGTTAGATGCGATGGAATTAAAGGCTGAGATTATTGTAACCTGCTACAGTTTGTGTCTTATGAGACATCAACGGGATCAAACGGCCTCGGAGAGCTGGATCGAACAGTTGAAAAAGGGGGCGATCGATCGCTGACGAGTAATAGAAAGGGTTTAAGGGCGGGGACACTCATCGACATCGACGATGGCAGGGTTTCGATCACTAGACATGAGATGAAGTATATTTTAATTCTGCAACAGTCAACAATTTCCTATCAGACCAATGTACTATTTGAGGGATGGAAGTATAATATGTTTGTAGATGTTCATGTGTGTTACTACCTCAACAGAAGCACAAAGGGAACAAATGACTGAAAAAAACTTACTTTCGCTGCACCTCAACCCACAGATTTTTCCGTTCTATACATCGAAAGACCATGGTGCTGCCACTTCAAGCTTATAAATTTGATTTAGAAGAGAGTTATATCCCATTGGCTAAGCTTCCTCAAATTCAGTTATAGCCGGAATGAGGTGATTGAGCAACAAATTCCATGTGAAAATAACCGTTGACCAGGTGATTTGTACTCTGCTTCGATAAGCCCGGTAGCTTCTGCTTCATGTCTTCCTTCTACTGCAGTGGGAATCAATTCAGAGTTCGCAATGGATATTCCATTGTCTGTATAATTCCTTGTTGTCTCTGGGCCATAGACCAAAATGGCCATTTCATTTTAGTTATGTATTTGCAAGCAAAACGACTCCATCCAAATAGACTAACTTACTATAAAATTCTTTTTTGTTTCCAGAACTGTTTGAATTCTCGCCCAGGGCCTGCTGCGGATGCTAAGTACTCTCTCGATAGTCTAGGATCTAATGGTCTAAGACAGCAAGTGGAGAAGAACAAGGAAGAGCTGCTCCATGCAGTACCCAAGACACCACAACCAAGGTGCACACTCGTGTACTTTAAACTTTCTAATGATCACATTTGTTTTGGTCATCCTTATAATCCCCCCCTATATACGTGTGTGTGTGTGTGTGTGTGTGTGTGTGCAGCCCTGGAGCTTTTAGACTAACTCCAGCAATGAAGTTCTGGCCACTCGTGGTTTTCTCAATACCTGTTATGACCGGTCTTAACGTTATCAGAATCAAGGTTTTGGTTACCAAACTGGGAAAAAATCTCGTGGGTGCTCGAGATTTGCGGTTACCGCGGTAACCGAGAAATCTCGACGGGTTACCGGACGAATTCAAATTTTGAATTTTGAATTCAAATTTCTGAGAGTTTTCATAAATTGGGTAACCGCTCGGTAACCGGAGAAATACCGAAATTTTGAATTCAAATTTCTGGGATTTTTCATAAATTGGGTAATCCTTATTTGGGCCGGGCTAAATTCAAAAAAGCCCGAATTTTTTTGCTCGGTAAGCCCTTTTACCGTGGGTGCTCGAGATTCCCGGTTACCGCGCGGTAACCGGATTTCTCGCTCGGTAACCCAAACCGTGATCAGAATCAACAGTCGCCCGTTTTCAATAGAAAAGGAGGACGGAATAGGAAGCTAAATAATGTTTTATCTCCTATCCAGTTATAGTCCAAAATCTGTGAACAGTTTGTCTTTACTTTTTTTTTGTTTGTCTTGCTGCAGTCTTGGAATATGGCATTGTAATCATGCATGTGCAATGCATGAATCGCCTAGTGAGAAAAGTTTGAAATACATATTAAATACGCACATTTCTTATTCGTCTTCTCGTGTAAAGAGCCTATAAACTCATTATGCTTGAGAAGGAGTAAGCTTCGTGTAAATTTATTATGCGTGAGAAGGATGAAGTTTCATGAAAGCGAGGCGGTTTGGGAAAATTGGGTGCCCCCTAAGTGCATGTTTTTCGCGTGGTTAATTCTACAAAATAAGGTGTGGACGGCGGATAGGCTTAGAGCATCTCTAAGAGACACCGCAAATTCTGAACCTGCAAACCCCGGATGCAGGTTACTGAAAACCTGTTTGCAGACCGAGTTGAGTCGCGTGCAGATCATACACTGCAAATTTAAAATTCAAAGTACGCGGGAGATTCATCTCACAGTTCTTCATTACATAGACAGCCTGCTGACCGGAATTACTCACCGGAGCTCGCTCAGTAACCAAAATAAAGCTAGACTACGCGGCCCTAACCCTAACTGACCAAAATCGGCTCACCGGAGCTCGCAGGGTGCGGCCGCGCCGTCGCCGGAGTGCGTTTCACTCCTCCTCCGAGTCGTCGTCGACGTAGATGACGACGGCTTTGCCCTTATCGCG
The DNA here is from genome assembly GCA_947311845.1 of Poa pratensis. Lineage (NCBI taxonomy): Eukaryota > Viridiplantae > Streptophyta > Magnoliopsida > Poales > Poaceae > Poa > Poa pratensis. The sequence continues at coordinate 44,533,095 of CAMZMU010000060.1, forward strand.
CGCCTTGGAGGCCTCCTGCTCGCGGTGGAGGCGGTCCTGCTCCTCGGAGCGCGCCTGCACCGCGCAGGTCACCGTGTCGAGGACCTCGTCGGGGACGAAGTCCTCGCGGGTCACCGAGCCCTCGAACGCGGACGGATCGTAGACCTCGAAGCCATCCTCGTCCACGGCGACCTCGCGCGCCTGCACCGGAGTTTGCGGCGACGAGCCCGAGCAGGAGAAGGTCCAGCTGCCGGAGGAGCTCGCCTCCAGAAACCCCGGAGGCGCCACGGGAGGCGCGGGGGGCGGCAGGAGACCGTGGAGGATGTCGAACTCCTCCGTCTCCCGCCGCAATAGCGACGCCGGCACCGGGAGCCCCCTCCCGGTCCATTTATGGGACGAGCGCTTCCGCGCGGCGTCGGCGGCGACGCAACGGCGACGCTCTTGCTGCAGGGCCCACGGGAGGTCGTCCATGGTGGCGGTGGAGGCGTCAATCGGCGACTGGAGCGAGAAAAGGGGAGTGGCCGACGGCGAGAAATGTGGGGGATTTCGGCTAGGGTTCGGCGGCGGAGGGGAGGGTTTCGGCCTGCATTACGGGGACAGAACGGGTTAAATAGCGTCCGCGGGTGGACATTTGCGGAGGCCTCGAAATCGATTGCAGGCCGGGCCGCGATTGCGGTTTCTAATCTGCGCAGCGAACTGGACACGGACCGCAAACTCGCTGGGATTTTGCAGTTCCGGCCGATTTGCGGTGTCTCTTAGAGATGCTCTTACAAGACGAGGATGGCCAAATTGCGGTCTTTGCCAACTTTGCAAGAGGGAGTCAGAGACCGCGGCGCATTTAATATTCAAGTGTAGGTACTCTCTCCGGATTTCGCGGGGTCTTCAAGAGTGGCTTGGTCTTACGGATTTTGACATAACGCAATGGGGAAGTTATGCTACGGTCAAAGAGTGGTGGGTCTCCATCTCCGGAGTTAACGGGTGTCAGCGCCGTGATCTCTTCTCCTTGATCCTCCTCACCGCTTGGAAGTTTTGGAATGAAAGAAACGTGAGGGTTTTCCGCAAAGTGTCCTCTATGCCTTTTGCGGTGCTTGACATCATTAAGAAAAATGCCGCCCTTTGGGGCTCGGCGGGTGCTAAACATTTGGGCAATATTATGTCGCGAGAGTAAACTTTTGTATCCAAGCTTCGGCTTGAGGTTGTTGTAATTTAAACTCTTCTTAATTAATGAAATAGGCAAATCTTTTGCCTTGTTTCAAAAAAAAATACATATATAGGATATACATGTGGAGAAATACCAGGATGCATACGGGTGTAGCTATCCCTGGAGGCATAGCACGGCACTTGTCCAACAAGGATTGTATTCCATAGTGTATATGAGTTTGTATTTCATATTAACTGCATTTTTGAAATACAAGCCCCACACAAGCAAGATTCGTTCACGGTTCACTTGGCCCGTCACTTGGAAGTTGGAAGCGAGTAGAGAAAGACGACGATCGAGGGCAACAAAGGCACAAAAGCGTGGAGGAAGAAAGAAAGCCAGGCAGCGACAGAAGCGCACTCCAACGGATTTGCAGTCACGATCCATCACGGGAGAGGCAGGGGAGCAGGCAGATCGACGCGACTGAATCTCGGTCTAATCCAATCGGAGCAGCCGCCCGGCCGGATCCAGCCCCCGCCCGCCGCCATGAGCTTCATCTTCGGCAAGCGGAAGACACCAGCTGGTTCGTATCTCTCTCTGCTCGTCCTTTTCTTGAATTTGTTGATTCTACTTGTTTCCCTGCTCTACAATTCCCAAATTCGACGTTTTTTTATCTTTCCGTTGACAAATACACAAAGAATTTAGCCTTTGCTTCCGCGTTCTTGACCCAAAATTGAACCCTAGTTCGTCGCGGGACTCGTATGTTGTAGCACTATTAAATTTCCGAAGAATTTACATCAGAGGTTTTTTTCGCTGTCTTCCTTTTTTGAATGATGATAGAGCTGTTGCGTGAGAACAAACGGATGATAGATAAGTCCATCAGGGAGATTGAGAGGGAGAGGCAGGGCCTGCAGACTCAGGAGAAGAAACTCATCGCTGAGATCAAGAAGCTGGCCAAGCAAGGCCAGATGGTATGTCCACCGAAACTGCCAAATCCCCCTTTTATGTTCTCTTATTATTCAATTATACCCAACCTTCATACATTCCAAATGTTAACGGCAATCTGCTGCATTTGTGATAGTTTGCAAATGCCAAAGCAAAGTGACACTGCAAGGATTTTTCCTGATGTTAGCACAGTGTTGGAAGCAGAGAAAATCATACTGACACCCTCCTACCCTTAATAATTACAAGCTGTATGTTCTTACTGTGTTGATCAGCTACTTGAGATATGGCAATTGTGCTTATGAATGTAACATAACACACTGGGAAATATTGTTTTGATGCACACCTGCATGAATTCAGTCATGTTGAAATCATCTATTTCAGAATAAAAAGTTGTATGTTTGCATCTCCTGGTAGGTCAAGTCAATTATCTGTTGAAGAACTGGTAGATCATGGGATGTTTATCTGTTCCTTGCATATTCATTTGTGTAATTTGTTCATATTTCACTTTTCAGGCTATTGGCTTTGCATGTTAAGTATGTGTTGTGATGTTCTGAACATTGTCACAGGGAGCTGTAAAAGTTATGGCGAAGGACCTTATCCGTACAAGACATCAGATCACGAAATTTTATGCCCTGAAGTCCCAGCTCCAAGGTGTATCTCTTCGTATTCAGGTAATAGAGTTTTTACAAGCAGGTTCTTTGTTCATGGACCCTGTATGAAATGTCTCACTGGGTGGTTCCTAAATTTTACAGACCCTGAAATCAACACAAGCAATGGGAGAAGCCATGAAGGGCGTGACAAAGGCCATGTCACAGATGAACAGGCAGATGAATCTACCGGCACTGCAGAAGATAATGCGTGACTTTGAGATGCAAAACGAGAAGATGGAGATGGTGAGCGAGGTGATGGGCGATGCCATTGATGATGCCTTGGAGAGCGACGAGGAGGAGGAGGAAACAGAAGAGCTAGTTAGCCAGGTTCTTGACGAAATCGGCATCGACATCAACTCTGAGGTAAAAACAATTCTCTACATTTTCATGTTATTGCTTTCATCAACTAGTGTAATGTGTGATATATTGGGATATAATAAGTAACATTGACCTTGTGCAGCTTGTCAAGGCCCCTGCGACCGGAGTCGCCAATCCGGTAGCGGCAGGAAAGGTACCTGTTCAAGCTGAAGCTGATGGTGGGATGGACGGTGGAATAGACGATGACTTGCAGGCGCGGCTTGATAACCTGAGGAAGATGTGAGCATTGTAATCTGACTGACGGATTGTCCGCACAAAGCGCACAATTCGCCGTATGTAGTTTTGTACCATAAATGCCACTCCGGCAAATCTATTGACATATCATTTGTTGTATATAGATTATCCCACTTTTAACAGATCACGTACTAAGTCTCTTCCTGTGCCGCTTTGGCGCACTTTGGTCATATTTTCTGAAGATTGAGATGGAGTAGTTTCCACCTTGTTTTCTTGGCCCCAGGTCAGCAGTTGTGTACTTGTGCTGGGGTGAGCAACAAAATATCTATGCACAGTGGTAGGCGAATCTGGAAGGGAAAAATATACAGCATTAAGCTGTAGAACAGTTCCTAATTCAAAAATCCTCGTAGAAAACGAGAATCATGTAATTCGCCTAGGATCATCACCGATTAATTCCCAATCAGCTAACCAAAGCAGGCGGTGCCAGACATGGACGGATGGTACGGCAAGGCCGGCTGATCGATCGATCTCTCCTGGCCGGCCAAGCAAGATTCGTACACGGTTCACGTACCACCCATGGATGAGCCGGCGGATTCGTAGAGAAAGACGGCGGTCGATGGAGGGCAACAGAAAGGCACAAAAGCATCGAGGAAGAAAGCTAGGCAGCGACGCTAGCGCACTCCAACGGATGAGCACTCCGCGCAGCTCGTGGCGAGCAGATGAGCACGACGACGTACGCCGGCCGCCGGCCGCTGAGCGCTCTGGTGCGAACGTACAGAACGCCGTGGTGCGCGTGTGGCCCAGCGCCTCGACGCCGTCCACTTGTGCGTACACTGGCTCCCCGGGAAGATACTACGTTGATTGTCAGCTGTTTCCCCGGGAAGATACTTCGAACGCGCATGTAGCCATAGAACCTGCTTGTCTCGCACCGCCGACACGGAATCCAGTCCAGAAGTGTGCACGGTGGCGATCGACGGCCGGTGCAACCTCTGGACTACTGCACGACGCGACGCTCACGTGTACAAAAGGATTCTTTAATCGCCGGCGTGTCGCCTCTCTCCTGGAGCCACGTAGCCCAACAAGAGGCTTTTTTACTGCGCGGCTACTACTTTCTCACGGATCCTTTCTAAGTCGGCCGTGACACTGCGCTCTCCGCGTCGGCTCCATCCCTTTCCGCCGTGGAAGCTGCGGCCAAGCTCAGAATTTACCCTGGATTTCCTCCATCAGGGTCACGGCTAAGCGACGAGGTGTTACCGTCAGAGTCACGGCTAATTGAAATCAATCGAGGACGCTCGACACTGGAGCAACGCGAAGCAGAGAAACAGAACAAGTGTGAGCCGAAATACAGAGGAGCAGTGCGAAGCAGAGTACTGTTTGACCGTGCAACAACGAAACCAATCCTTTCATTAATCCTTCTATTGCAAAGTTGCACTCATAAAATTTACATGGTAATTCTTGGTGAACTAAAATTTCCAAATACTGGTGCCTATTCTGCCAGAGTACTGAATCACCATCGGCATCACAAGCATTGAGGACGCTCATGTACTCCACGGCAATGTTGGAAACACCGGCCTCAGCGCGGCTTGGTTTTTCCCTCGTGATCGCGTCCTCCAGGTCCGTCGTCTGCTCGGCCGGCACGGCAACTGCGTCTGAGTCGGGTGCTTCGGTTGGTGCGGAGAGCACGTCGATCCAGCCCTCGTCGGAGTCCCAGTGCGGTAGCGCCGAAGCAGGACAGGCCAATGCCTTGATCCTCTCGGCCGAGCTGTGCGACAGCTCTTCGTCGTCGTCGGCCTCCTCGGTGTCTGACTCCGACTCCCAGAATGCCGCGTCGAGCGTGCTCTTGGGCGAAACCCATTTCCTCTTGACATCTTCCAGCTTCCCGTCGCAGCCGGCGGCGGTGGCCAAGAAGAACGTATGCTCCAGCAGCTGCGCCGCCGTGGACCGGTCGCTGGCGCGCCTAACCAAGCACATGCCTAAGAAATCCTTCGCTTCCTCTGACAGCCATTGGGGCACCTCGGGAACGGCGTCCGCGTAGCCGATCCTATGCATCGCCGCGAGCGCGTCGCCGTCCATGCCGCTCCATGGTGCGCGGCCGGTGACCATCTCGACAACCATGCAGCCGAGCGCCCAGACGTCGGCCGCGGGACCCTGCTCCTCCCCGCGCGCCACCTCGGGCGCCATGAACGCCGGCGTGCAGCCGATGATCGGCCCGCCGGAGCACGCCTTCCTCGCGCACCCGAAGTCCGCGAGCTTGGCCCGGCCGTCGGCGCCGATCACGATGTTCCTCGCCTTCACGTCCCCATGCACCATCCCGGTACCGTGGAGGTACGAGAGCCCGGAGGCGACATCAGCCGCGTACGCCCTTACCGCGCGCTCGCCTAGGCCGTCCGTCTTTGACAACTCGTCCGCCAGCGACCCGCCGGGGGCGAACTCAAGGAAGAGCTGGTACGACCCGTCGCGGCCGGCGCGTCCGCCGATGCAGGAGACGACGCGCGGTGATCGCAGGCCAGCCATCGCCCGTTCCTCCCGCATCAGTGCCGCCGCGCCGGACGCGGACGCCGACTTGACCGCGAACAGCTCGCCTGACGCGTCGTCCGCCGCCAGGAACACCTCCGCCCCCGACGCGCCGCGGCCCAGCGTGCGGACCCGCGTCCATTTCTTGCTCGCAGCCATGGTCATCTTCTCTTCTTGGCGAATTGTGGATTCTGCTGGTTTCGAGCTTGCTTGTCTCGTGCTGATTGTTGAGTGCCTTTTCTGTGGCGGGTGAGCGTATATATAGGTTGGGAGAAGAAGAAGAAAGGAAGGTTTTGTACCTGGGAGGAAGAAAACATTAGGACATGAAAAGGTGTTTAGCGTGTACGATGGATTGTGGTGTGCGGATTAGAAAGGCGTGGGAAGCAAGATCTTTTTAATTCTCCAGCACGCGCTCGCGGCGGCGTGTGAGCCGTGAGGAGAGTACCGGTGGATGGACGGACGGCCACCGAGTTTATTCTTCTGTGGGGACTGGGCGGTGAGTGGTGGGAACGCCCGGGCCGAGCTTGACCGGCCAACCATGGCGCTCGGCCTCGTTCTTAAGCCGCGTGGCCGCGTGTCCGAAACGATCAACCTGTGTGAAACATGGGATTCCCCCTGGTCATGTGCCTACATGTCATGGTCGTCATGGAGCAAGCAAGTTGTGTGAAGCAGACGATGATGGAAGTCAGCGGGTGCACCTGCCGGAAAGAGTTGGCCTGCCAAGTCCACCGATGTACACTGTGTTATGGTCTAGTACCACCCGACTTTTGTGTGCGTTTGCACCCAACATGTAGAAACCTTTTTTTTCGTATGGTTTCTAGAAACTATTTTGAAAGAGGATATCTTTGCTCCTGAGCCCCAGTGTTTCTGGTGGTTTAAATAAATTGAACACGGGACAAACTCGCGACCACATACATAATACTCTCTCTGTTCGGAAAATGATGTCATAAAAATGGTCTATCTATAGTTTATTTTTGTGACATCCTTTTCCGAACGGAGGGAGTATTTGTTTTTGGCAGCAGCAAAATCTCGTCCCCGATCGTATGAATTGTATGTCTATACCCGTGTGGCCACTAAAATGTACATCTGGTGTGCCCGTTTACGATATACGAACATGAACCATATTAAAAATGGTGCCTGTTTAACCATTGTGCCGCATGTCATCAGGTCATGTCAAACTTTTTATTATTAAACTTTTTTAAGTTGTGTGCATCTTTATTATGCAAAGATTGAGTGTAACTGTTATGATTAAAATCTCCTTGATGCGAGCTATTTGGGTTACTAAAACTATTTTTATCAAAAAAAAAAATATGACTCAACATTTCACGCGTCTCTCACTCGCATCACATATCGCGTTATTCTCGGTTTAAAATTTTGGTAACACTAGAGTTTCTAAGGATTCAGAGATTTCAAAATTTCATTCGGATTATGATACGTTTAAATCGATTGAAATTTTCACGACATTGTACTAATTTAATTTTAAATTAAATTAGTTTAACAGAAAAATCAGGATACAAATATTCTGAGTACCAAAAAAATTAAAAATTACTGCCCAAATTCCTTCGAAATTTTACCACACATAAAAGGCTAGACCTCGACTTCTATTCACCTCAAATCAGTTATTTTGATCGCATGATCGTTCGAACAAAATTTTGGATGCGGTCATACTTGAATTAATTACAATTATACAAAACTTTTGTACTTTATAAAATTTTAATCATGTCATGATTTTTATAATGCATGTTATATACAAGTTAGTTAGCATGTTTAAGCCTACTCTATTTTTCTTAATTGTTTTCTATCCTCTAGTTGCGATGTATATCATTGAAATTTTATCTGAGTTGTGTAAAAAGTTTTTCTTTTATGAAATATTAACTTTGACACATAAAAACCCATCTTAATTCAAAAAAAATGAACAGTTGATGAATTATAACATATATGCATATTATCATGTGAATGTTTTTCTCTATTTTATTATTATAAATATATTGGTACATATTTAAAAACATACACCATTACAAATATCTAAATAGAGGTGTGTAGTGTATGGTTATGTAAGAAATTATATAGACACTGCTAGAGAGTAAATTAATAAGTTGACACGATTATTCTTTCGGCGGTACTATGTCAATGGACTATATGACTGTTACTGAAGTGGCAGTGCTTATAGTGACTACCAGTGTTTATAAAATATTGTGGGTTCTACAAATTTTGCTCACATCAAATTAAATTATTATATAAAAAGTAAGCAGATGTCCTTGGTCGTCTCCCCTCTCTCGCCTACAGTGCAGGGGCGATTTTCTGAAACCAACCCGTCAAGCCACCTTGCTCGTCGGTGAATCGGGGTTCCTTCGCCCTCCGCCGGCCGCTCCGGCGGCGGGAGGACGGGGGAACTACGATTCCAGGCTTGTACATAGCGTAGGTCTTGGTAGGTGCCCGGCTGGCGGCGGCGTGGAGGTGGCGATGCTGCTGGTGCGGGTTTTGTTGTCGGGGTGCTTCCTCTCCGGCGTCGGTGGTCCTCAGAGCTCCGGCACGGCTTCCCCGACTTCTCCGGCCTCGCGGATCCACGGATCTGCCGAGTCCTTAGTGCCCTGCCTAGATCCGTGTCGACGGCGGGTCTGGATCCTGAATAAGCTGTGGAAGACGACGTCCAGAAGATTCGCGACGGAGGTGGTGGTGCAGGGTGTAGGCTCCCCGGAGCCGTTGTCCGGCGACTTCCCGCTTGTCATGGCACTAGTGGGAAAAGGCCTATCAGTGCCGCATCTTTTTGGAATTCTGTGGCGCACCCGCCAAATTGCTAGGTGCGCCACAGAATTCTCGCCACTAAATTTTAATTTTTTTTGTGGCGCACTATTAGCCATGCGCCACAGAAATATTTCTGTGGCGCACTCCACATGCATGCACCACTAAAAGATTTCTGTGGCGCACTACACATGCATGCGCCACTAAAAGTTGTTTTTAGGTTTAAAAAAAAAGCCGTGGTCCTGGTCAACCCGACCAGGCGTCGCTGCTCCGGCGCCCCTCCCTGGTGTTCATCGCCAACTTCAGGGCCTTCCTGGAGCTTAGCCTGCCGACGGGGTACTACGGCGAAGCCTACGTGCCCATGACGGCGCTGGCTGACGCCGCCGTGCTGCGCGACAGCTCGATCGGCGACGCGGTGGCGCTGGTGTGCGAGGCCAAGGCAGCTGTGACGGCCGAGTACATGCGCTCCACGCTGGACGTGCCTGGCTCTGCAGAACGACGTGCTGGTGGTGCGCGGATGGCCCCGGGACCAATTCCGGTGGGAGCTCCTTCCCTCCGAGCAGCAGGAACACCGCTTGCACCTGCGGAGTTACCAAATTCAAAGCAATGTAAGCGCATAGCACAGGATTGATTGGCGAGGGAAGAGGGAATCGCAGGGCAAAGGATCAGAGGCACGACAAGGAACCTTCTCGGCGGACACGTTGTCGAAGACGAAGACCTCGCCCTGGAACGAGAGCGTCAGCGTGCTCGGCATGGGTTGCGGCACACCGGCCGTCAGCACCATCGCGCCGTGCTGCGCGTGCTCCCCCTCGGCCGCCTCCTCCTCCTCGTGCTCCGGATGCGGCTCGTACTGCTCCATCGCCGCCGGCTGCGGCTGCGGCTGCAGCGCGGCCATCACCGTCGCGGCGGCGGCCGCTTCCTGGTCCTGGGCAGCAGACGGGGAGAAGGACGGGGAGAGGAAGGCGGAGAGGAGGGGGTCGGAGGCGTCGAGCGGGGAGGCAGGGTCGGGGGAGGAGGAGGCGGTGGGGGAGGAGACGCGGCGTGGCTGGGGCGGCCATGGCGGCGGCCGGCGCCGAGGCGTGCGTGCCCACACGACGGGGAACGGAAGGGGAAAGGAAGAGAGGGAGGCGTGCGTGCGTGTGTGTGTCCGTGTGTGGCGTGCGTTTTTTTTCTTTGTGTGTGGTGTACTGTGGGTTTGACCAGGAGGAGAGAGAAGGTGGATCTGGGATTTTAGATCTAGGATTTTCTGTGGCACACGGGGACGGATGCGCCACAGAAATCAGCACATTTCTGTGGCGCACGGGGCTAGGTGCGCCACAAAAATGTTGATTTCTGTGGCGCACGGGGCTAGGTGCGCCACAGAAATGTTGATTTCTGTGGCGCACGGGACTATGTGCGCCACAGAAAGCTGAATTTCTGTGGCGCACGGTTTTTGGTGGCGCACGGTTTTTGGTGCGCCACAGAAATGCTGATTTCTGTGGCGCACCGAAAACCGTGCGCCACAGAAATATTTTCTGTGGCACACCGCTTCATGGTGCGCCACAGAATGCCAACCTACCTATAACCCTTTTCCTAGTAGTGTGGGGCTGGCTCCGATCAACCAAGGTCTGAGGAGTAGCGGCAGCGGCGCGTCACCGGCTCGTTCTGCCCTCCGGCGATGTCGAGATCCATATGTGGAAGAAGGAGGACTTGGTTGTAATTCTTGTTTTTCTTTGGATCTTTCTGTAAGAGCGAATGGTTTAATATAATAGTCTTTCACCCACACAAAAAAAATTAAATTATTATATACACATCGCAATGCACATCTGTATCAAATGATGTATAAAAATCTGTCGAGAATTCAAATTAGTTTGAATCTAGTCCGAGATTTCTTTTAATTTTATTACAAAGATTATTTTGATAACCATGCGCGTCGAAATTCCTTTTAGTTTTCACCACACGTTGGAATGGGATGGCAGGAATATTCCCCGTCCAAATGCAGGCGCTTTCACCTGCTGCCGCACCACTCAGGAGCCCCATACTGCAGAATCGCGTCGGCCACGTCGTGACCGGTGTCCGCCCACGTCGAGCAGATGACAAGTGGCGTCGCGGCAATATATGGACGGACGGGCCGGAGATCGATCGACGATCGGGAGGATGTGGCGTGGGGATTCCGCTTCTGCTGGCCCATACCCGATCGATGCCGATGCTGCCCAGTGGCGGCGACCGAAAGCGTATTTTTTTGCACTGGGCGGCTGAAATTCGATCCGAGACGGCTCATTAGAGCTCGTTAAATACAATGAGCTCGCCCAGCTCGATCTGGTTCGTTCGAACACAACGTGCTGCATGAGTCTGCTTTTTAAGGCATGGAGTATTAAACTAGGTTTGACTTTATTTAACTTGTTAGAGCATCTTCAACTAGGATTGCCAAATTTGGTCCCCAAACTGTACGCGGACATGTCTAGACGTGTCCGCAGTCACTGATCGGACGAAGCTCACCTCCAACCGTGTCCCCCAAATTTACTCCAAATATTGGGTTCTGTTGCATGTGATTGGTGGAGAAAGAGACAGAAAAATAAATGAAGTACAAAAGAAAGGAAAAAAAAAGCAAAAAATGGTCCATGCGGACAGCCCGAGCATGTCCGGGAGGCTAATCCTACCCTAAACCCTTCCCACATATGGGGTGAGTTTGGCAATTGTCAGATAGCCCGGACGTATAGGATGTGTTTGGGGACTATGGTCGAGTAAAGTATTTTACTCTCTCCTGTCCAGACTGTCCAACCGGATGTTTAGGGCAGATTTGGGGACCTGACCGGAGATGCTCTTAGTTTGTTTAACTCGTCAACCTCGTTATAAACATGAATAGGAAATCATAAGCATACCATTTCTCTTACGTGTCTCCTCTACATCACATAAGCATATGCATATTGTTTTATGTTGTAAGTCAAAAAAGAATGTGGTTTCCACTTCTCTATCATTGGACGGATCAAATAACCTCTTTTTGAGTGAGAGGAAGGAAAATTCGAAGCTTTCAAAACATCTCTCCTTCTGAATCGCAGTCCATCGAAATTTAACCAAGAAAAACTGTCGAGAATTCAAATTAGTTTGAATCTAGTCCGAAATATCTTAAAATTTTATTGCAAAGATTATTTTGATGAACCACCGCGTCGAAATTCCTTTAAAATTTTATCGCACAGGGGGCAGGAATACTCCGTGTCCATATGCATGCGCTTTCACCTGCTCCCGCCGCACACCCCACGTCCTCGACGCCTGTCGCCGCACGACTCGGCAGTCAGCAGCCGCATACTGCAAAATCGCGTAGGCCACGTCGAGCAGATCTGCAGATGACAAGTGGCGTCGCGGCAATATATGGACGGACAGGAGATCGATCGGGAGGATGGCGTGGGGATTCCCCTTCTGCTGGCCCATGCTCGATCGATGCCGATGCTGCCCAGCGGCGGCGACCGAAAGCGTATTTTTTTGCACTCGGCGGCTGAAACCGAAAGGATACTATACCGCACAGGCCGCCGGGTGTGGTGCCCGGCGCGAGCACGTCGCCGCCGCACTCCATTCATCGTCACTGCAACGCCGGCCCCCCTCCCCTGGTGCGTGCCGCCGCTGCATATTATTGATTCCATTTCACTTCACTCCACTCCGCTTCACCAACCAGCCAAGTAACGCAGCATGCATTGGCCGTCCAATTTTCTGCAACCGAAGAAGAAAGCTTCACAGGCAGGCTGTGGCCAAGATGTTTCGCCAGTTATCGCACAACAAAACGTATAGGTGCCCCTCAGTTCTGACTGACCGGCGACGCGAAAAGGACCGGCGGCGTGGCGTTCTTCAGACGGCTTGTGCAGATGAACCGAACCTTTACCGTTTGTATATCCGAAAAAACGACTCTGCCCGCGTCCAAAATTGCACTCCATCTCCAAGTCAGACAGCCACACAAACACAAGCCAGCCTTCTCTTCCGCTTAACTTAATCCCCTAGTCAACCAATCAGTGCATACTAGATATATTAGTGCTAACTAGCTTACCTTGGTCTGTTTCAAGCGAGTGCCGATTGCCTTTACTAGGACTATTCCATTTGATCCTCTAAAAAAAAAGGACTATTCCATTTGACATCCATTTGTTAATGCTAATTTTCCTCTTGGAGCCTGTTGCGGTCAAGCAAAAACGAGGAGACTTCGTTTTTCATTGGAAAGGCCTGCTCTAGTGGCGGATCCAGTCTAGAATCTTAAAGATGGGGGTGCTATGAATTGCTACACAAGGTATAGACAGTTTTTTGTGTGGAAGAATTACACTATAAATTGTATGATTTAGTATAATTTTTATTTTTTGGCTTAAAGTGGTCGTATCCACCGTCCGAGTAGATAAAAGAGATGACCCAGTTTATGAGAAAAACCGGGTCTAAAAACCATACAAACTGTACAACGACCTGTTTATGAGGAAAACAAAAAATCACACAGACAAGCCAACCCGCCGCCCGCACGACACTAGCAGACTAAACGCCACAAACACACACCACCTGCTCCGGGGCCACCGACCACCAAACATCCACGGGTCCCTCTGACCGGCGAAACATCCAAGACGAGGCCCCAAGGGGAATACGACGCCGAAGCACCGCCCTCGCCCGATCCACGGAGGATTTGGGGTTTCCCCCGGAAGTTTCCGGGCGGAGGAGTGGGAGCACCGCCAAGACGACGTCTCCAAGAAGGAAGTGGCGCCAGAGGGCGTCACCGTCGCCCGTCCTGGTCGACGACCAGGGCAAGGTTTTCACCCGGCGGAGACACATGAACCGCCCGCCCGCCCACACGGGGACCGACCAGCCCACCATCGCAGACCCGCACGTAGACACCGTCAGCCTCACGTGCCCGACGGTCCACGACCACCAAACAGAGCTAAGCGCCGGGGCCTAGGTCCATCTCGCGCTGAGCCACCTCCTAGCTCAGCTCGACACCACCACCAAGTCCGGGGCCGCCGCCCCGGCGTCCAAGTGTTGCAGGACAGCTTCACGCCCAGCCACGCTCGCGCGCTGCCACTGCCGAAGCCGACGCGACGTACCGACAAAGGGAAGCCGGCCGGGAGGCCTCCATCTCCCGCCGACCGCGCTGCAGCTCCCGCTCGCCCAGCCGCACAGTAGCCGGTCACCACCACGCACCCCACCCGACGGTGCAGCGTGCGGGAAGCACCGCACACGGCTTCAGCCCGCCCGGCCCATCCGGGCCCAGATCGGGCCCTGACCACGCCGCTGCTGCCGGCATCCAAGCCGAGGAGCCGCCGCCGCCAACTGCCGCACCACGCCGTCCGTCGTCGCTGCTTCCCGCTTCCCACTGGCCGCCGCGCGCGTCGGAGAGAATCGAGGCGTCGGCCATCTCGCGTCCACCGCGGGTCGCCTCCGTCCACCAATGGCAGCGGGGGCCGCCACCACCGCGGCGAGGCCAGCGGCAGAGGCGGAGGAGAGGAGCCGCCGGAGGGCCTTGCGGCGGCGCGGGCTAGGGTTCCCTCGTGTCGCCCCGGGCGGGCGACACGAGGGACGAGAGGCTCGGCGCGACTGTTCTAGCGATGGGAACAAATCCAGTTGGCACGGCAGATCATTGCTCTGTTGCTTCAGACACGTGGTGCGACCCGATTGGCCGGCAGCTGGTTTTGTTTGCTCGTTGCACTGGCATGGGGAGCTAGCCGTGTGTGCAAACGTCAACGAGCTCATAATGCTGACAGTGGCACTGTCCGAAGGAAGTGACGCTCTTCCTTGGATCATAGGTGATCACTGGTTGTTCATTTTGCATGGTGGTACCAATGGTTGGTTGGCATGTGGATTCATATGGAAGTACTCTTTCCGTCCGTGTTTAGATACTCCCTCCATTTCCAAATATAAGATGTTTTACCTTTTATTCACATTCACATGCACACATGTGTATATAGATATATTTCATGTGTAAGTTCACTCATCTTAGTATGCATGTAGACAACATGTGTAACACATAAAACATCTTATATTTAGGAACGGAGGGAGTACATCTTTCTGACGAAGCGGGTCTATTTTTTCGCTTGGTTATATACTACTCTCTCTGTTTTTTAATATAAGATGTTTTTATTGTCTAGATACATATTAAAGTAAATGAACATGCACACTAATATATGTCTACATACATTTGTTTACATGTGATTGTTCTCATGATTTTTGCAAAAAGATGAAGAAGTGAGGAACGGATCAAGTTTCAAGATATCTCCTTGGTGCCTAATGATCAGGATGAATTGGTTCGCGATGAGGAGTGGCGACGCGCGCCCGAGCCGCGACGTTGACGAATCCCAAAATTCCTTGGAGCTGATTCGCAGCCTCAAGATTTCTTGGTCGTCGCCGCACTCGGTCCGTTGCTTACAAAGCCAGCAGAAAGAAAGAGGGGAGAGAGCAACACAGAAGGCACAAAGTGCTCGGCAGCGACGCGGCGCATTGGAGCGAATCGACACACGGGCTGGCATCGGCATCGCCTGGCTACCAGATGAGCACGTCAGAGCGCTCTGGACGGCCGGCTCTCTCGATGGCGTCCACTTGCATGCGCGCGGGGCGGCGGCGGCGTGGCAACTAGGTCAACAGACTCGTTTTTTTTTTTTGAACTTACTCGGTCCTTTCTAGTAGAACGTCTGCTGTGACGCTGCGCTTTCTGCGTCGTTTCTGTTAGAATAGGATTAGCTTAGATCCTAAGCAACCGTAGGCGGTTGCTTTTTGGCCAAACGTCGTACAGGCATTGTGCCTCTTCGCACAGACGCGACCTTGTATTTACCGCCTCAAAGGCGCCTCTTCAGATTGTATATATACCTCAAACTCTTGATCAATAAAGCAGAGATTCATTCTCAAACACGTTATCACGCACGCTGCTCTCCGTGAGAGCGAAAGGCCACCAGAAAGAAGAACCGGCGGTCGGAGAGACGAGAAAAAGAGGGAAGAAGAAACGCGGCACCGGCCGGCATACCAGCCCGGCGGCCAACGGCCCTGCCGTTGTTCCTCGTCGGCGCGCGCAACATAACCCTCCGGCGACGCACGGGGCGCTCGACGCGGCGAAGACCACAGGCGATGCGCGGCGTGCTCGACCTTCTCCTCGATCGGCACCGTGGCCGAGCCCTCTTGGCTGCGGCGGTGCGCGTGGTGCCCCTCGGCCCCGACGCATTCAAACCGCGGCGGCTGTGGAGGAAACGGCCGGCGGCGTGTCCGTAACAGCGGCACACCGCGGCCGGCGCAGCCCCATCAACTGGAAACAGGGGCGGCGACCGGCAGGACTCCGAAACGGTGGCATGTGGCAGCACGCACGGCGGTCCTTGACCCCGAAGCTTCTCCTCTCATCGCGACAGCGCGTCCGCCAAAGCGCGGCGGCAGCGGTGTCCGACAATCGGCTCACTACGCGGCTGCGCCCACGGCCACTGCACGGACAGGACCTCCAATGGAGGCACGCCCCGAAGCCTTCGGCGCGGGCGCGAGGCACGGCGGAGCCCATGGCCACGGCCTCAGCCTAGTTCCTCCGGCGTACACGAACCAAAAACGACGGTGGATTTGTTTTTCCTCTATAAAGATATCTACTCGAGTACAAATGAATCGGCTGAGTCGTGTATGCAACTGAGAAGACGATGCAACCTTATCCCTTCGAGCTTTTGCATTTTAATCCTTCATGTCTCTTTCATACATGTATAAATCCCTGCATTTACTATTAAGACCGCAGTCTTACTTAATTATGCAGGATAGCCCTTGGCTTGGTTCAGTTTCGTGTAAACTATGCAACCTGCAATCAAATCTGCACGCTCATTGTTGAATTTAAATTCAGTTGACCGTCTATTTAGGTCCTCTGACCAAGTATATATGTGCGGTTTAATCATGCGTTTTGCTGAAAATTACTTAAATAGTATTGTGGCAAAAAGCATTTACTTACCTTTTGGATTATATTTCATCGGAATTTCTATATGATCAATGTTGTTGCATCATGCAATACCCATGACATGCATAAAATCTCATAAGCATATGAGATAAAATTGCCAATGAAATAAGTGACTATCTTAAATTTTATTTGAAAATCATAAGGTAATATCATTGCTGAGAGATATACAAATTTGTCATTTTGACAAAATAAAATTATCTCCAAAATTGTCTACGATGTGTTAAACTTACAATTCGTGACACTTTGCATAAAAGCATCAGCTTAAAATTCAAAATGTTCCTCTAGGACATATTTGTTGTTTACCTCAAAATAAAATTTACTATCAAAGTAGAATGAATTTAGGCATGATAGATCCTTATATGCTTATATTACATTGGTAAAACATAAAATTGTGGAGCATAAAACATTGAACATTATTTTTGTGTATTATGTCTATCAAGACAAACTCCATCATGCATACCAATGATTTAGTTTCTCACAAACTAATAGATGTTCCACATCATGTGGTGAAAATTATCTTCACCAAGAATAACCAATGTCAAATACATATCTATGTTTTGGATCACCTCTCAGGTAATTAAAGACCAAATATTGATAGAAATATCATTTTAATGTCTCAACATTAAATGTCCATATTATGGTCATGAAGGAATCATCTTGATTGATCATAAATATGCTCAGTCAAAGCATTTTATTTATTTTAGTTTACTATCATTGTAAATGAATTGCATGATCATCTCAGGCAGGACATGGCTAACATTTCCATCAATGGAATTCGTTGAACTCATATTAAATGAGAGAAATTGGATAGTTTTCCATTTCCCTCTAAATCTCCATCAAGGAGATATATGTTGCATAAACGCAACATCAATATTCATTCACTTATTTTGTTGGGCTTCTAGTCCATTGCACATTCTAATTCTTTTGTCTATAGAATCAACCCCAAGTTGATACTATGTGATGAGATATATATAAAAAAAAAGCATCTCATTCAAAACCTAGAAATCACTTTACATCCTCTCCATTTAAGGTACACCCTACGGGTGATATGTACCCTTGAAATTCATACTAGTACTCAAATACTAAGAATCTCAATGGTCTCGAAAAGATCCACGAGAAATCAATGTAAAGTGGAGGTAAAATGGCAAGCAGAATCATAGTGGACCCCCCAAAAGTAATAAGATAACTATCAAGTTTATCAAATGAATCAACATACGTATGAATGCTCTCAAGCATTTGGTTGGATATACCACAATCATCAATTAATGTGAGTTCAATGGGATAAGGAGAAACACTCCGTGACAATTATAGATTTCTTGCGGAATAAAATTCCCAAGATATTTTGGAGACCTCGTTTAGTCTCACAACTATCAGCCTGTAACCATACTTCTATACATGAGGTATGTTGTCCATTATATCATGTTCCTCGGACATGATATGAATGTATGAATAAAGTTTCATACTAAACTTCGTTGCGTCCAAAATAATTTTCCGTATCTTGATTTGGCGTGTTCGCCTTGGTCACCCTTAAATAGGGATGTTACGGAAAGTCACTGACAATTTTGTTGGTCACACCTTAAAATTAGAAGAAAAAAAACTCAAGTCATCAGACTTTATGTGCACAAAATGTGCCATGCGAATAAATAAATTTTAAGGCTCTCTCACCTTAAAAATTAATAAAGTAGCCACTCAAGTTCTTGAACACATTCAAGAAGCTATATATGGACTACTCACCATTTTGAGACAAATATTCATGGTATCCATGAACATCTAATAGATGCCCTTATGTGAATCTCTAATCTCCATGAATCCATGATTTAACTAAACTAATTGCTCAGATTATCAAATATGAGCAAAACATTCTAGCATATGGGTTATACCCATTTGAATGCCGTTTTCACCAGCATTTATGATTTTGTCAAGTACCTCATGTACATAGTCAAAATGGTGTAAATAAATTCTTTATCAAAAGAATCAAATCTAATTAAATGACCACTTCTACAGAATTTAATATACCAACATTTTGTTGGAGACATGCGGTCTTACACGCCGCAGATCTATTCTAGATCATACCAACTGCATATCATACTGCTTCCCCTTGCAGTTAGTACGTGGAAATCAAACAAGTATTTCCCATCTGCGATGTCGGTAATATACCGATTTCACCACTCCGGCGTACATTCATGGGCCCTCACATTAAATTTGGGATCTATGTGAGGTATTACTATTTATTTATCCGTCAATTATAAATATATCAAGCCCTATCAAGGGAATTGATTATAGCCCGTACGCTGATTACACTAAAATATGGATATTTTCGGCATTAGGGGGACATTCGTACCACAAAGAATGCTGATAAACTAGAAATGTCATAGACATTCATCCTTCTATTCACGTACTTAAAATCTGAACATAAAGTTCAATATATTTGCAACACATTGCAAATCTGCCACATACATTTACTTATGACAAAGACGTCATGAAATCATATTATGCATGCATGCAATGTGCCATACAAAGTGGAAGTATCTCATACAACCACTATTCTCCCAAATGAGAGCAAAAGGGGGAGAAACATGGTCACATGAGAAATGAGTTCTCATATGTATCCGCGGAAATAGAGGAAATTATATCCTCAACTAGTAAATGTAGTTCAACCTCAAGTTGAATAACACATAACGGATGCTCACATCCAAACTCAACACATATGTGCACACAATTTTTTAAGTGTTGGGACATCGAAACACCTTGACTCCATTGTTATGGGAAATCACGAGGAGTTCAAAGATGTAAATATTGTTTCCACAATTTTCGTTGATTCAACAGAATCATATAACATAAAGACTACATTTGTCGACAAATATTTATTCTTGAATTGCTAAAACCTTTAGGGCCCTGAACCAAAATCCATGGTAGAGTGCCTCATGCACTCATATATTGGTTCAACTAGAAGGAGGCAATTAAACAAGAGTAGCATTCGCTAAACAAAAGAGATGTATTTACCACAGTAATACATTCTCCTCATAATTATCTTCCCTTTTGGAAGACAAATGAATTTTCATTCATAATGAGGTGGTGAAAAAGCGAGGCTTGTAGCATAAGGGTTTACGCAGAGACCCGACATCGATTATGATGTAACATACCCTCTTGGTATAAGTGGAATTATGTTTCGATATTAATATTATTGGCAGTACAAATAAACTATCCATGCAGTTGATAGACACGGTGAATTCATACTCATGTGGATCACTTATCTCGGATATCTATCTAAATGTCCAAGAACAAATCGCAACATATATTGTGTAAAACATCAAAAGTCACTCAATGACTTAAATAGTCAAAATTTGTGTGGTACAATTGACTATGAGATTTCTTTCTTCGAAAGAATAACTCGGATAAAGATTGCTTACATGTAGTCATTAACAAAATCCCTCATTGGATTCTACATGACCTATGTATATGTCGATGATTTCATCGTTGAAGTCTATACAATACATGAAAGGTACTCGCAATCATATCAAGACGGAGATTTGGATGAAACCAAAATACTATTCAAGTTCACAACTTGAGAATATTCCCTTTAGGAATACATATCTATCAGTCGTTACATATCCATAAAATATGGTAGAAATTAAATATGGATAATCATATCAAATACACATATGGTCATACTATCCCTAACAGGGATGCAAAACTAATTTTTCACATAGTAGCAATGATGAAGTGGTATGGGGACCTCTAGTTCCATATCTCAATATCATTTGTTGCAAACTGCATCACGTGTGACAATGTTTTTGATGTCAATTTATTTGAAGTGCTTGTGTAATTAATATCCTTTAATATCTTCAAGGCACTAAAATCTTGATTAAATCCCTCAGGAACATCAAGAATTGACCATTGTGTGATATACATATATTGGCTATACTTATCTGATCCCGAAAATGCCATATCCATGACTGAATTTAGTGGAAGATCCTTTTAAGGGAAGTCTTCAATATAGACTCTAATGTCTACTAGCACTAATCATTCTGGAATAATCGAAGCATCATAAAATGTATATGGCTTCACAGAATGATACCACATTCAAAATTGTGGTTAAGATTCAACAGAATCACCTACCATTATCTATCAAGATAATACCACTTGTATTGCTCAAATGCATATGGGTTATATATAGAACAATGTTTCAAGAAACTTGTTGAGATTTGCAAAGTTCAGGGGGAGTAAACTTCCATGTCATAATCCATCGATGATCCTCAGATCATATATATTGTACTCTTTTTCCCTTGATGAGTTTTTCCCTCATGGTTTCTCATAAAAGGTTTTTAATGAGACAATATAAATACAAGTGTTCAGATATGCCATTTTTCTTTCTCCTTATATTTTTCCCACTGGGTTTTAGAGGAGTTTTCAGTGGCACGTCGTATTGCACTCATTTTCGCTCCTTTTCACTTTATGAGTTTACTCTCCAGGTTCTCATATAGGGTGCTAAATGAGGCAATATCTTTTCATTATCATATGTCATACTTTTCTATTTTCCCCCCGGGGTTTTTAAAGGAAGTATATAAGGCATATTTATTGATCTCTAAACTCACTAATGAGATTTTTCCTATCAAGGTTTTTCTCATATGAGTTGTCAATGAGACAATAATCATTGTATGTTGTATCATTTTTCTCCTTATTTTCCCCACAAGGTTTAAAGGAGTTTTAACAACATATCAAATACAATTCTCCTCATATTTTTCCCACAGGGTTTTTGGGGGAGAATATCATACAAAGTCTTCATCAAGAGTATATAATGGTACCCTCAAGGTTGTACAAGAAGATCTCGAAGATAATGCAAGGATTTTGAAGAAACGACGTTGTCCAAGGGGGAGTGTTAGAATAGGATTAGCTTAGATCCTAAGCAACCGTAGGCGGTTGCTTTTTGGCCAAACGTCGTACATGCGTTGTGCCTCTTCGCACAGACGCGACCTTGTATTTACCGCCTCAAAGGCGCCTCTTCAGATTGTATATATACCTCAAACTCTTGATCAATAAAGCAGAGATTCATTCTCAAACAGTTTCGATCCTTTTCGCGGTGGAAAGTTCGGCGTGCGGCGTGCCGGGCAAGCTAGGAATTTACCCTGTAAATCGAAGGAAAAAACTTTGCCTTATCCATTTATTAAGTAAAAGGTGTCCCGGAGCCATCGTCTTGACGTCCACCTCTCCGTCACGCCCTGCGCAATCCACCTGTACCACCTTCCGGGGCCGTCGCCCCGACATGCCACCGCTCTCACCCGAGCTGCAACGCCGCACGACCTAGCTGCCCGCAGCCCAAACTGCACAGAGCAACTACCTGCAGACCACGACCGTCACACCACGTTCGAGGCCGCTGCCTCGACATACCGAAGATCACCCCTCTCTGGGACGCATCGACCGAGCCGACAGCCTTCTCCCGGCTCATCTCATTTCCCGCACGAAAGCTTGCAGATCAACAAGATCATGGAGTTGTGTAGGTTTGTGACAACCCTCCAAAGCCGCCAACCACCAAGCGCCATCTGGGGCCCCTGCGCAGCACCACACGCCGAGAAGGGGAGCAACACTGCCAGCGGCACACCGTCGCCACCCGCATCAGCCCGGTGCCGCCGCCCCGGCGTCATGGCCACCCGAGACACCTCCTCGTCGACCCACCCCACGCCTGCACGCCGCCACCGCACAGCCTCCAGCCTCCACCAGAGCCTTGCGCGACCCCAGCCCCATCGCCACCAAGCTCAGAGCAGAGGACCTCTCGATCCAGATCGGGCCCGCACGACGCCGTCACCTCACCCCGCACCGGACGCCACCGCCACTGCACACGGCGCCCCAGCGTCGCCAGCAAGCTCCGGTCGCCCTCGTCGCCCGTCCCGGAGAGCCTGCGCCGGCGAGCCACCGTCTTCGTCCCCAGCCGAAACCGGCGGGCGCCGCGCCACCACGAAAGGACCTCCCCTGACACCATTTGTTGGCAGCGGGGGCCGCCGCTGCCGCCGGCTCCTGCGCCGCGGTGGCGGGCGCCCCCGGTGTCACCTGGGAGCGACACGGGGGGGGGGGGGGGGGGGGGTGAGTATTAATGTTATGAATTTTTACTCTGGATTTTCGGAGTCACGGCTACGCGACCTGGTGTTAGCAGCAGCCAAGTAGGTCTTTTTTTCTCAAGGAATTTGCTAATCAAACATGTCGCGTTGGGGAGAGGAATGTATGAGCGGAAATACAGAGGAGCGGCGCGAAACAGAGAGTTAGTTTGGGCAAGAACGAAATCAATATCATTAACGATTCTGTTGCAAAACTTCAATGTGCAGGGTAGTAATTCATGGCAAGCTGAACATCTCAAACGCGGATGCTTATTGTGCCCGATGGAATGAGCTTCTGCTTCTCCCGCAATCAGGACGATGATGCTGTCGCTGCTGAACTTCACGGGAATGTCGAGAACGCCGGGCTCTGCTTCGCCTATGATCGCGTCGTCCAGGTTAGTTGTCACCCAGGCCAGCACAACAAATGCGTTGGATGCTTCGGTTGGCGCGGAGAACACGTCGATCCAGCCCTCGTCGGAGTCCCAGTCCGGAAACGCCGAGGCATGGCAGGCCAATGCCTTGATCCGCTCGATCGAACTATGCGACAGCTCGTCGTCGGCCCCTTCGCTGTCGGACTCCGACTCACAAAATGCCGCGTCCAGCGTGCTCTTGGGTGACACCCATTTGCTCTTGACAACATCTTCTACCTTCACATCGCAGCTGACGGCGGCCACCAAGAACGGGTGCTCCAACAGCTGCGCCGCCGTGCACCGGTCCATGGCACGCCTCACCAAGCACATGCCTAAGAAATCCTTAGCTTCCTCGGACAGCCATTGGGGCACCTCGGGAACGGCGTCAGTGTACCCGATCCGGTGCATCGCCGCCAGCGCGTCACCGTCCATGCCGCTCCAGGGGGCGCGGCCGGTGGCCATCTCGACAACCATGCACCCGAGCGCCCACACGTCGGCCGCCGGGCCCTGCTCCTCCCCGCGCGCCACCTCCGGCGCCATGAATGCCGGCGTGCCTCCGATGATCGGCCTGCCGGCGGCAGACTTCCTCGCGCACCCAAAATCCGCAAGCTTGGCGCGGCCGTCAGCGCCGATCACGACGTTCCTCGCCTTGACGTCCCCATGCACCATCCCCGCACCGTGGAGGTACGCGAGCCCGGCGGCGACATCGGCCGCGTACGCCCGGACCGGGCGCTCGTCGAGCCGCACGCTCTTCGCCACCTCATCGGCGAGCGAGCCGCCGGGGGCGAACTCGAGGAAGAGCTGGTACGATCCGTCGCGCCCGCCGCGTCCGCCGATGCAGGAGACGACGCGCGGGGAGCGCAGCGCGGACATCACGCCCTGCTCCCGCCTCAGCGCGGCGGCGCCGGACGCGGACGCGCACTTGACCGCGAACAGCTGGCCGGACGCATCGTCCGCCGCCAGGAACACCTCCGCCCCCGACGCGCCGCGGCCCAGCGTGCGCACCCGCGACCATTGCTTGCTCACAGCCATAGGCATCTTCGCTTGGTCTGTCTTGGCGAATTGGGGATTGTGGATTCTGTTGGTTCCTCTGTTGGTTTCGAGCTTGCTTATCTCGTGCTGATTGACGAGTTTATTTTCTGTGGCGGGTGAACGTATATATAGGTTGGGAGGAAGAAAGGATTAGAGGATGAAGGTGTTTGGCGTGTGGGATCGATTGTGGTGTGCGGATTCGGAAGTACGGAAGGGAAAGGCTTGATCTTTTTAATTCTCGAGCACGCGCTCGCGGCGGTGGATGGGCGACGAGGTTCTTCTGTGGGGGCTGGGCGGCGAGTGGTGGGAACGCGCGGGCCGAGCTTGACCGGCCAACCATGGCGCTCGCCCTCGTTCTCAACCCGCGTGTCCGAAACGATCAACCTGTGTGAAACATGGAATCCCCAGGTCGCATGTTTTGAGCTCGAGCCAGCATGTCATGGTCGTCATGGAGCAAAGCGAGTCGTGTGAAACAGAGCAGTGTGCGTGGAAGGGACGATGATGGAAGTCAGCGGGTGCACCTGCTGAAAAGAGTTGGCGCCACTTCGGTCGGCGCGGTTGGTACTTGGGCACTGTGGCATTGCCAAGTCCACCCATGTACACTGTGCATTATGGTCTCGTACCACCTGAGACTTTCGTGTGCATCTGCACCTGACAACTAGAAACCACATTTTTGGTACGGTTTCCAGAAACCAAGACTCTGAGGGGCAAATGTCGTAACCATGAACAGTCCTAAAATCGCAACGAACTACGTCTGTACCCATGTGACCACTCAAATTTACAGCCGATGTGCTCCATCGTTTACGACATACCAACATGAACCGATTAAACGTGATGGCTGCTCGACCGGAGAATAAAAACTTCCAATTTACCGATGGCTAAATATCCCAAGTGTCTCTCCTTCCCATCACATATCGCATAATTCTCGGTTTAAAATTATGGTTGGTAGCAGTCGAGTTTCTAAACATTCGGAGATCTCAAGAATTCTTTCCGATTGTGATCGGTCAAAATCGATTGAATTTTAACGAAGTTTGTACTAATTTAATTTTAGGTAAAAACTGGTTTGATAACCAAAATTACTTTAAAAATATTTCAATAGCCACTAAGATTTCAGAAATTACTATCCAAATACCGTTTGAAATTTATAAGGCTGGATTCTCATCCGAGTCGGCTTGTTAGATCTCTTTAGACTAACGAGCTAGCTCGTCGGCCCAGGTCGTTAAACACAACGAGCTAGCCCGACTCGGCTCAGCTCGTTAGAACTCATTAAATAAAACACGCTATCTCGGCTATTATCCTCGTTAAGATAACAATTGTAAAGTTAAACTAGAATGACTCGTCTAACTCGTGAGTTAGCTTGTTGCCTAGTAAAGCTCATTAAAAATATAGACAGGAAAACAAAAACATTGATTTCTCGTGTGTGTCTCTGATGTCATTTGTGTTTAAAATTTTAGGAATAGACATATTTTGAACAAAAGCCTCGATGCACATGTTAACTTGAAGAGCACCCTTCGCTTCGATGCATCGACAACGTTCCAGACGACGTCAATGATCCCAGTTAGATCGCCTTCCGTGTTGAATTCCGCGATCCTCAACGACCTTGAGGACGCCCTCAAGAACCCTAGCAAAAAACCATTCTTTCAACTTCGATGCCGGTTTCACAGTGTTGTGGGCCTTCAACGCCGTCATGGACACCGTCCACCTCGAGGTCTTTTCATTCTCTCACTACCCTCAGTTGCCGCAATCACATGGTCTTTCCTAACAAAATCTAGATCTGAGGCTAGTTCAATTAAATAGAATTATACTAAACTTTTATACTTTCTTAATTTTTTAATCATATAGTGGTTTTTAGAAATACATGTTGTATATACTACTTAGTTAGCATCGTTAACCATACCCTATCTTTCTTAATGTTTTTTGTTATATTGTTGCAACATGTATCATTGAAAATTTGTCTGAGTTGTGCAAAATCTTTTTTTCCTTTGTGATATATTATTATGTGACTGTTCTTGTCTATTTTAAGATTATAAATATATAGGTACATTTTCCAAAATATACAGCATAACCAATATCCATAGAGGTGTGTAGGGTATGTATATGTAGTCAAATATTTAGAAACTTCAGGATTATAAATTAAATAGTTCCATATTATAAGGTGTATTAGATTTCTGAAATAGTTAAAATTTACTATCTTTGACCGAGATTGTAGAAAATATTATTAGCATTTACAATACCAAAACATTATCATTAGATTTATTTGAAATAAATTTGCAGTATTATTTTTGTATTTTATATGTTTATAGTTTTTCTAAAAACTTTGATGTATGGTAATCAAGTTTGACTTTTTCAAAAACCTAATACACCTTAGAACAAGCAACGGAGGGAGTACTATATATGCTCACGACAATACGCCTCTGTATAACATGGTGTATACAGATGGTCCTGTTAGTTTATCAAATAATAAGGTATACATGAAATTAAGCATTAAATATATATCTGGCAAAAGTTTTTTATATGACATGTGTAAGACGCCTATAGGAGAAACTAGCAGCTAAATTAGATGTGACATTGCGATTAAATGCGTGTGTAATTGTTCATATAAACCTAGGTCATGTTTCTATTATTTATGATAGTCAATATACGACAGATAATACTTTATTGGAGTTACAAACCTACATAATTATTTGAGACCCTCCTTCTCCTGGGTCTCTAGGTGGTCCCTATTTGCCCGGTTTATAGATCGACTCTAAGGGGGGGGGGGGGGGGGTGGGTGAGGGGGTATCTGGGTTTGGAGCAGCCAGTCTTCCTATAGCAACGGCGATGAAGCACAGAGGTGATTCGACGACGGAAATTGGAGGAGTGGGAGGTGAGACAGAGGCAAGAAAGGAGCAGGGGCGGCAAAGGTCGACGCACATGAGAATGGCTATGGCCCACCCACGGGAGGCCGGGAGTAACAGAAGTGGAGTCAGTAATAGGTCTCTCGATTAGACTGAGTGATATTTTGACTGGGCCAGAAGTGACGAGCGAGATCACTCGAGGCATGATGTATGTTTGTCTTTTACATATCATCAAGTGCAATTTTATCTTAATAGTAAAGATGTAGTATCTTGTTCATGTAAGATTATTATCTATCAAAATCGATTGAATTGTCACAAATTTTTGGTGATTTAATTAAGATTAAAAGTACTTTGAATCTGATAAAAAATTGAGATTATAATTAGTCACTGTTTTTTTTAAGTTGTCCAAATTTATTTGAAATTTGATGGCACATATATGGCTACAATTGGAACCGAGCCGGCTCTTTTTTTGTCGAAATGGAGGATAACCCGCAGCCTCTATATCGAAACGATGCAGACAACTTTCTTTTTATTAATAAAAGGGAAAACAGGGAAACAACCACAACCTTACAAGGAAATACATCAATCAGCTGGAAGCCATCGGCCAAATGATAACTCGCTACACCTACAAGCACGATTAAGGGGGTGGACCAAACGGAGCCGAATGCCCTGACCTCACACACCAACCCACATCATCTAAAACCCGAGGCTTCCACCAATCTCCACAATAGCAAGCCGGGAGCACAAACCGTTCATGCAACACTCAGCACACACCGCATGCGCATACTCAGAAATGGCTGCCACCATCTTCCGTCAACCCATCTTCAGGAGAGATGAACGCAATGACCTTGCCAGACCATCCGTCGACGCCACCATGACGCCACCGTCTTGCACGTGTCCATCATCACATATCAGACATCAAGACCCCACGTCGCCCTTTTCTAAAAAAAAAAGACCCCACGTCGCCATGCCGCCGAAACTCGCCATCGTTGACGCAATATATGCTCACCAAGCCGGCTCTTTAGAGCTCATTGAATATATTGAGCTAGCCCAGTTCGGTTGGGTTTGTTAGCTGCATAGGGAGGATATTTTTGACTGAAAGGGAGGATATTTTTTGAGATTTCAAAAAAAAATTGAATTGCAATCCATCAAATTTTAGCAACACAAAAAATGTCCGGAGTTTGTATTACTTTGAATCTAGTCCAAAACTTCTTTGCATCCTTTTGCAAAGAGTATTTTGTATAAACCACCGCGTCGAGATTTCTTTCAAGTTTTACAACACGTTGGAATAGGGTGGCAGGAATACTCCCCGTCCATGCATATGCAGGCACGTTCACCGGCTGCTGCTGCTGCACACGCGACGTCCTCGAGGCCGCCTGCCGTACCGCTCAGCAGCCGCGTATTCGTATCGGCCAGGTTGTCGCGGTGTCCGGCCATGTCGAGCAGGGGACAAGTGGCGTTGCGGGACAAGTAACGCTTCATGCCTTGCCGACTTGGCCGTCCACTTTTCTCCAGCTGAAGAAGAAAGCAGCACAGGCAACACCGGTTATAAAGGGTAGGTACAGTTGAAGCTCGATGCACCGCAGGCTGTGGCCAAGCTGTTGCGCCAGTCATTCGCACTTTTGCTGAAGCAAAACGTAGGCGCATCAAATCTGACTGACCTCCGAGAGGGGCGTGCGGGAGGTTGGCTCGAGGATATCTCGCCAGACCTCTCGGCTCAGGCTTTGGTGGAGCTTTTTGCCATCACTGACAGGCTCACAGGGGTGGAGCTTACGCCGGGCTGTGGGATGTGAGGGTGACCTACACCTCCCGCTCGTGCTATGCATCGCTCTTCATGGGGTCGGTGACCATGGCTGGAGCCACATAGATTTGGCGTTCCAAGCCACCGTCCAAATGCGAATTCTTCTTGTAGTTGGCTCTGTGGAAGCGTTGCTGGACAGCGGATTGCCTGGCGCGTCGGGGGGCTCCTTCGCCCTGATGTTTGTCCCCTATGTGACCAGCACGAGGAGTCCATCAACCACCTTTTTGTAGGATGTGTCTTTGCCCGAGAGGTGTGGACAAGCTGTTGTAGGGGCTGAGACTACTGCAGCTGGATCCCAAGACAGGGAGAATCTCTCGAGGAGTGGATCACCATGAGGACGGTGCCTAGGAGAGATGCCTGAGACCTTAGGACGGCGGTGGCCTTGGTGTCGTGGACCCTCTGGAACCACCGTAATGACATAGTCTTCAACGACGTCTCCCCGTTGATAGGTAGGGTCCTAGAGTCTGTTAGGTGCGAGGGTGAGATCTGGAGGGTCGTTGGACTTTTCCGCGGTAGCCTAGGACAGGCGAAGCCGTAGAGGTTTGGCGAGTAGTCCGGTAGCCATCCTTAGCTACTAGGAAGTGTGGTGTGCGCTCTCGGCGCCTATGCCAGCCCGTGTTGTAATCTCGGTCGCTTGGTCCTTCTTTTATTTTTTGAAAAATAATGTGCCTTCCAGTTCCAGGGCATATCCCTAAAAAAAAAAATCTGACTGATCGGCGACGCGAAAAAGAACGGCAGCGTTCTTCGCACGCCTGGTGCACATGAACTTTTTTTTTTTGCGTATATGGTGCACATGAACTGAATCCTTCCATTATTATATATCCGTAAAAACTCGCATTAAAAAATATCCGGAAAACGACTTTGCCCACGTCCAAAAGTGCACTCCATCTCCTAGTCAGACAGCCACACAAACACAAGCAAGCCTTTTCTTCGGCTTAAGTTAATCCCCTGGTCAACCAATCATTGGATAGATAAATTAGTGCTAATTAGCTTACCTTCAACTGTTTCAAGCAAGTGCCGACTGCCTTTACTAACAATATTCGATTCCACATTCCATTTCCTAATGTTAATCTTCCTTTTGGACCCTGTTGCGGTCAAGCAAAAAGGCGAGGAGACTTTGCTTTCCACCGGAAATGGCCTGCTTTGACCCGACGCCGGTGTTCAGGCAAGGTTGCATACTTGCATGAACAGATTAACTGGTGCGGTTGACGAGCGGCCGACGGTATGTGTGTTGCGATAGGGAGGATCTTCGAGCAGGCCAGTCTTCTTTTCAAGCAAAAGATAAGAGAGCGACGGACACCAGTTGGATAGATAGGTATTGAGTTCGAGTTAGATTGAAGCTTACACGGTGCACCAATATTTTCATTTGCACGTTGATCTTGAGCAGTTGACTAGACGCGGTGAAAGAAAAGCGTCTGCGTTCTTTCCTTTGTGTTCTTGTTAACAGAGTCAGCCTCCCAGTTATTATGTTGTCTATAACAAAGGGAGTCAACGTCTTCAAAAAAAAAGGTAGGTACAGAAAAAGGGACCTGATCATCTGAACTTTGATCTCCAGGCAGCGTATATCGTTGACATTTTAGCTAAGTCGGCGCACCAATATACTCCCTCCGTTCGGAAGTGACATCCTTTTCCGAACGGAGGGAGTACTTGACACCCATTTGTCTATAAACGGATGTATGTAGACACTAAACAAGTATAAATACATCCATATTTTTCCAAATGCAAGTCAATTAATTTGGAACGGAGCGAATAATTTCTATGATAACTTCACCACAAAGTGTTGTGTTTGATCACCATGTTCTGCTAGCATACTTGTAGACCCTGGTTCCACTCACTCTTTTGTATCCCCGTTATTTGTACCGAAGAACAATAGGGTTCGCCGCTCCATGTAAGTGAATTAAGACCAGGAGGGCTAGGAACGAGTAGAGAATCAAAATGCCCTTATTAGGAAGTGAGTGCCAAAGCGAAAATAGAGTAAAGAACAAAAGAACGAAATGCAAGGGTTGCATCCGCTGTTTCAAGTCCGGACGGTTCCTCCGCTAGGTTATTGAGTTGGCTCCCCCGTTATTCTTCATCAGCCCAATAGTCATAGGTTTTTGATCCAAAACCTAGGTCGAAGAAGAAGACGAGACTGAATTCTGAACTAAGACTGCGTTTCGTTGGTAGAACCCACGCCGACGTCAAGACGCCGATGGAAAAGATGAGTTTCGGTCAGAGCCATCCACAAGCCACACCCCGCCGAACCTTGAACCTGAAGCACCATCCATTCCATTCTGGGAAAAAGGAGCAATATCGTATTCGTCTTCAAGAAAAACAGAAATTACGTTTTCATTATGGTGCCGGATATTGCCAGGAGGCCCTTCCCCCTATGTTTGACTCATCCTAGATGAGTTCACACCTGTCGATTCCGGTCAAAGAAAAAAGCTTTTTCACACTGGCTCACGCCCCATCGCTACAAATCCTTTCTTTACTTTCAGCTCACAGATCCTACGCACAAGAGAAAGCAAAAACACCCTAAAAATTAATAATAATGGAGAAAATTTCCAACGGCCACCTCCGCAAGCTAGAAAGATCATTTCCACCACGCCAAAGGTTGAAGTATGTTACAGAGAACACACATGCTCTATTTGATTCAGTTTTAAAAGTTTAAATTCAAATTTAACCAAATTTGTTTTAGATATTGCAACTTTTATTTAAATGGTGGCGAAGTTTCCGGTTACGGATTAGTTACAGGAAATTTGGTTCGAGAAATAACTTCTCTAAGAACAAATGCCGCGAAGAACACATATTTAGATTCGAAACACAAAATGATTTCAAACTTTCCTTAATTTGTTCGTAAAAAAAACTTTGTTATGAGATCGAGTTTTTTTAACCAAAAAAACAACAACACGACTAACGGATGCAGGTTCCGAGACGGCAAGTCAGGTCAGAAGTAGCGTGTCCCCGATTCCAACCACCAAAATATAATCGTTGACACGTGATGTACCATCGGTCGAGTCTGGAGCTCAGGAGGTACAAATGATTTTTGGGGGTGAGTGAGGTGTTTTGGCTACCGAGGTCTAGTGTTCTCGATATTAAAAAAAGGTATTTTAATGTTTCAAAATACTATCTACATATCTATAGAGTTTCACTAGATGATCTTTTATATATTAGCCTACATAAAAGTCACAAAAAAGGAAAATAATAATTATATTTTTCTCTCGACATTTTTCTTTTTGTGCAGGCCACATATGAAAAAAAATTAATACAAATTTTGTGGTACACACTAGACATGTAGTAGTATGTATACTTGCATGCTTTTTTCAGAATTTTCCGAGACCCAAATATGAAATGTTCGAATTGTTGAAAAATCGGGATCTCTAGAGGCCGGGAGTTACACATGATTTTCGGGGTCGAGTAGTCCATTCTTACAAGCATGTATTGCATGCTGGCAACATATTTGTCGGTGTACTCCGGTACGGTTGCCCTCGATTCATTCAAATAACGAATCGGCACAGCGAGCTCATAGCTGGAGATGAGAACGCAATTGTGAAGTCAGCTCTACTTGTTTAGTTGTTTTCTTTTCTATCCTCTGCCGGTCATCCACCAAGGCACCAACAACCTCAACACGCAGCCATGTGGCAACATACGAGGAGACGAGTAGACGACGAAGTCTGAGTGAAGTATCGCGGTGTCATGGCACGTGGCCTCGTGGGCGATTTTGGGTCGAGAACAGATCCAGTTGGCACGGCAGACATATACATATATCGTTTGGTTGTTCAATTCAACGGCAGAGTATTGCTCTATTTCATGAAACACGTGGTGCGACCCGATTGGCCGGCAGCTGGCTTTGCTTGCCCGCTGCACTGGCATGTGGGCAGCTAGCCGTGTGTGTCTACATCACCAAGCTCCATCATGCTGACGTTGGCTCTCCGATGGACGTGACGCTCTTCCATGGATCATTGGTGATCATTGGTTGTTCCTTTGGTGTCGTGGGCTCAATGATTGGTTGGCATGTGGAGTATGTACACAGGATTGTTCCCATTGAAGCTTAGTAAAACAAAAATTTCCCTTTAAGCAAAAAATTAAAAAAATTACTGCAAAATATGTTGCCCTCTCCGATCTGTTGCTTAAGAGGAACACGATACAATCATGTTTAATTTTTGACTACTAATATATTTGCAAATATTCAAACCAGATACTGATATGTGACTATACTAAATAAATTCACACTATACATCTAAAAAAAATCACACTACATTATTTTTTGATATTTATAAATATATTATAGTCCAGAATGACACAAAATCAAGATTTGCAAATTGTGCCACCGTTCAGAACATAATGAAATTTTCATGGAGACAAGGAGTCGAACATCCAACTGACGTTGCTTATAGAGCGGAAATAAATATCTTATTTTTATAGAAAAACATTATTTCTTTAGCAAATAATTACATGGCCATGTTTTTGTTTATTTTCTATGTAAGTACTTAAATTGCATTCCTTCACAAGTCCAAAGATGTGGTTTCGTTTAAGTTATACAATACCAAAAATCATAGTGCTGGACCAAATCATGATTCGGGAAGGGGAATGTTGTAACATACCACTTGTCAAATTTAACCAAAAACTTGGAAAATGAGCCTAAATTTTCTATCTTAAACTTAGACATTCTCGTTTTATCACTTTCAAAAAAATACAGCAAATGTTAATGTTCGTATTAGTTTAACGGAAAGGTTAGTAAAATAATTTGGATAAACTTCGCTGTGATACAAGCTAGACAACGGACTTGTCTCTCGAGATTGTGGTCGCTGGCATCTTCTGGTCTACGTCGACGACTTCCCGGTCGCTGCTTCTACAAGCGCATGTGTCTTTTCAAGATTTCAACGACGCGAGGTTTAGTATGCGGGAGGCCTAGAGACGGTATCGAGTTTTGCTCGTGGCGCGCCGTTGAGGGATGCATAAGAAAGATGGTATTGAACTTTTTAAGAAGTTGTTATTTATTTCTTTTTTTGTAAGGATGTTCTCGTAAGTGATGGTTTCATATAACATATGACCTTACGCACTTTCCACACACACACGAAAAAAAAAATCAAGCGCTCGTTAGTTGAGCTGACAGCACACGCCTTACGTCAAACAAAACCAATTAATCATGTCTTCTAAGCTAGCGCTGGGGCAGTACAAGAGTAGTATTATTTTAGTTAGGCAACCATTGTTAAGTAACAGCAAGCATATTCTAGCGGCCTCAAGATTTTTGCAAAAAGAAAAAGAAAAGTGAGGAACGGATCAAGATATCTCCTTCGAAATTGCTTGGTTTAGCACTCAGTCCGTTGCTTAGAAAGTCAGCAGAAAGAAAGACGGGTGAGAGAGCAACACAAAATGCTAGGCAGCGACGCGGCGCACTGGAGCGAATCGTCAGAGACGCGCTTGGTGGGGGAGAGGAATCACGTATTGAGCGGAAATGCAGAGCAGCGGCGCGAAGCAGAGAGTTAGTTTGGGCAGGAACGAAACCAATATCATTGATGATTCTGTTACTACAAAACTTTAATATACATGGTAGTAATTCATGGCATGCTAAACATTTCAAAGACGGACGCCTATGGTGCCCGATGGATTCAGCCTTGCCTTCGCCCGCACAGAGGACGATGCTGCACTTCACGGTAATGTCGGGAACGCCGGGCTCTGCTTCACCTGTGATCGCATCGTCCAGGTCATTCGTCTCCTCGGCCGGCTCAGCAAATGGCTCGCATGCTTCGGCTGACGCGGAGAGCACGTCCATCCAGCCCTCGTCGGAGTCCCAGTCCGGGAGCGCCGAGGCATGGCAGGCCAACGCCTTGATCCTCTCGGTCGAGCTGTGCGAGAGTGACAGCTCGTCCTCGGTGTCGGACTCAGACTCCCAGAATGCCGCGTCCAGCGTGCTCTTCGGTGACACCCATTTGCCCTCCACAGCTCGCGGCTTCGCGTCGATGCCGGCGCCGGCCAAGAACGGGTGCTCCAGCAGCTGCGCCGCCGTGCACCGGTCAGCAGGGTGTCTTGTCAAGCACCCGCCCAAGAAATCCTTCGCGTCAGCTGACAGCCACTGGGGCACCTCGGGAACGGCCTCCGTGTACCCGATCCGGTGCATCGCCGCGAGCGCGTCGCCGTCCATGCCACTCCACGGGGCGCGGCCGGTGGCCATCTCGACGATCGCGCATCCCAGCGCCCATACGTCGGCCGCCGGGCCCTGCTCCTCCCCACGCGCCACCTCCGGCGCCATGAACGCAGGCGTGCCACCGATGATCTTCCCGCCCGCGGCGGAGCTCCTCGCGCAACCGAAATCCGCGAGCTTGGCGCGGCCGTCGGTGCCGATCACGACGTTCCGCGCCTTGACATCCCCGTGCACCATGGACTCCCCATGGAGATACGCAAGGCCTCTAGCAACGTCCCCCGCGTATGCCCGGACGGTGGGCTCATCGAGGCTGCCGCCGCACCTCGCCACCTCGTCGGCCAGGGAGCCGCCGGGCGCGAACTCGAGGAATAGCTGGTATGAGCCGTCGCGTCCGGCGTGGCCGCCGATGCAGGAGACGACGTGCGTTGAGCGCAGGCCGGCCATCATCCCCTGCTCCCTCCTGAGCGCCGCGGCGCCGGACGCCAACGTCGACTTGACCGCGAACAGCTCCCCGGACGCGTCGTCCGCCGCCAGGAAGACCTCCGCTCCCGACGCGCCGCGGCCCAGCGTCCGCACCCGCGTCCATTGCTTGCTCATCTTCTTTGCTCCGTTCCGAGCTTCGAATTGCGATGTGGTGGTGGTTTGATGGTTTCTGTTGATCCTCTGTCGGTCTCGAGCCTACTTGTGCAGATGAGTTCTTTTTTGTGGCGGGTGAGCGAGCGTATATATAGGATTGTAGGAGAAGAGGAGAGAAACAAAGAAAAGGATTGTACTTGTGGGGAAGAAAACTTGGCAAGTTTAGAACATGGAAGGCATTTGATTGGGATGTGCGGGTTAGGAAAAGGCGTGGGAAGCAAGTTCCTTTCGGTTCTCTTCTCGACCACGCGCTCCTTCTCTCGCGGCGGCTTATCAAGCATGGATGGGAGGCTGGGCGGTGAGTGTGGGAACGCAAGAGCTTGACCACCCTTGGCGCTCGGCCTCGTGTGTCGCGAACCAGCAAACCGTGTGAAATATGGCATCGCCCGGTCACCTGTTCTGAGATTTGCTCGAGCTCAGACGAGGACTCTTCATTCCTGGAAGGTGCTATTTTGGTCATGTGATTTTACTCGTCAAAGTCGTGCTTGGTCTTGTGCTTACATCGTCATGGATGAAGCGAGCTGTGACTAGCAGTGTGCTACTGCTGAGGTTGGACGTCCGTGCTGGGTAAACGGAACGGTGGCCGAATTCAGCGGGTGCTCCGACGAAATAGGCCGTAGCCCCGCTATATAAATATAGCAACCAACCGATACAACCAATGAGAGACACGGCTGGGACGACAACCAACACCCACCCAAGAAAAAAGAAAAGAAGAAAGAAAAAACGACATAGGCGGATTGACTAAACAAAAGTGACCCGCAACCGCTGCGCCCTCTCCGACGAAGAACCACCGCGCTACGAGCAACGAATCGATAAGTACCAAGCAGCACCTTCAAGAAGGAAAGCCATGGTGCTGCCCAGATCAGCGGACTGGTCCTATGGTTTCTCCCGGTACAAAGAGAAGCGGATGAAGGTAGCCACGACGCCCTTCAGGAAGGAAAGATGCCACCCGAAGGCGGCATCGCGTCGGTGTCGGACGAACCGATAAGAATTTCTCCCGAAAAAACCCCATCCACAACCCCAGACGATTCGTAAAACAGGAGCCCCACGAGGACGAGCCTCGACACCACCAGACTAGCCGCCCACCAACATGCGCTCAAACGCTTCCGAAGCCACCATCGTGGTCGCCCCGAAGAGGCCGTCACGAGGTCTGCAAGATGGAGGTGAGAAAAAGTAAGAACCGAGGGCAGCAATACCGCAGCCGAGCGGGAGGGAACAACCTCCACCGCCGAGGACGGTAGTCGACCGGACGCGGCAGCATAGCACACCAATCCCCGTCAGGTCCGGCCGGGCCCATCGTGCCCGTAAAGCCCCCACGGGGGCACACCAGTCCTAACAGGGTCCGGCCGAGCCTAGAACGGCCCGTGAAGCTCGCCGCCACGCTGCAACAAGGTCGGCCGCCGTCGTCGCTGCCCCTGCCCTCTCTTCTTCTCTTCCAACTTCAGAACACACAGCAGCTCCAGCCGGCCCGCCCCAACCCAGATGGGGCCCGTAGGGCCCAGATCTGGGCCAAGGGGCTGAGCCAGCCCGAGATGCAGCACGCCGCCGACCGCACTGCTGCTCCGCCCCAGCAGCACCACGGGAGCACCTCCGCCACGCTGCCACCCGGCAACGCCGGACCGCCGCCGCCGGGAGGGCAGGACCCCGATCCCGCCTCCATAATTATCCGCCCTGCTCCTGCTGGAAGGAGTTGGCCAGTTCCGCCCCACGGTCCCGGTCGCTACTTTGATTCCGGGGATTATGCAGAGGAGTTGGCCAGTAATAACCGTTTTACTGTTATCTATAATTATATGTCAAAATGTTATTTGATGTTAATAAAAAGCTAAACTTGAAGATAAAAAAGATAAATTTGCAGGAGGTAAATAGTGTGTGTCACATATGTAGAAACAAACTAATCTAATTAGCAACCACGAGTTTAGTTACGTTGATAGCCGCCCTCCAAAGAAGTCTTACATGTCGTATAAACTATAATATGTGTCAATTATGTGCACAAATATTTATCCCGGAAATTTGCACAGAGCAAATATGTATTTCGACCAAACATATATAGGTGTGCCGGTGTAAGTCGGCACCAAACATATAGAACCCAATTCAACCAAGACTCCGACGAATCACACTTTCAAACATGAATAAAAAGTATAAAGAAAACAACAACATCATCTTCCTACCTTATCGCACGAATAGGTTAGCCCCTAATTTTTAGAGCCGGTGTGCTCGTTTATTGTGTACCAGCATAAACTAAGGCATGTGATTTGTGGCAAGCAATCCGAACAAACAATACCAAGATGCTACCTTGAATCAGAATGTTAAGTTAACAAATTTTGAATGAAAATTGGGCCCGCTGTGAAATTCGAGAGTATCTATTCGTTTAACTCGCCAGGCTGATTATAAATATGAGCAGGAGAACATATGTGTATACATTTATCTTGTGACCGTCGCCGCAACATCACACAAGCCGTAATTTGTGGTATACAATTCTGGTAACACAAAATTTGCGGACCTAATGTTGGAATAGAAATATCTCTTTTTAAATGACTTCCACTATTTCGATCCCATTAGAATATAAATGACTAGAAATAAACTAACAATAATTTTGTATAAAAGACTAAATGTTTAGCGCTCTTTTCTTCGAGTGGTTGATCGTTGTAGCCACATTGAGTGATACATGAGATGTAAACTTTAAACTACTACTGTTACTTTGCAATAAATTGCGGTGGCTGTGTGCATCACTTTGATGCAGAGGCCGGTGATCCCCACCATAATTTCTAAAAGAAAAAGTAATTATGTATAGAGAATTTCTATTAACTATGATATTATTGTTGGAATAAATTGTTATTTGATTTGATACCTTGTGATCCTCGACGTTGATGGATTAAGAAAAACTAAAGTAGAGGGATTCGAACACTCGGTAAGTGACAATGGAGCCCTTCTATGAACTGAAGGAAGGAAAATTCAGAAATTCCAGCGATTTGAAAAATTGTTTTAAATAAGTTTAGTTTTGGTCAGAAAATTCGATGTCACAAGGTGTATTGTGACGCGTTAAAATTTCTTTGATATTGTATTCCCTCCGTCTCTAAAACGTAATATGTTTTAGCATTCTTTTGATGTACATGTATCTTCTATATCTAAATAGGAGCACCCCACTATGGGGATTTCTCTAAACATGCAAGTTATACAAGTCAGCAACACTCTAATTGGTCCATGTCATCCACTTATTTTCCTGTTGTTCCTCCATCCACGTCATTTCAATCACCATTACAGCGCACAGGCTAAGAAAAAAAGGAAACATCATAATCCCATTCGTCTTGTCTATCGTTTGACTTCTTCCCTCCACTATATGCGCACTCGTTTCTCTTTTTTTGCTAGAGTACTCTCTCCTCTTCCGTAAACCTCTTCCTCTCCTCCATAATGTCCAGCAATAAACGCACAAATTGGTGAAGGCGGGCAGACGTTTCTGCCTTTAAATTCGTTACTCCCATGCGGTACACTATTCTCATTGTTCCATGGTCCATTGGAGTATTGTCAAGATATGTGTACGTATCAGGATAGGACTAGTATCCTAACTGTAATTAGGTTAGGCTGTTAGCTGTTAGCTGTTAGCGAGATATGTATCAATCTGTAACAGCCTCGATGTATCTATCCTGTACCTTCTTGTCTCTCACGGCAAGCCTTCTATATAAAGCAACCATCGGTGAACCAGTTGGTCACCGCAGCCTCAATCTAATCTACCC
This sequence comes from Poa pratensis, assembly GCA_947311845.1. Taxonomy (NCBI): domain Eukaryota; kingdom Viridiplantae; phylum Streptophyta; class Magnoliopsida; order Poales; family Poaceae; genus Poa; species Poa pratensis. The sequence goes on from CAMZMU010000060.1 coordinate 44,572,181, forward strand.
TAGTATCTTTTTATGGTATCAGAGCGTACGTGACCAATGTCGCTCGTTCCCCACGCCTCTTCTTCCTCCTCCGCTGCTCCCATGGCTATCACCTCCTCCGTCACGGTTCGGCTCGGCCACAACAACTTCATGCTCTGGAAAGCGCAGATGCTGACCCATCTCCGGAGCCACTCCATCCTTGGGCACGTCGACGGCTCTCTTGCCGTGCCTGCCCCGACCATCGTCACCACCACCGGCGAGGGCGCGGCAAGACGCACCGAGGAGATCGCCAACCCGGACTTCGCAACCTGGTACGTTCGGGATCAAACCGTCCTTGGTGGCATCCTTGCCACCGTCACCGAGGACATCCTTGCGAATGTCATGAACGCAGGTACCTCGGCTGAAGCCTGCACTATCCTAGAGAGGATGTTTTCCTCCAGGTCTCGTGCGCGTGCGATCCAGACGCGCGCACAGCTCGCCGCCGCCAAGAAGAAAGGGACGTCGGCGTCGGACTACTTCCGCCAGACAAAGATGCTGGCGGACACGCTGGCAGCCATCGGCCAGCCACTGCGCGACGACGAGATCATCGCGTACATCCTCGCCGGGCTCGGCAATGACTACGACAGCCTCGTCACCACCCTCTCTGTTCGGATGGAAGACATCACTCTTGACGAGGTGTACGCCCACCTTCTCTCCTACGAGCACCGTCATGATCTTCACGAGTCCGAGTACGGGCTTGGTGGCAGCGCCTCCATGGTCAACTTCACTAGCCGCGGCGGCGGCCACGGCAACTCCAGCAACAACCATGATGGCCAGGGTGGCAACAGCCACCCCTCTGGTGGACGCGGTAACGGCGGTGGCTACCGTGGCCGTGGGCGTCATGGTGGTGGACGCGGCCAAGGCCGCGGCAATGGCGGTGGCTACAACGGCAATGGTGGCGGCTACAACGGAGCTCATGGGGACAACCGTCCCTCCTGCCAGATCTGCGGCAAGCCCGGGCATATCGCTACCCGCTGCCGTCGCCGCTTCGATCATGCCTACACGGGTGAGGAGCACACCGTGAACACTGCCTCGACCTCCTACAACGCTGCATCGAGCTCCTACACCGCCACCGACCCAACCTGGTACATGGATACCGGGGCCACTGACCACATCACCAACGACCTCGACCGCCTCCACATCCGCGAGCGCTACAACGGCAATGAACAAGTCCATGTCGGCAACGGCGCATGTTTGCAAATCTCCCATGTTGGATACAGTACTATTAATACAAATGCCAATCCTCTTCACCTACGCAACATTCTTCATGTTCCATCCATAAACAAAAATCTGCTCTCAGCCCACAAATTCACCAAAGATAATGGCGTATTCCTTGAAATTCATCCCGATTTTTTTGTTGTCAAGGATCAAGTGTCGAGGGAAAGGCTCCTGCAAGGGAGGTGTGAAGGTGGTCTCTATCCCATTAAGTCTTCATCAATAAATGTCGCCTAGTGTGCCATGTTCTCTGCTAGAGCAAGCAAGGAGCAATGGCATCGACGCCTAGGACATCCGTCCCCTCAAGTAGTTAATTCGATCTTGAGTTTGAATAAACTTCCTTTTTGTAATTCCGAGCATGCAGCTGTTTGCAATGCCTGTCGTCAAGCTAAGAGCCATCAGCTCCCTTTTCCTTTGTCAACTCATGTTTCCACATCTCCACTAGAACTTATTTATACCGATGTTTGGGGTCCTGCCACTGTTTATGTTGTTGGTTTTAAATACTATGTGAGTTTTGTGGATGACTTTACCAAATTTACATGGATCTATCTCCTACACGCAAAATCTGATGTTGAATCTATCTTTTACAAATTACAAAAGCGTGTTGAATTACTCATTGATAAGAAAATTAAATGTGTCCAATCTGATTGGGGTGGCGAATACCGGCGTATTCACAAATATTTTGAAAACACAGGCATTTTTCATCGTGTGTCATGTCCACACACCCATCAACAAAATGGATCCATTGAGAGGAAACATCGTCATATTGTTGAAACCGGCCTATCTCTTCTTGCTCAAGCTTGCATGCCTGTCACTTTTTGGGACGAGGCTTTTACCACTGCCACATTCTTAATTAATCGTCTTCCAACTAGAGTCATCGATAATGCTACTCCTCTTGAGCGTTTACTTGGAGAAAAGGCCAAACCAAATTATGACATGATGAAAGCTTTTGGTTGTGCATGCTTCCCTCACCTCCGTCCGTATAATGCCAAGAAACTCACTCTCCAATCCAAAGAATGCGTTTTCATTGGTTATAGCGAGCATCACAAGGGCTACAAGTGCCTTGACACCTCCACGGGTCACGTGTACATCTCGCGAGACGTCGTTTTTGACGAGACCTCCTTCCCCTTTGCACGCAAATATGAGTCTACCTTGCACCCTCCTGACTATTCTGGCATTTGTATTAATGGAACTACTAATCCTTCGGGTACTTTGCAACCTGCTACTGTGGTTTTGCCAGCAGGTCCGTCGACGCCAGCCTCTGGAAATCATGATCGCACTAATCACGTCGATCGTGCGACAGGCCATGCAACTGGCCATGCAGACTTCGGCCATGGGCCATCTGCGCCTGAGGCCTCCTCTCCGCCGCACACCAATCTGGGCCACGATGCCTCTTCATCGGCTCATGCTAGCCCAGCCACTTCTTCGTCCCAGCAGCAGGACAGCGGCTCGTCGGACTCGCCTGCTCCATCCTCGTCCGCGTCCGCGCCGTCGTCAGCATCCAGGCCATCGTCTACGTCACCAGAGTCCGCCCCCAACCACCCTATGGTCACTCGTCTTCGAGATCGTACGTGGCGGGCGCTCAAGCGCACGGACGGCATCGTGACTTATACGGCTGTGCGTTCTGAAGATGCCGATGTCGAACCTGCCTCGGTTGTGCTCGCTCTGCAACAGCCACGCTGGAAGGCAGCCATGGACGCGGAGTTCTCTGCGCTTCAGAAGAATCAGACATGGCGCCTCGTTCCTCACCGTCGTGGTCTCAATGTCATTGACAGCCGGTGGGTCTACAAGATCAAGCGCCGCCCGGACGGCACTGTTGATCGCTACAAGGCGCGTCTCGTCGCCAAAGGATTCAAGCAGCGTCACGGCATCGACTATGATGATACGTATAGTCCCGTTGTCAAGCCCACGACTATCCGTGTCATTCTCTCTCTCGCCGTGATGCAGGGGTGGCATATGCGGCAACTCGACGTCGACAATGCGTTTCTCCATGGCTTCCTTGAAGAGGAAGTATACATGTCACAGCCACCAGGGTATGTTGATGCTCGACACCCACACCATATCTACAAGTTGGAGAAATCGCTTTATGGATTAAAGCAGGCGCCAAGGGCCTGGTTCGCTCGGTTGAGCAGTAAGCTGGAGACTCTTGGTTTCACTGCCTCTAAGGCAGATGTGTCTCTCTTCATCTATAAGCAAAATTCAGTCACCATATATATGTTAGTGTACGTTGATGATATAATTGTTGTCAGCTCAACTCCAAGTGCTGCTGATCAACTGCTGAAGCAACTACGGTGTGATTTTCCGGTGAAAGATCTTGGTCAGCTCAGCTTTTTTCTTGGGATTGAAGTCAAGCATACGGGGGATGGTGTTCTCCTAAATCAATAGAAGTATGTGACTGATTTATTGAAGAGGACAAATATGCAGCAAGCCAAGCCCATGTGTACTCCGATGTCATCATCAGAGAAACTGTCTCGGCATGAGGGTGAACCATTGCAAGCTGCGGGTATCACTAAATACCGCAGTGTTGTTAGAGCACTGCAGTACCTCACTCTCACCCGGCCAGATATTGCCTTCAGTGTAAACAAGGTGTGCCAATTTCTGCAGCAGCCAACAGAGACACATTGGACAGCAGTAAAGCGGATTTTGCGTTATCTAAAGCATACATCTTCACTTGGGCTATTTCTTCAGAGATCCTCCTCACTTCTTTTGAGTGGATTTGCAGACGCCGACTAGGCAGGATGCCCTGACGATCGGCGATCAACCGGTGGGCATGCTGTCTTCTTGGGTGGCAACCTCGTTGCTTGGAACTCCAGGAAGCAACCTACCGTCTCCCGCTCCAGCACGGAAGCGGAGTATAAGTCCGTGGCGAATGCCACTGCAGAGATCATGTGGATTCAAGGACTGCTGCAAGAACTTGGAGTTTTCCTGAGCAAGGCACCATGTTTATGGTGTGACAACCTGGGAGCTACATACTTATCTGTCAACCCAGTGTTCCATGCACGCACGAAGCACATAGAGATGGATTATCATTTTGTGCGTGAGCGTGTTGCGCAGAAGGCTCTCGATATTCGGTTCATCTCTACAAATGATCAGCTTGCCGATGTTCTCACTAAACCTCTCTCTGTTCAGTTGTTTGTCAAGTTTCGGCACAATCTGAACATGATCATGCCACGTCCAGATTGAGGGGGGCTGTCAAGATATGTGTACGTATCAGGATAGGACTAGTATCCTAACTGTAATTAGGTTAGGCTGTTAGGCTGTTAGCTGTTAGCGAGATATGTATCAATCTGTAACAGCCTCGATGTATCTATCCTGTACCTTCTTGTCTCTCACGGCAAGCCTTCTATATAAAGCAACCATCGGTGAACCAGTTGGTCACCGCAGCCTCAATCTAATCTACCCTAGTATCTTTTTAAGTATCTTCTATCTCTCTTCACCAACTTCTCTATCACACCTAGGTTGGGCATTGCTTGCTTGAATGATGGTTCGTACGGGATTGCATAGTGGTGGAGTACGTGTTCTGATCAGTGATGAGGTACATGGCCGGCCGACCGGCGATGGTGATGAAGCCATGTGGTATCAGGAAGGCACGAGCGGCGGGCACAGTAGATCTCCACAGATTACAAGAGGGGGAAACCGTAAATCTTGAACCCATTTAGATGGGACTAACGGGCCAAAATATTCTTGGAATTAGTTGACTCTGTTTTGATTGATTCAGATTTAGGTGAGGACTTCTTGGTTCATCCACCATTCTGCAACTTGATTCATTCATGCATTTTTTGTTTTATGGGGGGGTTTCATCCTCATGAGAGAAAAACAACCGGTTGGGTTTCACGATTTGTGCAGGTCAAGGAGATGGCTCTCATCTCCCACGGAATCATCAGCATTGGTCCCATCGTCTATGCTCTGGCCTCTTTCAGTTGCCCATCTCAACCACTCTTTGCGGTATAGGAGTTTTACTCTCTGTTCTTGACTTCTATACAGACTGCATGCTTTGATTCCAACATGTGTACCATTAAAATATTACTGTCGACAGTACAACATGCACATGAATGCATATTTTTTCTCATTTGCACGTGAAGTATATCCAAATTACTTCGATGGATTCTATTTTAGCTAGACTGATAACCTTTTATCAATCAATTTCAATTTGTGATTATTTGTCTTAATTTAGCTCACTTTTCATGTCCCCAGATATATAGATTACTGATTTGAGAATTTGGTGCAAAGAGCTGGCAAATTGTGAATGGTGTTTGCATCAAAAAGAAAATGTAGAAGTACAAGAAATGTATGGTTCTATGGCACTGCTCACATTTTTGTTCAGCCTATTGGTGCTTCGCTTAAGTTTATCGCTTCAGCATAGGTCACTGAGATTTTTGTTTTGCTTCGATTACAAAAAACCAGACATCTTATTAATTGATTGCTTTCAACATCTGTTAAAATCTTTGGGTTCCCTCTTTCACGATTATAAGACTGATATATGCTACAAAATCAACATATATGGCATGCTGGAATGTCCGGTTCTATTTAGAATAAGGATGGTGAAGAACAATGCGTCCAAGATGTATGAGTAAAAAAAAAAGGTCGGAAGAGGCATGAATGGGGTCTTTGACTTTAATTTTGTGTATAACACTGTAAACAAATAGGAACGAGTAATACTCTGATTTATCCATTTGGTTCATTCCTGGTTAGATTGTACAGGCGACTGTGATTACTACATATTTCGGACACATGAGTTCGCGGATCAAACTCAAGAGCCATATTGAGCATGCATGCAAGATTATTTGTATATTCCTTTATTCTCTGTATGATATATGAGACTTGATAGTTAACCATGTTCCAATAATTTTTATACTTGGATGACCTTTCATTTCAGTAGCAATTTTTTTAGACTACATAGCAATTCAAGCTTCAATTTCCCGCAGCAACGTGCGGGATATCATCTAGTTCTAGAGGGAATAGGACACATGGGAACAGGATGGAAGGAATATTCGTCGTGGATAAACAAGGATGTTCACTGGATGTAGCACTCGCCGCCGTAGGCCTCACACGTACGCGACGTCCTCGATGGCAGATGTTGTCCTGGTGCTGCACAAGTGGCGTAGCGGGAAGGTAGGCTTGGGCCGCAGCTGCCGATGCCGATGCCGCCCTACGGCGACCGAAAGCAAGGAGGGCGTGCTTTTGCGGCGGGGCGTCAGTGCAGGGCATGCCGTCCGCCGTCGCGTGAGTCGGATGTTCATTGCTTACCCGTCGTGAGAACGTCGCCGCCCACTCTATCGTCTCTGCAGCAACAGCCGGCCGGCCCCCTGGTGCGTGCCGCCACTGGATTGCTCGATTCCATTTCACTCCACTCCTCTGCACTTCGCCACCCAGCCAAGCAAAACTGCTACTACGACATGCCCTGGCCGTCCAGTTTTCTCCAAAAAGCAGAAGAAAGCAGCTAGCACAAGAACACACCACACAGGTTATGATGATTCACTTGGAGCTGGAAATTATTTCACCACATGCCTCTAACCTCCCAGCCTTTGGCATAAACAAAACGTAGACGCGTCAGATCTGATAATTTGAAGGGCAGCGCGAGAAATGGAACAGCAGCGTTCTTCGGACGGCGCTTGTGCACATGAACTGAACTGCTTTACACCAAACTAAGGTGTGTGTTCGACTCATTGTTTTTTGAGATCGATCGGGAAAATAGACTTTGCTCCGCCAAACTCAACCTCCAAAAGCGCACTCCAGGCTCCAGCCACATAAGTCAGCCTTCGCTGCGGTTTAACTTAATCCTTCATCAACCAATCATTGCATAGATTAATTGACAAGCGCTGATTAGCTTACCTTCCACTGTTTCCACTTTCCAGTGGAGTGCCGACTGCCCTTTACTAGCACTACTCCATCTGGTTAACCTTCTTTTTTTTTTAGAAACGTGGGGCAAAAGCTTTGCCCCATATATTAATTAAGAAGAAGTTTACATGAAAGTAAAGTGTGCCCAAATATTACAACGCGACTACTCTCGCGGCATCAAGTTGCCCAAGTGTTTGGCACCCGCAAGAGCCCATAGACGAGCCTCTCTCTTCACTCTCTCGAAAATAACAAAAGATGGTGCACTCTTTTTCTTGAACACTCTTGCGTTCCGCTCGGACCAAATCTCCCAAGTGGTGAGCAACGTGAGTGAGGCGACGGCTTTGCGGTTGGGGTAGACGTTGGTCATCAAAAGCCACCAATTGTTGAAGTTGAGATTTGTCCAATGCCCGGTGTTGACGTTGTAGAGGCCTAACCAATCTTTAATGAGGTCCCATATCCTTCGCGTGACCCGGCAATGAACAAAGAGGTGGGTAGTTGACTCCGTGGTTTGCTTGCACAAGGGGCAAAGGCCACAATTCGGCCACCCTCTCCTCGCTAAGCGGTCGGCCGTCCAAACTCTATTTTGATTTGCAAGCCAAGCGAAGAACTTTGTCTTGGGAGGTGCCCAAGGCCTCCAAACCGACTTGGCCATAGACGAAGAGATGGTTCCCATGAATTGCATCTTGTATGCCGATTTTGCCGAATATTCCCCATTTTCCGTGAGCCTCCAACGGATTTCATCATCAACATAGAGGTTGAGGTGGACGTCTTGGAGAAGAGTCCAAAGTCTCACAAATTGTGAGAGGTGGTCGATGGTGAATTCCTCATCAAGACGCACATTTCGCACCCAACAATCGTGTAGCATGGCCGCACCAACCGTGCACTTCTTCTTGCTAGATATTTGGAATATGAGAGGTGCAATGTTCTTCGGTTTCTCTCCCTCCAACCAAGGTGCATGCCAAAAGGGAGTCTTGAGCCCATTTCCAATGGAGATTTTTGTCGCGGCATAGAAGATGTCCATGTCCTCGTTGGTGCAAGGATTTCCATAGCCAACCCAAATTTTACCGGGGTCCTTCCACTCAAGCCATGGCCAACGTAAACGCAACGCCGTCGCAAACTTGCCCATGTGAAGCAAACCGAGCCCTCCAAGCTTCTTTGGGCGGCACACGAGGTCCCAACTAACTTTGCACTTGGCTCCCGTTGTTGAATCCTTGGCCGACCATAAGAAGGCACGTTGAATCTTGTTGAGAAAGGTCATTGTGCCCGGGGGGATAATGAGAGGCGTCAAATAGTAGATGGCTTGGGAGGCGATGACCGATTTCACTAGGGCCGCACGGCCGGCCGTTGCAATGTGCTTGCCGTTCCAAGTGGGCAATTTGCCCACACACTTATCTTCAAGATGTTGGAAGTCCGCCCTCTTTAAGCGCCAAACCGAGAGGGGAAGGCCAAGGTAGCGCAACGGGAAGGAGGCTCGCGTTGCCGGAAGCCCCTCGAGAACCTCATCAAGATTAATCTCCCCACACCTAATCGGGACCACGGAGCTCTTGTCAAAGTTCGTGCAAAGACCGGTAACCTCTCCGAAGGCCTGAAGAATGGAGGCAAAATTGGCAATATCCTCTTTGATTGGTGCCACAAACACCGCCGCATCATCCGCATAAAGTGAGGTTCTCAATATGGTGCCTCTCCCACGAAGCTTATGAAGGAGACCTTGTCTTGTTGCAATTTCCAAAATTTGTGTGAGAGGATCAATGGCCAAGACGAATAGGAGGGGTGATAGCGGGTCGCCTTGCCGAAGGCCACGCCCATGCATGATGGGGGCGCCGGCCACGCCATTGAGAAGAACACGGGAGGTAGCGGTGGAGAGCAAAGCGGCGATCCAATTCCGGAACCGGCTAGGGAACCCACGGCGTTGGAGGAGATCAAGCAAATATTCCCATCGTATGGAATCAAACGCCTTGCGGATGTCAAGCTTGAATAAGAGAGCCGGCGTCTTCCCCTTGTGAAATCGCTTTGCAAGGTTCTTGACATATAGGAAGTTGTCATGGATGCTTCGCTTCTTGATAAAAGCACTTTGAGCGTTGGAGACAAGGTCGTTCATGAGCGGGGCAAGACGGAGGGCAAGCATTTTTGAGATGATCTTCGCAATGGCGTGGATAAGGCTAATAGGCCTAAAGTCGGAGACCTCCTCCGCCCCTTCCTTCTTTGGCAAGAGAGCAATGTTGGCGGAATTGAGCCAATGGAAGTTCTCGGAGTGGAGGTTGCCAAAGAGATTAATCACCCTCATCACGTCAACTTTGATAGTCTCCCAACACTTCTTGAAGAACACTCCCGTGAATCCATCGGGGCCGGGTGCCTTGTCACATGGCATTTGATCAATAGCATTCTTTACCTCCTCTTCGGAGAAAGGGTCTCCAAGGTTTTGCAAGTTTGGCTCTTCAAAGTGTAGCTCCTCCCAATTAAAATCTCTAGTTCGAGCTTCACCGTGCCCAAGCACCGAATTGAAATGGGCATACACAATCCCTTCTTTAGCCGCATGGTCGGTGACCCAACCATTGTTGAACTTTAGGCGGTGGATGTGATTTTTCCTTCTCCTTGAATTGACCCTCATGTGGAAGAATTTGGTGTTGGCGTCCCCCTCTTTAATATTCGCAATCCTAGCACTTTGCTTTTTTCTAGCTCTCTCCACCACGGCCAAGGCAATGACTCTTCTTTTTAGTCTCGCACGGAACTCCCTCTCATTGACCGAGAGCGTCCTATTTTCTTCGGCCAAGTCAAAATGGAGGATGACAAGGAGGGCGGCGTGAACCAAGACTTTGGCGTTGGAGAAGAGCCCACGGCTCCAAGACTTCAACCTAACACCCGTGGTGCGCAATTTGTGGAAAAGAATGTGGCAAGGCTCCGTGTGAGTAGAGGGCTCACTCCACGCCTTTTGCACCACCTCGTTGAAGCCCGGGAGGCGTGTCCAAAAATTCTCAAACTTGAATGTGCGAGGTCTACGAGGGCCACGGTCGTCGGCAAGCATGAGAGGGCAATGATCCGACAAAGAGGAAGATAGGGCATGGAGGACATGAGTGTCGAAGCGGATGTCCCACTCGGAGTTGCAATAGAAGGCGTCAAGCTTGCATAAGGTGGGATTTGCCCTCCCATTACTCCAAGTGAAGCGCCGATTTTGGAGGTGCACCTCCTTTAGCTCGCAAGTTTGGAGGGCGTTGCGAAAGCGGTTGATGCGGCCTCTATTGATGTTTCGGTTATTTTTGTCTTGAGCGCGCCGGATTTGATTGAAGTCCCCAAGCACCAACCAACGGACTCCACTTGTAGGTTTGAGGGTGACAAGCTCGGCGAAGAAATCGTCCTTGCGGCTAGAAGCCGTCGGCCCATAGACGGTGGTTATCATAAAGTCTCCCTCTTCCTCCGTGTTGATAATATGCACCATGGCCGAGAGGCAAAACTCGGTTATCACGACGTTGGAAATTTGCACCATCGAATTGTCCCATAGAAGGAGAATCCCCCCTCTAGTTCCCGTAGCCGGCTTTTCGGCGAAGCTTTTTAACCTATTCCCGCCAATGTAGCAAGCGTCAAAAGGTGACACCGGCCCTAGCTTCGTCTCCTGGAGGCAAACGATGTGGCAAGTCGACGAAGCCACAGTCTCATGAACAGCATCTCGCCTCTCTTGGTCATTGAGCCCCCGAACGTTCCAGTCCAAAATATTAGGACGTTGTTCTAACATTGATCACTTAAGCAACCCTTCCACCAAACTAGCACAGTCCAAACAGCACAGGGTAGCAGCACGAACCACACATTAAGAAACAACCATACAAGCAGCAAGGTCACGACACATCCTAAGAAGCAGTGCAGTCCTACAAATTTCTGCGTCGGGTACAGGCACCCTCTGGCAGAAACAGCACCAGCAAGCAACCCAAAGCAAACAGCAGTGTTCTGGAGCTGGAACATCCTCCAGCAAGCAGAGGAAGCAGCAAAACGCATGGCTAGTCCAGCGCAACGAAGCATAACAGATTGAACTAACATCAGGAAACTACAGGTACCCAGCACGGACATGATCGGCAGTCGATCAAACATCAGCAGTTGCGTCCACCTCTTCCAAACCAGCGAGATCAAGACCAGCAGCTCCGCCATGCCCCAACAGCGCTTCATCGAGCTCGTCGTCATCAGGTGTGGCCATCTTGAACAGGACGCGCAGCGCGGCAAGCGCCCTGTCCGAAACTTCGCCAGCAAAGAGCCTGGCGAACTCCTCCAGCGCGTTCTCGGTCACCTCCTCTCCATCCTGCACAATGCCGAGGCCACGGCAGACGGCAGTCTCGGCCTCCTTCGCCACTGGCTTGGCCTTGCGCTTCGCCTTGATCCTAGCGCTGGCACGACGCAGCGAGAAGCCGACGCTGCGCGCGATGTCCACTCCTGCGAGCGTCTTCCTTCGGTTCTTCGGTGGCCGCGGTGGCGTGGACCTGGGCAGCGAGAGCAGGTGGTGCTGGTTGGCCGTGAAGAGCGAGTCGAGTGGGCCGGCTGCCACCGAACCCACAGAAGCTGGCGTCGAGGGCGACGCAACGCTGCCGACGGCGACGGGCGACGCCAACTGCAGGACCGGCGACAAGTCGAAACCAGGAGGGCGCGACGGGGTGCACAGCAACGAGTCCGGGGCCAGATACTCCAGCAGCCTCCGCGTCTCCGGGCTATGGACAGCCCGCAGCGATGTCGTGATCTGTGATGGCGCGGCATGGCCTTCATCCATCAGGAGGAAGAACGGGGCAAGGTCATCCCTTGGCGAGGACGGGCACACAGAGGTCGGGGAGGCAGGGTCAGGAGTTGACGGTGGCGTGAGAGCAGCCCTTGAGCGGCGCCGGAGGCCGCCCGGCGAAGCAGAGCGAGCCCAAGGCTTGCCGCGGGGACGCGGCGGAGCGGCCGTGGCCGCAGCCTGCGTTTCGCCCTGCAGAGCATGGGTGCGCCTGTAGTGGCCCGAGCGGTCGCGCTCGCGCCCCTGCTGCTGGTGTCGCTCCCCATCCCTCCCCCGGTCCCTGGTGGACCGGGATAAGCTGCGACGGATGGTGTCGCGCCATCCACGCGAAGAGTTGCGGCCGCGCCTGTCGCGCTCGTCGTCGTCGTCCCTGTCACGGCCACGGTCCCTGCGCTCGTTGCCCCCTTCTTGGATGCGCTCAGTCCTGTCCCGCGCCAAGCGTTCGCCATCAACACGCCCGAACCTCCAGGTGTAACGTGCTGGCGGAGGCGAGGGAGCATCGACCGGACCGGTGTGGTCCTCGGAGATGTCGAGGTGGACGATGCAGCGCCGCTGCAACCCACGGCGTCCGCGTTCCCGCACGCCAGGAGGAGCGTTTGGGCCTGGGAGGGTGACCCAGCGCACCCGCGGCACAAGGCTCGGGCGCTCCACCCATGCCCACAGGCAGAGCGCCTTGGTGTACTCCTTGCGCTTGCAGCTCTCCTCGACATAGTCCAAGGAGCAAGCTCGTCCGATGGCCTGCTGCACCGCGACGTCGTCCACCCACGCGTACAGCGGCACATTCTCCACGCACAGCCGCACATGGTGGCGCAGCTCCACTTGCTCCGCGTTGTCCTCGAGACGCCATGGTCGGATTTGCACCCGCAGAGTGCCGAAGGGGAAGTCGTGGCGGGCCACGGCCGCATCTCGGTGGTGCGGATGGTTGAAGCGCACGAGGAACGGCTCGGGGTAGTGCTCGGTGACGCAGACGTCGTCCTCCAGCGCCGAGAACGTGGTCGCGATGGCCCTCACCATGGTCGCCTTCTCATCTCGCTGCGGCGGCCGGTCGAACCAGGCGTATGCCGCGTTGGTGAGTAGGCCAGCGGCAGCCATGGTCATCGCCGGCGACGAGTGGATGACGACGAAGTCCTCGGCCGGCCTTGCGCCATCATCTCCACCCGGCATCCTTGGCGCAGCTTGGGGAGCAGCACGGGGGGGCACGGACGCGGCTGGGGCAGCCTGGGGCGCAGCACGAGGTGCGGGCGCGGGAGGATGCGCGGGCCGGCGGTAGGCGCGTGGAGCTGGCGACGCCGTGGTCGGACTTGGCGGCGGCTCGGCTGGGTGCTCGCAGAACCTTGCCCGATGCCCCGACCTGAAGCAGCGGCGACACTTGATGGGGTCTCTGCACTCCGATGCGCGGTGGCCTGGGCGCCCTTTGTAGAGGCAGTGGTAGCAACGCCCATAAAGCCAGGCAGGTGGCTGAGGGTGACCGGCGGCGTTAAGGCGCGGCTGCGTTGAAGGCAAAGCCGCGCGGCGCGGGGGATGGGACGGCACGACTTCGCGGCGTCGTAGCTCTTCCTCTAGCCCTGGTGGCGTGTGCATTGAAGAAGAGATCCTTGCCGCAGGGGAGTAAATGGCCTCCTTCCAGCCCGACCAACCTCCCCCAGCATTGAAGCGCCCAGCTGCCCGCCCTGGTGGCGGCAGCTGCATCTCACGCCGCAGCAGCTCAGGCGGCGTCTCGGGAACGGTCTCGGAGTCTTCCCGCGCTGCCGCCCGCGCCGGATGCGCTGGCGACGGATCTGGATCTGCAACGGGGGCGAAGGAGATTACCTGTGGCACGAAACCTTCGGGGATGCAGGGTGGCGGCGGAGGCAGCGGGCGCGAGGGAGCCGCGGCCGCAGCGGTGGCAGTGGCCGGCGCTGCCGGAGTGGCCGGCGCCGGGGAGGGGCGGCGGAACGCGGGCTCTCGCGAGTTCCAGTCCTGCATTTTTTCAAGCTACAAACCTTCTTTTTTGGCCTCTGTTGCAGTCAACCAAAAAACCGAGAGAACTTGCTTTTTCTCGTTGGAAAAGACCGTAACTCTTTAGGTGGCGGCTCGTTGACATGAGCAACTGACGCTGGCCGGTGTTCATTCGGGCCAAGTTGCATCGCATGAACTGGTACAGTTGACGAGCCACCAAGGTATGATCTGCAAGATCGGGAGGATCATTGGGGAGACAAGAAAGCGACTGGCACGAACCCGATTTGAGTCGTCTGTAGTGATAAGGCACCCCCAAGTTTGAGTGAGATGAAGCGGTGAAGCATACCTTGACGTGATCGCCAGTGGCGTAGCCAGGAACATAAACTTGTGATGTCAATTCAATCTTGTGATGTCAAATACATGTATTTGTAATAATTTTGTATATTTTGTACATGATTTTTTCCCTATATATGAAGCTTTTATCAAAATGCTGTGTAGTCATGTGACTACACAGACAAAGTGTGGCTCCGCCACTGGTGATCGCATAGCGCTTGGTGCAACATCCAGGCTCCAGCCACCACTCTCAGCGTGCACCCAGCTTTCACCTTCAGTTCGATCTCACTACATCGAATCTTCAGAAGAAGAGTTAACATTTGCGTGCACTTGAACACGACGCATAGATTGTGCCACACTCTAATTGTTTTCAATAGCAGTACGCTTTTGAGGCATGTCAAGCCTGTTGACTGCCAATCATGCGCAGCCGAAGGAAAAGGTCTTGCATGCTTTACTTTGTGTTCCAGGTAACAGAGTCAACGCCGATCCCAGTTATTTTTTTACTTGACAACTGCTATATTCATTGCATTAGGAGAAGATTTTCATATACAAAGAAAAGCCGAAGGGAGTCAACGTCCCAAAAAAGATTTTAAAAGTGCATAAAAAGGGGGCCTGAACTTTGATCTCGAGGCAGCGTACATCGTTGACATCTAGCGAGCTCGGCGGATAATTTAGTCGACGAAGAAGTTGACCAACTGAGGAGACGCGACCTTTAAGCTTTTTCAACACCGAACTTCTTTTATAGGATAAATAATTGTGTTGGCATCTGTGTGATTGGGAGAGATTGTCTGATGGGATGGAAATGCAGTGGAGATATGGCCTTTTTGGCCGCCGTCCACCGAAACAAGTCCAAATCTGAACTCTGAGATCATTCCTATCATGACGATTGGCATAAGCCGTTTGCAAGTTGGCATGCTGGATAAGGTAGTTGGCTAAGCACTCAGCGTCTTAATGCCAAGTAATCAAGGAGCTGGGTTGCCGGATTAAACTGTAATGCTAATACTTCCTCTTTTGTAAGGGACGATGCTACGTCGTGGTCGACCACGATTCGGCTTATAGCGAGGTCAGTCCCGACAGCCCAAAAAAGGAAAGAAAACGATTCTATAAAGGGAAAGACCTCCCGCGCGAGCGACCCAGGACGCGGGACGCACGGCCCAGGTGTGTTTTTGGCTGGACTCAACCCCGAGACCCCACAGACCATTAAATGACCAGCCCCCAGGAATCACGTGACCCAGGTGCTCTTCTTCCTTCCTTCATGCTCTTCTTCCTTCCTTCACTATGCCATGGCCGCCTCTGTAGGAACTGTAGCTCGCCCCAGGAAGTCCAAAGAGTTACATCCCCTGCAAAATAGAAAGAATCACCTCAAACAAATCCTCTTTTGTCCTCCCTCCGTCCCTCTTTCAGCAGTTCTGAACAGTAAAAACAGCGAAAAAAAAGTACATCACCCCCAAAACCACAGGTATCTCTCCAGAAGAAAAAAAACATATCCTATTGATTGCAGCTCAATCAGGAAGTAGTTCGGGAAGAAAAAATGTAAGTTCATCAACATCAGATATTTCCTGCGCGCTAGCTTCTTCAATGCGCCGTGAAGCTCCATCCTTGCAATCAACTAGTAAATGATCCACAAATTTACATCTCTGAAATCATATAGATATAATTTCTTCTCAGAAACATTAGCAAAAACTCCTGACAAAAATAACTTGGCTATTTCTTGTGAATTAAATGTCAAAATCCTGACCAAATAACTTGGCTATTTTCATCTTTGCTGGCTTATTGTGAAAATGGATGGTGAACTACTAATGTGAAATACAGTGGTTACGCCGCTGCTAAGTTCTGAACACCCTAGAACTAGTTCTTACACCGTTCTTGATCTGAACCTTGTACGATAATCGAAACTGTGACTCTGTAAGTTTGCATGTGCCATGATATTGTAAAATTACATCGGTTAAAAAAAACTGTTCAGAAAAACATCTGGATCCAAATTCCTTCTCTTATACCAATTTGTCACTTTCATCTATCATGCTTTTTGCTCATACTGTTTAATTTACATCTGGATCATCTAACTGTAAGAATATGCGTGTAAAAATACAAATCTCTCAATCTTCTAATGTAACTACAGAAAACTGCGGTAGTTACTTTTCGCATCTTTCTGAAGACTTTCAGTAGATGTAACATATATCAAAAGTGTTTTAAGAAGTATACGCATGTATAGCTGGCAGTAATAGTTTCTTACCTGCTTATTATGACAATACAAGACCCCCGATTAGTCGAAAATCTAGCTAAACAAAGAACAGTACTTGCTGCATCAATTACTTCTCTTACATTTTGTTCTCAGCAGTATTATTTTGATCCAAATTTGAACACAAAGCAAAACTGTAGTTCTAGTTAAGAAAGTTACAGTTTTTCGCAAAGACGGAAATGCTGGACTGACAAAAAAAAAAGAAGAGACAAAGATCTTCTTGAACCTGCATTACAATTACATGAAAAATAAAGTAAAGTTAGAGAATGATCTGTTGTAAGTAGTATACAAACAACAAGGTAAAGAATGATCAGTTGTAAGTAACAATAATGAAGTACAAGAAATAGATGCATGTTTTCTCAATTGAAACAAGGCTACTCTCCAGGTCAGACCTTGACTAGTGCCGAAAACGGCAGCGATATGTACTAATGAACTAGCATGTGTTACATTGACATACTACAATTTAGTATGTAAATGATATGCTTGTGGATTGCCATATTAAAGAAGAGATATATCTTACGTCTAGATTGCACAATACTGATTGACTAAACATTAAAACATGGAACGTCATACTACTTTTGTTCGGGACCAAATTTTATGATCTAAAGTTTCAATGATGTTGTGTATAACCTGGAAGTGAGATTTCATGACACTAGTTTCTGCTTCAATGACCTGAGGATATGATACTGGAGCAGTGGAGGTATAAGGTGGATTCTTATTTGGAGCAAAAATATTTGTTTGATAAGATGTCAGATGAATGCTTATTCGTGACGTGGAAGTAGCATAGTCTGAAACTTGGGGCTCTGCCTAAGTAACTGAGTTTACTTTTGACTTTAAGTGCTTAAATGAAGGTCCATGACACTTACAACTATCTGATGTACAAGGTTCTATTTCTGCATAAATGAGATCACTAGGTTGGTTATTTTTTTAAACAAAAATCTTACGCTGTACCATGTTATTGCAAAAACTACCATGGGCACGGGGGGTGCTGACATCCCATAAAAAATTGGTTCATTCACAGAATGCCCTAAAAAACTTACATCCATGATCATATAGCATCATATCCATCTAGCATCATATAGCATTCATATACCAGGGTATAAAAAACATCTGAAAGACCTCACCCAAAACCTTACATCTAACATTTAATGCCAGATCACGAAAAAACAGATTGCATTTACAACAAGAATAACTTACATCTGTTACCTAGTCTTTTGCAGGTTTTGGTTCATGCTTATGGATTTGCAGAAATTACATGTGTAGTGGCAGATCGGATAACAAAAAAAATTATATCTGGAACCTATTCTGTTTATCATTGCAAAAATTCAATTTTCTATACAAAAAATAATAATAGTATGGCGGGATTTACATTTGCACTTAGCCGTGTTCATTAAACAAAAAGGGAAAAACATCCCATCGATACATCTTTGTGTAACTTTGCTTCCAACAAAATATGTACTATACTTATATGAAACTTACATACTTATGGGTTCCCTAGAAAGAAAAAGAAATAGTTTACTTGTGGCTGTTTTTTTCAATAGAGTTGGTTAAAAAAACCACAGTATATAAGTTTCATATAGCTACACCTACATTTTCTACCCCCCTACTAGAAAAAATAAGGGTTTCTCTATGGCTCAGCTGACTGAGACGTAAGTTATGTCTCGGTCAGGTGATGTCACCGTACGGGCCAACCCACCAAAACACGGATCGCAAAGCAAAAGGACGATCGGACGGCAACGGATGTGACTGAGACATAAGCTATGTCTCAGCTAGCTGAGACTTAGCAAAACCGATAAAATAACTAGCATCTGCCAACAAATGTGTTCATGTTTATGGGGTAGCCAAAATTATATTTGGATAACAAAAAGCAAAAAAATGCAACTAGTGGGGGCATCCGTAATCGAACAAAAGCTACACCTACGTTTTCTCCTCCATGCTACAAAGATAACTTACATCTGGGATCATCTAGCATCTTACCTCTCTCCCTCCCCGTATATGTATACTCAATTAGATACATCTAGCTTCTAGCATCCACCAGATTTGTATTCATGTTTATGGGGTAGCCGGAAATAAATGCTCCCTCCGATCCATAAAAATTGTCGACCGTATAGCCAAGAGTTTGTGCATCATAAGTTTACTTCTTCCGAAACTTTTAACGGTCCGGAGGGAGTATTACATTTAGCAAGAGCTCGATGACAAACACAAGTGCAACTAGTGGGAGCATCCGTGATCAAACAATACTATCAAACACATATGAGCCTAAGCACATAATATACATCTATGACATGTAGCCATCCACTGAAAAGTGATTGCATGCTAGAAGGATCTCCCAAGAAGAATAAATACATTTAAATCTAACCTGCAGGCTCGATGTAGACTGAAGAAATCCCAGAAGGTACGCAGAATGTGTTCACAGTAATCTGGAGACCCGTTCGTCCTTCAGTCTGCAACGAAAAATAAGACCTGATTCAACCACTTCCGCAGGGAAAAAATACCAGCTACAGACACAATTGACGAATCCCGGTCTGTGCAATTGTTTCCGGCGAGAGGACAAATCAATGAAAAACTCGTATAAGAACCACATCTGGGGGGGGGGGGGGGGGGGGGGGGGACAAGAATATGATGCGATGAACATGCAATAGCTCGCGCTGTTACCTTCCCTGGAGAAATCAACCTCCGCCGTACATCGGACGACGCCGGTGAAGAGACCCTCGAGCACGATCCCCTCCTCTCCCCTCCACCCTCCAACCAAAGCGTGCACCCTCCCTCCCGACGGAATGTTCCTCTGTTTCAAGGGCGCACTCTGCCAGCGGCGGTCGCAGGGCGAAGCGATGGCGACGGGGAGGGTCGCGAAATCGCCGGAGGAGGAGCTGCAGGGCGGACTGGGCGGGCGGTGCGGGAGTGGGGAATGCGGGGAAAAGGAGGTGGGCACGCACACACGTAACGGTCCGTGTCGTCCGCGTCGTTGGATCCTGATCGCGCGGACGCGCCGAGTGAGCTCGCGATTGTCCAGATCGTGGTCAACCAAGATAAAGAAATTGCGTTTTGTAAGAGGACTTTTCACTTGGTCTGATTTTTATCCATGATGAATAGAACATGCTGTAAGAAATGTATGGTCAAAATTTTCTTCTTCACAAAGCCCCAAAGCTTAAATCTCATTGCATTGACATATATAATCTGGGAGAGCTAAGAATACATGTCCAGATGCGGACCGGATAGTTCTCTTTCCACATCCGCTTCCATATTTTCAAAACAAATACAAATAGAAATACGGATATTGTTGAATACGAATGTGAAACGGATATTACTCAGATACGGCCTCAGATCGGATGATTTCTCAATTGGAACGGAAACAAATAAAACGAAATATAGTAGATCAGTGTCTCATAACGAGTCAACTATATAATTGTACAAAGCTAAATATGGTGATGTAATGTACAATAATTTCATGTCAATCACGGAAAAATAATTTTGACCACTTTATTAGATTTTTTTAGCTTGGGTAATTGGCATGTGGTACTAAAATTGGCTAACAAAAATATCATGCTGAGTTACTCATCTAACTAGTACTCCGTCGGTCCCACAAAACAACACATTTTGGCAAACTAAATCAGTTTGGCAAAACTATTTATATTGTGTGATAGAGGGAGTAATATATTATTATAAATATTATTAAACAACAAACTCCGGAGAAAATATCCACATTGACTTGAGGGGGTCGATGCGTATCGAGGCCGCGGTCAATGTTTGTGATTTCATATCTCACCCCTGTCGACAAAATGAATAGCATCGTGTTCTGCCGCTTCACAATTAGAAATTGACTTGGAGAATAATTTGCTGACGAAAAGCGCTTGGCCACCGAGTCCACCTGAAACCAGCACCCAGTGTGCTCCTTCGCTGGCATCCGCCTCGAAGACCTCCACCTTACGAGTGTAATTGATGCTAAATGAGTAGCTTCCACCTTGCAGGTGCCGTCTCACCATCAGTAGCTTCCCACATGACTTGACCAGGTACCTCGTAACGGTAAGACCATTGGGTTCGTATGACACCTCAACATCTGTATAACGCGATCCCACATTGTCGCTAGTTTTCTTCTTCTCAAGTTCATGTAAGGCACGCACCTGGCAGTTCCCTTTGCTCATTCCCTACTTATTATGGTCTTCGTCATTACTCACAAACTTTTCCTTATTGCCTTCCTCACTGTTCGACTTGAAATTATCATCAACATTGCTCCACACTGCGAACCGATCGAGATCAATAGCGAGAGAGACGAGGTCCTCGGCTTGAGTAATCCTGTATAATTTGTCTCCAAGAAAAGCAATGTCGATGATGTAGATGAAATAGGCAGCGGTTTGGGGCTCAGGCACCCACGCACCCTTCCCTGGCCAGAGTAAGATGAGGGGTCGACCCCGGTCACTGGTCATGATAGCAACGATGTCGCAAGGAGTGGATCTCATGAGCACCTTGCGGACCTCAAAAAGCTTGGAAACATCGCCGATGATCCGGTCCAACTCACGGAGCGGCACGGTCGTGTTGGTGAAGGGATTGTGCAAGAAATAGCTACGCATCTTCTTGGCATTGTCGGTGCAGTCGAGGGCGAGCCATCCGTCGGTGGAGCCTAGGCATCTCGCGTCCTCGGGCAAGGGTAAACGGCCGCTGGATGTCCTGCATGTACTGTCGCATAGCGTCAAGAAAGAGCCGTCCGTCATGACGATCCACGGCAGCTGCCGCCGGGCCGGGACGTGCTGGCGCATGGCCTTGCGCCACGAGCGACATACCGCGCGGAAACGGGCGCCGTCGGCGGAGCTCCGGGAACGTCGCACCGTCTCGAAGTCAGTGCCGGCGGTAGAAAATATGCTCAGCAACTTGAACCGCCCCCGGGAGGAGCAGCTCGAGGAAACGAGGCGGTCGATGATTAGGTCTAGGATGTTCTGCGGGGCTTCGGACCACGCCGCCGGAGTCGAGGACGCCATAGATCGATGTCGCGCTTGATCGAGCTCTGGATTGCCTAGGCTCTCTCTGGCCACGACCGAAAGGCCTCGACGTAAGAAAAAGGTTCATGAACCTGACTCCACTCCAATTCACATGGCTGGCCCATTGGCGATCCATCTAACTTACTGGGCTGTGACCAGGAGCCAAGCCCATACAGACGTCAAGGGTAAAATATTCTCATCACAACGAAGCAGTCGAATCAGAAACGGGTTCTCTTCGTCCTCGGCGGCGGCGGCAGTGATGGGGAAGGCGAAGGGGAAGCAGCGGCAGGACAAGTACTACCACCTCGCCAAGGAGCAGGGCTACCGGAGCCGCGCGGCCTTCAAGCTGCAGCAGCTCGACGCCCGCTTCCTGTTCCTCCCGACGGCGCGCGCCGTGCTCGATCTCTGCGCGGCGCCGGGTGGCTGGGTCCAGGTGGCCGTCAACCGCGCCCCGGCCGGCGCTTTCGTTGTCGGCGTAGACCTCGTGCCGATCCGGCCGGTCCGCGGCGCGCACGCCCTCACTGAGGACATCACCACCACCAGGTGCCGCTCCGCCGTGCGCAGGCTCATGGACTCCAAGGGGGTCGCCGCCTTCGACGTCATCCTCCACGACGGCTCGCCCAACGTCGGCGGCGCGTGGGCGCAGGAGGCCACCGCGCAGTCCGCGCTGGTTGTCGACGCCGTCCGCCTCGCCACCATGTTCCTCGCCCCAGGGGCACCTTCATCACCAAGGTCTTCAGGTCTCAGGATTACAACGCCATCATGTTCTGCCTTCGACAGCTGTTCGACAAGGTCGAGGCGACGAAACCTCAAGCGAGCCGCGGCTCATCTGCTGAAATCTACGTCGTCTGCCTCAAATACAAAGCCCCTGCGAAGATTCAGCCAGAACTTCTTGACATAAAGCACTTGTTCAGTGTGGATTCAGACGAGAAAGACATGCCTACGGATGTGCTTAGTTCCAAGAATTCAAAGAAAAGACATCGTGGTGGGTATGAGACTGGGATCACGGTGCTGGAGAAGGTTGGTCTAGCGTCAGATTTCATATGGTCTGACGCCCAGACACCACAGGAATTTCTTGGTTCTGTTACAAAGATCTTATTTGATGATCCTGCATCCCTGCCGATCAAGGATCATGAGCTTACAACAGACGAGGTAAAATGCCTTTGTGAGGATTTACAAGTGCTGGATAAAAACAGCTACAAGCATATCTTGAAGTGGCGCGTACGTGTGAGGAAAGCGCTGCCGGCGTCTTCACAAGTTAAACCAAAGGCTGACACTTCCGTGGCGGACACCAAGGTCAAAGATGATGATCAGCTTTTACAGGAAATGGAGCAATTGGTGAGTGTCATTGACAGAAAGAAAACAGGAGACAAGAAGCGGCAATCAAGACGTCGTGCCAAGGATAAAGCACGCAAGGCGATGCATATCGATGCTACAGAAGATGGTTCTGGAGATGAAGACCAACTCGATGAGATGCTCGATGAAGCTTATGAGCGTTATGTGACAAAAAAGGGTGGAGAAGTAACCCAAGAACACAAACGTGCCAAGAAAATTGATCCTGATGCCGATGCAGAATCGTTAGAAGTCTCGTGCTGAATTTTGGCCTGTTGGATACAACGTAGCACTCTACTTCTTAGGTTTTGTTATGCAGTTTACTAGGATGAGTGATTTCACATCTGTCAGAAAGTTCTGTAAGTTGCAATATCTTGCTTTGGATTATTAGTGGACAATAAGTTATTTTCACGGCTTGTTTGTGTTGAACGCCTCAAGTAACGGTACAGTACCGTCTCAACGTTGGGTTGCCTGAGCGGTCTCTTACGTTTCCCAGTGTTACATTCTTCTCTTCCAGAAACTACAGTGTTATATTTTTCCAGATACTACAATGTTATATTTTTTCAAAGAAAAACAGAAGGTAAAATTGACCTACCGCATATATCCGTAAAAGGGAGTTTTGTACAAAATATTTACAAGAAACTTGAAATCCATCGTTGCATCCTGACTCAAAGGCAGCTTTTCCTTTTGCAGTGTCCATCCAGATAGCACTTTTTTTTGCAATTTACCTTCTTTTTATGCAATTATGTTTTTCTTATGTTATTCTTTTCCAGAAACTATCATGTTATATTTTCTGAAAAAAAAGCAAGTGATTGACATACTGCATTTATATCCATAAAAAGCAGTTTTTGTACAAAATATTTACAAGAAGCTTGAAATCCAATGTTATATTTACAAAGATCTCATTTGATGATCCTGCATCCCTGCCGATCAAGGATCATGAGCTTACAACAGACGAGGTAAAATGCCTTTGTGAGGATTTACAAGTGCTGGATAAAAACAGCTACAAGCATATCTTGAAGTGGCGCGTACGTGTGAGGAAAGCGCTGCCGGCGTCTTCACAAGTTAAACCAAGGCTGACACTTCCGCGGCGGACACCAAGGTCAAAGATGATGATCAGCTTTTACCGGAAATGGAGCAATTGGTGAGTGTCATTGACAGAAACAAAATAGGAGACAAGAAGCGGCAAACAAGACGTCGTGCCAAGGATAAAGCACGCAAGGCGATGCATATCGATGCTACAGAAGATGGTTCTGGAGATGAAGACCAACTCGACGAGATGCTCGATGAAGCTTACGAGCGTTATGTGACAAAAAAGGGTGGAGAAGTAACCCAAGAACACAAACGTGCCAAGAAAATTGATCCTGATGCCGATGCAGAATCGTTAGAAGTCTCGTGCTGAATTTTGGCCTGTTGGATACAACGTAGCACTCTACTTCTTAGGTTTTGTTATGCAGTTTACTAGGATGAGTGATTTCACATCTGTCAGAAAGTTCTGTAAGTTGCAATATCTTGCTTTGGATTATTAGTGGACAATAATTTATTTTCATGGCTTGTTTGTTGAACGCCTCAAGTAACGGTACAGTACCGTCTCAACGTTGGGTTGCCTGAGCGGTCTATTACGTTTCCCAGTGTTATATTCTTCTCTTCCAGAAACTACAGTGTTATATTTTTCCAGATACTACAATGTTATATTTTTTCAAAGAAAAACAGAAGGTAAAATTGACCTACCGCATATATCCGTAAAAGGGAGTTTTGTACAAAATATTTACAAGAAACTTGAAATCCATCGTTGCATCCTGACTCAAAGGCAGCTTTTCCTTTTGCAATGTCCATCCAGATAGCTCTTTTTTTGTTGCAATTTACCTTCTTTTTATGCAATTATGTTTTTCTTATGTTATTCTTTTCCAGAAACTATCATGTTATATTTTCTGAAAAAAAGCAAGTGATTGACATACTGCATTTATATCCATAAAAAGCAGTTTTTGTACAAAATATTTACAGGAAGCTTGAAATCCAATGTTATATGTTGACTAAAATGTTGTATTTCTTTTTGTTTTATCTGCTGCAGTTTTGTCTAGATTGAACTTTCTGTTCAATTTTATCTTCTCTTTGGCAATTAGGCTTTTAAAAACCGGTTGTGATTATACGAATTTGCAGACTATAGTGTTCTTGTCGGTCCCAGATTATATCTATCATCCATGCAAAAAAGAAAGATTATATCTATCATTGCAATGAGACCTAAGTTTTTTGTTTTCAAAGGAAGAAATATATGGTTAACCATACATTTCTTGCAGCATAGTTTGTTCATGGTTACTACAAAATTTACAGCAACTAAAAAGATATTCCCCCAAAAGTACTACAGAACTAATTTGGCAAGCCAATTCCTTGATTACTTATTGTCAAGACAGTGGTCAAGACACCGAGGAGTTAGCCACCTGCCTTATCCAATATCCAACTTGCAAACGGCCTATGACAATCACCATGTTAGGAATCATCTAAAGAGTTCAGATCTGGACTTTTCTCTCGGTGGACGTCGGCCAAAAAGGACATATCTCCACTGCATTCCATTCCATCAGACGATCTCCCCAATCACACTGATGCCAACACAATTTTCTATCCTAATGGAAGTTAATTATAGAAAAAGCTAAAAGGCCCGTCTCCTCAGTCGGTCAACTTCTTCCTCCACTAAACTATTCGCCGCGCTTGCTACATGTTTACGATATACGCTGCCTCAAAATCAAAGTTCAGGTCCTCTTTCTCTGTACCTGCTCTTTTCTGAGACGTTGACTCGCTCCGGCGTTTCCTTGTATATGAAAATCTTCCCCTAATGCAATATATATAATACTCCCTCCGTCCCAAAATAACTGTCTTAGATTTGTCAAAAAGTTGATTTATCTAGATATGAAACAAGTATAGATACATTCACTTTTGTACAACTTTGAGACACTTATTTTGGGACGGAGGGAGTAGCAGTTGTCAAATAAAAAAATACTGGGATGGGCGTTGACTCTGTTACCTGGAACACAAGGTAAAGCTTGCAAGACCTTTTCTTTCGGATGCGCATGATTGACAAGCAACAGACTTGGTATGCCTCAAAAGCCTTAATGTTCAGAGCACTTTTGGAAACTATTAGAGTGTGGTACAATCTATGCACCGTGTTCAAGTGCACGGAAATATTAATTCTTAGAGCAAACTGAAGCTGAAAGTTGTGTGCCCGCTGACAGTGATGGCTGGATGATTGCACGCAGAGCCATGCACACCACTTCACGGTAAGGATGACTCCAACGGGGCGACTCATCGAGTCCGCGCGCGTCCGTCCCTGTCCGCGGGAGGCAAAAACACGGCCCAACGGGACGACGCAAACGGACCGCGGTCCGTTTTTTGTCCGCCACGACACATTCCTGGCCCAAATTTGGGCCACCGATGCGTCGGGCCCGGACGCTCGCGGACCGTTCCTGCATCCTCCCCGTGCCCGCCCTGGCCCCGTGTCATCGTCTACAACGGCCACCTACCCGCAATAACTGTGGGCGGTGGAGCTGTATAAATCGCGCCGGCCGGCCAAACCCTAGGGCACAAACCCTAGCACTCCTCCCCAATCGCGCCGGTCGGCCAAACCCTAGCCACGGCGGCCACCATCTCCAAGCTCAGATCCACGCGCCGGAATGATCAAAGGAGATTGAGTCAGCCAGCCCTGCCTGGCCATGGCCGCGATGAAGGAAGAGCCAGCAAGTCCGTTGCAGAACGGGCATGCTGCGTGACGTTCCTCAAGGCCGCAGCCCCTCTTTGATCTTCCCCTTGCCGGCCAGTGGTCGGTTATTAATTTTCTTCAAGTTTAGGTTTAGGTTTTAGGGTTTAATGTTAGGAGGAAGTCCTAAATTTACTATGTAATTTTAGTTTAAAAAATGTAATCCTAGTATTAACAAAAAGTTTGGGGAAACAATGGCAAGCGGACTCAATGCGTCGGCCCCGTTGGGGACACTGGCCAGAAAGGGGCGGATATGGGCCGGTCGCGCGTCCGTTCCCCGACCCAAACGGACAAAACGCGGACCAAACGCACGTCCATTTGAGTCGCCCCGTTGGAGTCATCCTAAGTTTCAGCGCTTCTTTTCTCTCAAACCTGGGGATGCCCTTTTCACTACGGATGGGGTTCGTGCTGATCGCTTTCTTACCTGCCCAATGACCCTCCCGATATCGCAGATCATACCTTGGTCGCTCGTCAACTGTACCAATTCATGCAATGCAACTTTTCCTGAATGAACACCGGTAGGCGTCAGATACTTGGGTCAAAGAGCCGCCACCAACAGAGTTACGACCTTTTCTAACAAACAAGCCAAGTCTCTTTGCCTTTTGGCTTGACTGTGACCGGCGCAACATGCCAGATAGATCGATTAACAAGATGAAATGTTGAATTGAATAGTGTTATTAAAGCTAGTCGGCATTCCACTGGAAGCAGTGGAAGGTAAGCTAATATCAGGGCTAGTCAACTAATTTATTCAATGAATTGTTAACGAGGGATTAAGTTAAGTTCCTGCTTCTTCGAAACGTCTAAAGTAGATGAGCTCCATGTCGCAGAAAGCTGTGGCTAAACCCCAAGGAATTGTTTCTCTAGTATTGCCCTACTGAGGTGGAGGTGGACGTGAGGGAAGGAATCCATGGCGAGCAACTACTCTGACCTCGGAGAGATGCAGTCATGCAGGTCGGGCTGAGGAAATAGGTTATTCGGATCGTCGTATGCTTGTGTGTTTAGTGATTTGCGAATTGCTCCCCATATACTATATGTGTGATGTGATGACTACTAGATGTTTAAGCTGATTACAACTGTGTTGTCAATGTTCATATATGGTGAGATGTTGATTGTGTAGACCATTTTCTGTGTCTACTATCTTGGCTGATAGGTTGTTGAAATTGTCTATTGTGCTACTGCTGCTATAAGTGTTACCCCATCAGATTGTAATTTGTCTGGAATGTTGGGAGGGATTCTTCACGTGAGGAAGGGTGTAATTTGTACTGAATTTTTATACTTCTAGGTGTCTTAATTTTAGCATTTATATTATGAGTAATTTTCTATTTATTCACATAGTTAGCCACATAACTGATATATTATAAATAATACTTTCGTGTTTTTTGTTTGTACGGAATGCCATTGAAAGATATTAAATTGTATTTGTAACAAAAGTATTTTTTGAACTATTTTTTCACAATGGATAATCTATATAATTTATATCTCTAAATGGTAACTATCTCGAAAAGAGTTACGACATAACAAATATCCCAATAGAGCTTTTTAATGTATGATTAAGTAACCATATTTATATAAACTTCTAGAGTATAAACTAAACCATTGACAATACTTTTACATAATCAATATTGTCTAGCAGTAAAATTTAACAAATTGGACATTCTCTATACTTGATACTGAAACAACATTTATTAGATTAATCACCAAGACAAATAGGGCTGGACTACCTAGGGACACGGAATTTTTTCTCCCCCTTGCTGCACCTCACTCCCTCACATGCATATAATTAGCGCACACACACTCATCACCACTACTCCACAATATCTCAAGCGAAAAAAGAGAACCCTTACGTCTATATGGGCCTGGCTCCTCTCGTCAGCCCAGTAAGTCATATGGGTCGCCACTGGGCCAGCCATGCGAATTGGAGTGGGCTATTAATTATTATATGTCGAGCCTTTCCGGCCGTGGCCACGCAGCCCTAGGCAGTCCAGAGCTCGATCGATCAAGCTAGCGCGACATCGATCGATCTATGGCGTCGTCGACTCCGGCGGCGTGGTCCGAAGCCCCGCAGGACATCCTAGGCCTAATCATCGACCGCCTCGTTCCATCCCCTCGGAGCTTCTCCTCCCGGGCGTTGTCAGTGTTAAGTCAATTATCATCCACCCTTGGCTTCGAGATGGTGCGACGGGACCGGAGCTCCGCCGACCGCGCCCGTTTCCGCGCGGTATGTCGCTCGTGGCGCCAGGCCATGCGCCAGCACGTCCCGGCTCCGCGGCTGCTGCCGTGGATCGTCATGCCGGACGGCTCTTTCTCGACCTTCTGTGACACTACCCGCACCACGTCCAGCGGCCGTCTACCCTTGCCGGAGGACGTGAGATGCGTCGGCTCCACAGACGGGTGGCTCGCCCTCGACTGCACCGACGATGGGAAGAAGATACATACCTGCATCTTGCACAATCCCTTCACTAACACGACCGTGCCGCTCCCTGAGTTGGACGATGTTTCCAAGCTTTTTGAGGTCCGCAAGGTGCTCATGAGGTCCACTCCCTGCGACGTGGTCGCTCTTCTGACCAATAACCGTCATCGCCCCCTCATCTTACTCCGGTCAGGGGAGGGTGTGTGGGTGCCTGAGCCCAAATAGCTGCCTATCTCAACTACATCATCGACATTGCTTTTCTTGGAGACAAATTATACGGGATCACTCGAGCCGAAGACCTAGTCTCTCTCGCCATTGATCTTGGTGCCGATGGAATACCCACCGTTATTGGTATCAAGCGTCTCACTAGGCACCCACCCGATAATTCTCAGTTTGCAGTGTGGAGCGATGTTGATGATGATTTCATGTCTAGGAACAGCGAGGCAGGCACTAAGGAAAAGGTTGCAAAGAATGACGAGGACAATAATAACGATGTTAGAAGCAAAGGGGAACTTAAGAAGAAAGCTAGCACTAACGGGGTATCCATTTATAGAGATGTTGAGGTGTCGTACGAACCCAATGGTCTTATCGTCCTGAGGTACCTAGTTGAGTCATGTGGGAAGCTACTCATGGTGAGACGAAAACTGCAAGGGGGAAGCTACTCGTTTTGCTTGAGTTACACACGTAAAGTGGAGGTCTTCGAGGCGGATGTCAACGAAGGAGCACCCTGCTGGGTGCCGGTTTCAGATGGACTAGGTGGCCAAGCGCTTTTCATCAGCAAATTATTCTGCAAGTCTATTTCTAACTGTGAAGCGTTGGATCAGGATGCTATTCTATTTATCGACACGGGCGAGAAGTACAACATGAAATCGCAAACTTTGAGCCCATCATCCAGACGCATGGACCCCCTCAAGTCAATGTGGATATTTTCTCCAGAGTTAGTGGTTTAATAATATTTGTAATAATATATTATTAGTTAGATAAGTAACTCGCATGATTTTTTCGAATTTTTTGAAACATAAAAATGTCGATATAATTTTTTGGGAATACCGAGCTCCATGGAGCTCGGCCTCTAATGCAGTTTCTGTTCCTATCGCATGGTAATTTTTTCTTTTACTCCCTCTGTCCCAAAATAAGTGTCTCAAGTTTGCTAAAAAATGGATGTATCTATGCATGTTTCATGTCTAGATACATCCACTTTTTGGCAAATCTAAGACAATTATTTTGGGACGGAGGGAGTATTTGGTATTGGGGGTCGTGGCGGGAAATAGTTATCTGGTCCGATTAGAGGCTAGTATGATCGGATATATCCAAGGACGTCGATGCGTCCGTTTCGGTTTAGCTAGCTAGATTCCTTTTCTAATCGGGAACAAACCTATATATATGGCCAGATCCATCTCTACTATATAATATAGTTAGAGGTGATGGTTGGTATGTTTTTTAGTTTCCCAATTTACCTCTGCATTGGTAGGCTATTTACAGACAATTGACACCGCCAAGTGATATGTCGACAACCTTATCCTTCCTCACGACCGGGTGGAGGGCGAGGTACCATCACCGGCGACGAGAACGGTGGAAGCGCGTCCGCTCGAGCCCAGCGCCGCCGGCCAACGCCCACCCCTTTAGTCCATCACCACCACCCCCTCCATCTCCCCAATCCCGGCTCCTAGTTAGAGCACCAGCCGCTCCTCGTCCCTTCTCGATATGTTTCTCCAGCGAGAAGATGCCTGAGATGGAGGATCTAAAGAAGTCGCGCTGCCTGCACCTCCGCCGCCGCCGCGGGAAAGGAGTCGCGCTGACTGCACCTCCGCCGGCGACGGCTCGCTCCGCCCCGTCCGACGTCGGCGCCCCCTGTTTCCCCGTTCGGCATACTCCCCAGTGCGTTCGTGTTAGGATGATATCGCGATGGGGCGCGGCAAGATCGATATCAAGAGGATCGAGAACTCGTCGAACCGGCAGGTGACCTTCGCCAAGCGAGATCGGTCTGCTATGCGTCGCCGAGGTCGGCGTCGTCGTCTTTCCCAGCGCCGGCAAGCTCTACCAATCCTGGCGCTGAAGACCATGCAAGTTCTCACTCCTCGGTCTGTTTTATTTGGAACTGATCTCAAAGATGCAAACTGTGGCTCGCTTCTAGGCTACGTAGGATCCTCGAGAAGTACAGACCAACTCCGTGAAGGTACTGTGGGATGATAAAGCACAAGGTTCTTATCGAATAAAAAAATATTCAGAATTTGCAAACCATGAACATGTTTTCAAAGCAACAGTGGACATGGTGAAGAAGGAGAGCGACAACATGCAGATCAAGCCCAGGCAAGTGTTAATTCCAGCATCCAACTTCGATGTTCTTTTCTTTCATTTTTACCTGTAGCATTTCAATGTTCGTATTAGCGAACTGTCGTGGCTGATGACGGTGTAGGCATATGATTGGTGTGTATGTGAACTCCCTACAGCCCAAGGAGTTAATCGGCATATATAGAGGACGTGAAAGAGCAGGCGACGACAGTGGGTTGCGGCTGCTGAGGAATTCCTGCACCTTCTTCTTTTTGGCTCCACACATCCATGCCACTATGCAGGGCTACGATTGTGTTGTTGGTAGACAATGTTTTCTTCTTTTCAGTATTAAAATAGCTTCAGATTTTCATGCACAAGATGCATTTGTGATATTGTTTAAATAGGCACATCAACTTTCATGGCAATGGTAGGAAAGATCCCTTTCACAGCCTCGTAGTACTTGTTTTCCAATGAACCTGGTAAGCCTTAACTTTGTTTATTACAGACTTAGTTATCTCTGAAGTTACTGAATTTTTTCCTTATGCTGTAAACTATCTTAAGCTGCTAAAATAGTCCCTTGTACCAAAATTCTTTCCCTTTATTTGATTTTAAAGTACTCCATTTTAAGAATAATGAGTTAGAAAGAAATTGGGTTTCGGTAAGAATGACCAGTCAGCTATGAGCTTGAGTCAACTCATAAATTCTAACCACTAAGTGTTTCGTACTGTAATTGCCATGGGTAAAACATGTATAGTTTTCTTTTGAATTAAGGAGTTTGACATATCACCTAGCTGCACATGCCCATCAGCAATGGATTATAAATATCAACCACCACATAAAAATCCATTATATCATAAGTATCTCACTCCTTGTTCTTTTTAGACGACGATTAGCAGAATATTTCCTATACCAACTTGCATTAAGTTAGAGCATGCTATTTAATTAAAAACTGTTCATAGGTAAAACTTTAGCTGTAAGTATACTTATTTTCGTTGCAGTAGAATTTCTTGTTTTCTAATGTGCTATTTTCTTCTTTCTCAACTTTTGGAAAAAAGTAAAGTTTGATGAAAAAATATTAATTCTAATCTTGGCTTTCCTTCGGTTATAAAATATAACTCATGTGATTGCTTTGACCACTCTGGAGCTTCCATGGAGTTCAGGAAAATCAATACCTTTGTAGCTTCGCCAATGGCACAAGATAGTTCAATTATATTTGCTCTAGGGCAATCTGATAATTAAGTGCACAATTTTTCATCTACGCTGTCGTTTTCTCTACAGTTATGTTAAACTTTCTTTCTTCAGCTAACATTTGAGGACATCCACAATTGCTTCCGTTGAGTTCCAGCCAGCTTGCACATTTGAGGGCATCAACAATTGCTTCGGCAATGGCCAGGAGGCCTTGACAAACAGCTTCCTAGACCTATAAATGAAGCATTTGTGAATGAGGCCTTTACAAAGCATTTCCCATTAGATTCACTCGAAACCTGCTTGTATGGTGACACCCTGCCGACCTTTAGTGATTATAATTTTTCAGACCGGCCTGCACCATTACAGGAAACATTTTGCCAAATATAGACAAGAACTTAATATTTTGCCAATGCGGAAACAGTTTACAAATTCCTAGAATGTGAGGCCGTGAGAGTTATGTAGATGGCTGTTCTATTTTCAAAGTTCCACTATTTAAGCAAGCTGCCTTGTATATTGTTTCTGGTTTTATTGTAAAATGGTGAAGAAATGGTTCTTGTTTTACTTCCCTTCGCTAAGAAAAACTACTATCTAAAGCCATCCTAGATGACGAAAATGCGATAATGCCTTTAGAGGCCGACGAGGCATCAACATTGAGTGTAGCCACACTTGACTGAAGTGGGTGCTATGATGCCTTTGGCTACCTATGCTGCCTCAGCACAAATGAAGATTAATATGGATGGAAAATCCAAAGACAAAGGTGAGAAAGGAAAATAAAGGAAAAAACTCCTGTGTCTTCTTGCAAAGCGGCGAAAGGATTTACACTTACACCACGAGAAAGGATAGCGCTGGTATAATAGTAATGCGAATAATGTGAAGTGGAATGAAGCAACATCTATCATAACGACAATGACCATTCGACGGAGTTGGAGAAAATGTGGGCGAACAATAATGAGCGACACATGTTGGAATGAGGTGACTATCATTGAGGACGTTCTTAGAGTCAGGTGGGAAATACAAGGGATGCCATAAGTATTTATCAATAGCATGATCTGTAGTTTGAATATCTCAAAATGCATGTTTTTTTCGTCGGCTTGGTGATTTTGATGTTAAAATATTCAAATTTAGGTGCATTATGTTTACATGTGTGATAAAAAACTTGAGAGCCCGTAGCAACGCACGGGCATTCAACTAGTATATATACGTACGAGAAGTGCTTGAGGTGTTGACTATACATGCAAGCCACGCGATCCCATAGCTACATCGATCCATGGCGTCGTCGATTCCTCCGTGGTCTGAAATTCCTCAGGACGTGTTTTGGATTTCGGCCCGAAAAATCGAAATTTCGTCGAAATCCGGCCATTTCGTTCAGGCCCGGTAAATATGCTAACCAATTAAATTATTTCAGCCCAGTTTGAATTTTTGGCCCGACCCAGACTGCAGCCCAACAAGCAGTACCCAGCCCGTGACATAAAACGTCCGAACATAGCTCCAAACCCTAGAAACAAACAAAATCCCCCAAATCCTCTGTTTGTGCGGCGGCGTCTTCCTCACAGCCGATGTGCTCGCTACACCGCATCGTTCTACAGCTTCAGGGCGCTCCCACGACGAGCTGGCCACGACGCGGTCGTCGGCCAAAGGACGTGCGCGCCCTGATGCAGCTGGCTTGGTGGAAGAACTCTGTATCCTCGATGTCCCTTCCGTTGGCTGTCTCGCACCCGTCCGGCCGCCGGCCGGCAGGAACAGGACCAGACTGCCTCGGAAACACAATTGATGTACTAACTCAGAGCAAGACGAGGAGTAAGTACAGTGAACTATTTGTTCCTGCTAGATGAACTATTTGAGATTCAGATTAATTTGAGCAATGTGCTACTGAAGTTTGACCAACTGAAGCAATCGTGTGTGTATAAGCAATCAAATGGATCGTTGATGATCAGTTGATTCCAGTTTATTTTCTTTCTGCAGTATTTTGATTTTTTGGTACAATTTCGCTCATTTTCGTTCTATTTTCGTTCAGAAATTCAAATTTTAGATTGATCATTTCGTCCGAGATTTTCCGAAAAGCCGAAATCTGCCCATTTCGCCCAGGGGTGGTAAATTTTGCAAACCGAAATCCAAAACCTTGGCTACACCTCGTCATCGACCGCCTCGTTTCCTCCACTGACCGGAGCCTCTCCTCCACGGCGTGGTTTCGATTACAACGTCTCCTCGGCTTCTCCGATGAGTTCCAGGCGGCGCGCTGTGCCCGACACTCGGTCTGTGCTGATCGCGCTCGCTTCCGCGCCGTTTGTCGTTCGTGGCATTTGGCTATGCGCCGGCACCATCCGGCTCCACAGCAGCTCCCTAGATTATCGTGTCAGATGGCTCGTTCTTGACACCCTCAGACACTGTCCGCACATCGCCCTGCCGACTTCCCTCCTTGCCCAAGAACGCGAGATGCATTGCCTCCACTGACAGTTGGCTCGTCCTCGACTGCCCGGATGCCGAGAAGATGCATAGCTACTCCTTGCACAATCCTTTCACTAACACGACGGTGCCGCTCCCTGAGCTCGATGCTATGATCGCCGGTGTGTCCGAGCTTTTCAAGGTCTACAAAGTGCTCATGCGGTTTTGTGATGTCATCACTATCTTGACCAATAATTGGAATCACCCTATCATCTTAATTCGGCCAGGGAAGGGTGTGTGGCTGCCTAAGCCACAAACTGCTCCTTTCATCTATATCATCGACATTGCATTTCTTGAAGACAAATTATATGGAATCACCCAAGCTGAGGATCTTGTCTCTCTTGGTATAGATTTCGACAACAATGGCATACCCGCCGTTACAGCCATCGGGCGCCTCATCACGCACCCACCGGGCGATTATCCGTTTAAAGTGTGGACCAATGCTGATGAGGTCGCCAATAGCGATGAGGAACTTAATGAGGAACCGAGCAAAGTGGACCACGAGGAGCACACCCTAGATGAACTTCGGAAGAAAACCGGTGATGGCATGATTCTCGAAGGCGTTAGTAAGCGGCTGGATTATGAGGTGACATATGAACCCAAGGATCTAGTCACTGCCCACTTGTACTTAGTCGAGTCACGTGGTAAACTATTCATGGTTAGGCGACAAATACAAGTGCCTTCATATAGTATCAATTTCACTCCCAAGGTAGAGGTTTATGAGACGGATGTCAATGAAGGTGCGCACTGTTGGGTGCCGGTTTCAGGTGGGCTAGGCAGTGAGGCGATTTTCATCAGCAAATTCTTCTGCAAGTCCATTTCTACCTATGATGAGGTTGACCAAGATGCTCTTCATTTTATCGACACGGGGGAGAAATACAACATAAAAACCCAAACTATGAGCGCTACCTGGAGGGACATTTGTTACCATGAGTCCATGTGGATCTTTTCTCCGGAGCTAGTGGTTTAATAGTCTTTTCACTGAAATCTTCAGGAACAAAACCCCATCTTTCAAAAGTTGGAGAGACTTATATTTGAATGAAATGGCTTTGCTTGGCCCCAACTAATTAGAGATTGGCC
Source organism: Poa pratensis (assembly GCA_947311845.1). Taxonomy (NCBI): domain Eukaryota; kingdom Viridiplantae; phylum Streptophyta; class Magnoliopsida; order Poales; family Poaceae; genus Poa; species Poa pratensis. The sequence continues at coordinate 44,607,953 of CAMZMU010000060.1, forward strand.
AGCTGAACCAATGTATTTTTTGTATCTTTTTGTAACACTCTTTCAAACGTTTGTTCTATTGTTGTTTTATTTAATAGAAATGGTAAATTCTCCCATTGTTTCATCGAAAAAACAATGTGTGATGAAGCATCACTAATATAAACACTTGGAGGCAAATATATGACTGGAGATTTCTTACTCCCGAGCTCCGGTGCTCCCTATGTTTAAAAAAATATCAAAAATCGTATTTTAAAGTTTCAAAAAATGAAAAACAAATCATGGGAATTCTTAATGATGCACCATAAAATCGTGCAAATTTTCAATTAGAAATACTTGGTATTTTGAGCTACACAAAAAAAGACAAATGTACATATCTGAGTATTTTCAAATCTCTAAAAAGATGCAAAGTGGCATGCATGGTTGGTGAGCAACTGCGCATAAACTAAGTTATGCAAAGTTGTAATCTAGACAATCAAGTGGCATAAAAAGAAAAGAGGTGGATTTATGCATGCATTAGCCATCTCATAGTTTCCATTATGCAGAATACAAAACTCCAGCCTCAATCAGCGAGTACTACATATTCTACGGTTAAACGCTCGGAAAGACAGAAACAAGGTGAGCACAGCACATGCATTGCAACAACAAACATGGCAGGTTTAGCTAGGGCAAGTGGGCAACATGTTCATACATACCAGACGACTCTCCTTCCTTGGGAGCTTCATCACAGGTCTTCTCTTGGTCTTAATGAAAATTCCCTTGACACTTTTTGACAGCAAAAGGTGGAGGAAGGCCCCTGCGTTGACTTGCTGACTGACACTTTTGACTACCCATGGACATGGATGTCCACACGAGTGAGCAAACCGGCAGTATATATATGCTCTCTGCTCAGAGCCTCAATGTACAGCTTAGAGCTTATACTGATCTAACGCAAGATCAGCACCAACTGATCTTCATCCGTCCATGGAGATATCATCGTCTCCTTCAAAGCTTCTCCTCCTCCTCCAGTTACTCCTGCTCACTCAGCTTCTGGAAGCACGAATACTAGGTGGGTACTGGCATACATGATTCATGGATACATTTTCTGTAAACTCGCATACATGATTCATGGATACATTTTCTGTAGCTTTGTGTTGATTTTCCGTTTATAACAGGAGATTTCCTCTTATTTTTGCAGGTGGTGGCTACGACTGCAAGAGTCTGCCCGCGTCGGATGTTGATGACGATGATGTAGCGTCCTCATCACACCTTAACCTAGCAGATGATGCACTGAACAGGCCTTCCTATGCGCCGCCGGCACCGAAGCCGCGCCCGTCACCGCACCCGGTGCTGGGCTGCCGGCCGCAACACCAGCGCGAGGGAGATGGTACGCAGGTGCTGCAGCAGAGGTTTCCGCCGGCGGTGTCGTCCACAGGACCTGCACCACCGCGTGATTATTATGGTCGCCAACAAGCTGAAGCTGCAGTACACCCACCGAGCCGGCTGGGGAAGATGATGGATGTGTTTCGTGCGTTTCTCGATGCGTTTGGCTGGCAGATCTGAAAGTTTCAGCTCAAGTTATCTCACGTGAATGTGTTAACTGTTGTTACTCTTAGGAGTGCATATATTATCATTGTTTTTTTTTTTTGAAAATACTATCATTGTTTATTGTGTTGAGCAACTTCCAATTTTTTTTTAAATACTATATAAAACTTATGGATGTATTATGCCACCTACAACAAAGAGTGAGCACGCCAAATTTCGTTACAGTAAAGTTGACCGCTAAATCATCGTGTCCTGCACTGAGAAACAGAAACATCTGAATTATCACAATAAGTTTTTATTTTAACTTAGTGGTGATGGTGATCGTGATGCACTAAAAACTAGTGGGCAGTTGGTAGGTTATAGATTCCCTATATACTAATCGGTTATACTCGTGTTAGTTGGATTGAGAACTCAGCAAGTGTTGGATCTTTCAGGGGAAAAAACTCGTGTCAGTACTTCGGATCCATCAATCATCAAGTGTGTAATAGACCACACTTAAAACAAATATAGAGCTTGTGGCGACGATTTTGCGTTTTTTGTGCAGTGGAAAATATATGTTTTACAGAAATGTGTATCTATTCCTTGAATAAATGGATTATTAATTAGTTAGCATAGTGTCATGGACAGAACCAAAACCATACAAACACGGTTTTGGCTTCACGTGTGTACCATTAAAGCATAATATTGTTTTGGCGAGAGTGTGTTGTGGAGGCACTAATGCAGAGAGTTAACTTTATCAATCTTAAACCTCCACAACTCTGGTCCGTTGTCAGCGTGGCGCGTTTTGGGGATGTGGTTGGTCTAGTTTGCTTTTACATTATATATGCTTTGTTTGTAAAAAAGTGTCACTCCTTTACATGTGCCATTTGACCAACTTAGTTGTCTCTCAAAAAGTAAGCGTGCGTGCGTGCGTGCGTGTGTGTGTGTGAGAGAGAGAGAGAGTCTCGGATTGTTCCATGCTGAAATCTCATGTAGTCGTAGCGTGTGGGCTAGGCCTAACATTTTCCATTTACCTTCAATGGCGTAATCGATAGTATAATTTTTGGAAATGCGAGTTACCACTAGGCTCGGTTGTCGGTGTTAGAGAAAAACTCGAGCGATCGAGAGAGAATCGAGAGAGGGACAGAATGAATCGAACTCATTTCCATTGATGATGAATAGTGCTATATATAGCACCCGAATATGCGGTTACAAGGATAGGTCGGTTTGTACAAACCGACATATAGTTTGCACAAACATAACCGTCATGGTTAATTACAAGCAGGGATTACATTTAATTAAAGTAATTAATTAAATCCTAACACTCCCCCTAATCTATGCTTGTCCTTGCACGTCTTCATCATCTTGAAATATCTCCTCCAAAAACCTGTGGGAAAAATATGAGGAGAGTAGTGTGTATGATATGTTGCTAAAACTCCTCTAACCCGGTGGGGAAATAAGGAGAAAATGATGCAACATATGATGGTTATTGTCTCTTTGATAACTCATATGAGAAAACCTTAGAAAGGGAAAACCCATAAGTGAGTTTAGAGAACAATAAATATGCCTTATATACTTCCTTTAAAAACCCCGGTGGGGAAAACAGAAGTATGACATATGATGTTTGAAGTTCTCCCCCAAAACCCTTTGGGAAAAATGTGAGGAGAATTGTATTGATATGTTGTTAAAACTCCTTTAAAACCCAGTGGGAAAAGTAAGGAGAAAATGATACAACATATAATGATTATTGTCTCAGCTAACTCAATATGAATGAAATCCATAGAGTTTTAGAGGACAATAAATATGTCGTGTATACTTTCCTAAAAACCCCGGTGGGGAAAACAGAAAGTATGACATATGATCTCATGTTGATACTACCTCATTAAAAACCTTGATGAGAACCTGAAAAGTAAACTCATAAAGGGAAAAAGAGTGTAATATGATGCTTTGAACAGGAATAGTTCAGGAAGATACTCCCCCTGACTCTTGCAAATCCCGAAGCCGTCGCATACCAATCCAATAAATCATTTCTGGAATGTTATAGTTGGTAGAGACTTGGTGAATAGATCAGCGAGGATATCGCATGATTTTAATTGCAAGATGTTTATTCCCGACTCGTCATGAGTTTATGGGATAAAACAATTTAGCGCAATATGCTTAACGATATTGCTCTTTATGTAACCTGTTTTGCATCTATGCAACATAAGCAACATTATCTGTGTAGATAATGATAGGTGATTCGAGAGAACCAACACCACATGACTAATGTATGCGGTTTGTCATTCCGTGAAGCCACATGTGTTAACATGAAGCATTGCATCTTAGAATGATCGTGGTAGTATAACCACCAGAGTCTATTTGAAGACATCAATGGAGTGACAGATCTACCATGTATGTACACATTGTAGGATCATGTAAGTAGCCAATACCAGTGTCTAAATTGGAGTTCAGATTTCTCCGAAATTGATACAATATGTCAAGATATTTGGTGCCTTGGAGATATCGAAAGATATTCTTGATCCCCTAACCAATTATGTTGGTAGGTCCAATGGCATTGAGATATGGAACATTATGTGCCAACATCTCTTCTCCATCTTCCCATGGATCTTTCTCTACGTCTAGAGATCGAACAATCCCTAGGAGATGGACATGACTTGTCTATATCAAATTTCTCCAATTTTCTGGATATAGGCATCTTAGTGTACCATAATACTTGAGTGAAGGTGCTCGAGTTGTAGTCCCAAGCACTATTTGGGTTTATCCATATTCTTCATCTCAAATCCGTCGTTAGATGATCATGTGTTTTGTCATTTAGGAGTTATCCTTATCTATGACATACACACATGGGTAATCATCATGGTAGGAGTAATCCTTGTGTACAAGGAACTCACTACGTCGGTTGTACCAAAATATACCGACAACAACAAGACTTGGAGTGACTTATTGATTTTTACACAATACATGTTGCATTTGTGTTTCGATTTGGACAGAGATTCCATCGGGAACCATACATGTCGCAATCTAGTGATCCACATGGATATGTTGTCACTACACCTATCAACTGCACAGATAGATGATTTTGTACTGCCAATATTATATGTATCGGAAAGAGATTTCACTCATGTCTGGAGAGTAGGTCTCGGATCTCTGCGGAAACCCGACCTTATGCTACAAGCCTTGCTTTCTCACCACCTTGTATTTCTCATTCCGTTTCGGAAGAAAACACATTGAATAATCCCATAGGGAATTCATTTGGAAGAGCGAGGCTATATCTGCTTGGATTGCATCCTTTGATGAGTTCAGTCCTAGCAAGTGTGTTCACACTCTGCCATGGCCATGGTCTTTGGATCTGAATCATTGTGAAGGTTGTTTGCAATCATACAAGAGATGTTTGTCGACAGTTGTAGGCTTTGGTTATATGATTCTCCAGAATCGATATAGTTGGAGTAAAGATCATGCACCCTTGATGACTCTTCGTGATTTCCCAATACGCGTGAGTCTGGGTGTTCCGATGTCCCAGCCAGTGTGTGCAAGCTGGAGCTGGGGTTGTGGAGGTTTCCCTTCCACTGGGTGTATACTACCCATTAGGTGTTCATCAACGCAAGGTCGACTTGCATTTACTGATTTAGAGGATTCCTCGATTTCCTTTGTTGCTTTGCAAAAAGCTAGATCCTGGTCAGAGGCCGTACTACTCCCCCTCTTTTTATGAAACAGGGAGTTGAGTGGTTTTTATTGGTACCTCCACTCTTTCGGGCGCATTTCTAACCGGATTGAAGGATTTTGTAACACCTTTGAGATCAGTAAATGAATCTGGCAGGTTATTTGCATGTGTTGCAAATTTGTGAATCGAACGTAGAGTCCCGATTCTTGAGTACGTGGGTATGAGGAGGAACGTGAAGTCCCAATTGATTTCCTGGCATTCGATGTGGTACTTGAAATCTCCCCCTAATGCCTGGAAATAATCCTCCTTAAATATAAGCAATCAGCGTACTAGGCTATGAATACATCCCTTATGAGGGGTTTCAAGGTACTGGGTTATCGACGGATATTGTACCCCACATAGATCCCTCATATGTGGGCCCATGATGTACGCTGCGGTGGTGAGATCGGTACGCGTGAAGCGTTCCGAACTTACGCAGATGGGAAATGCTCGGAGGATTTCCACGTATCAATTGCAGAGGGGAAGTACTGCTATATGCAGTTAGTCAGTAGCAGCGTGTAAAACTGCATGACTCCAATGTAAAGTTGGTAAATTGCAATTCATTAACATGGGTCGTGCAATGAGAAAATCCTTTTGATCAGAGACGAAACCAAAAACAATTGTGTATGGACACATAGGACATTGTGCTGAACTTCGATCCTCGGAGCCATGCACAAAATAGTGGAGGCATGTGAAGAGAATTCTGCAACAATATTTGTCCATTCGAATTGTTTAATTCGATCTTTAGTCCAAACAATGGTTGGTTGGGACCACAAATATCACCTTGAATGTGTTCAAGGGACTGAAGTGATCCACTGGCACAATAGTGCAACTAAATCTCATGACTAGGAAAGTTTAGCTCATGCAAACATGACCGATGGAATTGCATTATATGCAACATGTGCTACGAGTTGGATGTACGTGTAGTACAATCCAGACAATAGAGCGGGTACATTTTCATATACTTGTTCCACATCCATCGGATTGGCACTCGTAGAAATCTATATATAGAATCGAAGAAGTTCCAATATGGAAATCTTTATCAGATATATAGAATGTGTACAATCTTATTTATATCAGAGTGCTGATACAATATATATGTTCTACTACAACAACACATATGGACATTAATAAAGCGACCACCAAGGAGATAGTGGGACTAGACGAAGTCTCCAAACATGTAGGTTGAGGCATACCCAACTATCATGTCCTCCGTTCTGTAGGGTCCTCTGACGGCTGGAGAGTTACGGTGGTGCGAGGTCCAGAAGGAACGTCTCGCGAACTACCAGCTCCATCGGCGCCATCTGGATGAAGGTTGAGGTTGGCTTCAAACCTTTTCCCTCGAGGTGCGTTGCGGCCATGGGATTGCTGCAGATAATGGCCAGATGTGGGCTTGCACTTGTCAGTGGGGTGCGTGTAGCATCCACACTTGTCGCAAAACATAATTTTGTCAGACTTGGGCTTTGCGGTGCCTTTCCCACGGTCTGAGTTTCTGGGCTTCCTGTTCCTGTTGCGCTTTCGCTTACCGTTGATGTTCGAGGGCTTGCCTTTGAAGCCACCATCGAACTTTCGTCCTTTCGCGACATTCATATGAACTTCAGGTAGAGGTTGAGAACCAACCGGACACTGAGAGCCATTCTTAGCGAGTAGCTCATCATGCTTTTCAGCCTGAAGTAAAATATGAATAAGATTGAAATAGACTTGGTAGTTGCGAGCACTGTACTGCTGCTGGAGGATCCTGTCAGATGAGATCATAGTAGATAGAGTTTTCTCTATCTTCTTCACATCAGTAGGATCCTTCCCGCAAAAGCGCAGTTTGGAATAGATCTTATGAACCTCATGATTGTACTCCCCGACAGACTTGAAGTCCTGGAGTCAGAGATGTGTCCAATCATGGAAAGCATCAGGCATGATAACTGCCTTCTGTTGTTCATACCTCATTTTGAGGGCCTGATACAAGGTATGTGGAATTCTTTCTCCAAGTACTCAGACTTGAGATCTGAATGAACGTGCTGCCTTATGATGTATAAAGCAACATATTTTGCTCATCTGTCAGTGGCGTGACTACAGCCGGGAGTGGAACATCCGGAGCCTGGATTGCACGCACTAACCCACGGGACACAAGGGCGATCTTGATGTCCATGACTCATATAGGATAGTTGTGGCCGTTGAGAGCGAGTACATCAAACTCTCGAGCCATTGTTTATCTATATGGTAAACCAGAGAATATTAATTTCCATTTGGTAAATTAAAATCCATCATGGTTATGTCGTAATGAACGATGCAAAATAAATGAAGTTTCAAGAAGTGGACTTGAACTTATTAGTGTGAACCTCAAATTGTTAAGTATGACACGTTGTAGATAATCTCCAATTGAATTTCGGAGTAGATCTAGCATTAGCGGAGTATAATACTCACACTTCGAATGCCTTGTGTCATAACTTAATTAAAATGTATGGGAGAGCACATTGGCAATCATAATGTCAAAAATAACAAAATGTAGGCTTAAACAGTAGTGGTAGATAAATCTACACACCACATCATGATCCCAAAACATCAATTTGAGGAAATCACTTTGATTTTGCATCTACATTTGCAAGAAATTGAAAATTTCAATTGCAAATAGATGTATTAATCTCAACATGTGTCAAACATGGAAATATATACATATCTTAAAATGATTCCGGAATACATCGTACTCGACAGAGAAACAGTACTATAGAGGTACTGAATTTATATTTGCAAGAAATTAAAAATCTCAATTGCAAATAGACGTAATTAATCTCGACACGTGAAAAACGTGGAAAATATTACATCAAATTGGGATCTGGAATACATCTGTACTCAACAAAACAGTTCTGAAATAGATGTACTGAATTAACAGGTCTAAAACAGGGATAAAATCACTGCTAGAAGCTACTGTTAACAGAGTAATTTGCTAATAAGCTGAACAGTACAGACGAAGCTATACAGTAAATTAAATAGACAGGAAAGTGTGCTTGGTGTTTCCTGCCACATGCGGCATGCACATGGCACGTATGCAGTCAGCCGGTCAGTAAAGGGATAAGGAGAGAGAAAGGAATCGAGTCCCAGGCTCTCGATCCCCAAATCCTCCACCGAAAACAGCGGCGACCACCACGCGCCATCCTCCAGTATCACTGCAGTGGAGCTCACCAACGGCGAGCGGTGTTCCGGCCGCCCTCTTCCTCGTCGGAGGATCCTCCAGGGAGCAGGGTCCCCGGGCGACGCCGTTGGAGGCGCCGTTCGCGAGCCCGAACGTAGCCAGGCTCCAAGTGCCAGCGCGGTGGCCGTGTTGCTCGTTGGCGAGTTCGCTGGCGGGTTGGCCAGCGGGAGGCCGAGGGCCAGCAGGCGGCGGCAAGCCCTTGCGCGCGGTGAAGGAGGTGGTGTGTCCGGAGTTGGGGACGGCAGGCGGAGCACATCGGCAGCGGCGTGCGGCAAAGACAGAGACGCGGCAGGGGCGCTCGTCATGCTCCTCACGCCGGAGCCGAAGGTGAACATGGAGGCCCCGGTCGGCGCGGATACGTAGGCGAGGGCGTCGCCCTCAATCTCGACAACCGCAGGGGTCAGAGACGGAAGGCGCGGCGCCATGGCATTGGCGTCGGCGGCCCTGGCGCTGGTCGAGCCAAAATCGAAGACGGATGTGGGCGACTGCCCAACGGCGTCCTCGCCGGCGGCGGATCCGTACTCGTGCAGGGGCAGAAAACCCACCCATGTGCAGAGCACCAGAACGCCGGTGGCTGCTCTTCCAGTGTCGGGCCGGCGATCTCGTCGGCCCCGAGCAGTGACGGGGCGGACCGGCACGGGGGCGGCGCCGGATGCCATGGCCGCGGAAACGGCCTGCACCGTGGCGGTGTGCACGGTAGCCTCCGGCGCTGTGGCGGCGGCCAATGAATCGGCCTAGCCCGTACCGCCGACCGTCGAAGCGCCGGCGTTCACCGAAACCGTGTCGGCGATGGCGTGCTACGAAGCGGCGGCGACGGCCGTCGTCCCGCACCAGGCGGCGAGGGTACATCGGTAGGCGAGGCATCTCACCTTTTCTTCCTTCGTGTCCTTCTTCTCCTCAGTTCATCTGTCGATCTCGGCAGAGACAGTGCTGATAACGTGTTAGAGAAAAACTCGAGCGATCGAGAGAGAATCGAGAGAGGGATAGAATGAATCGAACTCATTTCCATTGATGATGAATAGTGCTATATATAGCACCCGAATATGCGGTTACAAGGATAGGTCGGTTTGTACAAACCGACATATAGTTTGCACAAACATAACCGTCATAGTTAATTACAAGCAGGGATTACATTTAATTAAAGTAATTAATTAAATCCTAACAGTCGGCTTTGGTTACAAAGATCAAAAGTTGGCGCCACTTGGCTTAGTAGCCTTGTTGCATGAGTGTCTGATAAATTGCACTCGTCTAGCTCCCTTTCACTCGCTAACTATGCGTTTCAGGTAGTGTGGGTTTTTTTGTCACTCCAACCACAACAAACAACAGGTTTGAGTTTGTGTAACTTCCTTTTTTTTTTTTGAGAAACACAGTACAATGTAAGCGATCATATACACGCGCAAACACTCACCCTTATAAACGCACACACCACACCCTACCCCTATGAGCACCTCCGAGAGACTGAGACGGCGGATCAGGTCTTGAGATTGACGAAATCACCACGGGCGTCTCGCTGTCGACGGGAACGTCGCCTCCCACTGAATAATATTCCGCCTAAATGAGAAACATCGGCGTCAAACCTGGAGTTTGAACTCTGGTGGGCTGGGGGTACAACCACCCTCCTAACTATCTTATCACGGGCAAGTTCTCTTGTGTAACTTCCTCCTGAAAACGTTACGTTGAACACATATATAGTTTTGGATGGGCTAGCCGGCTAGGGACAAAAGTTCGGAGCATAAATGATGGCCCATACCCACACACCTCGAATATTGAGGGGCTAAAATTGTTTTTTTTTTGAAAAATTTGTATTTTTGTCAAATCGCTAGGACATTCGTAACGGGTGTTATATATATATCAGGTACCTCGAGGTCCACAAACCCTAATTAATCAAGACGACGAAGGAGACACGCAAAATAAACAAAACAAAATACGATAACATGGCAGCGATTCGATCAATGGCGAGGAAGATCGTCGGCCGCGCGCTTGTGCAACGGCCTCCGGGTATTGGGGTGGCTCAACCTCGGCGACTGCTTCCACACATGTTACCCCACGGCGGCTCGCTAGGACGGCCACATCAGCCGCTCGTCGGTCCACGCCTCTTCAGCTCCGGGCTCCGGCGGTCAGAAGACGAACGAACCACCACCAAACAAGGTTTCCATCTGTCATCTCTCATCATCGCTCCAGCCTTTTTTCTTCTAGATGACTTTTTTAGGACTAGCTAGATTTAAATAAGAGCCAATTTCTTTGGCGACAATGAAGCGAACCAACCTGCATGCCACTCCAGATTCCAGAATTTATTGAAGGAAACAAAAATGCAGGATTTTTTCTGCGGCGCCACCACCAAACTCAGGGAGGAACTCGGGAAGAAGAACCTAGAGCTGGGACAAGTAATCCTGAAGATTCACGAGTCCAACAAGGATTTTGTCGTCGGCGCCCCCAGGCCTCAGGGTACTCACCGACGAACTTGAGAAGAAGATGGAAGAGCTGATGCATGTATTCAATCAGATTATCAAGTTGAAGAAGCCAGAAGAGCTGCGCGACCTGATTGCGCCGATATTGCAGCCCACCGGCGCACAGCAAGACAGGCAAGCACTTCCATCTGATCCCTAATCACCATGCATATATTGATATAGCGTCATCTTAACTGTTACTCAAATTCTATTCAAAGTGTTAAATGACCGCTATAAATAGCGTCGCTTTAGTTTTTGGAGCCCTTCCGCTAAATCTATGCACTTTCATCGGTAAACTGAAAATGTCACTAATAAGAAGCTAAATTTCACTATAACGCTAACTTTGGATCATTTAGCTAGATTCACTATAGTGCCGCTATGTCTTTTGGGAGCCCTCCAGTTAAACATATGCACTTTTAGCGCTACAATGAACATGGCACTAATATCTCGCTAAATCCCGCCAAAATGCTCTGAATTTGGAGTCATTTAGGCTGCTAAGCCGATGTAGCCAGAGGAGGGATCCAAGTGAGTTTCATAAAGCCATACATCTAACCTATTATTCCTTCGTATTTTTATGTATATATGACACATTGATGCAAAACTCAGTTATTGAATTATAATGCCTGGTCAAAGCTCGTTTTTTCGACGTTTGTACATGTGTATGTCAACTTGTCAACTAAATGTGAATATAATATATGATTCTTCAGTATATGCTTTTATTTCACATTTTTCATGACAAAAAATGCTGAATGGGATTTAGGTTCGCTATAACTTCACTATAACTTTTTAAAGTTTCTGGCCAAGCCACGCTAAATGGCATAATGCGCTATTTAAAACTTTGATTCTGTCTCACTAATTATGTTTAATCGCTGCTACTTTCTGTGTCGTTAATTCTATTTAATCCCCTGCACAACAGGTCTCGTGCTGAATTTGGTGTGGAGCTACTCATTGCAGTTGTTTCTGCAATTGTTTCTGCAATGATAGTTGCGTTGTTGCTAATTGTAGTCAAGATCAACCAAAAGGCCCGTCGCCTAAAACTATGCCTGCTGGTCGCTGTCGCTGGATTTCAAGTTATGGCCGACACCTGCATCTGATGTCGAGACAGAGACGTGCAGAGGTCATCCATGGAGGGGGTATAGGAGGAGGCAACCATGGGAGCGATAAGGAGGCGGATGATCATCTCTCCTTTTATCCTAGGCAGTGAATTTGGTCAGGGGCGGAGCCAGGAAATTTTGTCGTTGGGTTCACTAGAGATTTTGGCATGAATTAACTATTATACCATAAATCTTAGACCGTCTCAAAACAAGAGCATACAACTCAAAATACAACACAATAAAACCGAAATATCAGACAATATATTAAAACGAAGTTTAACGGCATACCGTGTAATGAAATCCTAAAACCACTTCTTTATACCTATTTAAAATAAAGTACTATCTACGCTCCAAATATAAAATGTTTTAGCTTTTTCCTGATTTGGATGTATCTCTACGTGTTTTAGTGTGTAGATTCACCCATTTTATCTCCTATATAGTCCATATTTAAAATATCTAAAAGATATTATAATTTCGAACAGATAGAGTAGTAAAAAACTTTGTAACTCTATGGGCAGCTTCCGCCTTTGTGGCAAAATTGAACAAAATATGACAAGATGATTTCACGAGTTTTAAACAATTACAATAAAGTGAAACACATAAAGTCACTTACATTGGAAAGTTTCAGATCTTTTATCTTTTTGAAAAGATCAAACGCGTCATCGTTACCAATGTTGGAAAACATATGTTTTTCACATACAGTAGCAAATTAGAAAAATCACTCATAAATTGATCACCCATTTTATTACGCAAATTATTCTTCACAACATTCATAACTGAACAGCAATCAGAACATTAGGGTTGGACAAACTACACATGAGGGTCTCCCACCTGAATTGCTGAATCCCTGACTAGATTGTAAATACGGACTCTGATTGCAGCCTTGCCGCTGCCGGCCGACGGTGTCCAGGCGACCAGAGAGATCAGAGATTGTAAAACACGTGGCTTTTCTAAGTTTTCTTTCCGTGTTGCGGCGTTGGTGATTGGTGAAGGACTCGAGCTAGAAGTCGAGAAAGATAACCACTAAGCGAGGCGTGCGGGCGGCTAGCCGGATCGATTTACTGATGCGTAAGAGTCTAGACTATCGTGTTACTTGCGGGCTGTTAGCTGGGCTAATAATAGGTTGGGACCGATCGTTTTGTAGACACGGACCAAAAGCCTTTTAATTAGCTCAACTAATGAGTCGATGGGTTCAGCCGACAGTTTTGGTTGGGTTCAGCCAGCTTACAATGCACGTACTCGTGCTTGACCGGCAAAAATCGTTGGTGTCATCTGCACCCAACGTGTCTACTGTAGCTCCGCCCCTGAATTTGGTTTATTTGCATGCAGTGTGTCGTGGATCATACCATGATCGTTCCTTTTGAGACTTCATTCAGTTGATTATTTACTGCGACGTAACCGAGTAAATGGCGTTGGTGGTCACACAACTCGTCCGCTATGTGCACTTAAGTCACACAACTGGAGAACGTGATTTTTTGGTCACACAACTGGACTTTTGGTGCACGCAGGTCACAAACCCCACATGCCAGTCTGTTTTCCGTTGGAGGAGTGCTGACGTGGACACGTAATTTTGTAGAAAACCCCCTGTATTTTTGGACATTTTGCAGAAAACCCCTATAATTGGAACCAAATTTGGATTTTTTGCGAAATGTCCAAAAATACAGGGGGTTTTCTGCAAAATTACGTGTCCACGTCAGCACGGAAAACGGACTGACATGTGGGGTTTGTGACCTGCGTGCACCAAAAGTCCAATTGTGTGACAAAAAAATTACGTTCTCCAGTTGTGTGACTTAAGTGCACATAGCGGACGAGTTGTGTGACCGCCAGTGCCATTTACTCGAAGTAACCAGCTTATCCCGATCGTATGTGAGGCTACCTCTTGAGGGAAGTGCTTTAAATGGATGCAATGCCATTCTTCTTTCCGGATCAACGATGAAATGGAATCAAAACAGGAGGGAGGTTGCCTTTTGCTTTCGACTCCTTGTTCGTCAACCTTTGCACTTGCCAAAGTTATGTGGCTATACTAATGTCCAGTACAAGCTTACCTAGGATAATAAGCTCATGAGTTTGGTCTTACTTCACCCTAAACGAAAGAAGAATTCCATATCTAAGTTTAGCTCAGACGTAGCTGCTTTCTTTTTGGGGGTGAAGGACACCTAGGAAGCACCTTGTGCAAGCTCCCAATGCCTAACCTAGGAAGTAGGAAGCTGGGTGCTCTCGCGGCGTACCTGGGGGCCAAGCTGCTCCCCCCACTGGGCGCTTCTACGCTCTCGTGGTGAGAGGTCGGGCGAGGATGATGAGCTCATCGGCGAACTAAACCATGCAAGAAGATATGCAGCTTGTAAGTCCCCCTGACTAGACCAATCTTCGGCTGATTGTCTAATAATGTCTGCCGACAAGCTGGGAACCGAGGTGAAGACAAGGTCATTCAGAGGCTTCCAAATATACCATAGAAAGCGTTGCAAAGCCGGTGTGGAATATAGCCTGTGCAGCGGACATTGGCAATGGCAACTACGGAAGTGCCCAGGCCCAGGAGACGGCGGACAACAGCAGAGGTGCATTGCAAACAGAAGCATGTGTGATGTCTGGTAGATAAGCATGTGTGATCCCGTTCGTGTTTATCACAAACGGGATCTCCTCAATCTGCCACTAATACTTACACCTTCAACCCACCAGGTGTAGCAACGAGGCTGGCATCACATTTACACATCAATAACCAACCCGTAGAGCAAAATAACAATATTGGATTACAATTACCACAGAGAGAGTTTCATTCAAGGGTAGAAGCAACTAATGGAACACTTTAACCGTTATCAAATAGGAATCCCAATCCGGATCATACACATGCAGCCAAAGTTTAATCAAACAGTTCGGTAGGTCTTGATGGCTGTTGAATTAAGCAATGCCGCCGCACTGCACCATTCGCTCCATCATACAATTCTTAGCTTTCCAACTAATCATCATCGTCAAGAACGCTGCGACGCCTCTGAATCTGTTAACCGTAATAGAGTTAGCATGGAAATATACCCAATAAAGAGAGGGATCAAAGTGACTTGAAAGCTTATGGATTGTTCTTAGATGTCATGCTATATGTTTAACCATACACTAGAATTAGCATGAAAAAGCACAGAAAAAGGGATCAACATGACTGCATCTTTGTACGATTGTTTTTAGATGTCTTGCCATCTGTTGCACCGTAAGAATTACGAATGGGGGAAACGTTCTACCTCAGAATCGACCAGGTTCTAATGAACCTGACCTAAACCCACTATTGGAAGCAGATTAGGTTTCCGAATGAGGCGACTGTTTTTATGCAAGTATGTTGTGTTAAGAACCGACAGAAGCCACCACATTTACATACCGTCACTTTCGTTTGTTTGCTCGTGTGGGTGTTGATTTGCTCCAGAAGTGAGATAAGCCTTTCTTCAGACACCTACATACCAGAAAACGTAACAGCGTTACAAGCAAGTACAGCCTAATCTATTGGCGCAAAACATGGAATGTGCCACGTTTTCATTACCTTTTCAGATATTCCACCAGTTTGTGCTGCTCTCAGCAGATAATCCTCCACCCCTCTTGCTTTATCAGGCTTGACCAAAGCTATGCGGGAGACTGCCAATTTTACAGAGTAAAGATTAAATTTGAGTTTCCTCCAATTCTGACACTTAACGACCAGACTTATGAATATTTTCCATCCTAGCATCATCTCTATGTCGAACATTCATACCGAGTAAGGAAATTACTTGCAGAGCTACACAAACTTTTCTGAAACTCATAAAGGTATCCACATAGTTTAGACTGTTAAGTGATCTAACTTGTTAAGAAAAGCACATAGTCTGGCCCATATTATTAAACTGTAAATAATGGAAAGCCAACACTTACACAAACAGAAAATGCATTAACAGAGAACTTACTCCTTTCTCTAGCTTCATGAGACAGTATCTGTGCAAGCATCATCTGTCGGCGTTCCTCAGCTTCCCTGGTTGAGAGAGAGATACAAAGTTAGCTCACCGTTTTCTACAGCTTCACAAGACATGACTTAAGCCAAATGATAACAGAATCATAGGAAGATTGCGGATCAAAGGACCATACTGCTTTGCTTCTTCCTGGGCCTTCTGTTGCCCTGCATTTTGTGGATTTGCCTGCCAATAAAGTTAATCATACGTTCCATTCAGTCAATCAAGAAAAGAGTGCACAATGTCCGTACATTCAACTTACACCATGCACTTCAGTAACTTACCGCACCAGCACCACGCTGTCCCATTAGCTCTTGCATCCGCCTCTGCCTGATGGCTTCCAACTCTGGGTCATGGTCAGCCTAGCAAGAGGAATCTTGGTTTCATCAGATGGTACTCTAGTAGACCAACATAACAATACTAGTCTAGATCACGGATAGAGTTAAGTGAATATTTTTAAGCGCATGAATTACACAGGAAACCCTTCTGCAGTCTTCAGGGCAAATTCTCATGTTACAGAAAATGACCAAAACGTTTCGCTTTCTCTTGTACCAACAGCAATATTACGACGACAACATTCGACGCTCCTAACTAGCTTAGACTTTGCAAGGGATTAAGCTCCCATGTCCTACATATCTGGTAATAGTATATACTTCATCCGGAAAGAGCAAAGTGAAGAGCGAATTTCTTGGAAGAAAATAAGTGCCACAAGAAGGAGTACCACAAATGCAACTACTGGAGTCATGTTAACACAGAACAATATTGTTGGACGCAAGATGCAACAGTATACTTTTACGTTAGCCGATTGGATTTCATGAACACTAAGCAGTTCCAACTGGTATTGTAACAATCAATTGACCGCTTTTCCAATACATGCCAACAAGAAAATCAGCATGGCCCTCCTAAGATAACTGGCAGCTAGTCCGCGACGAGCAACTCGCCAGAAGAACTAGTTAGGCTCGAAACCATACATAATCTGCATTCTGACAAACTCTCCCATGTTCCTTTTTTTTTTGAACGAGAGGAGTACAAATTTGCGTACAATCAGAGGAAACAAACAGAAAGAACAGACGCAAATTCATACAAAAGGTACTCAGCAAAGAGCACAACAGCAGCGAAGAACTGCTGAACCACCAGAACTCCACTTCGCCGACGATCGCCGGAGGAGAAGAGAACAAACCTCCTGCCCACTGGAAGAGGGAAGACCTCCAACCTTGAAGACGACCTTATAATCTTAAGAGCAGGAAAATCACAAGAATTCCAACATATTCATCGCTCTGTCTATACTGCAAGCAAGCATTACAGACGCTATCCTACCAACCAAAACAAGCACCAACTGAACGGCGCCAGGAGATCACCACCAGAAATCACACACCACAACAACCCGATCCCGGCGAACAGATTAGCTGCTCCACTGGAAGGAACTAAGAACCCTAAGATCTAACCGCGCGCGCAGCGCAGGTCGAGACCGCCACACAGCCAACTAAGTACAGGGATCGAAAGCGCCAGATCTTACCATCGCGCCGCCGCTGCGCTCGCCGGAGACCGCGCCTCGCTCCTCCTCTTCAGTGGAGCCCAATAGAGTCCGCGGCGAGGGAGGGGGAGATGGAATCGAGCCGTCAGAGCCGTCGCTGCTCTGCTTTTCCCTTCCCCCGTGGATATGACGCAACCCTGGCTTTTCCCCCAGCCGCAGCACGTCAGCCGTCCGATCTGAGTAGCTCCATCTACGCCGTCCGATCGGAGCATTGGGGAATCGCCTCTCCGTGCCAGCATATATTCCTGAGGCGCCTCTCGATTTCGAACACCAATTCCTTTTTTTCCATTTCCACCCTCGCATTCGCATCCCACCAGCGCACGGCACACGCGGCGCGACCGAGACAGCGGTAGGAAGGGTTTCGAGATGGAGAACGGCGACGAGACCTTCGCGTCCCCGACCGCCGTTGCCACCGAGTTCGACTTCGGCCAGGGGCTCACCAACGGCAACGCCACCAAGGCCGCCGCCTCCTACGACGTGGGCGAGATGGACGCGCTCCGCGAGGCCAAGCGCGACCTGGAGGAGAAGCTCGCCGCCGCGGGCCACGAGAACGGCTTCCTCTCAAGGAGGCGGCCCGGCTCGAGGGCAGGTGGCCAGGGCCCGGGAGGACATCGCCGCTGCCGAGCGCGCCGCCACCGACGCCGAGGGCCAGGCCGCCTTGCTCCGCGCCGAGCTCAAGCGCCTCCAGGACCTCCTCGCTGCCGCCGACGCCTCCGACCGCGACGCCGACGGCCCGGGCCTCGGTGGGGTGCTCGCGACCGCGCACCAGGAGAAGCTCGCCCTCGAGGAGGAGATCAAGGCGCTCAAGGCCTCCGCCGCCGCTGCAGACAAGGACGAGGAGGAGGAGGCTGACGCTCCCTCGACCAAGGCCGGGCCGCTGGCGTCTCACGGGATGGTGGCCGCCGCGGCCGCTGCTGGGGCCGCCGTCACGGCAGCTGTCGCGGTGGTTCTCCTCAACCTCAAGCGGTAATCTGGTGCGGCGATGCGCGCCGTAAGTTTTGCTCTGCTACTATGGCTTCTTAATATGAGACTGGATAATCCTGTTCTGCCGTGGCTCTGTTGTTACCAGACTGGTAGTGGTATGGATGGATTACGTTATTATGCTGGTTAGTAGGTTAATGAATCTATGAGAGTTGGGTACTTGTCGTGAGCCCGTTTGGTCTATGCACTTTATGTTGCCATGGTAATAATATGTGAACACTACGTGATCCACCTGTGGCTGTGTTTGGCAATTGTGCTGCTGCATCTAATTTCTGCTCTTATCACTTGACTATTTGTTATTGTTCGGTATCTTTCATTCTGGGATCAATTGCTGATGGTAGTTTTTTTATGTGCAATTGCTGTGATTGGAAATTTTAGTAGAGTAGATGCTGAGTGTGAGAAACCATCTTTTCATCGCAGAGGACCAATCCCTAGCATGTGTTTTCTCCTATGATTGACCTGACAGTTGCGAGCATTATAGCTAGCTGCTCATGCAATAGTTGAACGGAAGTAACTACAGCTGTTCATGCTGATAGTTCATATATGCACTTTCTGTTGCCATAGTAATAATATGTGGTCCAGCTGTGGCTGTATTTGGCTAGTATGCCGGCGCATCAAATTTCTGTGCTTATCACTTGACTACTTGTTATTGTTCTGTATCCTCCATTCTGGGATCATTGTGCGTTGGTAGCTTTTATATGTAGAACTGCTATGATTGGTATTTTAGAGGATTACATTCTGATTGTGAGAAGTCGTCGCTCAGAACAAATTACTAGCATGTGTTTTCTCCTATCTTCGACCTTACCGTTGCAAGCTTTGTAGCTGCTCATGCAATAGTTAAGCAGAAGCAACGACAGCTGTTCATGCTGATAGTTGAGTATACATCCCTGATTGTGTATGCACTTTGTTTTATCATGGTAATAATATGTCAAGACTATGTCATCCTCTTGTAGCTGTGTTTGGCTAGCATGATGCTGCATCTAATATAGCTTCGCTAGTTATTGTTCTGTTCCTTTGCTTGTGTGACCATTGTGCTATCGGCAACATTTTATGTGATGAAATTTTTGTCATTGGAAATATAGTGGAGTCCATTCTGAACGTGAGAAACATTCTATTTATCTCCAGGGACCAATCTCTAGCATGTGTTATCTCCTATCTTTGACTTGACAGCTGTGAGTGTTCCTGCAGTAGTTAGGCAAGTAACTACAGTGCTTCATGCTAATATGATTCACTGATTTATGACATTTGTCAGTGATCTTTTCGACTTTGTATATGATGCTAGATATTACTCTATGTAGTGAATGCTGACAGATAGTTTCAGTTTTATTCCCGAATGAGATATGGATTGTTTGCATGCTTCGAGTCTGATAGTTGCGGGGATGAAATGCTTACTGTGTGCTGGTGATGCATTGTTGCTTGACTGTGTGAGTCTAGGAGTCATAACTACTGGGTTATATTGTTACTAAGATCAGTAGTTTTTCAATATATTTTCATATGTCGTTTGCAGAATTATGACTTCCATGACTAGATGATTTTATTTGTAAGTAGGATCGATTGAGCTATAAAAGTTTGTCTCTTCCCTTGGTAAGCAGATTATAAGTTGTGTTTTCAGTTATGTTTGTCAGTGCAGCACTGATAACACCAAGACTATCAGCCATGATATATCTTGCAGGATTATATTGCTAGTAGGATCGGTATCTAGTTTTTATGTATTTTGGAATATGTATCTGGATGTTGTTTGGAGAAGCTATATTCCTTTTTGTTTCTGACAGTTATAGACTTGCTGTTACCTGAATTGACCAGTAGATGTGGGTTGGGTGAATGTGAATTGAGCAATAGTAAGCTTGTCTGAAAGATTTAATTTGTCAGTCTTAACCAATTCACACGATGCTTACTAGAGAAGTTGAATGCTTCTGCGGTTGATATATAGACGGTGCCTGAATCTTTGATATTCAGACAATATTCATTCAGTGCTTCGCGATCTCACAGCGTTTCCTTTAACGCTGGACAATGGCGTGTACACTATCATAAGCGAATCGTAAGCAGGAAATAGCAGAAACCAACACGAATTGAAGCAGAAGATTCACGTCAACGAATTCACTGATTATTTTGAGTAGATATCATCTCTGTCCAGGAGCTACGAATATGTCTTCTGTATGGTCACGTACTGCCTATGATTTATGTAACGTAGATAAACGCTATATGTATCTGAATATGCTATATGATCTAATCAGACGATCAGCGTGTATCACGGTACAGCGATTCAACCAGCAAAGCAACCCGCTGACACATGCATCGCACAAGTAGGTGAAGTAGTTACTCTTTTTTTGAGAACACAGTACAACACAGACGCTCACAAATACGCACATACACTCACCCCTATGAACGCACGCACGCACACCCTACCCCTATGAGCACCTCTGAAGGACTGAGCCGGCAGATCTTGAGGTTGACGAAGTCACCACAGGCGCCTCGCTGTTGACGGGCACGTCACCTACCACTGAAAGAATAGCGCCGGATAATCCTGGAATAAATCCAGGTAAATGCAAACGCCCATGCCAAGTCTAGGACTTGAACCTGGGTGGGCTGGTTCCACCACAGGGAACCCAACCATCAGAGCCAAGCTGAAGTAGTTACTCATACTGAAGGTGCAGGGGTTTATACGAGTCCCAATTTTTGTGTAGCCCACAGAAGTGCAAAATATTATCCCACAAAACTTCAAATACTTTGTAGTAGAAAATATCCCACAAAAGTAGAAAATGTAGAGAAGAGTATTCGAAAATGTGGAGAAGAGTATTGGAAAATATCCCACAAAAGTGCAAAATATTATCTTCAAATACCATGTATTCTGCTCTACACAAAAATGATAAAATCTGATTATAGTGGAGATTGATCCACATTTTTGATATTGTTGTGTAGCCCAAAATAAAAAGTATTTGAAGTTGAGTTTTTTGACGTTTGTGAGAAAATTCATTAGCTACATCCGTGATTTTTTTAAACTCGTAAATATTTGTTTCGATTTTTTAACCCAGCAGGGTCACTGGGAGCACGAAATCCCCTCTCGTATCTACCGGAAAAGAAAGAATGCATGCGTGGCGGGGTGGGCACACTCTCGTGAACACTGTCCAGTGTCTCGTCGCGTCAATCGGTCCTTGTACGCATTGTAAAAACGTGAAAGTCCATGGCCGACGACTCCAGTCCCAACGCCCAAGCTCTTCTCATGGCCGAAACGGCAGCGGCCATTCCCCAGAGCAAGAAGGAGGTGCCATCCAGGTCAGGGGAGATTGGAAGGCCGTGTGTGATGGTTGCGCCGCCGTCGCGCACGATGTGTTTGGATAAGTGGGTGTGCAGGTCGGCGGTGCTATGGGTCTCCCCGCCTTGGTCCGGCTGCGCGGGGTTGGAGAGTCTCGAGTGCTCCGGGCGAAAGCCCGACGACGCGACGTCCGTGGACGCCATTCTCCCTCTTGAGGGGTCGTCTTGGAGCTCCTCGATTCTCCTCAACCCTGGACCTCCTCTTCGGGTGAAGACCTGGATCCTGTTTCTGCAGGGTCGGATGACGGCGTCGATCTTCGTCGCCTCCCCTCTTGAGGGCGTTGTCTTGAAGATGGTGGTTCCTGTGTGCTCGCCCGTGGGCTGGACTCACACAACATCGTGGTTGGCAGCGGCCGACGATGTCTTGGGTGCTATGGTGGCGTTGCGAGCTGTGTGGCAACGATGACGGTGGTGAGCGGAGCCGAGTCGCGGCATGTCCTTCGTCACCGACAGTCCGTGCTGCGTCCCGCTGTGAAGTTGTGAAGTCGGAGCTGCGTGTCTCGGGGCGGGCAGGCTGGCAACGATGGCACTTTTTCTAGAGTGGCCTCCGGATTCCGTGGGTGCAAGGTGTGCAACTTTCTCTGGTGAAGCTCTTCGTCGAAGTCGGAGCTGCCTCTTCCTCGACGCTTTGGGTCGACTGTTTGGCATAGGCTGACATGGTTTTCTGCGTCGGATGCGGCGAGGGCTTCGTCAGTGGTCGTCGAAGGTGAAGTCAGAATCGCTCGCTCAGGGAGGAGTGACGACGATGACACTCAGTGACGACTTTGATGATGTTTTTCTCCAAGGCGGCGTGTGTGTTTCATGTGGGTAGCCAGGTCAGCGGGGTCTGCCCAATGTGGTGTTCCATGACTACATTGGTGCACTTGTAACGGTTTTCGGCCGGTTCCCCGCTAATGAACCGGTCAATTCCCTCCTACTTTTTTAAATAAAATGAGTCAATGTTGCCCGTTTTGTTAAAAAAAGGATGAGATCGACGCCATCGCGCTCAACAAGGAGAAGATCACACAACGAGGTGGAGCTCCGCGTTGTGTCAAAGCTGCTCACGCTCATGGACGGGCTCCAGCCCATGCACGCAGGTCATGGTCACCGACGCCTCCAACCGCCACACTAGCCTGCGGTGCTCCAGTGCTTCAGACGCTACGATAAGGAGATCGACATCGCGATGTCGCAAGCTTTGGCTAGATCAAATGGCAGCTGCTTTTGATCCGTTCATTGGGAGGCTACTCAGGTCTCTGCATTGCCGCCGGGACAAAATTTTGAGCCTCGGTCTGGTCTCTGCATTGCCGCCGGGACGAAAATGACAGCCTCGGTCCGGTCTGTGCCAGAGACGCACGGCTGCAACAAGCCACCGCCATGAAAGTTGAACACACTCCCGGAGACCATGCTAGCCAGCGACGGCGGCGGCGAATATATATCCTTTTCTTTTTCCTTCTATTCGATTGGTGTATGTTTGAAGAGATGCACATGTCTCCGTGGGAAAAATTATACCGCAATAGACATCCACACAAATCTAATGCATAGAGGTCAGCTGTTCCATGATTTTATAATTCAAATGTACCACTTCATACATGCACTTATTTATGTTTAAGACTGTCGGTAAATACACTACACTTTTTTAGAACGAGTAAATACATTACATGGCTAATGCTTTGAGAAATATCTCAGTTAGAGAGGGCGAATATCTCAGTGATGCATGGAGCCATTAGGTTAGGAAAGTGCGAGTCTATCTTGACTCTCACCTTCTTTGAGAAATTTAAATGTTGTTGTGAACGCTCATTTTCGGTTATATTAATATTCATATTTTTGCTTGTCATACTTGTGAAACCTAAGATATTTCTAATGGCACACAATTAAAATTAAATTCAACATATTTCTAATACTATAATAAAACCAAGTTCTAGACAATACCGAAAATGATTTCATGGTACATTAGTTATGAACACATATTACATATTGGTTTATTCTGGCCCGTTGCAACGCACGGTCATTTTAAATACATCCGCATGTGGACAAATGAAAGACATCTAATTTGGAACGGAGGGAGTAATACATGTTGTACGCAGTCGTAGAATACGGTAGTATGTAGACTGGACTGACGAATTAATGTTCTGATCAGCAGTACAATAGGCATAAATACGTACGAATCAGAGTATAAATAGTCGCCAAGACCTGTCTAGTTTCAGACTCTTGACGGCATCAATACCAAATTGCCGTCACGAGGCAATGGCGGCACGTTCGTCCATCAGGCGAAGAGCAGATAGTCGTAGCGGCGCAGCTTCCTGCACACCGTGTAGATGGTCCCATGGGAGAGGCCGGAGGCCGCCGCCACTTCCTTGACGCCTGGCCTCCTGCCGCCAGCGCGCTCGAGGACCCGGCAGACGACGCCGGCCGCGAGGGAGTCCGCGTTATGCCCCACGTTGACGACGCCCACCTCCAGCCGCCGCGCCGCCTCCAGCGCCGCCGTCAACTCCGGTTCCCTCAGCCGGACCAGCGTGCCGAAGCGGCGCACGTTGCTGGAGACGCTCACCATGCCGATGCCAGTCGCCTGCCCGGTCTCCTCCACCCCGAGCCGCGTTCTGATGTGCGCGATCAGCCGGGCGATATCCTTCTTCGCTGACGCGCCGCGGCCGTCCGCCGTCGCTAGGGAAAGCTCCCTCAGCGTCAGCACCGAGCGGTCTGCGGTCGTTGTGGCACGCGATCGAGAGGCAGGCCGCGTAGGCCAGCGGGCATTCGCTCCGGGACCTCTTCCAACCCGTACCGTACGGCCACGCCCTGGCCTCCTCCATCTTCCGGAACACCTCCTTGGCCCTCTCCCCGACGGCAACCGGGAGCCCGAGCCGTGTCGCCATACCAGAGATGCCCTCCTCGAACCCCTCGACCACGCGTTTCGACTTCGAGCCCGGCCCGAGACGATCCGCCGTGCTAGAGATTGGCGCATCGGACACCTCGATTCCGTCCGACGGCGGGTGCGAGACATGCCGGTCCGCCGTGCCTGATATTGCCGCGTCGGACCCCTCGACTCCATCCGACGCTGGGTGCGAGCTCGACACGAGCGGACGCTCCACCATGCTAGAGATTGCCGCGTCAGACTCCTCGATCCCGTCCGACGGCGGAC
This sequence comes from Poa pratensis, assembly GCA_947311845.1. Lineage (NCBI taxonomy): Eukaryota > Viridiplantae > Streptophyta > Magnoliopsida > Poales > Poaceae > Poa > Poa pratensis. Next base: position 44,632,755 of record CAMZMU010000060.1, read on the forward strand.
GCGATCCCCGGCCAGGCCGGTCCGCCATGCTGGAGATAGGCTCGCCGGGCCCCTCGATCCCATCTGACGGTGGGTGCGAGCACCGCCGGGACCTATTCAACGTACCGGAGATCGCCGAGTCGGACCCCTTGACCCCGTGCGAGCCCGGCCCGAGCCTTTGCACTGACCCGGCGTCGACGCCCGTCACCGGGACGGGAGGATCCCTGCGCTGCTTCTTGCGGGCGGCGAGCTCTATCGCGAGGAAGGAGACGCCCAGGATGCGCTCGCACTCCGTGTACGTGATGTCGTCGAGGCAGACGCAGACGCAGCCGGCCACCGCCGCCGCCTTCACGTGCCCGTGGTCCGGGAAGTACAAGCTGTACAGCGTATCCTGTTCGGCGGCGCGCACCGCTGCTAGCCTGGTTTCCATTGGGTGCCGGCGATCGGCGCAGACGGTGGCCGTAGGCGGTTGCCGGCTTGGCGTGTCTGTAGTGTCCGTGAAGTTGGGTCGCGTCGTCCGACGTCAGATCACGACCGTAGGGCGTGCATAGTGCATACTGGGCAGTTGGTTCGTGACCGTACGACCCACGAGACAACGACACGTCGCACCTGGACGGGATTCATTGTTGACTAGATCCCTGGGCGCGGCTTGCCGCGCGCCACTCGTCGTTGACACTGGTTTTCGATTTGCAAAACGCTATGATAAACATTCTTAATATGACACGGTAGTTAATAACTATTACATATAACGGTGACATCATATGTTTAGAGCAAAGATAATAGCCATACATATACAGAATCTACATCGATAAGTCTCCGGTAGATAGGTTCTTTATTACAACACCTACGATCATCACATAGATCATTAAACTTAGATAACAGGGCTCAGACATATAGTGGGTAGCTCGATAAGCACACATTAATATATATACACACAACTATACTGGTACTGATAGGCAGAGGCAGCTGATGGAGAGGCATTAGCTGATCCTCTACAGGTGAAGATAGTCCATAGCGCACAGCCCATAACTGTCATAGATGTTAGCGTGATCATAGCTGCTCTCGTGTCATGCATTGGTGAGGGAGGACTTGGGTAGTAACCTAGGAATTGACCAGCCTCACTTGAATCAGTATCCGTGTCAACGTTGAAAAATGCAGGCGCGAAGGATAACGTTGAAAAATGCAGGCACGAAGAATAGAGGCAATGCAAGCAAATGTACCTATTCAGCTTAAGAATTGTAACTGATAGAAAGGATATAGACGGTTCATATTTCTATGCAACTAACAAATGACTGTCTTATGATAAGCTAGAGAAACATGACAATTAGGTATGTTTAATATTATTTTCTCCAATTTTGAGTAATCTTAAAATACAAATGAATAATCGAATCAATTTATGTTATTCATTGCAGACCTGTAAAGATGACTCATGAGCCAGCTATGAGGAGTACAAAAATCTGAGGTCGGTGGTACATAAATGGAGGCATCAGGGGTCTATAGACCAACATATTCTTATTTCGCTTCACACTTAATTAATTTTTGGAATAAGAGAACATAAGCTTCAGTAGGAAACGAAGAGTTTATGCAACTGAAAGAAAAGAAATCATGCATGAATAGCCATATTAGATAAGTTTTGTGTTACGAATGAAATGTTGTACAAACATAGCCTCCAGACATTTGGCAGGTACACCTATTTTCGATGGTCATACAAAATCAGCATTTCTTTAGGCAGAGACAATAGGATGTAAAATAAACACAACACTCGGATCATAACTTAACTTAAACATCTTATGTAAGAACATAAGGTACCCTAACTTATAGACCACCAAGATGCCACAAAATAAACACTTAAAGTAGCTCAAAAATACTGCATGCACATTATTAGTTCAGAAACTTTTCATAAATAAAGGAGCTGGGACTTGGGAAATAAAGCATGTAAACATGTAGATAAACGGAAGTTAAGTAGACAAAGGATAAACATATGGATGGAGAAAGGCAAATACCTTAACAAAAAGAAGAACACAACGACACCCTCCAGCATACCAAGCTTGACCCTGTAACCCAATATATATGAGACCATCCCAAAAAAAAAGTACAACTTAAGAGAACATAACCTAACGATTAGTAAGAAAGAAATATTTTTATTTCTATAGAACAAACATGTACTACATGTGAAACCTAACCATCGGCAGAGAAATAAGACCAATGTAGTCTCGAATGAATTATATCATCCGAAACAAATTTCACCCAGCCAGAAAAATTGTATAGGATACAAAGAACACCAGAGGCAGGCAACATAGGCCCCTATAAAGAAAGAAAGGGTGAATATCGTTCAGCCGGACACCTGTAGAAATAACCATGAAGAAACGCAGAGCATTGCAATAGCTATTTTCAGCTACTAATGTTCTCCAGTTAGTTACAATGTGAATACAAAATAAACAACCTAATATTAGCCGCCCTCTTAGTTTCATGGTGCAGCAAGAAAGAAAATACGCTGCAACCATGCCAAGGAAATAGAGTAAACTAAACTAAAGAAAGCCACTATGCTGAAATGGTCCGTAGATTGGAAGAAGAGCATACTAACCACTAACAATTCCACTACAATGAAACATAAAGTGTTATTTGGACTCACAAGAACAACAAAAGGGATAAGTTTGAACTGATTCATCTATCTTGAACATCACATGCAAATTTTGCTTTGATTATGAATAACAGCTTGAGTACAGAACTTCACAATTAAGTGGTTTGAGCTCAAGAACATTCAGCTACCGAGAGTGCCTACTGGCATGAGCTTACATCAATGGTTAGAAGTTACCAAGAATAGAGCACGATCTTAGATCCAGCAAAATAGTGTGAAAATATCAATTGCTGTAACCCCATGGTGCAATCTCTAGCAAGATGACACCCTAAAAAAAAGGGAAAACGGAGCTACACAATTCAAACAAAAGCCAAAAAGTAAAATCCGGAAGGCACCAGTAAACACGGTATTTATAAGTAAAGAAAGCGGAAAGCGCAAAAGCGTAACAAAAAGGAAGAAGAGGGAAGCAAAACAGTGGGCAACGCATGGTAAAGTAAGGGGAAAAATAGAGCAAAGCCTGCCTTTTCCAAATGAGAGCAGAAGTACTAATACATTTCGCAAACCTTAATCTATGGGCTTACTATATCAAATAGGCTGGCACTTTATCAAAGATCGCTTGAATCAAACATGTACGCAGTAGAACCTATATGTTTCATTCCAGCCAATACATCTTCTGTCTTGAGGGGATCTCTAGTTAAGGAAAAGCATAACATGCGAGCTCAACAAAACATTATGCTCAACAACTGGAAATATTTAAATATACGATAAAATTATAATTATTCCTAGCCATAATACAAATTCACAGAAGTACCAAGACAGATGGGCAAAAATAATTGGGGTAATCCCATTGTTTCAAGCTTTCAGCAGACAACAACACAGCAAGCGTATAATACAGACAAATGTCATGAAAATACCTCCTCTTTGCGACTGTCAATCTGGATATGAGAACCAACAATAAAACCACCGCTTCTGGAGGGAAATGTCCAAGTTTGCTCTTCAGATTCATTTTTCCCATATATTTTTCCGTATCCTTCGGAAACAGGATTTTAGGACCATCCTATATTTCTTCAGAGAGACTCTCTAGAGAACACATAATTAATAAGAAAAATAATTTTGGAACTGAAGCAGATCATGGCTAGAATTAACGCAGACATGAACAGACCAGAATAATCGCAACAAATGGGTGTTTGGATCTATTTTCCCATCCTAGATTGTCAAGGCATAAAGAATCAACTGAAATGGTCATTCAAAAAACTGAATGGAATTGGGTGAATATTAAATAAGTGAACTGCATTGTTGGAAGAAATACTAAATACATGGTTTATCAAAGTCTTTTGTACCTGTAGCAAAAAACTATATATCTGTGATGATACAGACGTACCTATAAAAAAAAACTAACTATAAGAGAAACTCTTAAGCAAGTGAGTTTACTAAAAAAGTACAGAAATTTAATATCACTAATATTTTAATGATAAATAGTGATCTGAGCATGCATACATTTTGTTGACATGGTAGTTGCCATGACAAATATGTTACAGCGTTCATGTGTAATCCAAATGTGTGCATCACAGAAACATATCTCTTTGAGAACTTTAAAATGGAGATGCAAAATATAGAGAGAAAATCCAAATGTATAGAAGCAAAAAAAAAAATGAACCAATTGCAAACAGAGCTGCGATCATTATATTATAAAATTACAAAAATAGAGAGAAAATATTAAACATCAACATAGCATAAATATTACATGGATTAATTCTCTCCTGCAGCCTCGTTGGATTATTGTCAAACACCTTGTAAGCATATATGAAATAGCATATAAACAAACACAAATGAGGATTTGTGGGAATTACATAAAAACATAGTAAGAGGAGAGTGAGGAGGAAACATGAGGAAGAGAGAAGTGTGGCTACCTCCAAGAGGTCCAAGTGTGGCAAGGTCTCGGACTCTCGGGTGGAGCCATGGCTGTGCTGAGATGGCAAGGTCCAGCGAATGTCCTACCTCGTGCAGCTTCAAAGTAATACTTCATCACGGAACACATTGATTTATTAAAACTGACTGCAAGAAAGTCAATTAAGTAAACCTGAAATCCATTTGCACAACCCGAAGTTAATGGAATACAATTTATACCATATCCTAGATGCAAATGCGCAATTAACGGTACAAAGTTCACTAATGAGCAGCCAAATCCCTGAATCTTTGGTTGTGTTTTACAAAAAAAAGCAGTGATTCTTTTATTAGCAATCGAATGCATTTCAAATTTTTAATAGCTGAAGTAGAAAGCATACTATTATATATACCAAAAATTAAAAGAAGATCATCAATTTACAAAAACTGGGGACTACAGTGAGACACATATTGCACATTCTTGATGCCAATACAAAAATGATCCATCTTGACACATTATAAGAAATACCGAGATAAAAAGATCGTGCTCACTAAAATACACCTCGCTACCCAATAATGCTGAAAGATTGCAAGTGAGGCAAAATAAAAGGAAAATTACCTTTTGTGCCCTTCTCGAGTTTAGGACGCCAGTGACAGTGCTGCAAACACCATGGGATCAGAATCCTTCACAACTTTACTAATCATTAGCAAACACACAACTATAGGCTGATGATTATAAATGGAAACAAAACGGAACTTTCTTGATTATCCAAAGTTCCAAACTGATGCTAATATACCAACTAATAGTAACCTGGGAGTTTAGCAGTTGTAGGAGTCTAAAAGATAAATGGGAACGGGGTGGTTTACATAGATGCACAAGTGACCATACTCTGAATCTATTTTCAGAGGAGGAAATTTGGCAAAAACAAAAAAGGAGGTAATGATCCTCGTGAAATAACATCAGGAAAATGGTGGTGATAGGTAGAGCATATACCTTACCTTGTGCCTGGTGTCTCTCCACACAACAATAGAGCTAGTCTGATTTGGTACACCTAGATAAATGAAGTTTCATTAGTAATAAGAACAATACCACGGAGCATAATGATTCAAAGGATGTAATTGAACTCGTTATTTTAGCAGGCTCTGATAAACCATTCAGTTTATTCTTCATAACAAATTGTGAGATTTAAGAAACTAAGAAACCATTCCCGCAACAAAAACTATGAAAGCAACCATTTCCCCATTGCTGGTGATTCCCACACGAGGAAAAAAAATCAGAATAGCAATTGCAATGGCAACTGCTCAATGTTTCTTTGGACTCCAAACATACTCCGTCTAGTATAACATCGGTAAATGAAAATTAAGGAAAATAGATAAATAAAACTGAATTGTAATATTCACACCAGACATTATATAATTCACGTAATAAGGAATGCTGAAAGGACAAGGATGTCGCCTAGAGGGGGGGGGGGGTGAATAGGCGATTAAAACTTTTCCGGTTAAAGGCTTGCTAATTGCGGAATAAAACTATGTGTTTAAATTAACAAGCCAACAACCTAAATAAACTAGGCTCACCTATGTGCACCAACAACTTATGCTAAGCAAGACAAGCAACAAGGTGATAGCAATATAGAATACTTCAAGCACGAAGGCTATCACAATGTAAAGTGCATAAGTAAAAAAGCTCGGGTATAGAAATAACCGAAGCACGCGGAGACGAGGATGTATTCCCGAGTTCCTTCTTGAAAGGGAGTACGTCTCGTTGGAGAGGTGTGAACCGACACAACGGTTCAACAACCACAAAGGTTTCACCCTCTTCTCCGATGAACCGCACCACAAAGGTTTGGTTCACCTTCCACTATCGATATTCCTTCGAGGCGGAATCCGGAGCCTTTCAACAACAATCCGGGGCACAACCCACAATGGGATTGGGGGCTCCCGAACGGCTTTCAACAACAATCCGAGGCACAACCCACAAAGGGATCGGGGGCTCCCGGACGGCTTCAATTGACCACACAAGGGTCCAACCACCACAAAGGCGTCTAGGGTCCAAGGACCCAAGAGAAACAAGTTCACAAGCTTTCAACTTCCACGAATCCTCGTGGAGAGCACACGGATGCACCAAATGCAAAAGGCAAGAGCACAAGTGCTCAAATCCTTCACTCTCAAATCCCACCACAAGCAACTAATGCTTATGGGGAGAAGAGAGGAAGAACAAAGAAGAGAATCACACAAGAACTCCAAGAACTAGATCCACTATGTTCCCCTCACTTAGAGGAGAGATTGATTGGTGGAAATGTAGATCTAGGTCACCTCTCTCAAATCCCTCAAAGATATGCAAGAATCATGGGAGGAATTGGGAGAGGGGCAAGCTTTCCAAGGTCAACAATGGAGGTGAGATAGGGGGAAAACTTGCTTGGAAAAGCTAGTGAACCATTGGGGAAGAGGACCCCTTAAATAGGTTCCCTGGAAATCTGACTGTTATGCCCAGTTTTCGTACCTAGCGGTACTACCGCTGGGACAGCGGTACTACCGCTGCTGGTCTCACTGGGGTACCCAGTGTACTGCACAACCCAGCTGCAGCGGTACCTCAGAGAAGTACCGTAGCTGCCAGGCACAGCGGTACTACCGCGGCACTGCCGGTAGTACCGCTGGGATCCTTCGAATAAAATAGAAGGAAACCAGCGGTAGTACGAGGAAACTACCGGTGGGTACCGTAGCGAGTCCAGAGAGCAAAATCGGCCTAGCGGTACCCCTGGCGGTACCACCAGCGGTAGTACCGCTGGCTGAAACCAGCGGTACCACACGGTACCACCGCCAGGAGGAGTACCAGCTGTGCTGCAGGAGTCCCGCTCCAGGTGGAGCGGTACTACCGCTGCGACAGCGGTACTACCGCCAGACACAGAAAAGCTCTTCCTGAAATGCAATAACTTTCTCGTATGAACTCCAAAACAGGTGAATCCAATTGCGTTGGAAAGGTAACGACGAGAGCTTTGCCACAAGTATAGAGGGGATACCACACATGGAGAGGTGTGGACCCTATCTCGAAGGAGGACCGATAATATTTCCAACACGAAAACGCAACAAGTTTTCCATAAGAAATCCGTTTTCGAAGAACTTGGGCTTGTCATGAAGATCACGACAAGCACCAAGACCCAACAAGGAGAAAAGCCAAATAAGAACCATGAAAGATGATATGCCAAGTATGGAAAGGTATGAGCTCTCCACAAAGATGCGATCAAGTTACTCACTTGAGAACCCCTCTTGATAGTACGCCGTCTATCCTAAAACCCGGTCTCCCACTAACAACATGAGACCGGTAAAATAGAAAACCTATCAAGATCATACCTTTGCCTTGCGCATTCCACTTGAGCTCGATGATGACGATCTTGACTCTCTCAAGTTGGAACACCTTTCTTGATTGTGCTTGCTAGCACATGCTTGATGAAGACTTCTCCAAATGCTCCCCCATACTCCATTATGGGAGGGCCTCGCAAAGTTCCGTCTTCATGTCTCCTTTGCAAGCTTCAATCAAATGTTATCTTTCGAGATGGATCATATTGAGCTTGCACTTCATCTTCTCTACACATGATCATTCTTCATATAAACCCTTGAGTAGAGCATTGATCATCATGTAATCTTCTAGAGTCCAACACATAAACTCCAATCATTTCCTATGGACAAGATCTACAAGTATATCTCAATGCAAACATTAGTCCATAAGGATTGTCATTAATTACCAAAACCACACATGGGGCAACACGTGCACTTTCAAATGCAGGAGTTAGTTCTAAGCATAGCGAACCATACTCATAATCAAGAAGAGATGGTTACGTAACCACACTGAAATTGCCACTTTGAGGGAGCAAATTCTTGAGGCTAATGATGATATCTTATGTATCAATCTGCCATCTCTCCATACCCAAAGCCGATAGCATTTTAATCATGCATACAATGGTGAAATGGAAGGACCCCAAACAAATGAATTGGCCACACGTGGAAGTAAAGAGTGCTGCTATACATTCAAATTTTACCTTACAGTACTATTACAACTCCAGTTTTAACTTGTGGTGAAGCTAAATTAAATTGTGAAGAAAAAATATACCTTATGGCGTAGTTTGTTGTAGGCTCGCTCTCGACATCTAGAGCAGTTCTGTTTCACCTCGTGCTCCTCCTGATCAGCACCGGGGAGGAGGCAGCAGCAGTCCGAAAGGCAGCGCATGAAGCCATGAACCTCCTGTTGAGCGTTGGGAAGGAAGCAGTGGTGGGGAGCAGGAGGCACGCATGAAGTTTTGCACGATTAAAAACTCAAACCACAATGCTTACAAATAATGTTTGGATGGTATTTCACAAAATAATTAGAAAATTAAAAGAAAGCCCTGATTTACTTACCCTCGTTGTCAGTGGAAGCGTAGCAGAATTTTGTGATGTTAGGCCTGCATTAACATGAGAAAAGAACGTTAGAAGAAACAAAAGCATGTACTTCTTGGCTCAACATGCCTTAGTTAATCAGTAGTAAGATGGATGTACTGAGTGTGTCTGTGCAGAAAAAGTAAGAAATTATTTTCATACCTCATCCATGGTACGTGTCTAGCTGCAGAATCCAAATATAAAAATCAATCGGAAGAAGGCCTGGGGAAAAATAAAGATGGTGAGATAACTCTTGACTCATCCCAAAAGGATGACCTGCTTCAACAACGCTTGGGCATGAAGGAGCTTTGTATCTGAGATACGCAGTTGGGTCCAGTCGACTACCTGGAATCTTGCTTCCGTTGGCACAATTTTCCCCTTTCCATCTCCATCTACGCCTCCTTTTTTCTCCATCCCCCTCTCTCACTGGCAGGCGTGAATCACCCAAACAACAACTGAACAGAGAACAGAAAATAGCCTCAAAATCTAGGTAAAACTGTGCCCAAAAATTCCAATCGGGAAAGGAAAAGCTCACACAGTATGCCTCGCCAGTGGTGCAGCTCGAGCTGGTCGTCGGGGTGAACGGCGGGCGGAGAACGGCAGGGCTGGCAGATCCAAATCGGAGGCGACTCAGCTCGGCTCGACGTCCCTGTGGCTGGGCAACTCGACGTGCACCTCCTTTTCGAGCACTGCTCTAGTCGAGAGGCACGGCCCGGGCCGGCCGCCGCACACGATGAAGAAAGACTTGGGTGGAGGAGGCGGAGCTCGCAAGGGGAGAAAAGCACGGGAAGATGAAGCAAGGACAAACCCAAGAGAGAATAAAAGCAAGCCCAAACAGATCACGGAGAGAACAGAAAAAGCCATGAGAAAAGAGGAGAAGAAATTGAAAACAAAGAAGAAGATCAGATCGAAAAAGAAGAAACCCAATCAAAAGCAAGATGAAAATTTAAGAGGAAACAAATAGCACCATAAAATCAAAAATTAAAAGAGACCAAAAATAACGAAGAGCATAGAAAATAAGGGAATCAGAAAGAAACAAAGAGTAAGCACCTAAAAAGCCAAAGAACGGGAAAGGTCCAAAACCGAACACCAAAAGAAACTGGGATACCAAAGAGAAGAAGATCAAATCCGAGATAGAGACAAAACTCAAGGAACAACAAAAGGAGAAAAAACTCCACGACCAAAAAACACAGCAGGGACCAAACGACCAAAAGGAAACAGAAAAAGAAGAACAAATCCAACGAATCGGATCCCCATGGGTGAACGAAGGCAACAAACTAAATGAATCAAACCCCACTGGCCAGCCAGGGCATCACCTTAACCGAAATCACTGCAGATCTTGCCGGAGTCGGCGAGGCGGCGACGGATTTGGAGGTACGGTGACGAAACCAGGAGGGAGCGGAGGAGGAGAAGTGAGAGAGGCAAAGAAGAAAAGTGAGCCGGGAGAGCTCCTCTCCACATCGGGGCCAGGAATAGGGACTGGAGCACTGTGGAACCTATACCTGCTGACCATGGACGAATCGACAGCAAGAAGAATGCACAGACGCTCGGTCCACTTGCGTGCGAAAACCCGATCCTACCCTCTCCAAGGAGATATTAGGTACCGAGATAGCCACGCCTCTGGGCCTCTGTGGAGCGGGACCGACGCCGTTTGGCCCCACCGTCAGTGAACCATGTGGGCAGTAAAAAAAGTAAGCAAGCGAACGCACGGTCAAGATCAAGCGGTAACCGCTCGATCCGACGGCCAGAAATCCCTGAGCACTGTGAGGCCTCCCAAAGGTCTCGAGGTTTACCTCTTTAGATGACAACTGCCCACGGGGGACTGTACTACTGTTCGCCTATAAATAGAAACCCTCACGACTGCAAGATAACTCTTCAAGATAAAAGAAAAAAAACTTGCTATAAAAAGAATGAAATTACTCCCTCCATTACACAATATAAGATGTTTTAGTCTTTTTTAACATTCACATGTGTACATATGCATACACGTTTTAATGTACATGTCTATTCTTTTTGGTACGAATCTAGACAACATGTGTATAAGACGTAAAACATTTTATATTGTGGAACAGAGAAAATATTTCTTTATTTGTATGATGGCAAGGGTTTGGATTTTAGTGTAACTGATCAAAGCAGTGGAAACAAACACCAGCACCAAAGGTCTACGATAATCTCGAAAACTCTATCAACATGTTTATAGGAGTCAACATTTCAAAAGTTGCTTAGATCATAACATATTTCTCCATCTACTAAATGGACAAATCTCGGAGGTTTCGACTATCAGCATACAATCTACCTCGAGAAGTATGAATCACAAATTATTATTATTTTGACCTTGAATCCTAGATTATTATTTTGACCTTGAATCACAAATCCTCGAGAAGGACACAATTGACTCGGTACAAAGCTACATAAGACATATTGTTTAACTAATGCTTAATCGTTCACTAGACAAAGAAAACGAAAAGCACAAAATGTCGAGTAGTGAGAACCCTATGCTCCTTGTAATAGGTCATGACAGGAGCTACACAAAGACACAGATGGCGTCAAGAACCTTCATTCCATAAGATTCCATCACTAACAAATTGTGCTACCAAGGGCATACAAATCGTAACGGGAGAGTACCAAAACTAAATGATTTACGTTGACCCGTTCGAGCCACATCTTGACGCAGTTACTAAAGGCAAGGGCACTTGGCAGAGGTCAAAAAGGTACTCCCTCCGATCCTAACTAAGTGTCACAGCTCATACTACACATTTGTATATGGCTAGTTCATTCCGTGCGACATTTAAAACGGACCAGAGGGAGTAGATGATTCGCTCCATGCATCTAGAGTTTCTCTAGTATGTGGCTCCTACAGAGGCCCTTGATTAATTTGTGTCTAGTTTTGATTTACTTCTTGGCATCTACAACTTTGTTTTTTTAATTCTATTTATTGTCTTTTGGTCTAAGTACACTATAATTTTGCATTTATCCTATTGTACTTTAGATACAACCTAATGCAATTATGTCCTCATCTATAACATTTCTGGCAGTTGTCGGTTGACTTAAGCATGACAAAATTACCAAAACACTGTAGCATGAGAAAAGTATGGACGCAAACGATAAAATGAAACAAAGGAATAACGAAAGAAGACTATTAGGATTAAGCACTTGTGTGCTTACTAATGAGGGTGTTTGCTAGACTGTTATCTCTTGAACAATCAGTGGTCTCTAAGGTCACTCCCAAACCAAAAACTGAAGTTACCTATTGTTACTCCGTCATTATCAAAATAGTTGAAGTTCTAACTTTTTTCTAAGTCAAACTTTTAAAGTTGACCAAGTTTTCTCTTCTCCAGTTTCACCCGGATCGGGAATTCCTGATAATCTCTTCTTTCCTTGGCCAATATCTAGCGCTCCACCAATTGTTTCGACTCAAAAGTGCACAGCGACAACCATCTCCTGACTAGTCGACCACCCTCCAGATCATCTGCATACTTTTCCAGTCCAGCCTACCAGAGTAGGTTTCATTTCTCATTTTCCAAGTATTCGACATAACAACAGAAGCGATCATGTTAATAGCAAAAAAAAAGTCTTATTATTTATCCATAGTCTAGCAAATTTTCATAATTGTTACCAAGATATACTTTCGTAATTTTTTAAATCTCTAAAAAAAACCAAAGGAAAGATGTAACACATCCCTACTTAGCACAAAATAACGAAAAAGAAGTTGCTCATGCGTAAGGGCGCCCATGCGCAATCTGGGCCGTCGGATTCAGCGATCCGACGGCCAGGATTTATTGTTGCCGTCGGATCGCTGAATCCGACGGCCCAGATTGCGCATGGGCGCCCTTACGCATGAGCAAAATCCACGTTCATAACGAAAAAGAAGTTGCTCATAACGAAAAAGAAGTTGCTCATGACGAAATAAGCACCGATACTACCGGCCATTGTACATCTTGCATGATTATAACTCTAGTAGGATTAGTATTTACTCCCTCCGTTCATAAAAGGATGTCTCAACCTATCTCAAACTTGCATGTATCTAGACATGATTTAGTTTGTAGATACATACATATTTGAGATAGGTTGATACATCCTTTTGTAAACGGAGGAAGTAGTTTTTATGCATTTCAGAATATGTATCGAGATGTTGTTGGAGGCTATTTTCATCAGTAGTGGTATTCAACTTAACATAATAAGTAACTTAAAATCGACAAAGAGTGAGTCCTCGTTGATTTGAGATGCTGCATATCTATTTGTTCCTGACAGATATAGACTTGTTTTTACCTAAATCAGATAGGTTGGGAGGTTTGAGGAATAGTAGGCTTGTCTGAAAGACTTAATCTTCCAGTCTTAACTAAATTACACAAATGCTTGTTAAAAAGTGGGAATATTTCTGCAGTTGATATATAGACTCTACATTTTTATAGCCTAGAGGGAGCGATGACCTGAATATATATTTCTTGAGACAAGGCAAAGATTTGCCTATTTCATTGATTAATAAGAACCTGAATCTTTTAGATGACAACTGTTCTTTTGCATGTCTAATGCTAATGCACTAGTGGGTCATTGTGGCTTGGGAGCAACGGGGTAATGAGTTTGAATGCTCATGCACCAGTGGGTCATTTTTGCGATCTTGTTTTTCTCTTCTGATGCTGAAACAGAGTTACTATATAAGGCATTTCCTTCAGGACACTATCATGAACAGCAAATGTGAAGAAACGAAAACGAACTCTCATAAGCAGACATTGCGAAAAAAAGGAAAAATGATCGAAACAATCGCTTCACGCCGACGAGTTCACTAAGATTTAGATATCATCTCTGTTCATAGGCTCTGAATCAACTAATCAAACAAGTTATGTAATACTGGACTGACGAACTAATGAATGTTCTGATCAGTAATACAGTAGGCATAAAATACACAGGAATCAGACAACATAGACGTATAGATAGTCTCCAACCTGTGTAGAAATACCAAATTGCCAGGAAAAGACCATCGCGGCCATCAGCCGAAGAGCAAATGGTTGTGGGCGCGCAGCTTCTTGCACACCGTGTAGATGGTCATCCTGGACATGCCGGTGGCCGCGGCCACGTCCTTGACGCCGGACCTCACGGTGCCGGAGCGCTCGAGCGCCATGCAGACGACGGCAGCTGCCACGGAGTCCGCGTTGTGCCGCACGGCGAAGACACCCTCCTCCAGCCGCCGCGCTGCCTCCAGGGCCTCCACCGCCTCCGCTTCCCTCAGCCGGACCAGCGCGCCGTAGCGGCGCACGTAGCTAGAGATGGACACCATGCTGATGCCCATTGGCTGCACGGCCTCCTCCTTTCCAAGCCGGCTCCTGATGTGCTCGACCAGCCGGGCGATGTCCTTCCTCGCGACGCTGGCGTCCGCCGTTGCCACCAGGGCCAGCTCCCTCAACGACAGCGCCAAAACCTCGGTGCGGCACGCGATCGAGAGGCACGCCGCGTAGACCAGCGGGCGTTCGCTCCGGAACCTGCTCCGGTCCCTTTTCCGGCCCGGGCCGGGCGGCCACGCCCTGGCCTCCTCCATCTTCCTGAACACCTCCTTGGCCCGCTCCGCGAGGGCGACTGCCAGCCCGAGCCGTGTCGCCATGCCGGAGATGCCCGCCTCAAACCCCTCGACCACGCCGTTCGAGACCGGCCTGAGCCGGTCCGCCATGTTGCAGATTGCCGGCTCGGACCTCTCGATCCCGTTCGACGGTGGGTGCGAGCCAGGCACGAACCGGTCCGCCATGCCGGAGATCGCCGCATCGGACCCCTCGACCTCGATCCCGTGCGAGCCCGGCCCGAGCCCGGCTTTTACGCGCGCCACCGGGACGGGAGGATCCCTGCGCTGCTTCTTGCTGGCGGCATGCTCGATAGCGAGGAAGGAGACGCCCAGGATACGCTCGCACTCGGTGCACGTGAGGTTGTCAAGGCAGACGCAAACGGAACCGACCACCGCGGCAGCAGTCACCCGCCCGCCGTCCGGGAAGTACAAGCTGTACAGCGTATCCCGATCGGCTGCGCGCACCTCTGCTCGCATACTGGTTTCCATGGGGCACCAGCGAGGGGCGCAGATGGTGGGACGGCGGCGGTTGCTGGCTTGGCGTGTATGGCGGCGTACGGTGTGCGGGAAAAGTGGGCTCTGAGAACGTCGGCCGGTTCTTCCTCCTGTGAATTCAAATTCGATCGAACTGGGGGTTGGGGCCGGAGCACTTTAAACTACTAACCGCGGGGGGGCTACTGGGTGAGATACGGATACGATACCTTTCCGTCGGCTGTATTCCTAGGCGCAGTAGCTTCGTATCGGCAATTTTGACATATTTGACCCTTTTTAAATTTATTTCACAAAATAAACCTAAATTAGAATCATTTCACGATCTAACCCTTTTTCATGACGCCTGACCCTGGGACGCCATTCTCTGTTTCACGACGCCCCGACAAAAGGCGTCATGAACCCTGGCACGTTAGGCTAGACGGACCCGCATGTCGATAGCATGCCCAGGGCGACATGCCTACTAGCACGGCGTCCCAGCTCGGGGCGGCATGTTTTTTCTCTTCAGTTTTTTGTCCTTTTGTTTTCGTTTTTCCGAATTTTTTGTTTTTATTTTTCGCTATTTTTGATGGGCTGGGGCGCCAAGCTTTTTTTCAATTTTTTTTGTTTTACCGACTTTTTTTTTAATTTTTCGCTCATGCAACATATCACTATTCATAGAAAAGATAAAATTTAAGAATATCGCTTTTTTTGGGTCATTAACATTTGCTAAATTGTTGAAGTAGGCTTGCAAAAAAATTATTAAGTAACTCAAAATCGACAAGGAGTGAGTCGCCTTTGATTAGTTATAAACTTGTTGTTACCTGAATCAACCAGTAGATGCACGTTGGGAGGTTGAGCAATAGGAGGCCTGTCTGAAAGAATTAATTGGTCAGGCTTGACTAAATTCAACAATGCTTACGAGAAAGTTGGAAGGCTTCTGCAGTTGATATATAGACTCTTCATTTAAACTAGGCAAAAAAAAATGTTTTTTCAAATGACGTAGAAAAAAAAAGTTGACCTGATTATAAGGGAAACTGGCCAAAAACCATTAGGAGGTTAAGCAATAGTAGAGTTGTTTTAAAGACTTAGTTGGTCAGGCTTGACTAAATTCGACAATGCTTACTAGAAAGTTGGAAGGGTTCTGTAGTTGATATATAGACTCTTCATTTCTTTATAGCCTTATAGTGAGTAGTGACCTAAATCTTGTAGCTGTCATGTGTTCTCTTGCGTGTTTAACGCTAATTCACTGGTGGATTGCTGTGGTTTGGAATATCGGGTAATGAGTTTGAATTGCTACATATTATTTGTATACACATCTGATGTCAAGAGAGTTTCAGCGATGTTTTTTTGTCAGTGTAGTAAGATAACGGCCGACTGATGTTTGATGCAGTGCAATTCTTGGATAGGAACTGGGTAGGTGATACATATGCTTCTTGTTTCGTTATGTTGGACTCTGCTTCTTATCCGTGCCTTCTGGGGTTCTGGGAAGTTATTTCCTTGTGCGTGTTCTTGTCCGCTGTTGATAATGTTGGCATTGCTACTATTTATCCGTGTTATCGTATTCATGTTTAGAAAAGCTTACATGACATGCCATGAATTAGAGCAGGCACCCAAAGCCTGGTGAACTTACCAGCACCCGGACAACCCTTGTAGATTGTTTCAACTTGAGACACTGAAAGTTGCAGGATGGGCGATGTGTTGTCAATGTCATGGATGTCCAGAGTGATTCTCAGGATGCTATCTTATCTTGCTTCGAAACAGAAAATCGTTAGCTGGTGATTATTGTCACCTGTGGGTGAATGAATCGTGATTGCCTTTCAGTGCTTCGCTATCCGCAGCATTTTCCTTTCACTCTGGACAGTGGCACACTATCGTAAGCATGAATTGAGCAGAAGACATGCCAAATCGAAATATAAGATTCACGTCAACGAGTTTACTGATAACTTACTAGAAATCACCTCTGCACATGAGCTCTGAATTAACTAATAAATACAAGCTCTGAAAGTACTTTCGAAGAATACAGTAGTACGTAGTGCTGGACTGATGAAATGAATGATCTGATCAGCATATTGGCATAAATACGAAGGAATCTCCAAGACTTGGACAGGACGTGATCAATGTCAAATTGGCAGGACGGGATACCGTGTGATCAGGCGAAGAGCAGACCGTCGTGGGCGCGCAGCTTCCTGCACACCGTGTAGATGGTGTCATTGGAGAGGCCGGAGGCCGCCGCCACGTCCTTGACGCCGGGCCTCCTGCCGCCAGCGCGCTCGAGGACCCGGCAGACGACGCCGGCCGCTAGGGAGTCCGCGTTATGCCGCACGTCGACGACGCCCGCCTCCAGCCTCCGCGCCGCCTCCAGCGCCGCCGTCGACTCCGCTTCCCTCAGCCCGACCAGCGCTCCGAAGCGGCGCACGTAGCTGGAGACGCTCACAAGGCCGACGCCCGTCGCCTGCCCGGCCTCCTCCACCCCGAGCCGCGTTCTGATGTGCGCGATCAGCCGGGCTACCTCCTTCCTCGTGGCCGCCGTCGCCTGGGAAAGCTCCCTCAGCGACAGCGCCGAGCCCTCGTTTCGGCACGCGATGGAGAGGCAGGCCGCGTAGGCCAGCGGGCACTCGCTCCGGAACTTGTTCCAACCAGGACCGCGCGGCCACGCCCTGGTCTCCTCCATCTTCTTGAACACCTCCTTGGCGCGCTCCGCGACGGCGACCGGGAGCCCGAACCGAGCAGCCATGTAGGAGATGCCCGCCTCAAACCCTTCGGCCACGTCGTTCGAGACCGGCACGAGCCGGTCCGCCATGCTCGAGATTGCCGCCTCGGACTCCTCGATCCCGTCCGACGGTTGGTGCGAGCCCGGCACGAGCCGGTCCGCCGTGCCGGCAATTGCCGCGTCGGACCCCTCGACTCCGTCCGACGGTGGGTGTGAGCACGGAACGGGCGGAGCCGCCATGCCGGAGATGGCCACTTCGAACCCCTCGACCCTACCGTTCGAGCCCGAACAGAGCCGGTCCGACGTGTCGGAGATTGCCGTGTCGGACCCCTCGACCCTGTCCGACGGTGGGTGCGAGCACGGAACGGGCGGAGCCGCCATGCCAGAGATGGCCACCTCGAACCCCTCGACCCTGCCGTTCGAGCCCGAACAGAGCCGGTCCGCCATGCTGGAGATTGCCGCGTCAGAGCCCTCGATCTCGTCCGACGGTGGTTGCGAGCCAACCACGAGCCGGTCCGCCGTGTAGGACCCCTCGACTCCGTCCGACGGCGGGTGCGCGGCCCGCCCGAGCCGGTCCGCCATGCCGGAGATCGCCGCGACGGACCCCTCGGCCCCGTGCGAGCCCTGCCCGAGTCCTTGCCCGGGCCCGGCGTCGACGCTCGCCGCCGGGACGGGTGGACCCGTGCGCTGCTTCTTGCGGGCGGCGTGCTCGATCGCGCGGAAGGAGACGCCCAGGATGCGCTCGCACTCGGTGCACGTGAGGTCGTCGAGGCAGAGGCAGACGCAGCCGGCCACCGCCTCCGCCTTCACGTGCCCGTGCTCCGGGAAGTACAAGCTGTACAGCGTGGCCTGGTCGGCGGCGCGCACCGCTGCTAGCATAGCTTCCATTAGGTGCCAGCGAGCGGCGTAGATGGTGGCCGTGGACCGTGGGACGCCGGCGGTTGCTGGCTTGGCGCGTGTAGTAGAGTGTCCGTGAAACCGCGTCGCGTCGTTCGTCGTCCAATGTTGATCGTACGGTGCCGAAACAGGGCAGTTCCTTCGTTCCCAATCACGACCCCACGAGGCAATGACAGATCGACACGTGCCTCGGTAGCCTTCTTGATGACAACTGCACTATCCCAAAGGGGTATTGTACTGTTCGCTCATCCTACTATATATAAAAGCTGCCTGAATCCGCTGAGGCGGCCCTCAACAAGCGCAGATAAAAGCGCAAAAAAAAAAAAAAAACAAGCGCAGATAACTAGACTCAAATAGAGTGTGCTCAGTAAAATCTTCCTATTACCGTATCAAGAATGGGACTTTCAGCATGGAGGAAGCTACGAAGAACTAGACTCTTCGATGCATTGGGATCCAACGAAGTCTATCTGGACCAGCTAAGATAAAAATTCATTGTCGGAGATCAGTGTTAGGTGCTATACCATGCTGCGGAGTTTTAGCTAATCATCACATTCAACCATCAAACCAGTGTCCTCAAGTATCCGAGGGTTAAGAAGATCTAGCAATACTTTGGTCTGAGGGTTAAAAAGTCCCCGCAAAAAAAGATTCGATCATTAAAGCATGTATTGAAGAGCTGCAAGGGGACTTGGCTCATGTTTCGCTGTTATTGAACTCGACTGAGGCACCACTGCACCCTGAGCTACGAAGATGTGACAACATTGCCATTACCATTTGGTATGCATGGTGGGAGAGGCGCAAGATAACACACGATGAAGAGGTTGTTGATTTGATCCGCTCAGCACAGTCTATTCTAGTGTTGGCTCTGAACTTCAAGAGGGCAAAGAAGATCAGGAGCAATCACATAAAAAGACATGGATGGCTGAAACCACCAGAAGATTGTGCCAAGCTAAATGTGGATGCATCTTTGGATATATATTTTTTTGCAAAAAATGCATCTTTTGATATTGATATAGTACGGGAGGTACTAGAGCTATAATTCGTGATCATTTGGCATGTTCATCTCATGTGTTCGCTGCATTCTTAATCATGTTGAGGACGTGGCTATGGTGGAGGCACATGCGGTTCGGAGTGGACTTCTACTAGCAGGATCGGTAGGATGCATTCGACTTATGGTCGAATCTGGTTGCAGGGAAGTTGTGGAGACCATGCAAAATAGCGGTAATTCCCTTGGAGCAGTTCCATCAATTTACGAAGAATGTTCGTTACTTTGTCGTAATTTTAGCCGTGTTAGTTTTTCTCATTGTCTCGGGAAGCTAATATAGGGCGCACATACTTTAGCTAAGTTTTTGAGGTGGAGCATGAGATGTGGCATGTCGATCCTCTGCTTTGTGTGTGTTCTATAATCATTGATGATGTAACTATTGTGCCAAATTAATATAATCCCCATGGTGGCTTTCGTCAAATAAAAAAACAAGCGCAGATAACTCTCTATGATATAAGTAAATATGTGTTTTGCTATAAAAAGAATGATTTATTTCGTTATTTGTATAATGTCATGGGTTTAGCACTACTAGGAAACTGCCTTTCTATAGACAGGCATTTTGTGGCGCACCAAATAGGGCATGCGCCAAAAAAACTATTCTGTGGCGCCACAAATAGGGGTGCGCCAAGAAAGGGTGCACATTTTGTGGCGCACCGAGAGCCCATGCGCCACTAAAAGAGCACATTCTGGGGCACACGTAGCCAGATGCGCCACAGATAGTGGGTGGGCCCCACCACCAATCATTGGTTTTCGAATTCTGGGGTCCTTTCTGTGGCGCATGGGCACGGATGCGCCACAAAAGTAAGAATTTCTGTGGCGCATATGTGCCCATGCGCCACAGAAAAGATGGTCGGGCCCACACCAATGATTGGTGGAAACGAAATTCTGCGGCACACGGGCCTGCATGCGCCATAGAATACCTGCTTTCTCTGGCGCATGGGGTCACATGCGCCACAGAAACCAGACATTCTGTGGCGCATGTGGGACCATGCGCCACAGAATTGCTTTCCCAGATTACAAAAGGGGCAAAGCCCCCTTTCCCCCTACCCATTTGTACTTCTTCTTCCTCCTCCACCTAGCTCGTCTTCTCCTCCCTCCCATCCCATTTTGGCCATACTTTTCTCCATTTTTTGTAGTTAAACCTATTTTGGTTAATAGATAATTGTTGAGGGGCGGGAGACTCTCCATATATACTCTCCTCCTCTCTCCCACATCTCTTTTTCTCTCCAACACCACACACTCTCTCGTCTATCGCGGTCACGTCTCGGAACCGAATCTACTAGGTGAGGAAAGTTGGATGGACATGCATATGCATGTTTTGTGTGGCCGGCGGTGTGTGGATGTTTGTATGTTGTGTAGGTGAAGTTTGCACGATGGCATGACGATGATTATACATGAAGCTTGTGTGTTGTGCATGAATTGGTCCGGAAGAAACTTTTTGTTGTTGCTTGCGCCGGCGTGGTGCATGGATGTTTGCCGAAATGTTGATTAATTTCCATTTCGGCAAATTTTTGCACCACCCATATGTCATACTTTTAAGAGAGGTCATGCCGAATTTTTTCGGCGACCTTGCATGCATGTGTGTGTCTGTGTGTGCTTGTTGCGGTTCTAATTAACATATATACTATCGTTTCTGCTCTATTTATACCGCGTAGTCAACCATGGTCATCATGATGAGCTCCGGTCGAATCAGTAGATACAAGGAAGAAGCGAAGGCGGACATGATTCGGTTCAACAGCGCCAGATAAGATGTCCATGTCGAAGATGCAAACTTGTGAGGTGGATCGACCCTGATTCTGGACAATTGGAGGATCACCTGCTCAGGCACGGTTTCATGCTGGAACAAGCCGGACAAGATCATCATCATGACGAAGGAGATGCCGGCGGACAAGATCATCATCATGACGAAGGAGATGCCGGCGGAGAAGATCATCATCATGACGAAGGAGATGCCGGCGGACAAGATCATCATGACGAAGAGATGCCGGCGGACAAGATCATCATCATGACGAAGGAGATGCCGGCGGACAAGATCATCATGACGAAGGAGATGCCGGTGGTGGTGCGAACACGCAGACCCCGCTAACTTCGGCCTTGCAGGACGCTCATGTTCAAGAACTGCTCCTCAAGGAGACGAGCAACGCCAGAGCTAGCCAGAGAGAAAGCCAAGCTGGCGCAAATGGAGATAGACGGGAACTCCGTTGTATCCTGGGTGCCGGCCCCAGGATACGCGTTTGCAAGTAACGCTTGATGCTCTGGAGATGAAGGCGAAAACAGATGGACCGACGTGAGCTTCGACAAGAACATGAAATTCATGCACGATATTCTCCCCGAGGGGAACACATTGCCAAGTAGTATCGAGGAGGCCAAGAAAGTCGTGTGCCCTCTTGACCTACCGCACGTCAAATACCACGCCTGCATCAATGATTGCGCATTTATCGGGGCGATTACAAGGACATGACCACATGTCCGGTGTGCGGCCACGGACGGTACAAGAGTGGGAAAGAAAAATCCTCGAAAAGTGGTATGGTACTTTCCTATCACTCCCCGTCTGCAGCGGTTTCGTGGACCCTAAGGAAGCAAAGCTCATGCAATGGCACGCGGAAAGGGAGAAGCCCGAAGAAGATCCGGAGAAGGGCACCATCCTGACACACCCTTCAGACGCTAGCAATTGGGAAGCATTGGACATCGCCTTCGAAGATTTCGGGGGCGACGCAAGGAACGTCAGGCTGGGTATGAGCACCGATGGACTCAATCCGTTCGGCAACCAGAGTAGCACACATAGCACCTGGCCCGTGTTTGTATGGCCTTACAACCTTCCCCCGTGGCTGTGCACGAAGCAAAAGTACATACACATGAGTATTCTCATTCAGGGGCCGAAACAACCTGGTATCGACATACATCTGTATCTCGGCTGTTGAAAGAGGAGTTAGCCACGTTGTGGGAGACGCCAGCCCGTACGTGGGACGCCTACACTAAAGATTATTTCGATATGAGAGCCGCGTTGCTCACGACGGTGCAGGACTATCCTGGATGCTCATATGTATCGGCCCAGGTGGGCCACGGATTCTGCGCATGTGTCAGGTGCATGGATGAGACCCCGCATATCCAGCTACCAAGGGATCCGGGTCTTCGAAAACCGTGTACCCAGGGGCTCGAAGGTGGCTTCGCATGGAGCACCCGTGGAGAAAACGCGGTGATTTGTTCGATGGTCAAGACGAGCTCGAAAGAGAACCGCGCCCGAGGAGCGGCACAGAAATCGACGAGCTTTTGAAAAATTGGGAGGAGTGCCCTGCGCCGGGAAAGAAGCGACCGAGGGTAGATCCGCTGCTGGGTGTATGGAAAGCGAGGTCTGTTTTCCACGACTTGGAGTACTGGAAGGTCCTCCACACGCCCCATAGCCTCGATGTAATGCACATTACGAAGAATGTTACCGAGAGTCTTCTTGGCACTCTTTCGAACATGTCGGAAAAGACCAAGGATGGGACGAAAGCAAGATACGATCTGAAATGGCTTGGCATCAAGAAAGATCTTCAGGCCCCCGATAGTGATGATGATGATGATGATCAGACGGAAGGGACTCAAGGTCGCCGCAAAAGGGTAAAGAAGAACGCGGTGGTGCTTCCCGCTGCCTGCTTCACTATGAGTCCGGAGGAGCTCGAGCAGTTTTACAGGTGCCTCCTAGGAGTCAAATTTCCTTACGGTTACGCGGGGAAGATAAGCAGATATCTGGACGGAACGAAGAAGAGGTTCAGCGGGATGAAGTCTCACGATTGTCACGTGCTGATGACGCAGATACTTCCCGTTGCGATCCGAGGGATAATGGACGAGCACGTCCGTGATACGCTGTTTGGCCTTTGCAACTTTTTCGACGTCATCAACAGGAAGTCGATCGGCGTGAGGCAGCTCCACAGGCTACAGGAAGAGATCGTGGTGATACTATGCGAGCTCGAGATTTACTTCCCGCCCGCATTCTTTGACATCTGCGTGCATCTCCTTCTCCATGTCGTTGATGACATCCTGCAGCTCGGGCCGACGTTCCTGCACTACATGATGCCGTTCGAAAGGCAGAACGGTGTCATGAAAGGATACGTTCGCAACAGGCCCGTCCAGACGCAAGCATGGCCAAGGGCTTTCTAACCTACGAGTGCATCTCCTTCTGTCAGAGTTATCTAAGCACCGAGAACCAGGATGTTGGTCTGCCCACCAGGACGCACCTCGGCAGGCTCGATGGATTTGGTCACCGCGAGGGCTACCGCTCACTCCCTGTCGACATTGTGGTCGACGCGATGACTTTGACAGGGCTCACCGGGTCGCGCTACAACACTTACAATTGATCGAACCTTGGGTGAAAGAGCACAAAAGCTTAATCGAGAAGAATTACATCGACCTGGGCCGGCCGAGGAAGAAGGGAGACGTAACCAGAGAGCACAACTCCAGCTTCACGAGTTGGTTCAAGAAAAGGCAACTGCTTGAAGCACAGCGCAAAAAGCCATCTACGGAAGATGAAAAAGTCATATTCTCCTTATCACAGGGCCCCGGGCACAACATAAGGACCTATCAGTCGTACGACATCAGCGGTTTCAGATTCTGCACCGAGGAAAAGGACAGGAATAGCGAATATCAAAACTCAGGAGTAACTATGCTATCCTACGGTGATGACGAGGCTACTGTCAAGCAAAGATACTTCGGAAGGATCGAGGAGATATGGGACCTCAACTACTGTGGAGAGTCGGTGCCAATGTTCCGTGTGAGATGGGCCAAGGACGTCGTCAAAGAAGGCCGGTATTTCACCACCATGGTAATACCCGATGCCAAATCGAAGAACGCCTCCGCGAAAAATGAGCCATGGGTACTCGCTAGCCAAGTTGAGCAATGCTTCTTCATTACCGACCCGTCAAAGCCTAGCCGTGTTGTCGTGAGGAGGGGCAAGAGGAGCATCATCGGAATGGAAGGAGACGCCAACGAGGAAGACTTAGACAAGAACGGCGATCCGAAGATCGAGGAGGAATTCGACAAGTACTTCGACATGCCGACTACTAGCAAACACACAAGGAATGATCTACGTAGCTAGCAGGAGTAGTACGTAGTATGATCTACGTTGCATGGTTTGTAGTAGTTTGGTAGCTAGATTTTGCGGTACATGGTTGTAGGAGGCATGTTTTAGGGGCTGCCCGGGTAGTGTCCGCGGACGCGTCCGCGGACCCTTTGGGGGCCGATTTTGGGGTACGTGACTGGAGATGCTCTCAGAAGCACGGCCAATGAGGCTTTGGTCGAACACCTCCTCATGAGGGTTCACCAACGATACACGTTCCCGCTGCCATTCAACAAAAATGTGGACAATTTCGCCATCACGAAGATGAGCACCGCCTTGAGCAGCTGGAAAAGCCGGGTGAAGAGCAAGATTGACAAGGGTGACAGCTGGGAGGAGATTAGTAAAAATGACCCGCACATCACCGAAGAAGAGTTCGAGGAATTCAAGTTGACCTTAAAATCCGAGGAGGCTAAAAAATGGACCCAGTGGGGGAAGGACATGTGGGAGCTGAACATAGGTAACCACCATTTGGGAAGCGGCGGTTACCGAGGGAAAAAGCGCGTTTGGGACAAGGAGGATGCCGAGATTGCACGTCTTGGAAAAGAAAACCCGTGGGAAAGATTCACAGACGAGCAGATCCGGAACTTTGTCCGGTCCCGCTACCATCTGTACTGGAAGACTGGGGAATTCATTACCGACGATCAGGATGTGAGGGACTTCGAGAAAGTGCTGGTAAGGGAATTTAGGGTGTGTTCGTTTTTGGAATCGGGTGGAATGGAATGGAACCATTAATTCCATTCCCAAAACTCATTCTTGCGTTCTTTTCTGGGATGGAGTGGTTCTAGAAAAGGGAATATTCCCTCAATATTCGGAACCGACCGGTCCGGCCGATTCGGCCGGACGGGGTGGAATTGCACAATAATGCTGGGCGATTAACTCTAAATTAATCAAGTTTAGCAATAATTAATCAAGATTAATTATAATTACTCATGATTAAAAATAATTAATCATGATTAGGAATAATTAATCAAGTTTAGCAATAATTAATTAAGTTTAGCAATAATTAATCAAGTTTAGCAATAATTAATTAAGTTTAGCAATAATTAATCTAGATTAGGAAATAATTAATCGAGTTTGATGCCGTTCTCATTCCATTCCATTCTCATTCCATTTCACCCCATCCCAAAAAAGAACACAAGAATGGAACGGTTCCGTGACAATTTTTTGTCCAAAAAGAACACAGGAATGGAACGGTTCCATGACAGTTTAGCACATATATCTCAAAGTCCATTGCGTTGATCTAATTAGATCGATAACAAAGCCAAATTTCTAAGTGAGTTCACCTTTGTCTGCAGGAGAAAGAGTTGACGGCTGACGCTGAGGCCGGCCCGTCATCCCAGGGGTTGACGGAACCGTGGGACACGACTTTCAACAGGGCGACGAACGTTTTCAAGAATAGGGACAAGTCGGCGCCGCCGAGTTGAGCTGGCCGTGTGTCCGGCTTTGGTACGAGCATGAAGTTCACAGAGTACTACAGCTCGGACGGCGGCGCGACCAGAAAGGAGAGGAGGAAGCCGACCAAGGATATGGCCGAGGTTGTGGAGCTAAGGAAGAAGGTGGAGTCACTAGAGAAGGAAAAAGTGGACTCCACCACGGTTGACAAGTTAGTGACCGACAGGATCCAGGAGATGTTTCCCCCTGCGTTATTGGAGGGGATAGCTGCCTGGAATGCGGAGGTCAACAAGGGCCGGTCTACATGCCCAGCTTCTCCAGCAGCAACTCCACCATGAACCAGCAGAACCTTTCGCCAGACCTGGTGACCCCGCCGCGGCGCAGCCGCCGCTCCATTTGGTCGCACCGACGCCCCTACGGTACCGGCACCCGAGAATAATAGTCCGGCCGCCGGCACCCGCGCCCTTGTCTCGACATTAGCCGAGCTGGACGCCATCACCAAGGTAACTAATTAGTTAGTCCGCGTCATCTTCTATAACTATGCCTGCTTTGATGACTGCCATCTCATGATGCCCAACATGTGTTGTTGACTCAGGACTCCCCTTGCATACTCCTGCATAGGGTAGAGGCCAGCGGCGAGTTGAAGGAAGTTGCTGCGGGCGTTGTCATACAACCAAGGAGCCGCGAAATGCACCACACTAGAATGGATGAGGCCAATATGAAGGTCAAGGTAGTTACGGTAGTGTCTGCGTTTTTCGACATCGACCCCCCCATTCAACCTCCGGGAGCCGATGGCCACATGGTACTTGGAAAGTGCCCCAACTGGGTCACGCCATGGCCGAAGAACCAGATTCGTCTTGGGGGGGTCTTCTTGATGAGGGCCCAAGATGCACCACCGGCGCCACCTCGAAGTTCCGGGCCGTCCCGATCCGTCCCCCGAAGCCCTCGAAGCCTACAGCCGTCGCCACCGCCCGGAAGGAACCGGCGGTCATCGCCACCACCAGCCGCCACTTTAAACTGTTGGGAGCGTCTGAATCGCAACTGTCCCAATTAGGCAACGCCTCTGCACCTCAACTTGATGGCAACAACGACGATGATGATGAGAATGTCGACATCGATGCCTTCATCAACACTGGCGCCAGCAAAGATATATACATGCCTCCTGTGGATGACGAACCCTTCCGTGCTCACGCCGATCAACCTGCTCGTCCCACTACAGTCACGCAGCGCCTGACCTTCCAGGGTTTATCTCAAGAGACGCCTCCAGCGGCCGGCAATGAAGCTCTAGACAAACCGACTAATGTTTTCTCCCCTGGCACAATACGGAAGATGGTTCGCGAGGGGTTTACAGCCCCAGAGAAGACGGTTGGCGAGGCGGGGTTAGCACCCCCAGAGGTGAAGACCAAGAAGTAGCACAGGAAGAGAAAGCCAGGCGTCGCCTCTTCGAGCCAACCACCTCCTATGATCCGGGGTCGTGAAGACTTGGTACCACCCCGTCCGGATGGCTTGGCGCACCGACTTCATGAAGCTGGTAAACCGATACTGCCTCCTGAGATGCTCTGCTTCGCATATGGACACATACACTCTTTGCATCAATCTATCGTGCACCTAGAGGGCCTCCTTCTTCAAGACAAGTATCAAAATTGCCCGGTGTTCACGGTCCAAGTGCCAATGGATGATGAGTTCGACTTCGTCCGTGAAGCCCCCGCGGATCTGTTCTTCATAGCGTATGAGGACGTCTTCAATCTATTTCACTACAATCGGTAAGTTATACAAAAAAAAACCCAAAAATTATTATCGAAAAGTCCATAAAAAGATTTTAAAAACTGTAAAAAGGCTGAAGAAAAATATCATCAAAAAGTTTAAACTCATTTAGGTCGAGAAGTTTAAAGTTGTTCGGGAGGTATATGCATTTATGTAAATGCGGGCGGTAATTTTCCAAAAAAAAAGGCAAAAAAAATTCTGTTGAGAAGTAAAAAAAAAGGCTTAAAAATGAAAAAAGAAAGAAAAGGTTTAAAAACTGGAAAAGGGGAAAAAATACCGTCAGAAAGTCTAAACTCATGTAGGTTGAAAAATCTAAACTTGTTCGAGAGGTATATGTGTGTAAATTCGGTTTGCATTTTTTAGACAAAAATTACAATCGGAAAGTCCGAAGAAGGTTTAAAAAACTGTATAAAAGCTAAAGAAAAATACCGGCAGAAAGTCTAAATTCGTCTAAAAGGTAGACCTATGTAAATACGCTTGGGAAATTTTTAGACAGGAAATATACGCTGGAAACTATTGCCAGACAGAAAAGTCTATGTTTAAAAAGAAACTAAAAAGATAAAGATTTAAAAAGTTGGTCGGCTGTTTACCAGATGATACAATGGTCATTGCACAGCTATTTACCGGTGTAACCGGCTTGTTTACCGAGTGGAGCACTATTCATCTGGAATAGCTACGTTTTCATTTCAGTGTAGGGGTTAGTAAATATGGATGAGCCGATGGATTTAGATGACTATTTGAGCTGAATTTGAAGTTTTGAGAGGAATACGTATATGTCTGTCAAAATATACTAAAAATGTTAAAACATGAAAAGTTGTTCGGAAAGATGATATCCATCTACTCGTAAAAGGAAAATTTAAACGGATGACTGAGTGCGACGAATTTGACAAAATTCATTAAATGTTTTTACGAATCTGGTTGCAAAATTAAGTAGTTAGAGTCGAACAAACTCGAAACCGATCACGGAAATGGAACCTACTCGTCGGCGCGCATATATTTCATGTACATATTATCGCGGAAAGGGAAAAAAAGAAAAGAAAAAAAATACAGTTGTTCGGAAGGAACGGATGACTGAGTGCGGCGAATTTGATAAAATTCATTAAAACATGAAAGTTGTTCGGAAGGATGATATCCATCTACTCGTGAAAAGAAAATTTAAACAGATGACTGAGTGCGACGAATTTGACAAAATTCGTCAAATGTTTTTGCGAGTTTGGATCCAAAATTAAGGAGTTAGAGTCGAAAGAATTCAAAACCGATCACGGGAATGGAACCTACTCATCGGTGCGCATACATTTCATGTACATATTATTGAGAAAAGGGCAAAAAAAAAAAAAATCCAGTGCGCGCACTGTAGTAGATACGGTACGCGCGGCATACCGGAGACGACCGGTACTGTACATGGGGTCGACCTGCACTGTTCACGGGGGCACTGTTCACCGGATGGGGGTACTGTTCACTCGGCGGGGTGGATCTGGGCCGTCGATCCGCGATCGGACGGCCAGGATTCTTTTACCGTAGCTACTGTAGCTAGCTACATTAGCTACAGTGCGAGAGGCGCTGAGAGGCCGCGGATTCTTCCGCCCTTTATATATAGTAGGATATGAAAGCAGTGCCAATCCTCGCTCCCTCCACGCTCGAGTTACTGTTCATCTACAGGGTTGAACAGTGCACACGGCTCTTTTGCAAAAAAGACCCTACATTTTCCACAAATTAGGAATCGGTCCCTCTGTATATATCCTACCCAGAGGCGCATTCTTTCCCATCCCACCGACATCACCACCTCCTCCCAGATCCCCTTTTCTGCCGCCCGACGATTCTGGCCGTCTCCGGCGATTCCTCGCGCCGCGAACCACCGCCCGAGAGAGCAGGAAAGAGCCGTGCAGCTCGCCGACGTCCTTGGAAACGAAGAGAAGCTTCGGCGTCGCGTACATCGGCGGCGAGGTCGGGCTCGGACGGCCAGTTCGGCGCCTCGAAGATCCCAGAGCGACGCAGCGGCCACCGCGTTCGGACGCCGCCTCCCCCATGGCAACGATGACGACGACGACGAGGTGGGCGGCCGCCGTGCTCGTGGCCACGGTGCTCCTCCTCACGGCGGCCTCAGCCAGGGGCGACACCAACGGCGTGTACGAGCCGTGCGCGGACACGACGGTGCAGCGCGGCGACGGGTTCACCTTCGGGCTGGCCTTCTCCCGGCGCGACACCTTCTCCTCCGACGGCATGCAGCTCTCCCCCTGCGACAGCCGCCTCAGCCTCCCGTCCGCCGGTGCCAAGGTCGCGCTCTTCCGCCTCACCGTCTTACAGATTTCGCTCCTCACTGTCAACGCCTTCAACGCTGTCGACCTGGTGAGTTGCCCTTCCGGATTTCGTGCTTAATTGAAACTCTTGTGCGGGGTGGTGTGTGGCGCGTGATGAACCCTAATCGATTGCACATTTTCAGCCCAAGAACCATTAGTTTGGCACAAAGGAATCGTTCCAGCCGGGGCCATCTGCCATCAACCATGTTGCTATCTATGACCAACTATGAGATTTACATGTGCAGAAGACTAAAGCTAATTCACCGAGGGCATCATATATGGTATCTCATCTCATCTTCCCCGCTTGATGCGTTCTCATTGTTTTAAGGGTGACCAGTTAGTAATGTGTGCCTGCTATGAATTACATAAAATGCACATGAGGATGTGTTGTAGTCTGCCATTCTGCAACCTTTGCTATGTAAGAGCTATAGTATTCGGCATTTCGAAATCCCTTTAATATGCCTCCGGAAGAATTTCTCACCGTCTAAAACTAAGATCCTATTTTTGAGTATTATTATATTAGTTGACTGCTTTCTTATGTGCAAGGTAATATTATTCAGTTGTGTCCTTTTTTATTTCAACAATTTTCTGCCAATATTTACAGCAATTTGTGTTACTTTTTTTTATAGGATGGGTCACTTTTATAGCCAAGCTGATTGGATTCTAATAAAATTTGTAGCAGATCCTTCATGGTCGTCCTTACAGAAGATAGAGGATCAGAAGAAAAATATTGTATATGGTAGCAACAGAACAGATCATCATACAACAAACAGATGCCTTATTTCAGTCCTTTGTTTGATTCAAATAAGTATCATGAATTCAGAGATTGTACCCAAGAGGCCATTTTCCTCTGAGCTTCATCAAAGGCCTCTTGCTTTAAATTCAGAGATGCCAAATTAGAATACAGTTTATACATTTCATTATCTTCTCTGACTGTTATTTGCCCTTGCTTTGAAGATTTTTCTAAGCATTGCAGTGTTATTATTTGTTTTCAATGTTTACTACATTCATATTTCTACCGTCATAATTTGATGATAAATTCTCATGAACATTTTAATTATATATTGTAAGTTTCGAGATCCATGAAATCCATCTTTCAGCAATCACCAATTCGACAACCTTTTTAGTTTATGCATTCATCGGGCTTATAGTAAAATTACTTTCTCCAAACATTTTTAATTTACTAACATGAATTTATTTTCATGAATCAACAGAGTCAAATACTTACATGGAACATTCAGTTTTACATGGAACATTCAATTCTAAGCTGATGAAACTATTATTTTCACTTAAAAAATGAAGAGTGGTTAAAATGATTCAGACCTCTTAACAAAAATATGCAGTACTATTGGAATGGAGGGAGTACGGCATGAGCTATGTAACCAACACATGCACATGGGAAGTTATACTTAAGGTTTGAAGAAAAGGCCCAGTGGGGATCAATCTCTCTGCTTGTGCAAGCCTAATAGCATTTGATCGTAATCAACCAAGTAAAACAAGTTCGACCACCTGCTTCATGCATATTTGAAGACACTTACATGTTCCTTGCACAAGATATTTAGAATTTTATCAAAATTTGCTTGATGCTTTAAAGAAAGTAGGTGCAGGTATGTTCTGCTCACATGCTTTGATCCCTTAATTTACATGCTCTTTTCGTTTGCCAAGATACATACCTTCCCCCGGTTGATCTAAAAATATATGTTTCTACAGCCAAATATCACAACTGCATGTCGAATTATACCATGTTCAGAGAAACAACGACATTGAGGAACTTAAACTGCTCACATGAAGCTTACAAGCCAATAATGTAAATTCAAAATTTTCTTTACTCGCAATTTCGGATCAGATTTAGTGTCGGTTCCCTCATTCAAACCAGATGCATCTGCTAAATTAATGTGAGAAAGCTTTAGTCTAATAGAATTTCAGACGAAGTAGTAATATTTACACAAATATTTGCCTTTTTAGCTAAATTGTTGGTACATTCACAGCCAACAGACCTTTGCTCTCCTCTCACATTTGATCCAGTCTGTTTATCTTAGTCTGCTTATCTTAACACAATTGTGCATGCACAAAGTGCTTTGGAGATGAGCAAATTGCAAATGGAGATGCCAGCATGAATGCATGATGATCCAATTGGAGATGGCACTATGATGTTCGAGAGGACAAAGCTGCGACTCTGCTCTCGAGTTGGCAGGACAAGCCGAAATACCAAAACCAGCTGATTAAGTATCTCATGCGAAAGATGTGGTTGGCATGATCAAGTCACACCAGCGCCAGCAACATCTCTTCAGACTTGAAATGCATGCCATCTTCTCCACACTTAATGTACACCTACGTGCCTAAAACTTTGTGTCTCTATCCTATACAACAATAGCTGAAACTAAGTGTCTAAATCTATTTATGTCTACCCTATATGCCAAAAGCTAAAAAAAATTCAAAAGAGCCGCGGCGCGCAAAATTCCACTAGTTTGTTCCTATACAACTGCATTTTCGAGAGTGGGATCAACTTACTAGTAGTGAGCACTCTCTTACTTACTATAAGATGACATTTCACCAGATTCTTATAGGGTGAACATGCATCGTGGTCTAACAACAAGCTTCCCAAAAGAACATAGAAATCGAGAAACAAAGAACATAGAAATATCTGGACAAAGCACTTTGCCCTGCACCATCAGTTCGCCCCGCGAAGCCAGACACTCACGATTGTGATTTGTTGTGGGATGACAATCCATATTTCAACATAATTGAGTCTAGAGAGTCAAGCAAGTTCAAGGACCAAAGATGCATTTTACCTTACAAAACAGTCAAGTATGTGTCTGGAAACTCCCACTTACTTTAGATCACATGTGTTCATGTCCATGATAATCTTGCTAAAACAATCTAGCTCAGCCCAACTATTCAACAGTTGACTGGCCGGTTATGGGAATGTTTTAACGTGTCCTTCACTATTTTATAGAGTAGTAGAAGTAAAATTATTGATGTTCTCATGTGACGACTATCGGAACTAAGTAATCAAGGTGCACAGAAGTGCGAATGTTGTGGCAGATACTGTAGGGGCTCGTTTGGTAGCCTGCAGCTACCTTTGCGCCCCGCTAGATTAGGCTCTGCAGGGCCTGGTCTGGCGAGATCACCCTCTGGGCCTGGTTCTGCAGCCGTTTGGTAGCCTGCATCGCATCGGTAGCACACTTTTGGCATATGGTTTGGTAGGCTGCAGCGTGTCACAGGAGGAAGCAGGGATGCAAAGTCAGGTGTTTGGTTCCATCCTGACCACGATTGCGCTCATCTCTTGTTACTCGTGGTGAGATTACCATACATAGATCCAGTCCTAGCTAGTTCGAATGGCAGTTCATAACTACTACGAATGATAGTTCATCAGTACATCCCTAACTACTATGAATGGCAGTTCATGAAATAGCATTAGTGTAGAGGAAATTATGAAAGGGTGCGGCAATGATGATCAAGGGGTTGGGCAATCAGTTCATCTTCATCTTCTTCTTCTTCTTCTTCTTCTTCTTCTTCTTCTTCTTCTTCTTCTTCTTCTCGCTGTGCTGAAACTCATATCCTGACGGCACCTCTATCATCCCACATTGCATGAGCCCACTCCAACCTTCTGGCCTTCCAAGCTTCATTATCTCCAAGGGCAACACCATGGCCGCCCACGTCGAGACCGTCAGGCATTACATCTTCCTCGGCCAAGAAATGTTCATCAACTCCCCACCCTAAGATCCAATTGTGAAGAATGCAACAGGCAAGAACTAGTTTCACTTGAGTCTCGAAAGGGTGGAAGGGCTTCTGGTCAAGGATCTTGAATCTGTTTTCCAGTGCAGCAAAAGCTCTTTCTACGGTCACTCTAAGGCTAGCTAGAGTGACAAAGATTGAACAATTCCTTGGCACTCTGCGGACCGTGACTTGAGCTAAACTCGTTCGGATGGTACCTGGTCTTTCGGAAGGGTGGCAGAATTACAGGCCGGCAAGCATATCCAGCATCTCCAAGGTAGAACTTACCTTCAGGCATGCTGATCCCATCAGGTCTACTGATGCTGTCAGCAAGAATTGTTGCATCGTGTGCTGATCCCTCCCAACCAGCTAGCACATATGTGAACTTCATGTCGAAATCAACAGCAGCAAGAACATTCTGGCTTGTGTAATGCTTCCTGCCTCTGTAAGCTGCAGACTGCGACCTCGACACTCTAGCTGTGATATGAGTATCGTCGATGGCGCCAATACAATCCTGGCATGTATGACAAACGGATGAACGGAGAGATGATCAAATAGATGAATCAACACATCAATCAACACATGAACCAACACATGAACAAACTGAAAAGTAGTGCTCACCTTGAAGTATGGAAACCATCTGTAGCTGTCCGTGATCTTGGTTGGTATTTGAGATCTTGGTGGCTTAATCATCTCCTCTCTGAGCTCTCCAATAGCAAACAATACTTACTTGAAATAACGGGAGATTGTCTCACATGACCTTCTAAATGTGCTGTGGATGACTCGGAACCTATGATTATGACCAACGACATGTAGAAACATGCAAACTTGCTCTTCCACGGATGTGTGGATACTATCCTGCAACAGGCCACCATCTCTGAACCTTTTCACTAGTTCATAGAAGGAGGCTCTACCCATTCGAAGCATTTGCATAGCCTCCACATCGTTAGTGTTGTAGATGTAGTCCAGATTAGCTATGCGCTCTTGATCTCGGGCGAACAGAGGACCATACTGGATCATAGGATACGCGTTGCGCCTAACTACGATCTTTCGAATCAGTAAGATCCATGCATGGACGATAGCAACTAGAGCAACTGTCTGCCTCACCAGAGCCAACCCCTCGTCCTAATTACACAAATCTAGCATTAGTACTGAATGGCGTCGAACCCACTGCCGGAGAAAGGAAGTACCTTACCTTCGACATCGGAGAAGATGGAGAGTTGTCGGAGTAGAGATCCGCCTGCCACGGGATCCGAGCTGCTCTGGCGGGCCTCGGAGCCGAGCTGCTGCGGCAGAGCACGGCCACGCTCTCGAGCTGCTCCGGCGGGCCTGGTAGACGACGGCGAGGGAACGGTGGCGGAGACGAGGGGGACTAGCCACCGATGAAGATCTGGTCTGGGGATTTATTGGTCCTCTATGGCGGGCGGTGACCGCTTAGAGGAGGAGGTGAGGGTATGTGGGGCGCGAAACGGAGCCGAAATTTCGACATCTCCCGCGCGCACGGCGTCTTCGACTTTCGCATCGCTGGGGCATGGCTCCACTGGCACGGTCGATTCGACCGTGCCTGCTGGGCCTGGCTCAGTGGTGCATCAATCACCGTGCCAGCCACAGCGCGACCCTGCTGCGACCATCCAAACAGCCCACTTTTGCAGATGGCGGGCCTGTTTGAAGGTGCTGCAGGCTATCAAACGCACGTGATTATAGCAACTCTGTTTTTCTCAGAGTAGGAGTATAAAAACTCCTATGTCATGAGGGCTTGAATTCATCAAGCTCTACAATTTCTTGATTCTTTTTTTTGCGATAACAATTTCTTGATATTGATTTTGTTTAGGTTGCCCACCACATATGCCATGTGTGGTAGCTCGTTACAATTTCTGATATTCTGAATCCAATTCCGAGTCTGAATTGGATTCTCGACTCTGAAAACAAACTCGAGAATCCAATTCCGAGTCGAACTCGAGTTTGTTTTCAGACCTGACGCGTAGGCCCCACACCCCCCGAACCGACCTATAATCCGTCCATAAATAGCAGGGCACCCCCTCCTCTCAGCCTCCTTTCCCTAGACCTCGATCACGCGCCGCAATCCCGATCGCAACCGCGAAAGCCAAGAGCTAATCAAACGTACCCAGCGCGCGCGGCAGCAGCCATGTACGACGAGCGGGTGTACTGCCCAGACTGCCACCGCGCGACGGAGGTGGTGCTCGACCACGGCACCGGCGACACCATCTGCACCGAGTGCGCGCTCGTCCTCGACGCGCACTACGTCGACGAGGGCTCCGAGTGGCGCACCTTCAGCGATGACGCCGGCGGCGACGACCGCGACCCCAGCCGCGTCGGCTCCTCCGGCGACCCTTTCCTCGACGCCAAGCTCTCCACCGTCATCAACTACTCAAAGAAGCCCGGCGCCAAGTCCGCCGTCGGAGGCGACAACGCGCTGCCCAGGATGTTCGCGCCCTTCGACGCCGCCTCGGCCTCCGCCAAGGCCCTCGCCGACGGCTTCCGCGGCATCGCCGACCTGGCGGACCGCCTCGGCCTCGTCGCCACCATCCGGGACCAGGCCAAGGACACGTTCAAGAAGCTGGACAACGCCAAGGCCTGCCCGCGCGGCCGCAACCGGGACGCCGTCTACGCCGCCTGCCTCTACATCGCCTGCCGCAACCTCGGCATGCCACACACCTACAAGACTGGCTGGACGTGAGCCAAGTCGGTCCGGCTCAGGGCGAGCCTGCGAAAAGCTCGGGTCAAAGTTGCCGAGCCCGAGTCGGCTCGAGATTGCCGGCGAGCCATGAAATGGAGCTCGGCCCGAGCTTTCCACTAGCTCGGTGCAGCTCGGTGCAGCTCGCGAGCCTCACGGTGGTGGGTCGCTGACTGGTGGGGCCGGGGAGGCTCTGTTCCGGCCGGAATCGCTCGCCTGAGTTACGGCGGCGGAGCATGAATCCGACGAGGCTCTCAACGATGGGGAGGACGAACGTGTGCGGCGTGGGCAGCGACGTGGGTCAGTGCGGGTGCGTGCGTGTCGGCGGACGGAATCGTGAACGAGAGTGGAGGGGATTGGGCGTGGCGGCGGTCATGCTCAGGCATGGCGGCGGCGGTGTGCTTGCAGCTGCGATGCGTACCACAAACGAACTCGCGTCTCCTCGTTCGTGACCTAATTGATGTAACAAACAGCTAAATGGGCCAGGAAACTGAGCCCAATACTCTCACCCGCACTCAAAACATGTATGAAAAAATAATATACGAGCCAAACAGGCTGGACCGAACCGAGCTTGGCTCGGCCCGAGCTCATCGCGGTCCACAAAAGGAAGCTCGGCTCGGTCAAAATGAATAGCGGGCCGAGCCCAACTTGCACCGAGCCACAGAAACTCGGGCCGAGCCCAAAAGACCGAGCTTAGCATCCAGCCAGACCTACAAGGAGCTCGCCTCCGTCACCGCCGAAGGCGCCGCTGCCAGGAAGGAGATCGGCAAGATGACGCTGCTCATAAAGAAGCTGCTCGGCGACGAGGAAGGGCCTATACCCGTCGTGCGTGCCTCCGACTACCTGCGCCGCTTCTGCTCCCGGGTCGGTGAACTCTGCAACAAGGAGGTGCTTGAAGCTGGGGAGGCCGTGCGGAGGCTCGAGGAAGGCCTCGACGTGCGCCACTGCGCCGCAACCTGGAATCCATCGCCGCCGCCATCATCTACATGGTCGTGCAGCGCGCCGGCAAAAGCAGGACGGTGAAGGACGTGTCCGCTGCAACCGGCGTCGCCGAGGGAACCATCAAGGAGGCGCACAAGGACCTCACCCCGCACGCCCAGATGCTCTTCGGATGAGCGGCCGGCTGGCGCCATTGATTGACGTTTCAATTTCTTGATTCTTGGCACGGTCCAATTGATCCCGTACGTGTTTTGTTCTGGCTTGGCAACGATCATAGTCTTGGACATGTGAAGTTTGTGTTGGACTCCGTTTCTAAGTACTGAATCATTTTTGAATGAATCCGTGTTTGATTCGATTGGCCAAACTCATGAACTGAGGTCTGAGACGTACTGCTGCTAGGCACATTCATACTCTTGAATGAATGATCGATCTCATGACGAACGTGAGAGCATGACTAGGCTCGAAATTTCTTACAGAAATTTCAGTGAACCCTCAGAACTTAACTTTTCTGGTGGAAGGGCGGCAAAAGGAAACGCTTTGCTATCGGCTAGGTTTAGACAAATTCAAATTTGCTTGAATTCTGTCTAAATTGAAACCAGAATGGCCGAATCAAAACTGAAATAGTGGATTTCACTGAAATTTAGCCGAAAACAAAAATCAAGAACCCACAAATCGAATGATTTCCAGAAACAAACTGACATAGCGACAATATAATATCTATTCTTGCCAGAGATCATGTGACAAAGTACCAAAAAATCATCTCGGGTTAAGACTCCAATTGAAACAACATTACATGGGTTGCTGTACTCTTGCTACACTGTCATGTTATTTTTACCAACCTATATTCATGGTGGGGATCGAGTAGTAACAACACTAAAGGAAATCCTAGGTATCGCAACAACATGTTCTGGTAAAAAAGGCGCCACTTTTCATCCAAGCAAAGTGCTGATGCTTTGATATCTTGGCATGAGCTTGGACATGTGAAGTTTGTGTCCAACTGTGTTTCTAAGTACTGAATCATTCGTGAATGAATCTCTGTTTGATGATGCCAAACGTATGAACTGAGGGCTCACGCATGGTTGGTAAGGCCACCAAGTTTGAGCTAGGGCTCAGCATTTTTCACCAGTATTTCAGTGACATTAGTGAACCCCAAGAGCTTTCGTTCCGGTGAAAAAGGTTACTACTTTTCGGCTAATAAATGGACGTCAACACTCTAATATCAGCCAAGTTTGAAATCAAAAAAAATTTGTTGATTTTCATTGAAATTGAAGCCATAAGTGTCAAATTGAAAATTTAGATCGAAAACTAAACCCAAAACCCACAGATTTACTAACTTATAAAAATAAGCGGGCATGGACATATGTGATGTTCATTTTTGCAAGATCATCTGACATATGTTCACATACGTATAGCATGGTACTAAAGTATTGGCTCACGTTATGCACGGGTTGAAAGAATCTGACATTGCTTGAAGGCGATGAGTTATTTGTTTATATGTTGATTTTTTTTCCAAACAGTGCATAATGCAAGATGAATATGTAGTGTGAGCTAAAAAAACTAATAACATATTTTTTTTAAATGCAACTCGACGAGTTTAGAATGGATCAACATTTTTTACGATAAAGGAAATATATCAATATCAAGATGATCCAATTTACCAACTTTGACTATAATCACGGGGTTTGTCGACATATGTTGAATTATATGATGTTCCCACTCTATCTCTTATGTTATGGATTTGATCTTACCCCTCATATGAGATTACTCTATGTTGGATTGAATATGTTGGAATCATGAGATACTTAGATGCCTTAGTGCCAAGGTGACATTGTGGGGGTACCATATGGATATATTCGAAAGACCGTAATCACGAGGTGTTTGTCTAGTATGATCTTTGGAATCACCTGAGGTGATAGTGTGGTGTAAGATTAGAAAGACAAAATGTGTGCTTTTATGGTCCTACATATGTCACGTCCAATTGTGATCCCTAAAAAGAAGTGAGCTTTGGACTGATCTTTACCATGTATTTTGGAGTGTATATCATATGTTTAAAAATGTTAATGATGTTGAAAGTTCTCGCTGGTGAAAGTATATATTAACCCTATGCCTTATTTCCAAACAGTGGAACACCATTTTTATTTACTTTTCTACTTATTATTTTGCTTCCATTATTTATTCAGATTACAAATATCTAGTTTTACCATAAATATTACATGTCTTTTATATCTCTTGACCAAACTAATGCACATATACAATTAACAACTGTAGTAGATGTGATGGGAGGACACAAGAGACTTACTTTATCTTGATTACATGGTTGTTTGAGAGGGATCACGTTCAACCTACACCTTTAGCGGATTGATAAAGCATCATCAACTTGAGTGACACACTGCTGTCTCACAAAGCTCTCCGCTTGGAGGCCCAACAAAATCTACAAAAATAGGGGTGGGTAGTAGACATCAGAGTGTCGACGTCGCGCCTACAGATGGCGAGAGTGGCCACCAGGTAAGGTTTTACTTAGGGTTACATGACTATTTATAAAGGCCATGGACCATTAGAAACGGGCCGGCCCAAACTCTGCATAGAGTCCAATATGGATAACGGAGAATAATATATCTCCTTTTGCCACATACGATTTCATAAAAACGTCCGTTGCTGATGAATGTCTGGTTGCGTGGTCCTAGTGAAGCATGAGTCATTTGTCACGTGCAAATTATTTTAACCGTGGCCTATATCACTGTCAGTCCATGGAGTGGTGTACTTAGTATTTTACTAGTGGTATGCTCAGAGGATGTTTGATTAGTCTTTATTTGTAACTTTGCCTTATAGGCCAAAAAACACTTAAATATGTATGTTTCGTTTTGCCTTTTGGCTTTTGACTAGATATTGTTGCATGATAGCATAATCTAAAAGGAAAAACTAAAATAACTATTTACGTGCTTAAGCCAGTTATAAGCCAAAATTTAAAAGCCGAAAGTAAGTCTAACCAAACACCCCTTATTACTAGTGATATGTTAAAATACAAATGTCCTTGTCAGTTTTTTCCGAAGCCACTCAACTTCCGGGCTTCTGATTTTGTTTTCGGTTCATTTACGCTAAATTCAACTGTGTGAATTTTTTTAATTTGGCGACCCTGCTGATTCCAATTTCAAAAAAAGGTCAAACACATTTGGTTTCTTTTTTCGAATTTTGAGCTTCGCCGCCTGTTTCTTACCATAAACCTAGTCTTCAGCACGTAAAGCAGCTCAACCAACCAGATCAATCAACTATACTCACGTACGTATCAGAAGAGGATAGCTAGCAGCTGGTCGATGGATTAGCTAGTACAGTAGCAACAATCGATCTGGTGTACCACTGGACACAGACGCGTTTCGGACTCCGTTTCCGATTCCACTCCTTGCGTATTTCTGCCGCAAGTTCGAAGATGGGTTTGATGATCACAAGATGCACGCTGTCCCGATCAGAGTCGGACTTCGGCAGACCTTGTACCTGCAGCCTATATGAGCTAGCCTAACCGGCCCTAGCATGTACGTGCCTCCTCGGATCGGTACGTGGAGAAGCAAGCAACACACAATGGGGTGGTCTTCGACACAGCCATGCGCCCCTGCCCTAAACGACGACCTGGCCACCGCCACCGCCACACCGGCGTTGTTAGCCAACACCGCCATTGCCAGCCGCTTCCAGAGGCTCGAGGTGCTCGGCGCTGGCACGTTCGGCGTCGTATACCGGGCGCGGGACCGGCGCACCGGCGAGATCGTCGCCCTCAAGTGCCTCCGCGCCAACTCCTCCCACCAAGACTGCGACGACGGCCACCGCTACTTCGCCAGCGAGGTCGCCGCTATCGAGACTTGCAGCGGCCACCCGTCGATCGTGCAGCCTCGCGCATCCGGCCGCCTCGACAATAACGAAGCCTTCGTTGCCATGGAGTTCGTGGGGCCGACCCTCAGGCACGTCATCAAGCGCCAGCGCTTCCGGAGGAGGCACACCGAGCTCGAGGTTCGTCTGCTCATGCGGCAGCTCCTCGCCGGCGTCAGGAGGATGAACCGTCGCGGCCTCATGCACCGTGACCTGAAGCCCGAGAACGTGCTCGTCGACGCCCGCGGAAACCTCAATATCTGCGACCTAGGGCTCTCCTGCAGCATGACAGATGGACCTCCCTACTGCAACCCCGTCGGGACACGGGGATACCGCGCGCCGGAAATCATCCTCGGGTGGACGGACTACGACGAGCGTGTCGACTCGTGGTCCCTCGGCGTCATGATGGCCGAGCTCCTCGCCGGCAAGCACCCGTTCCATGGGAGATCAGACACGGAGCACCTCAGCGAGATCTTGGACCTTCTCGGCACATCAGCTATCAAGGAGTGGTCAGGCTACGACGGCCGGCGGCTGCCCGGCGGATGCCAACCGGAAAGCTTTCTACGCAACAAGTTCCCCTGTCCGTCGTCGGATGGCAGGATCGTCAGAAGCCCGCCTGCACTGTCGGAGGCTGGCTTCGAGGTCTTGAGCGGCCTTCTACGATGCAACCCGGAGAAGAGGCTCACGGCGGGACGCGCGCTCCAGCACCGGTGGTTCACGGAGGCCAATCCTACGACTACAACAAGGAGCTGATCGATCGGTTAACGTAGACAATGTATGATTTGAGTAAATCACAATTTACAACGCATGATTGCCCAATTGTACGTAGTCCAGCGAATATGATCTGAGTAGATCAGAAAATGTAAGCGATAAGCATGAATGAATGTTGTTAACGAATGAGAAATGGTGTCTCGTGAATGATCTCAACGTGACTGTAAATTTTGAGGGCTCCATAATTTTCATCAAATTAATCGGCGATTTCAGTGAATCTTGGATAATATCACTTTGATAAAAAAGCGGCAACAATACAAATTAGCTAGGTCGACGTTTTTCAGAGTAATTTCAGTCAACACCAAAGTTCTTACTGCACCAGCTGCGTACAACTGCAACACTTGATCCCTAGGAAGGCCAAAGATTATTAAGGTAAAATCGTGTGAGCTTCTATGAATTGGCGTGTGAACTCATAAGAAATGCTACTGTGAGCATGGACTATAGTCTGCTAGTGATGCTTCGAAATAAATTGTCCAGCAGCCGGACATGGATGATAAATAGATGGAAGATTAATTTAAGTCATTAGTTTCCTTTGCGGTCGTTTATCTGGATCATAAATAGATAGCGAAAGCTTGTTGGTTCAAATACGACACTTCTTGCACGTGCAGTGTCCAGGTGCTCGTCCACGAGAGCGTCCCCAACCCCGGCGTCTAGGAGCGTGGCCTGCTGTTGGAGCTATTCCCCGAGTGCGCGTCGGCGGCCTGAAGGTTGTTCCTGATATTGGTGTCCAGGCTCCATGGCGTGGAGCTCATCCAGGAGCTCGGTGACGGTGTCCATGCGCACGGGCGGCAACACTATTGAGCGGGCTGGGCCTCGTCGTCTAGGAATTCTGATTAGGGACGGCTCGCAACTGTAACTGTGGGCTTGTGGGCTGGGTTGAGCATCTGGCCCGTGTTTTTTTTCTTGTAATCCCGCTACTGATTAGTGATTAGGTTTTAGGGTGATGAAAACTTCATTTATGGCCAATTGCTTCTGACGGGCGCAAAAGCGGTAAGAACATGGGTTTAAGAGCCGATCAGCGAGATACAATTCTTTGATAGTCAAGTTGACTGAATGTCGGTGCGAGCGATGGCGCTCGTACATACCCGGTCTTCAAGTTCTGATGCATGTTGATCATCCTAAACACATACTACCACCGTTTAGTAAAAGAAGGCTTATATTGTTTTCTAAAGTCGAACGAGATAAATTTTGACCAGGTTTTTAGAAAAATCTATCGAGAACTGTGAAACTGCATAGATATAATATGAAAATATATGTTGATGTATTTAATGATGTTGATTTAGCATTGTAAATATTGATACTTTTTCTAAAAACTTGGTCAAAGTTTACATTGTTTGACTTTTCAAAACAAAATTATACGCTTATTTTAAGAAACGGAGGGAGTATTACATAACTTGTGTGGCCGAGGGTGGCACCCATGTTGATACGGGCAGTAGCTATCATACTGTTGCTCGTCTATCTTCGTGGAGCTGCAGAACTCGGTGAAACTTTCGGTGCCTCGGCGCTAGGTCCTACAGAAGACGGTTCACTACGGGAAACCCTCAAGACGCCGACGGCCAGAACATACGCCGACGGCCAAATGTCGGGGCCGTCGGCGTAGACCCCGTTCAGGTTAGCGTAGATCTTTTTTTCTTTTTTTAGCTACGCCGACGGCATTGCCGTCGGCCTAGATTTTCTGTTTTTCTTTTGAGCTACGCCGTAGGCAGAGGGTCTACGCCGACGGGCTGCTACGCCGACGGCGATACGCCGACGGCGGCCGTCGGCGTAGGCATACGCCGACGGCAAACGTGCCTACGCCGACGGCTTTTGGCCGTCGGCGTTTCGTGGCTTTCCCGTAGTGGTTGTTCAACATAAGTGTAAGATGTCCAGAAAAAATCATGATAAGAATTGAATCAAACAATTCTTTAAAGCAATCACATTTTTAAGACCTTCAAAACCAACTCTAATAATAATACATTCACACGAAAAGTGCCAACGCAACTAACTGAAATGGTATAAATATAAGAAAATTAAGATACCTAGGAACTTCTTGGTTGCCTTGGTGAAACACTTTCTCATAAGCCATATAGTTAGCCTTCACTATTTCTTGGCGTGCTACAATTTGTTGATCCAGGGTTCAGTTATCCTCGACTCTGACCTGAGTTTGGAGCACCTTGAAGCATTGGCCAATCAAACAGGACCCACTTACGGCGTGTTGCATCATATAAGAAAATAAGTCATCCCCGTAAAGAAATAATGGTCCAAGCACGGCGGCCATGTTTTCTTATAGTTATACAATCCATACTTTTTTATTTCAATTTCAACGGAATTCAGCAAATTTGACTTTCATTCGAATCGAGCCTGATTTGAAGTGCATGTCGCTGCCTTGTTGACCAATACCTACTATCTGAGGTTCAGTGAATCATCGAGTTTTTGGTTAAAATGTCAATCCCTCGAACTGTATTGTCATGTTCATGAGATCATTTGCATGTAGTGTACAAAAATAATTGGATATGTACTATGTTTGGTGTAATATGTTTTTGTGTATAAAAAATATAATTCATATTTTTTTTGTCATCCTTCGTGTAACATGGTTACTACTTGATGCTCCCATTATATTCTCGGCTAAATGCTGCAACCAACCAAGAATGGCCAATTCATTAATGGGTGATACAAACAACATGGTTGAGTGAGTAATATCAGCCCAACAACCAATGTCCCGTTCTTTCAAGCGGTGCATAACACAAGACATTCCTTTAGTACCATGTTATATGAATATGAACGCACAAGTGTCTGATGATCTACCAAGAATGAACATCACACATGTCTATGACAGTTTGTTTTTCGAAGTCATTAGACCTATAGGTTCTTGGTTTAGTTTTTATCTAAATTTTAAATTTGGCACTTATGGT
The DNA here is from genome assembly GCA_947311845.1 of Poa pratensis. NCBI lineage: Eukaryota > Viridiplantae > Streptophyta > Magnoliopsida > Poales > Poaceae > Poa > Poa pratensis. The sequence continues at coordinate 44,677,693 of CAMZMU010000060.1, forward strand.
TTTGATTTCAATGATATTCAACATGTTGCCGTCCATTTTTTAGCCAAAAAGTCTGCACCATTTTCACTGGAACATAAAGTCCTTGGGGTTCACTAAATTCATTGAGATACCGATGAAAAATGTCGAGCCCTATCTCGAAATTGTTGTGCTTAGCAACCATGCCTCATAGTTCATGATTTTGGCATCATCGAATCAAGCATGGATTCATTAGAAGTAGAGCTCAACACAAAAATTACATGTCCAAGATCAAGATAGTTGCCAAGATATCAAAGCATCGTCTCATTTTCCTTAGACGAAAAGTGGTGGCCTTTTCAGGGTTCACTAAATTTTTGGTGAAATATGTCGAGCCTAGCTCGAACATGCTCTCACGTTGGAAAATGCAAGCGCTGGTGGTGTCTTCTTCAATCATCTAGTATTTAGACGCCGTGAATTGACATTTCTAAAAAGAACTTTAAGAACGTTTTGTATTTAGAGGATTACAAAACATAGGAGTAGGACTGATTATTGCATCTCCACTTGAAAATTTCCAAGGGATTTGAGTTAATGGAAAGTTTTTTATTTAGAGGATTACAAAACATGGTAGGACTGCATTGTTGCATGTCCACTTGAAAATTTTCCAAGGGATTTGAGTTAATGGAAAGTTTGTTTGATTGCACCCGAGAAAACCCAAATTAATCTTCCAAAGAGGGTTTGTTTGCTCTAGCGTGAATTTAAACTTTTTGATACATAATGTATCTATAAAGTGTAGGGACAAAAACATTTATTTTGTGCACCCTTCATGTTACTACTCGATCCCCACTATGAATAGCCAACTCATTATAGGTCGGTAAAGTAACATGACTGGGTAGCAAGAGCCCAGCAACCCATGTCAGGTTCATTCAATTCGTGTCTTAATCCAAGATGATTTTCTCGTACTTTGTCACATGATCTCTTGCAAGAACAGAACATGTGAGTTTGTTTTTAGAAATCATTAAACCTATGGATTCTTGATGTTGTCAAGCAAATTACACTGAAACCCCCTATTTCTGTTTTCGATTAGGCATTCTTTTTTTTTTCGACATAATTCAACCAAATTTTGAATATATACGAACCTAACGGATATCAAAGCCTTGAAGCATTTTTTCTTTCTTTGACGAGAACTGGCGCCCTTTCCACCAGAACATTGAGTTCTAGGGGTTCTCTGAAATTTCAGTGAAAAATGTCAGCTCCAACATTCTCTCACGTTCGTCATGTGATCATTTACCATGAGATCTATAAATATTAATGACGAGAACATTGTTTTTTGTGCAAGCTTCATGTTACTACTCGATCCCCACCATGAGTAGCCAATTCATTATAGGTTGGTAAAGATAAAATGACTTTCCAGTAGAGCCTAGCAATACCCCTGTCAGGTTCTTTTCAATTGGTGTCTTAACCCGAGATTATTTGTTGGTACTTTGTCACATGATCTCTGGCACGAATTAATATACATCACATTGCCATGATAGTTTGTTTATAGAAATCATTCAACTTGTGTGTTCTTGATTTTGTCTTCGGTGAAATCACATCTGACATCTCCTATTTCAGTTTTCGATTTGACAATTCTGGTTTTGATTTTGACGAAACTCAACCGAAATTTGAGTTTGTCTGAACCTAGACAATATCAAGTGGCGGCCTTTCCAGTATAGAAATTTCTCAGGGTGCACTGAAATTTCAGTGAACAATGTCGAGCCTAGAGCTCGAACATGTCCTCACGTTCGTCATGAGATCATTCATTCAAGAGTATGTAGTGTGCTTAGCAACCATCGTCTCGGACCTCAGTTCATGAGTTTGGCACAATCGAATCAAGCACGGATTCATTCAAGAATGATTCACAGTACTTAGAAACGGAGTCCAACACAAACTTCACATGTCCAAGACTAGGATCGTTGCCAAGAACAACACACGTACGTACGGGACCAATTGGACCTGCCGCCAAGAATCAAGAAATTGAATCGTCAATGGCGCCGTGCTAGCTCATCCAAAGAGCATCTGGGCGTGCGGGGTGAGTTCCTTGTGCGCCTCCTTGATGGTTCCCTCGGCGACGCCGGTGGCCCTGGCCACTTCCTTGACGGACCTGGCGACGCCACCAGGGCGCTGCACGACCATGTAGATGATGGCGGCGGCGATGGACTCGGGGTTGCGGCGCACGTCGAGGCCTTCCTCGAGCCTCCGCACGGCCTTTTCGGCGTCGCGCATCTCCTGGTTGCCGAGGGTGAGGTGGGAGCAGAAGCGGCGCAGGTAGTCGGAGGCGCGCACGACGCCGATGTCCATGACCTGGCCTTCCTTGTCGGCGAGCAGCCTCTTGATCTGCGTGGAGATCTTGCCGATGTCCTTCTTGGCGGCGGCGCCCGCGGCGGTGACGGAGGCGAGCTCCTTGAAGGTGCGCGGCATGCCGAGGTTGCGGCAGGCGATGTAGAAGCAGGCGGCGTAGACGGCGTCCCGGCTGCGGCCTCGAAACGTGCAGGCCTTGCCGGCGTCGTCGAGCTTCTTGAACGTCTCCTTGGCCAGGTCCCGGACGGTGGCCACGAGGCCGAGCCGGTCCGCCATGTCGGCGATGCCGCGGAATCCGTCGACGAGGGCCTTCTCGGAGGCCGCGCCGGCGTCGACGGGCGCGGGCATCCTGGGCAGGGCGTTGTTCTTGCCGGCGGCGGAGGACTTGGCGTTGGGCTTGATGACGGTGGAGAGCTTGGCGTCGAGGAAGGGGTCGCCCGTGGAGCCGACGCGGCTGGGGTCGCGGTCGTCGCCGGCGGCGTCGTCGCTGAAGGTGCGCCACTCGGAGCCCTCGTCGACGTAGTGCGCGTCGAGGACGAGCGCGCACTCGGTGCAGATGGTGTCGCCGGTGGCGTGGTCGAGCACCACCTCCGTCGCGCGGCGGCAGTCCGGGCAGTACACCCGCTCGTCCAGCGCGGAGCTGTACATGGCTGGCTGGCTGCTGCTGCTGCGTGCGCGAGCTCGTCTCAATTTCTGGATGAAAATCGAGGCTGTGCGGCGGCGGCGGCAGGCGTGGGGAAAGAAAGAAAGGGGATCGATTGGAGGGGGGTGGGCTACAATTTATAGACGGAAGTAGGTCGGTTGAGGGAACCCGGTTGAGTGCGCGTGACGGACACAGACTCGACTGAGATTCCGCTCACACGCGACGCCACCACGTGGCCGAACAAATAATTGCGACAACGTACATCCATATCTTCCGAGCCAGGAAAGTGCCCTACGTAGATGAACTTTTTACAAGCATCTTTCTTTGCACACCAAGGTGAACATTTTTATTTTTTTGAAAGATCCGATCTCAAATAACAGGCAGCCCAGTACACATTACAAACAGGTCCAGAAAGAAAAGAAAATAACAAAGAGGACCAGGAAATATGCAGAGAGCCCCCTAAGCCGCCGTGAAGAAACACGATCAGATCCTGCATCCACGCTCCCGAACCCTAGGCCTCGCCGGAGTCGCCGTACCTCTCGCCGCCGGGGAGCAAGCACCTCCACGCCTTGTAGAAAGCCGCAAGAGCCGTCCGCCGCACGCGACGGAACCAAAGCCGATGGCCGCAGCGCCAGCATCCCCGCACCACCTTGCAACTCGCCGACTCAGCTCCGCCCGGGCCAACCACCAGCAGCACCACACAACTTCCCGCCGAGCACTCCCCTCGCCACCACGGCCGGACCGAAGCAGCAACATCGAGGAAGACCACCACCAAAAACCGAACACCAACCTCCAGCAACTTCCCCCCGCACCTCCACGGCAGGCTAGAGAAGCAAGGCAGGAGGAAGAAGGTGCCGGACGAACCTCCACGACCTCTCCGGCAACCACCGGAACGGGGAACAGAGGGGGAGGACAAAAGCTCTAACACCGCCGCCATCGCCACTGTCTCGAAGTCGGCGAGAGTCACACCCACACGCACACCTACACCTATACTATACACGCACAACATCCTCCGGAGCTCCCCCTACCTCACAGCGCCCGAACGGCGGCCGGAGGTAGAGGGGAGCGGCGGATTCGCCGGCGAGAACAGAAGCTACGCGGTCGCTTCCCTTATCGCCTCCTCTCTACTGTTCACGGGGAGAGGATAAGGAGGAAAAACGTGGTCTAGATAAGGTGAACATTTTTATAAGCCTAAGCCAGCATGAATATACTTGTAAAATCGGGTGACAAGTTACCTTTTATTGTTATCAAATGAACAATTTTTATATCACGGTGAACACTTTTTATTAGATTTGTATGAATAATTTTATAAAACCAACTAATAATTCAATTCTCGGTCAACCAGATATAGACGCCACCTACAAGTATTTATAGTCTAGATGTCGTTCTTAGTGGAACAGATCAAGAAAAACCATCTACAACTTGCCAACTAATCCTTGTGTTGTGTTATATCTAGCGCTGAAAGCTTCTGCACACAAATGTCCTTGAAATCCATTAAGACGAGCGCAAGCTATGTCAGAAGCATGGCACCGAAGATGCATCTATTTCTGTCTTTTCGTACATTGATGTTACTTGGATAGGTATTGTGCTTCAGAATGGAGGAGGTCATCTTGCACCGCCACGAGTCGTACATTTGGCTAGGAAAGTCCATGGAATGCCTAGTAGTGGTCGACGACGTCCCACATGGCAGGGGTATAAGCGACACTCCTTCCACTGGTGGATGGTCGTCTCTTGACTCAAAGGCACACTAGTAGAAAAAGAACTTTTCGTCCGGAGTACTGTTTGCCATTAGCCCCGGTTCAGGCAAAAATCGGGACTAGTGCCTGACACTGGTCCCGGTTCGAGCTGCCAGGGCCCCGTGGGGCATTGGTCCCGGTTCATGCAAAGAACCGGGACCAAAGCTCTAGAGCCGGACCACGTGGCATGCCGCGGAGCTTTGGTCCCGGTTCGTGCCAAGAACCGGGACCAATACCCCTCCCCTGCCTATATATTGTTGCCCCCACCCCCCTCTCTCCTCTGTTTTTTTTTCCTGGATTGGTGGGAAGTGGAGGTGCTAGTTTTTTTTCTCTTTGCCACGCACAAGATGTGTTCGATGAAATGCCCGACCCGCACCGAGGTTAGCAACTATATCCTTTTCATCTGTAATTGATACAGAAATATTGCAGGCCTGCATAAATTTCTCTATTCCCGACCCGCACCGTGGTTAGCAACTATGCCCGACCCGCACCGTGGTCATTTCACTATTCAAGATGTTATTGTAATGGTATTTGATAAACTTAATTATATATATGATGCAGATGGATGCACGGATGCGATGGATGTACGGCGAACGACGCAGTTCCGAGTTTATTGCAGGCCTGCATAAATTTCTCGATGTGGCTGAGGCAAACAAAGTGAATAATTTTATGCCTTGTCCATGTGAGAAGTGTCGGAACGTCAGGGAGTACCCTGACCCGAGAACCATTCAAGACCACGTGATTCGGAAAGGTTTCATGCCCAGCTATAATTGTTGGACCAAGCACGGAGAAAGAGGGGTTACGATGGAAGACAATGAAGAAGAGGAGGATGATGACAACTATCCTATGTTCCCTGAGGAATGCGGTGATACTGTTATGGAAGACGTTGAAGAAGAAAGAGGTGAACATCGGGCATCAGATGAGCCCGCTGATGGTCTTGGTGGGGTCATTTCTGATGCAAAGCGAGAATGCGATACAGAAAAGGAGAAGCTAAAGTTGGAGGCCATGCTTGAGGATCACAAAAAGTTGTTGTACCCAAACTGCGAAGATGGCAGCACAAAGCTCGGTACCACACTGGAACTGCTGAAATGGAAGGCAGAGACTGGTTGTTCTGACAAGGGATTTGAGAAGTTACTGAAAATAATGAAGCCGAAGCTTCCAAAGGATAACGAATTGCCCGAGACTACATACGAAGCAAAGAAGACTATCTGCCCTCTAGGATTAGATGTGCAGAAGATACATGCATGCATTAATGACTGCATCCTGTACCGCGGTGAGTACGAGAACATGGATAAATGCCCGGTATGCAATGCACTGCGGTACAAGATAAGACAAGATGACCCTGGTGATGTTGAGGGCGATGACGAGCCCCCCCGGAAGAGGGTTCCTGCTAAGGTGATGTGGTATGCTCCTATAATACCACGGTTGAAACGTCTGTTCAGAAACAAAGAGCATGCCAGGTTGTTGCGATGGCACAAAGAAGAGCGTAAGAAAGACGGGAAGTTGAGACACCCCGCCGATGGGTCCCAGTGGAGAAAAATCGACAGAGAGTTCCCGACATTTTCAGATGACGCAAGGAACTTAAGATTTGGTCTAAGTACAGATGGCTTTAATCCTTTTGGGGAGCAGAGCTCCAGTCATAGCACTTGGCCCGTGACTCTATGTATCTACAACCTTCCTCCTTGGTTGTGCATGAAGCGGAAGTTCATTATGATGCCAGTGCTCATCCAAGGCCCGAAGCAACCCGGCAACGACATTGATGTGTACCTACGGCCATTAGTTGATGAACTTTTGCAGTTGTGGTCCGAACCAGGTGTACGTGTGTGGGATGAGCACAAACAACAGGAATTTGACCTACGAGCGTTGCTGTTCGTAACCATCAATGATTGGCCTGCTCTTAGTAACATTTCAGGACAGTCAAACAAGGGATACAATGCATGCACGCACTGTTTAGATAAGACTGAAAGTATACATTTGGGAAACAAGAATGTGTACCTGGGGCATCGTCGATTTCTTCCGAACGGTCATGCCGTAAGAAAGCCCGGCAAGCATTTCAACGGTGAGGCAGATCGCCGGAAGAAGCCTAACCTCCCTGATGGTGATGTTATATATGACATGGTCAAGGATTTAGAAGTAATCTTTGGAAAGGGTCCTGGCAGTCTATCTGTTCCGAATGACGCTGACAACCACGTACCCATATGGAAGAAGTGCTCTATATTCTGGGAGCTACCCTATTGGAAAGTCCTAGAGGTCCGGTCTTCAATCGACGTGATGCACGTGACGAAGAATCTTTGCGTGAACCTGCTAGGCTTCCTGGGCGTGTATGGGAAGACAAAAGATACACCGGAAGCACGGGCAGACCAGCAACGTATGAAAGACCCATACAACAAGCAGACGGATAAAGGGCGTCAATACTTAAGCAGATACGCTCTTACCAAAGCAGAGAAGGAAATCTTTTTTGAATGCCTGAGCAGTATCAAGGTCCCGGCTGGCTTCTCGTCAAATATAAAGGGAATAATAAATATGGCAAAGAAAAAATTCCAGAACCTGAAGTCTCATGATTGCCACGTGATTATGACGCAGTTGCTTCCGGTTGCATTGAGGGGGCTTCTACCGGAAAATGTTCGAGTACCCATTGTGAAGCTATGTGCATTCCTCAATGCAATATCTCAGAAGGTCATCGATCCAGTAACTCTACCAAGTTTACAGAAGGCTGTGGTCCAATGTCTTGTCAGCTTCGAGTTGGTGTTCCCCCCATCATTCTTCAATATTATGACGCATCTCCTGGTTCACCTACGCGACGAGATTGCCATTCTCGGTCCTGTATTTCTACACAATATGTTCCCCTTCGAGAGGTTCATGGGAGTCTTGAAGAAATATGTTCATAACCGTGCTAGGCCAGAAGGAAGCATCTCAAGGGGCTATGGAACAGAAGAGGTCATTGAGTTCTGTGTTGACTTTATTCCTGACCTTAAGCCGATTGGTGTTCCTGAATCGCGGCATGAGGGGAGACTGAGTGGAAAAGGCACGCTAGGAAAGAAAGCACTGATATGTAGGGACGGGCATTCTTTAACTCAAGCACACTACACAGTTCTACAAAGTTCCACCTTCGTGGCTCCGTATATCGAGGAACACAAGAATTATGTACGCTCCAAGAACCCGGGGAAGGATGACTCCTGGATTAAAGAAAAACACATGGAGACCTTCGGCAGTTGGTTGCGATTACAGCTCATGAATGACACCACTGTCGGAGAACAGCTCTACTTGTTGGCCGCGTCACCATCTTCGACTGTATTGAATTTCCAAGGGTACGAGATAAATGGGAATACATTTTACACGATCGCCCAAGATAAAAAGAGCACCAACCAGAACAGTGGTGTCCGCTTTGATGCAACAAACGACGATGGGCAAAAGGACACATACTATGGTCGCATAGAGGAGATATGGGAACTTGACTATGGACCTACTTTTAAGGTCCCTTTGTTTCGGTGCAGTTGGGTCAACATGAATGGAGAAGGGATAAAGGTAGACCAGCTGTACGGGATGACAACAGTGGATCTCAAGAATCTTGGTTGTTACAAGAACGAACCATTCGTCCTAGCCAATGATGTGGCTCAGGTTTTCTATGTGAAGGACATGTCCTCCAGACCGAAAAAAAGAAAAAACAAGCAAACGAATACATCAGACGATGAGCCAAAGCGTCACGTAGTTCTTTCAGGGAAAAGAAACATCGTGGGAGTCGAGGACAAGACAGACATGTCAGCAGATTATGATAAGTTTGATGAAATTCCGCCCTTCACAGTGAGAACTGACCCAAGCATCCCGTTAAATAATGAAGATGCTCCATGGTTACGGCTGAAGCGATCATAGGCCAGGGACATACGCGAAGAAGGGTTCATGGCTTTTATGTAAATCAATGTAATGTATTAAACCTTTATGTGATGTGTAGTAATGTATTAAACCTTTATGTGGTGAAACACGCGTGGTAGGTGGTTGTCGGCTCCCACACCTCCCGTCCAAACACAGTTCCCCCTGCATACAGCCCGACGGTGGCTCGTGAGTTTGAGCGCCACTTCGATCCAAGCAGCGGTAAGACGTCTCTGATGATCTACAACCGTCCGGCAAGACGTCTCTGATGATCTGCAACCGTTTGGAACGGTCGCAGGTCATCAGAGACGTCTTGCCGCTGGTTGCCCAAAGATGCCTCTCCGAGTGACGCTGGAATGTTTTGTGTGAGTGAGTAACTTGTCTGAGGAGGGCGGCTATATATAGGGTACGTGTGCTTCTTTAGTCCCGGTTGGTAACACCAACCGGGTCATGTGGCTCACGAAGTGGTCGTGATACTGCTGATCCAACAGCTCACAATCCCTCAAAAGAAACACACCCCTGATCCAACGTCTCACAAGCGCTTGAAAGAAACACACGATCCGTGTGCTTCTTTAGTCCCGGTTGGTAACACCAACCGGGTCATGTGGCTCACGAAGTGGTCGTGATACTGCTGATCCAACAGCTCACAATCCCTCAAAAGAAACACACCCCTGATCCAACGGCTCACAAGCGATTGAAAGAAACACACGATCTGTGTGCTTCTTTAGTCCCGGTTGGTAACACCAACCGGGACTAAAGACGGGCTTTGCGGTCACGACACGTGTCCTCCCCCAGCGCTTCCCTGGGCACGTGTCCTCCCCCAGCGCTGCCCTGGAGGTCTTTATATATTGTCGCCGACGGGGTAAACCCTAATCCACCATTCCTAGCCACGAACGCATCGTCTCCACGAGATGGATCCGCCACGCCCGCCGCAGCGCCTTCTGGACGAGGTCGAGCGTGCTCGGCAGAGCGCGCTTGGGCGCAACCGCGGGAGTCTATCCCGCCGTATGCCCACGAGCCCGGCGTGGAGAGGAATGCCCAGCTACCGGCCTCCTGCTCCACCAGGTGCCGCCGCACCTCCACCTGGCGCCGCTGCACCTCCACCAGGCGCCGCCGCTCCTCCCGCGGAGGAGGAGGAGGACGACGACTTCGACTGGAGCGACGACGGGGAAGAAGGTTGTGGGTTGCAGATACAGGAGGCCATGGAAGCCTCCTTCCAGTCTGTCCGCGACTACCCTGTCCAGCGAGCCAAGACTTCCTACCAGCTCAAGGCGAAGGAGGCTTCCGATCTGGATTGGGCGCTGAAAGACTCATCCTCCATGGATCTTGCCCTCCGCCGCAAACGTGCGCGCGAGAACCGGGCGGCCGCCCACGGGGCTGGCTCCTCCCGCCGTTCCCCCTAATCCTACGGCCTTCGAGCCAGCAAGTCCGTTTATGTAGAATAATGTTGGTGATGTTGGATCAGGGGTGTGTTTCTTTCAAGCGCTTGTGAGACGTTGTATCATGTGTAATAATGTATTAAACCTTTTATGTAATGCATTAAGATAAATGAATTAATGCATTGTGAGTTTTGTCAATTCAAAATATGCAATAAAGTTAATGCATTTTTAATTGAAAATGGCAAAATGGTTAATAGTTTGTATAGTTAGAATAATTATTTTAGAAAACAGAAAATGGTTTTGGATTATTTATTCAAATTTAATAACTTTTCATGTTGAAAGTCTTTTCAGATTCAAAACCATTTGAAATTCATATCCAAACACCTAAATAAGAAAAAAAAAGGCGGGAACAAAATTTCAGAACTGAAAAGTTCGAAATAATTTTGAAAAATGACTCTTTGGTCCCGGTTTCTACCAAGAACCGGGACCAATGAGTCCGTGGATCCCGCGCTTGATCTGGCATTAACTGCCCACTCATTGGTCCCGGTTTCTGGCAAGAACCGGGACCAAAGAGGCATTGGTCCCGGTTCTTGCGAGCAACCGGGACCAATGACCCCTTCTATAACTCTGCCCCGGCCCCTTCTTCTTCCTCATTCACGCAAAACTGACGAAGGAAGACCGGAGGCGACGCGGAGCGACACTACGCCGTCAGGCTGCCCGACCTCGCCCCTCGACGCTCCCTCGACGCCGGTGCCCTCGACGCCCACGCCGCGCCGCCCGTGCTGCAGAGAGGGAGAGGAGCCCGGCCGCACGTACGCCGGCATCCACACGCGCCCGTGCACGTCGGGGGACTCGCCGCCAACGCTCCGCCGTCCACCGCACTCGCCTCCGCCGTGCTCGTGGTGAGCATACGCTCCTCCTCATGTACTTCACTTTGTCCAATTTGCGCTGAGGTTGAAGTTCGCCGAACGCCAACTCCGGCCGCCGCGGTTGTGAGTAGCCGGAGCTACTCCGGCGACCTTTCCGGAGCGGCGCCACCACCGTTTGGTTCGCCTAGACTAGGTCTATCTCGTGCACCTTCCAATTTGTCTCAATTCGTTCGAATTCGTCGAATTCGAGTTCGGCCAGGAGCATAGCTCCATTGATGATGTCATCTTGACGTCATCGGGCCAATCCAATAATTTCCTGGATGCTCTAGAACTTCGAATGACTTGATGTCAATTTTGTTAGCTTAGTAATTTAAAATGTTAGTTATCCCTATTTTTCTAGAATTGTTAGAATTTTAGGATTTTAGGATTTTTTTTGTATAGGAAATGTTAGTGTTAGGATTTTTTGTTAGTGTATAGGAAAATTTTGTTAGTGTTAGGATTTTTTGTTAGTGTATAGGAAAATTTTGTTAGTGTATAGGAAAATTTTGTATAGGATTTTTTTGTATAGGAAAATTTTGTTTTGTATAGGAAATAGCATTTTAGGTTAGTGTTAGGATTTTTTTGGTAGAAATAGCATTTTAGGTTAGTGTTAGAATTTTATTGTATAGGAAATAGCATTTTAGGTTAGTGTTAGGATTTTTTTTGTATAGGAAATTACAAATATGTTTGAATCCAAATTTAGATTGTAATCCAAATTTGAATGTTCAAATATGTTTGCATTATATATTTTAGAGTATCTCCAATTAAGAAATAGAGCTTGTTTGCGGGTTTACGATACGAGTTTACGGGTTTACGATACGAGTTTACGGGTTTACGATACGAGTTTACGGGTTTACGATACGGCAGCATATGAAGTTTCTAATTTGTTCTTGCAAATGAGATGATATTGTAGATGTATCTTGACATATGGAACAAGTTACCCAACTAAAGTTTTGTGCATTGTTCTTAATTTGCAGAAACTATGGAACGAGACGAAGATCAGGAAAATATCCTCCAGGATATAATCCGCGGGCCGGAAGATATTGTCGATGTCACCACGGAGTTTTTGAACAACTCCGGTGAGGGAGATGAGTCTCTCAACCGAAGAGACGGCTCCGGTGAGGTAGAACCCGACGGCCGGGTGAGGGAGAAGTCAGCGAGGGAGAAGCCGACGAGGGAGAAGCCGAAGGCTCCGGTGGAACATTAAATGTTGCAAACTCCGGCGAGGTGCATATACATATATTAATGAAGCCGAAGATTGTATTAATTAAGTCTCTGATGTCTATATACATATATTAACGCTCTTTCTTCTTTTAGCCCTCCGGATCGAGCAAATCTTCTGTAAGGACAAAACGAGGCCCAGCCAAAAAGTTGGGCGACCAAGAAAGGTACACGATCGAAAGAGTCGCTGAAGACGGCACACCGACTGCTCCCCCTGGTGTTAAAAATAAAATGGTAAAGCAATGCGGAGTTCTTGTTAGGGACTTCATCCCGATCACCGTTCGAGAATGGCATCGGCCAAACGAGAAAGGACAGCTATATGTCAGCGATGAGGGCAAAGAAAGACTTTGGAGAAAGCTCATGGTTAATTTCACCCTGCCGGCGCCAGAGGTGGATTCAGATGAGGAGGATCCAGATGAGGCAGAAAAGATTGCCCGGAAAATCATGGAGCAAAAAGTCAAGGACTGGGCACTTAAGAAGATGGCCGAGCTATTCAAGAACTGGAAGAAAAGATTGAACAAACTGTTTGTCAAGAAAAATAAGACTCCAGACTTCGATAAAGGGTATGAGAAGATAAAGGACTACTGGGAAGAATTTGTGGCGTACAAGAAATCAGAGGAAGCTCTGGAAAAGTCTGCAAAAAATGCGGCAAATGCTGCTCTAAAGATGTACCACCATACTATGGGGCCTGGTGGCTACGCTGGTAGCATGCCTAAGTGGGAGAAACTTGAGGCGGACCTGCTGGCTAATGGGATCACTCCAGAGCCACTCAAGTGGATCGAACGGGCAAGAAATTGGTTTTACGGGCATGGGGGCACGTTGGACGCAGAAGGGAAGTGCATATATAACAGAAGACACAAAGATAATCCCCTACTACCCATCCAAGAAATTAGAAATGCAGTAAAGGATGTTGAAGAGGGACGGTTCATTCCCGATAGAGAGGATGACGAGCTCACACGCGCCCTTGGGAATAAGGAACACGACGGACGGTTACGAGGCGTACCTGGCTCCAAGCCCAAGACAATTGCGATTCCCGAGCACAGGAAGAAATTTCCTGATAGAAGCCATCAGAGGAGAAAGGAAAAGGAGGCAATGGAAGCACGCGCTGCAGACCGGCTGCGTAATATAGAAGAAGAATTAAAGCTGCAGAAGGAACAAATTGCCGTGCTTAGCCAGCAAGGTACTAGCGGCCAATCTCAACGGCACATGGTAGAAGCTGCATGCGATGGTACCGGTGTCCCATCGAATCGGAAAAGCAGCGTGGCTTCCACGGAGCTCCAGGATGGTAATGATGATGCAGTGGCTCCACTTCGTCGCTACCCAGTGGATGATATCATGGAGAGCACACCTTGTGAGATGCATGTGAAAGTTTTTAACTTAACCTTTAAGGTGGCGGTCGGCTATGTCGTACCAATTGGACCTAATCCAACTTACCATTTCTCTCCGGTTCCAAATGGCTACGCTGTTGTCGCGGTGGATGAAGTGATGAAAGATTATGAGGAGCTGAAGCTGCAACACCCTGCAGGTGAAGATGGGGAGGTGCTTGAACTTGGAGAAGCCAAGAAAGCGACCATTCTATGGCCAAAGGAATTCATCGTGCTTCCGAACTGGCAGCCAAGGCCATCGACTCCTCACCAGTCTCCAGCGCAACAGTCCTCTTCACCGCCTCACAGTCTCCAGCGCAACAGTCCTCTTCACCGCCTCACCAGTCTCCAGCGCAGCCGTCTCCGCCGCCGCGTCAGCCGTTTCCGCCCACCGCTCGTACTATGAGGGGTAAGCGATCACCGAAACGTAAAAGGTCGCCCCTCCCAACAGTACCTCATAAGAATCTTCCCATTAGACCTTATGACAGGACTGTAGCGGAAAACGCCGCGGAGGTGGCTGCCTACAATAAGGCTTTTTTTGCACCAAAAAAGCCCGAGCAGAAGCCGGTATATGATGCAAAAACCAAAAAGTGGAGAAAGTCCTTCCTTGAGCAGCCATCCCAGATATCGATGAATCTGCCATCTGACTATGGTCGTGAACTTACTAAGCTAGCACGTGCCCAGTCTGAGCAGAACAAGGGAAGAAGTGCAAAAAGCGGGAAACAAATTGCCCAGCTCGGACAGCAGAAAAATCAATCGGTCCCCCCGCTCATAGTGTGTTCCGATGCGACAAGGACTTCAGAGACGCTATGGATAAGGACCTGGAATTATTGGACCCCAGAGCCATGCTGCTGCTAAAGAACTTGGTGTCACTGTATCGCAGGCCAAGGAACAGGCTACCGCCTTGGGTATGAGCCTTGGTCAACTTTTAGGCTATGAATCTGCGCCAATGTTAGAGATGGCACGGAAATATGTCCAAGGGGAGCCTATGGTCAGTAATGAGGAGCTGCGCGTCTATCAACACATATGCGAAATTTGCATAACTGGTACCTGGTGCACACATCAAAGAAGGACGCGAAAGATGGTTTCCGGTGGACGTTAGAGTGGAGCATTTCTTCAAACGTTACGTTATACAGGTTCAACTGACTGAACTGTTCCAGTTATTCCAAAAGCGCGCCCTCGACAAATCTATCCTCTCTTGCTATTGTCTGTAAGTGATTTATTTTCGTAATTAAGTCTCTAGCTCAGCTCGTTCATTGCCTGTATTATATTATCCTGACTATATATATATCCTTTTGTACGCTATTATGCAGAATGAAGATGATGGAATGCAAAAGAACTAAAGTTTTTGAGGTCGGGTTCGTTGACCCATATATCGTGAATTCACATACTTAGTCAATCACCCCAAAGACGTGGAGCATGACCTGACCACCTTTTTAACCATGCAACATTTCTGTACGGAAATACTATTTCCTTACAACTTCAAGTGAGTGTTTCTGTCTTGTACATATTTTTATTTGGCTTTCTCGATGTTAAGTGTAATTATGAGCTATGCATGTCTGCTTTATGTAAACGTCCGCAGGTTCCACTGGATTCTGCTAAGCATTCAACCTGACAAGTCCACAGTTGAAGTCCACGACTCATTAAGTTGGGACCAAGCATGTGGTCCGACATGAAAGAAATGCTCAACAAGTAATTTCAATCATTATCGCATTATATCGCCCTCTTTCGTTCGTTCCCTTATGTCAAGTAATTAATAACTCCTTTGTTCATTTTCTTTGCCAAAGCAGGTGTTGGACACATTTCAAACAGAAGGTAGAAGGTCCATTCAAAGATGAGCTAACTTATAAATCGGTGACATGTCCGCAGCAGCCACCGGGGAGTAATTTATGTGGATTCTACGTTTGCGAGTTCATTCGCGAGTTGACCACTGAGCGGAGAACAACTCATTTGAGCGACATGCGGGAGACGCTCGACCCAAAACTGCGCGTAGGAGCAATTCAAGAGGAATTGGCGGGATTTCTGCTTAGGGAGGCCATCGATGAAAGGGAGAACATTATGCTTCGGACGATGAACAAATATGCCTTGATGGCTTGATCTATCTCCATGTAATTAAATAGTTGTATTCTCGCAAGAGATCGAATATTAATTATATATGCATCAACGTGTACTGTGTATATAGTAGAGCGTATAATATGCGTACGGAAACGATGGAGAGCACGTCGGCGATGCGAAGAAGGGGGAGACGACGGAGGCACCGGCGAGAGGGAGAGGGGGCACCGGCGATAGGGAGAGGGGCACCGGCGAGAAGGAGAGGGGGCACCGGCGAGAGGGGGGCACCGGCGAGAGGGGCACCGGCGAGAGGGAGAGGGGGCACCGGCGAGAGGGGGCACCGGCGAGAGGGAGAGGGGCACCGGCGAGATCGAATCCTAAACCCTAAATACCAAAAAAAAAAAGCACTCATTGGTCCCGGTTCGTATTAAGAACCGGGACCAATGAGTCTCCCCCCACGAGCAGCCAGACCAGGCCACGTGGACAACCATTGGTCCCGGTTCGTGGCCCAACCGGGACCAGCATTGGTCCCGATTGGCCAGTCCCGGTTGGGCAACCGGGACTGAAGGCCCAACCGAACCGGGACCATAGGCCCATTTTCTACTAGTGGCACCGTCGGTTGATCCGGTTATGGGGCAACACCCTCACATCTATAAATTAATCAATGGTTATGATTTTGTTGCACACCACGATCCATGTGAATATCTAACAATTGGGTCCACTCATGACCTCAAGATCTTTTGCCTTAAATATTATGTAGGACGCACTGAATTGCAGTGGCGGAGCCAGACGTACAAAGTTGTGTTATCAATTTAAAACTGTGATGTCAAATACATGGGTATGAAATTTGTATTTTCTATATATTTTTATCTTAAATATGAAGTTTTTGCCAAAATAATGTGTAATCAGTTGACTACAGCCTAGGCGTGGCTCCGCCACTGCTGAATTGGATGACATATGCTAAGCCCATTGAGTATTGTTTGATCGAGTCGATACTTTTAGTGGTCAAGGAGGGTCATCGGCCAATGGACTCTAAACGCTAGGTAGGTTTGGACATCGTCGATACTTTCCTGGGGAAGCATGTAAGCTGAGGATGAGTATATGTTTCTCAGGAAAGATGTACAAACATGGGGTTTCTGTGGCTTGGCAGTTCGACCGTGTATCATGTAATTTTACATATTTTATCTTGATATATCCAGGTTTAGATGTATTGTTGTAGTCTAAATGGCCGTGGAGAGGGGAGGGGCCGTTGTCCCCCTCCCCAAAATTTATCTAATTACTATATGTATGATCTATATTTAGAAAGAAAAGGGTAATCAGCCCCGACAGCTAGCCCGCATCACACACAAGGAGTAGCTCTGAGCATTCCGTTCTAGCTGCACATATTATGTGAAAGATGGTTTTGGACGTTTATCGCTGCCGTTGAAGCAACACATATATACATGCTATGCACATGATGGTGGGGTGCACAGTGGAGCAGGGCCGCACTCGCTATAGGAGCACTCGACGGTGGGGTGCCGCATTGGAGCAGGGCGACCAGAGGGGGGCGTAGAGGTCAAGCAGTACTCCTTGCGCGAGAGCGAGATCGTGTAGAGTGAGGTCATTGCGTTTTTAGTGGTTGGAGCCACCAAGGCATTGATCGCATGAGCAATGGTTTCCACGAGACTATGATCTGAGGATGATGTGCATAGAAGAATAGAGAGGAGGAAGAAGTGAAGAAAAATCCGGAGATTCAGAGCATCTTGCTTGGTGTCAAATCCGCCGGTGAGGTCGAGCAGGAAAAGAAATCGATGGCTGCCATTGCTCCCGTCGGCCGCTTTGGTCGCTTATCCATTGCGACTATGTGCACAGGCTAAAATACTAAGTATTGGCGTCATGATTTTGTACTGGACGGAATCTCAGCTGGAGAGAAGGTGCAGGCCGGCGGAGTCTAATCTGATTTAACAACTAATAAGTAATAATAAATTGTAATAAAAGACAATACTACCCTTTTTAGTTCTCGGGACGGGTATACCGAAGTAGAAGTCTTATTATTATCTATTCCTCTACCGATGTAAATGGCTGGGGAGAGGAAGGGGAGGGGGGCCTCTGCCCCCTACCAAATTTAGCTTAATTACTACTGCCCGATCTATATTAGAAAAAATTAATTAGCTTATACAGGCAGCAGGTTTTAACACACGACCAAGTAGCAGCCCAACCCCCGGGGCATCACATTGTAGCTCCACCACTGCTGTGAACGATTGTGTTGGTGGTTTATCGTAGTGGTTGGAGCTCTCACTACTACGAAATAGTCTATTAGTGGCGCACCTTTTTAGCTTTCTGTGGCGCATGGCCGGTGCGTCACAAGTATCACGCCACTAAATTTTTTTCTGTGACACACACCACCGTGCGCCACAGAAATATTTCTGTGGCGCACCAAATAGCCGAGGTGGGTGCGCCACATAATTTTTTTTTTCAAATTTCAAAAAAAAGGGCGGCCAAATCTAGATCTAGATCCGCCGAAATTTCGTCGGAATTTTGTCGGAGGCCGTGTTGCCCGTGGCCATGGCCGTAGGTGGCTTGGCCGGAGGTGGGTGGAGGAGTGGGTCGCCGGAAGTTGGTGGGTGGAGGATGGGGGTCGCCAGAGATGGTGGAGGAGGAAAAGGATGTCGTCGGAGGAGGTTGCCGGGGTGGAGGAGGAGGTCACCGGAGGTGGAGGTGAAGGTCGCCGTCGTCATCGCCGGAGGTGGTGGAGGAGGTCGCCGGAGGTGGTGGAGGAGGTCGCCGTCGCCGGAGGTGGAGGAGGAGGTCGCCGGGGTGGTGGAGAAGGTCGCCGGAGGTGGAGGTGGAGGAGGAGAGAACAAGTGGAGGAGAGGAGAGGAGAAGTGAAGGAGAAGTGGAGGAGGGAGGAGAAGGGGAGAGGAGAAGTGGAGGAGAGAAGAAGAGAATGGGAAAATAGAGGGAGAAGGAGGTCTTGGGCGGGATTCAAAATTCGAATCCCGCCCAACAATTCTGTGGCGCATCCCTATCATGCGCCACAGAATTGTCTTTTCCAAAAAAAAAATTTATTTTGTAGAAAAAATCTTCTTTTAAAATAACTTTTTACTCTTTTGGAATTTCCCGAATCTGAGAAAAGTTTACCGGGCAAACCCAGGTGAAATCGAGCTCCTTTTTTTCTCACGATTTTTTTGACATATTGAACGCATTTTTTCGACGTCGGATTCAAAAGTTATGGTCGTGTCAATATTTTTTTAATTTTTTGCAAAAAAGGTCAAAATTCATATTTCAAAATTTCTATATCAACTAAACACTAAAACCTAAGTACATCTCAAAGGATTTTATTTTTTGAACATTTTATCATTTTCTTTTCTTGTTTGCAAAACTGAAAAGGCGATCCTGGGGGTGGGATTTGAGTTCAAAAAATTATGTGGCGCATGGGGTCCGTGCGCACGGGGTCCATGCGCCACAGAAAGAACCATTTCTGTGGCGCACGGGGTCCATGCGCCACAGAAATGTCCCTTTCTGTGGCGCATGGGGTTTTCGTGCGCCACGCAAAACTATGCGCCACAGAAATATTTTCTGTGGCGCACGGCTATTTGGTGCGCCACATAATTCATTTCTGTCTATAGCTAGCTTCCTAGTAGTGTCTCTCTATTGGGTGAACAACCCGCAGAATGCGAGATATCAGCCGAGTGTCACTCGTAGCCAACAACGTGGCACGTACAACATATATCCCACAGCTATGCTGAGTGTTGCACTCAGGATACATGTGCGATGTGGCTGCCTACCGGCGCTCTGGGTGGGTGTATCCCCACCAAGGTTTCGGTTACCGGCCGATATTCGCAGTTACCGGCCGGTAACCGGATTTATCGGCCCCCCGGGAATTTGTGTATATCGGATGAAAAATCCCGGATTAGTCAAATTTGAAACGAATTCATGCTCGGAAAATTTGAATTTCAAAAAATTCCTAAGTTCTAAGTTTAAATCGTAAAAAAATTCGGAGAGTTTCAGGCCGGTAACCGGCCGGTATTTTCCGGTAACCCCGGTTACAGGAAATATCGGCCCCCACTGGAATTTTTTTTGAACCGGTATCCAAAACCTTGATCCCCACTCTTCACAAGTTTTTACTATCTAATTTTTCACACTTTTTATCACCATTTTTTTAAAATACAAGACAGAATAAAAAATGAAGTAACTTGTTTCCCGAGTGCTATGTCATATCACCTTTATGTTCGCCTAGTGCCACCTGTCATAACAGTATGTGTCTGTTAGGCCACGCGCCAGCCTGTTGCCTTGTGGGGCACTGAGACAAATATAGCCATTCTTCAAGCATTTTTGTATGCCGAGTGTGTGCACCTAGAAAACACTTCAAATATCTTCTTTGTGGAGTGTCTCCATGTTTACCGATTGTAATTATATGGTGCTCGATTGATTGCACTTGGCAAACAACCAGCACTCAGCAACAACGCCGTTCGGTAATGAGCCAGCTAATTACATCCCCGCGCTCAGTTCAGCCTTTATAATTTCAATTTCAGTAAAATTCAATAGAAATTTGAATTTGTTCAAACCTAGCCAACATTAAATGTTCGCCTTTTTAGCCAAAAAACCGTAATTCACCATACCTAAATTTTTGGGTTTGACTGAAATTACTGAACTTTCTATGGTGACCAAATTTGTAGTGTGACCTCTTTTTTTACCAAAATATATTATCCAAGGTTCACTGAAATCGCTGATTATGTGATGAAAATTGTGGAGCCCTCGAAAATTTACTGTAACGTTAATGAGATAATTCACGGACATCATACTGATTCATTAACAACATTCATGTAAACGTTTCTATTTTCTGAACTACTGAAATCAGATGCGCTGGACTACAATTGTAGTGTCGGTGCGATTCTTTCGAAAGATATTATCCAAAGTTCACTGGAATATTTGACGAAAAATATGGAGCCCTTGAAATTTACTTTCACAGTAATGAGATCATTCATGAGACTCCATACTGATTCATTAACAACATTCATGTACAACATTTACATATTCTGATTTACTAAAATCAGATGCTCTAGGCTACAATCATGCATTTTACAACAGACAGGCCTAGCTAGCTACATTGTGCAGGTTAACCGATCGATCAGCTCCTTGTAGTCCTAGGGTTGGCCTCCTTGAACCACCGATGCTGGAGCGCGCGTGCCGCCGTGAGCCTCTTCTCCGGATTGCATCGTAGAAGGCCGCTCAGGACCTCAAAACCAGCCTCCGACAGTGTAGGCGGGCCTCTCACGATCCTAGCCTCCGACGACGGACAGGGGAACTTGTTGCGTAGAAAGCTTTCCGGCTGGCATCCGTCGGGCAGCTTACGGCCGTCGTATCCTGACCACTCCTTGATATCTGCTGTGCCGAGAAGGTCCAAGATCTCGCTGAGGTACTCCGTGTCTGATCTCCCATGGAAGGGTGCTTGCCGGCGAGGAGCTCGGCCATCATGACGCCTAGAGACCATGAGTCGACACGCTCGTCGTAATCCGTGGACCCGAGGATGATTTCCGGCGCGCGGTAGCCCCGTGTTCCGACGGGGTTGGAGTAGGGAGGTCCATCGGTCATGCTGCACGACAGCCCAAGGTCGCAGATTTTGACGTTTCCGCGGGCGTCGACTAGCACGTTCTCCGGCTTGAGGTCCCGGTGCATGAGGCCTCGACGGTTCATCCTCCTGACGCCTGCGAGGAGCTGGCGCATGATCAGACGAACCTCGAGCTCGGTGTGCCTCCTCCTGAAGCGGTCGTGCTTGATGACGTGCCTGAGGGTCGGCCCGACGAACTCCATGGCGACGAAGGCTTCGTTGTTGTCGAGGCGGCCGGAGGCGCGCGGCTGCACGATCGACGGGTGGCCGCTGCTCGTCTCGAGAGCGGCGACCTCGCTGGCGAAGGCGGCGAAGTAGTGGCCGTCGTCGCAGTCTTGGTGGGAGGAGTTGGCGCGGAGGCACTTGAGGGCGACGATCTCGCCGGTGCGCCGGTCCCGCGCCCGGTATACGACGCCGAACGTGCCAGCGCCGAGCACCTCGAGCCTCTGGAAGCGGCTGGCCATGGCGGAGTTGGCTAGCACCGCCGGTGTGGGTGAGGCGGTGGCGAGGTCGTCGTTTAGGGCAGGGGCGCATGGCGGTGTCGAAGACCACCCCATTGCTTGCTGCTCCACGTACAGATCTGAGGCATGCTTTGGGTTACTGGGTTAGCTTATATAGGTCTGTCAAATTCCGAGTTCGACCGGGACTAGTATTTCTGATATTCTGATCAAACCAAGTCCGTGCAACTACGAACTTGCGGCAGAAATACGCAAGGAGTGGACGTACTCGGAAACGGAGTCCCAAACGGTCGAGTTTGTGTGTCCACGTACAGATTTGACGCGTCACGGAATTGGTCGTGCAGCCCACTGGCGCGTTTGTGTATACTCGTCGCTCATCACGGCCGGATACGGCCGGGACCAAGACTTAATAAAACCGATTAATTTTAGGGAGAAAATGTTTTTATGCACCAAATCATTTAGGAACATTACTACTTGATCCCCGAATTTATTTTTTTTCGAGCTAGTTTCTGCCGCCATGAATTGGTGAATAAAGTGAGAGATGTTCCTTCGGTCCTCTTTGCACTATTTGTATATGAACATTCGTCAAATGTTCCAGTTTTTTTTTGTCAAAAGTCATTCAAAACTTGTTGGTTTTGGATTTTGTTTTCCATCAGAACATCAGATTACACAGAAATCACCTATTTCAGATTTCAGTTTCTACGAATTTAAACCAAGGATTTGGATTTCGTTTTTGCAAATTAACTGGTCCTGAAAGAAATGACAGAAATTCAGAAATTTCGGTGAAATTCCAGACGAAATGAAAAAACAAAATTTGAAACTTAGAACAAAAATTGTCCAAAATTTGACCAAAAATTGATTTTCGATCTAAGTTTAACTGAACTTCCTATTTTTGAATTTATTTTACCAAAATGCCCAAAATTTAATACTTTTCGTCCGGTAAACACTTTTACCGGTCCTGACCGAAATGGCCGAATTTCCTTTTTTCTCGGACAAAATCCAAATCCCTGATTTCAACCAGAACTTGTATTATTTTGTTTGAAGTTTGAACCTAGCCGATGTTCAAGTATTACCGCTCTTGTTTTGACGGGAAGCTCTCAGGGTTCTCTTAAACACTTAAATTGCAGTGAAATTTTTCGATTTCCGGAACTTATTCTCAGTTTCTCACGCTCGTCATGAGATCATTCACGACTACTATAGTATACTCCCTCCGTATCAAAATATAAGTCGCATTAGTCACTTACCACACACATGTATCTAGACATGTTTTAGTGCAAGATTCATGTAATCTTGCACTAAAACATGTCTAGATACATGTGTGTGGTAAGTGACTAGTGCGACTTATATTTTGATACGGAGGGAGTAGTATATATACTTGGCAACCATCATGTGTCTAGACCACAGTGTTCATTCACACGAATGATTCATCAGTAATTAGAAAAGGCGTCCTGCATCTAACACATGTCCAAGCTCAGGATAGTTGCCAAGAACACACACAGACGTACGTAATGAGGGACAAGTCAAAACATGCATGTGCCAATTTGGAGCGAGGCAAAGGACCAGCTGCCAAGGACCAAAGCGTTAATATATGCCGTGGACGCTCATCCGAATAGCATCTGGGCGTGCGGGGTGAGGTCCTTGTGCGCCTCCTTAATCGTTCCCTCGGCGACGCCGGTTGCACCGGACACGTCCTTAACCGTCCCGCCTGTGCCGGCGCGCTGCACGACCATGTAGATTATGGCGGCGGCGATGGATTCCGGGTTGCGGCGCACGTCGAGTCCTTCCTCGATCCTCCTTACGGCCTCCCCGGCTTCGCGCACCTCCTTTTGGCCCAGGCCGCGGACCCGGGAGCAGAAGCGGCGCAGATAGTCGGAGGCGCGCACGACAGGGATAGGACCTTCCTCGTCGCCGAGCAGCTTCTTGATGAGCAGCGTCATCTTGCCGATCTCCTTCCTGGCGGCGGCGCCGTCGGCGGTGACGGAGGCGAGCTCCTTGTAGGTGCGCGGCATGCCGAGGTTGCGGCAGGCGATGTAGAGGCAGGCTGCGTAGACGGCGTCCCGGTTGCGGCGCGCGGGCAGGCCTTGGCGTCGTCCAGCTTCTTGAACGTGTCCTTGGCCTGGTCCCGGATGGTGGCGACGAGGCCGAGGTGGTCCGCCAGGTCGGAGATGCCGCGGAATGCGTCGACGAGGGCCTTGTCGGAGGCCGAGGCGGCGTCGAAGGGCGCGGACATCCTGGGCAGCGCGTTGTCCCCTCCGGCGGAGGACTTGGCGCCGGGCTTCTTGGAGTAGTTGATCGTCGTGGAGAGCTTGGCGTCGAGGAAGGGGTCGCCGGAGGAGCCGACGCGGCTGGGGTCGCGGTCGTCACCGCCGGCGTCATCGTTGAAGGTGCGCCACTCGGAGCCCTCGTCGACGTAGTGCGCGTCGAGGACGAGCGCGCACTAGGTGCAGATGGTGTCGCCCGTGGCGTGGTCGAGCACCACCTCCGTCGCGCGGTGGCAGTCCGGGCAGTACACTCGCTCGTCGTACATGGTTGCTGCTGCTGCCGCGCCGGTACGTTTGCGCTTGCGGTTTCGATCGAGATTGCGGCGCGTGGTTGTGGGGAAAGGGGGCTGAGAGGAGGGGGGTGCGTTCGTATTTATGGACGGATCATAGGTCGGTGCGGGGGTGTGGGGCCTACGCGTCAGGTCTTGAACACAAACGCGAGTTCGAGTCGGAATTGAATTCTCGACCCGGTTCGTCCGTTTATGCTTCAGGTTGGTTTGAGCAGAAGATCAGAAATTGTAACGAGTTTGATGAATTCAAGCCCTCGTGACACCGGATGGTGTATATTTACTCTTTTTTATTTAAGGGTATATAGTTTTTTGAGCAAAAATCTAAAATATAGGGTGTATTCAGAGGCGAAGCTAGAATATTTCTTCATTGGGTTCACTGCTTTGTAAAACTAGGATGAAAGTAGGTATTACCGGTAAATATGTAGTGATTGTACAGGGATTAATCAATTTCATTGGGTTCACATGAACCCAATGGTTACATGCATGTTGGCTCCGCCACTGGGTGTATCATGATTTGTGCACAGTTTTACCCATGAGTACCAATCTGGAACGGAGGAATTCGACGAATTATTTTCATTTTGTGGCTAGGGACACTTCTCTCCTGATTTTTTTAGAAGAAAATGAGTTCACGGTATGAAAATAACCAAATCTTAATATTCGTTGAGAAAGCTATACACCCAACATTCAGAATTTTTCCCGGCCCAAATGAGTCCACCGTATTACTTTGAAAATAAGATAATTACTATAGTCACGTTAAAACAATCCCATAACCGACAAGTCAACTGTTGAATAGTTGTGTTGAGCTAGATTTCTTACCAAGATTTTCCTGGACATGTACAGATGTAAAATGAAGTAAGTGGGAGTTTCAAAACGCATAGTTGAACTATTTTGTAAGGTAAAATGCATCTTTGGTCCTTTAATTCGTGTCAATCTATTTAGTCCTCCAATTCCGAAAACTTGCTTGACTCTCTAAAGTCAATTATGTTGAAATATGGATTGTCATCCCACAGAAAATCACAATCGTGAGTGTTGGCTTCGCCGCGCAAACTGATGGTCCAGGGCAAAGTGCTTTGTCTAGATATTTCTATGTTCTATGTTTTTCGATTTCCATGTTCTTTTGGGAAGCTTGTTGTTAGACCACGATGCACGTTCGCCATATAAGAATATGGTGAAATGTCATCTTATACTGTAGTAATCAAGAGAGTGCTCACTACTACAGTAGTAAAGTTGATTCCACTCTCTAACAAGCCTGATTTGTTATTTCAGAGCTCAAAATTCCAAAATTCTAGCAGTACACTCGTTGCCGTGAATCTGTTGTACCGTGTCGTGCTGTTTCTCGGCCGGAATCTTCCTAGGATTATGTTTTAAATTCTAAATTCTGAGCAGTAGGAATCATCGTCTTGGCATAGTAAGTTACAAAATCATCGTCTTCTGAGTATGCAACCCTTGGTATTTTTGTTGTTTTTATACAGATCGCAAAATAATCATACTTAAGTTTCAAATTAACCTCACACGCATATACCTGCATCCGTTATATATCTACGCAATTCTTTTGTAATTTTGCAATACTTGAAAATACATAATTTTTGCACTGAAAAAGTGCCCTTTTCCTTGCGGGTCCTAGCTACTCTCTTCTTATTTGGGTTGGAGATATGGCTTAGAGACAATTAATAAAGATATTTTATTTGTCATATCTCAGTTGTTCACAATAAGTTTTGTATCATACTATAATTGTATTAAGAGAAAACATTAATACACGCGTGGTATGTAAACAATCAGGTCCCTAATAGCTTCTTAACTAGTCAATTGGGCAATCGATAATCAAAGTTTCATGATCATGGACATTTATGTCAATTGACTATGGAGTCATGTCATTAGGTGAATAATGTGATGGACACACACACAAGATATATAGAAACGTAGTGTTCATATTTTTGACCGTGAGATCATATTTCGCTTCTGAAGGTGCTTTGATTACATCAAACGGCATGTCTTATTTAGCGTGACAATAAAGGTGTCACTTTCGGGTATCCGAAAGAAGTGGTCGAGACGAGTGATCAAGAGCGTGATTTTCCAATCCACATAGCAGGATAGATAATCTGGGCCCACTCGGTGAATAGGCTTGCAAGCATGTGACTAGGTCACGGAAATGTAATATCACAGACGAGTAAAGATAGAATTATCGAGTGACGAGATCAAGCTCGGTAAACGTGATACCGGAGAACGAGTCTCGGACAATCTATGTATCGCTAGGCAAAAGGTTGAAACTCGACGTCTAAAGGTTCAAACGATAAAAAAGACATTCGTGGACGCACACGGGCTATCACGGTAATCCAGCCATCGTTAATAGTCATTGATCGGAGAACGTGTCTCGATCATGTCTGGAGTGATCCCGAACGTAGGGTGGCACACTTAAGGTAGGCAACAATTTTATAAAGATTGCATATAGGAGAGACTTCGGGAGAACACCGGAAGTGTTCCGGGACATGTCCGATGATGATCGGAGGGCTACGGAATAAGTTTCGGAGATAGAATTAATTAGATAATATGTATTTAATATTAATTAGTATAATTAATGATTAAATATATTTTTTATTTAAATAAAATCGAATTTAAAAGGCCTTTTTACCTACATGGGCCTTAGATGCCCATTAGGGGAAAAACCCCAAAAGAAAAGGGGGAGGAGGGCTAGCCGGCCTAGGTGGCCGATGCACCAGCCGTGGTGCGGCTGGCCATGTGGGAATAGTCCCACATGGCCAAGCCGGCAAAGTTGGCTGCCTCCCTCCACCTATATATATGGGTGCACCCCATGCATTTGAAAATGCTCCATTCCCTCTCCTCTCTCATCCGTTGCGCACGGCTTGAGAGAACTCTCTTCACCATACGCACACCGCCGTGCTGCTGGGTCCAAGTCTTCACTTTCGCTGCTTCGCTGGATCTGCAGCTCGGGGGTCGTCGTCTACTCCGTACGTGTGTAGAGAAATGAGGTACTACACGTGTGGCACTGGAAGTACGTCTTCTTCCTCTACACGACCTTGAGGTCGACGCCGTCAGCTTCATTGACAACACCTGTGCGGGGGTGTAATCCCCGCTTTTCGGTCTACAAAGGTATGTATATCGATCTACTCCGTTATAGTATATCTGCATAGTATAGACCCTGGCTAGTACTCACTCCGTCCCAAAATAAGTGTCTCAAGTTTGCACAAAAATGGATGTATTAGACATGTTTCATGTATAGATACATCCACTTTTGTGCAAACTTGAGACACTTATTTTTGGACGGAGGGAGTACAAGGTTATCGTTGTTAGGAATTTTTTTTGTTTTCTGCTTATGATCCCCTTCAATTTGCGGGTGACTTGGGTTCAGCCCAACCCCTATTCCGAAAATTCCCTCTGGACAAAACAAGAAGGGAATGCAATGATGTGAAATAACAAACCACTGAAAAGCTAGCTCCCCGTTTGAAATGCTTCAAAGCCCTAAAATGAGACCAGTCTTTTTTACACATCATGCATAGTACAACCTTGAATATTTGTTTTGTTTTACGAGGGGATTGTATTACGATTTGCTCAGTATTAATAAGGCTATTTGAAATAGAGGTACTAAAATAACATCCCCTCCATTCGAAATTGAATTTTTAGCTTTTACTATACAGAAAAATATACTCAAATCTACAACTTCAAATATATAGTATGTTTATGAATCTCATTAAGCTAATTATGTGTTTTAGATATTGATATATTTTCTCTAGACTTGGAGTTTGACTTAGGACAAATCTAGAACTTTTTTTGAAACCTATGGTGGGGAGTTCCCGCATTGCATATTAGAAGAAGAGAATTAGTACAATTAATAAGGGAAACCGGACCCAAAAACCAAACAACACACGGTTAATTAAGGGAAACCGGTGAAAACCACACACACACTACTAGCACTCAAGGCACATCATCCGAGCCAGATAGAAGAGTCCCTAGCCCCAAGGACATCGGAACATCTTACACCCAGCCAAGCCAAACACCACAACCTTGAGTAACAATAGGTGACTTCATATTTTCTTTTGAGGATGACCTCGGACACCCATTGCTTCTTCACCACATAAAAATCTTGTAAACATCCTCTTTAGCAATCACAAGAGTGCTAATGCCACTAATAGTTTTTTTGATTTTATTTATTTTTAATTCTTACTTTTCTACCACATTTTGCTTTGGTCTTCTATATTTTCATATATACCTACAATTCTTTTAATATTGTAGCGCTTTAGACAACGACCCGTAGTTGTTGTAGACAAGGCAAAAAAATTGTACTAGGTTGGATCCAAGGTCAAATAGACTAAATCCAAAAAAGTAGTAAACTTAGTCAAAAGAGTGAACCAAAACGTGAAACTGATTACTCGATGGCTTCTACAAGAGCCCCGGAACAGAGAAACACTAGTCGCCACCAAGTGGACCGTCCACCGTTTCGGTCTCGCCTCATGTTCAACAACCAATTTGGTGTCAAGAGGTGTGGCTGGAACCACGGATCGATTTACATCGCTTATTTTTTATGCCTTCTTTTTTAAATTTGTACGTTTTTGGTAGCGACAACTTGTCAGTGTAGATGACATCTTACATAATTAGGTCATCGAGCCACCTATGTCTAAGAACCAAAGGTTCTCAGGACTCGTCATTTCGTGCTATTAGTCGTGTTGCTCGTCGAGTCGACGACTAAGCATTATTGGAAAATATGCCTTATGTGGTTGTGTCCCCGGTAACAATGTGTTCAATGATTGAAGATTCATACTTCTTAAGGTGGATTGTATGTAGATTTTCAGAACCTGCGAGGTTTGTCCAAATAATTTAAGCATGCTTGATCGTGTTTACTTTTGTCACTGGATATCACTACCGGAAACGTGATCTTTGCCGTGTGGCCAAATCACACGGCAAAGGCTGCTCGGAACACGGCAAAGGCTGTGCCGTGCCTAACGACACGGCAAAGCCCACACGGCCTAATACGTGTAGGCAAAGAACCTTTGCCGTGTTCTTTCGCCTCACATCACGGCAAAGCCTGTTTGCCATGCTCCGGATGTTTGCCGTGTGCCGCTGTATTGCCAGAGCTGGTCAACTCAGTCTCCAATTCTTTGCCGTGCCCATTGTTTTGCCGTGCGTCGTGAGAAGAGCACCACGGCACACTCCTACTCTTTGCCGTGCGCTCTGCCTGGAACAGCACGGCAACCTGCATTTCTTTGCCGCGCGCTGCTCCTGAGATTGCACGGCAACCTTCATTTCTTTGTCGTGCACTTCGCCTGAACATGCACGGCAAATTGCAATCCTTTGCCGTGCCTCCTCCCAGACAACACACGGCACAGAGCCGTTTCCAGGATCGATGCCTGGAGCCTTTGCCGTGTGTCCTGGTAAGCTGGGCACGGCAAAGTGACCATATGGTCACCACGCAATTGCCAGGTGCACAGGTGCGCGCCGCGTGTCCTCTTTGCCGTGCACCCCATCACGGCAAAGATCTTTGCCGTGTGTCGTTACACGGCAAATTGACAATATGGTCTAGTTTTGTTTCTGTTTTGGTTCCATTCCTGCAATTTAAACACATATATACCCAATATATCCCAGAATACCCCCACGACATCAAATTCAAACCATAGGGGCCAGATCACACATAATTCACAATTTGAGCACAAACATCACAATTATTACATCCAGGTATCAATATTTACAACAGTACTGATACGGAAGGTCAGTACAATAAATGGTGGCATCAAATCATCATGAAATACATCCATGCCATCGATATCATCCTGCAACGCATCCATGTACAAGTTTTAGATGTTTAAATCAATGAATGTGCATATTTTTGATTCTTAGACAAAGTTGCATAGAAGACATGAAGTAAACCATGTACAAGTTGATATATGGTGCATATTTTGGTCACACTCTTAAATCCAAATTCAAGAATATGCACAAGTTTAGATGTAGTAAACCAAAAGAGATTATCTAAGTTAGATGTAGTAAACAATAAGACACAAGTTGATCTATGTGGTAAACCAAAAGACACAAGTGACCATTGGAGATTCATTGATTGGCTATGTCGATCTAAGTGAGACATGAAGTAAGTTTTCGAACGAGAGTGGTAGCAAGTTGAAATGGTAACTAACCTCTACTGGCCTTCCGGGGCGGAGTAGGTACTCAACATCATTGAGGAGGATCGT
This sequence comes from Poa pratensis, assembly GCA_947311845.1. Classification (NCBI taxonomy): domain Eukaryota; kingdom Viridiplantae; phylum Streptophyta; class Magnoliopsida; order Poales; family Poaceae; genus Poa; species Poa pratensis. The sequence continues at coordinate 44,707,945 of CAMZMU010000060.1, forward strand.
CCTACATGTTTGCAAAAAAATGATGAGTTCGACAACTAGGTGGAAATGGCATAGTCATGGCATTAAAAGAAAGCTAAAACTAAAATTTGATGAGTTGAACTAACTAAAATTTGACAAGTTCAACTAATGGGTAAAATTTGACAAGTTCAACTAACTAAATTTTGACAAGTTCAACTAAAGTGGCAATGGCATGGCTAACTAAAGTGACAATGGCATTTTGACAAGTCATGCGAGCATACCCACGTGAGCCTCCGGACAACGCTAGGGTTAGAGATACGGGGCTGCCCCTCCGGATTGTCCTGGCCACCAAGCGGCGGCGCCATTGAGTGAGATCCACCCGCCGATCCTGGATTCACCTACAAAATGAAAAAAAGTCTCGCATTACACAAGTAATTTAGTTACAACAATAAGATGGATAGAATGACAAGTTTGAAAACATACCCATGGGAACGTCGGTGGAGGCGGTGGAGGAAACATTTCCATGGCAACAGCCCCGTCCCCAGGAGCAATGCGCTGCATCGTGCCAAACATCCACTCCATCATCTGCCTCTGATGCTCCTGCTGCTGCCGGATCTGCTCCTGCTGCTGCTGTAGCTGCTGCTCATAGAGCACCTGCTTCTGCCGGAGCTCGTCGACAGCTAGACTCGAAACTCGTGGGCGGGTCTCCACAGCAGGTGCACCAGGCGCCCTCCCACGGCGGACCTGGCGTAGAGACAGGACGGTGCGAGGGTCGACGGAGCCGTCACCTATCCACAAGCGGCCATTCGCCGCGCCTTGCCCCGCAAGCACGACAGCCTCGACGTCAAGTGGACTGGTGAGAGGGTCAGCTTCCTCACCGTTGCGCTCCTTGAACTTCTCTGTGTACCCCTTGCTCCGGAGCTCGGCGCTCTGGTTGATCCACATCGGCCCTGTCTCAGGATCCGGCGCATCCCTGGTACGCATCTTTGCCCAGACGGCGAAGGGCGAGGGGTCTACGCCGGTCTTAAATTTCTACAAAGAGAGCACGAACATAGGTGAAAAGGAGACGATATTGCAAAAGAGAGCACGAACATAGGTGGATTAAAGAATGCATTTGCTCACCTCATTTGTATGCATTGGGAGAGGTTGAGGTTGCCTTGGCAGTGTGTTCAACCCTTGTTCTCTGCCCGCTTTGCCTTTCCTCTGCGTGTATGATGGTCCCGAAGAGCAAGGCTTTGATACCTGCAAAAGTAAACGGGATTAGGTTGAGACTCCAAGTGCAGAGTGTATAGTAAGTGGAAGACAGTTTTCCCCACGAGGGGTGACTCGAGGGTTTAATGTCGAACTCTCGGGGAATCTGAAGTGGTAGATTTATCTTCTTATCCTTCTTTTGGTTACCTACAAAACAAGGTTAGATGTTTTGGTCCTCAACCTCACCTGTGGTTGTCAAGCACAAGGTGTAAGAATGATATCAGGATAGTTATGCAATGCAAACAAAATAAATATGCAATGATGGTGGACGCAATGATAAATGATATTTTTGGGTTTTTGAATGATGTATGCAAGATGAAAAGTATTTTTGTATTTTCGGATTTAATGATGGCTGAAAATAGAAAAGTGGTATATGGAGTTGGAAAGGTGTTTCTTATGATAAAAAATGGACTGGGGTTCATGGTTTCACAAATGCACTCTCTCTTTATAAAGTGGTAGACAATGGAACACACACAGTTAACATATGAGATTGCAACACAGAGTTTGATAACAAGTTACTTAGATATATGGGCATCACGTCCTAACATAGAGATCTTTTGGTTATTAACCTCCTTATACTCCACCAAGATGAGAACTAAATCATAACACCTCAGTAATTAAGATAACTCAGAGTATAACATTAAGTATCATGACATGAAGTGAAAATAAGAACATGCTAGATCTAGTCATGGAGTAGTGGCAAAGGTCACGCCCACATCCCCGGTAGCATGGTATTTTAGTTTATCCCTAGTGAGGTAACAAAGTAAGGTAAAGATACCAAAGTGGATAGCAGAACTTTCTCTCACGTTCACTGCACTAGCCACCCCCCGTTACTCCAACTAATGCACACGTTCCCCCACAGACGCTCTCATAAACATGCTTGATCAAAACAAGTAGACAAGAACGGGGTACATAATATGCATCTATACTCATAACTGAAACAAACATTGCAATCTCAAACATATATTAACTCATAAAGATCCACCACAAAGGTATTACAACGGTGACCGTAATCATGTTCAGCAGCTCATATGGTGCTAATTAGTGAAGCTCAAGAGAGGAGAGATACATAAGTTACTTCCACAAACCCATAGTCCAGAGGTGGACTACTCCCTCTTCATCATGGAGACAGTGGAGAAGTCGATGGAGAAGATGGAGACCATGCTAGCAGCGCCCCGCCGGAGTTTTCCCCCTCCAATCTGCAGCTCCTGATCTCCGTTTCGGTATTTCTGTATTTTTGGCGGCGCTCCTTCCAGAGAACGTCGGGGGACCTTTTTTATAGGCGTTTTTAGGTCAAGACGATGTCGGTGGAGAAAAGATCGAAGGCAACGGAGCCACGAGGCCAAAATGGGTGGGTCCCACGCGGCTACAGTACCTGGCCGCGTGGGCCCCCCTCGTTTGGCCCTCGAGCCTCCGTTTTCTCACTTCCTTCCTTCGCCCACAGGTCTTATTCCTTCCAAATATTGACGCCCGTAAATTTCCAGGTGATTTCGTTGACGTTTGGGTCCCTGAAACATTAAAATAAGAAAACGGGGTTTTCTGACTGTGTAGGGTTAATTCCATAAAAATAGGAAATAATGAATATCCCAAAAATCATTATAAAACATTGATATAACCCTTATATGATGCAAATATGATTGAAATATAAGCAATTAAAGTGCAAAGTTCATGTATGCATTTTACATGCATCAACATCCCCAAGCTTAATCCATGCTCGTCCTCGAGTATGAAATGATAAAACTAACATGGACTTTGCAATTTAATACTTAACAATGAATATCAAAGATGATTACAATTGCTACATATAGTCAAATGATTCATTCTTCAAAGTAGTAGCAATATGCAAATAGTTTATGAAGTGATATCAAGTATTCAAGACAAGGATGTTCATTGATAGTTCACAAAGTGTAACATAGTAACAAGTAATATGGAACACATGTATGCATAATGATAAGTAGAACATCCTACAATGGTCATAGAGTGTAGATGAAAATCTGAATATGATAGGCGTACACTTTGGAAAGATGTATATGTGAGTAGAGGTAAAGCATGCATAAGTTTCATCCCAACTTCCAAACTCTTCTATTTAAGTTAATGATTGCAATAAGGTATTCATTGGTGTCAAGCTCTCATTGCCCCTATCAAGCATCTTGAATGATTAAGGTTAAAGTGAAACCAAATATGAGTAGTGTGCTTGATAAAGAATGGGTTGAATGTCTCATGCCCCTTGAATACAAGTACTTACACCATGTGTTACTCAACTTGGGAAACAAAGCAAGTTCAATTAAATATCATTGTAAGCATAATAGTATCATCAAGAGCGTCAACTGGGGTACCTCTTGTCCCAAGATATGCAACAAGCCCATATCAAAATGACAAGAAAAACAAATAAAATGAACAATCTCAACACCCTTTTTATTTACCATTTGGAATAGTTTTTTATTGCAAGGTGTATCACAGAAGGTTCACCATAGTATGTAAGTAAATTTCCACCATGAATGATGCATGGCTTAGATTAGCGGCCCAGACGTCTCTCTAACCATTTACACAAACTCATTTAAACTCACTCTATTTCCACATTTATTTCAACATGATAACCATCCATAGACAAAAGCACATGATATCAACTAAATGAGATGAAGAGCGTGTTGAAAGCTTGCCATGTGACATCACATATGGGCTAACTTCCAACCCAAACATTCATCAAGTCACAAACATCATAATCTTAATCACAATGGGTCAGTTTTATTATGCAAATAAAAGAACATTGTGCATCAATTTCGTGAGAGCTATATAACCAATTTGTTCCATTGCAATCAATAACATAAACATTTGGTTGAAGGTGCTGGAAACAAGTTTTTGCTTGTTGGAGTTTTTGGGCTAGCAAAAGGGAGAAAGTTGACCATCTAGATGCATGCATGAGTGTCCATAGAACTAACTAATACATGTTAAACCAAGTGAAATAACAATCAGCACCAAAACATGAATAAGTGATAGCACTACAAAAAGAATTTGCAAACTATTACTCATAAACAAGCTCATGAATCATGCAACTATATGTATCATTAAAAATCAAGTCAAACATCCCTTTTCCCAATCTTATAAAAGCATCCAACATATTTCAACCCATATTTCCAGTAGCTCTCTCATATATAAATGATAGTGTGGTGGTCTCTCAAGACTCAAACAAAAACAAAAACAACGCTCCAAGTTTATGCGATAAAGTGTTTCGATCGAAAAACAGAAGTTGGACGTGTGCAAACCGAGAGTGTGTAGGTCCAGCGGGGTTGTCTCACATCCCCAAGCTTATGGTCTTCACCATCCTTGGATAGCTCTTGGTGCATCTCCTCCAATCCCTGTGAAAAAACTTCAAAACACCGTTTCTCCCATCTCTTTTCTGTGGGGTGCATTAATAGTGATAAACAAATAGGTTTCTTGCTGCATATAATCCTTGAACAAAAATTCATATGAATGTCCTGAAAGTGTATAATATTGTATGCCTACTCATAAACTCAATTGGATCAAAAAGATTCAACTTAAAAGCTCAAACCATGCATCAAACAAAATGGGACAGAATATGTCCATAAAAACAGCAGCAGCAAAACGTATTTTCTACCCTACCAAACTTTCTCAAAAAATTCCGAAAAAATTCATGAATACAGAGGATGAAAAGTTGCAGCTACAGTTAAATATGAGCTCTGATACGTCCAAAACGTATCTACTTTCCCGAACACTTTTGCTATTGTTTTACCTCTAACTTGTGTGTTTTGAATACAACTAATGCGGACTAACGCTGTTTTCAGCAGAATTGCCCTGGTGTCTTGTTTTTGTGCAGAAAGTCAACTTTCGGGAAAAACACCAGAAAAGATCGCAAACCTCCTATTTTACCAGAAGACTCACGGAGCCAGAAGGGGAGGCAGAGATGGGCCACGAGTGGCCCAAACCACAGGGTGGCGCGGCCAAGGGGCCCACCGCGCCAGCCACTGAGGAGGGCGACTCGGCACCTCCCCGAGTCCCCCTTTCGACTACTTAACCCTCTCTGACCTAAAACGCGAGGGGGTCGTCCACTTCATCCAGAAACATCACCGTACGCCGCCGCCATCGCGAAACCTATTTCGGGGACCAGAAACTCCGTTCTGGCACTCCGCCGGGACGGGGAATTGGAGGAGATCATCGCCATCATCATCACCGACGCTTCTCCATCGACCATCCATGTTTCCCCCATCCATGTGTGAGTAATTCCCTGCTGTAGGCTGAGGGGGATGGTAGGGATTGGATGAGATTGTTCATGTAATAAGTTATAAGATCATTAGGGCATGGTGCCTAGTATCCGTTGTTAGTACTTATTGATGTTGTTGCAACTTGTTGAGCTTAATGCTTGTCACTAGGGCCCGAGTGCCATGATTTCAGATCTGAACATGTTATTGTTTCATAATGATATGCACTGTTTATTGATCATACCTGCAAGTTGTATACACATATTGTTGTCCGGAACCCGAGGTCCCAAAGTGACAATAATTGGGACAGCCGAGGGGAATGGCTGCGATGTGAGGATCACATGTGTTCACGGCGTGTTAATGCTTTGCTCCGGTACTTTATTAAAAGGAGTACCTTAATTACCAGTAGATTCCCTTGAGGCCCGGCTGCCACCGGCTGGTAGGACAGAAGATGTTGTACAAGTTTCTCATTGCGAGCACGTACGACTATATACGGAACACATGCCTATGTTTACTTAGTACTTGGATGCTTTATCATTATTATCTGCAATGCCTATGTCTTGATTATTATATGAGCTATCTTATCCATGCAGCGCCCGTTCATCCATCCCTATGCCTACAGTGTTTTAATCCTACTGTTTACTGCAATCACTACTGCTGTCTCTATTTACTGCTGCTATTATTTCACCGCTACTACTGCTATAAAACTGTTGCTACTGATAATCTGTGTCGAGCAAGACTATTCACAGGTGCAGCTGAATTGACAACTCCGCTGTTAAGGCTCTCAAGTATTCTTTGGCTCCCCTTGTGTCGAATCAATAAATTGGGTTTTACTTCCCTCGAAGACTGTTGCGATCCCCTATACTTGTGGGTCATCAAGACTATTTTCTGGCGCCGTTGCCGGGGAGCATAGCTTTATTTGTGAGTTCACTTGTGATCTATATTGCTCGCTGAAATTTATTCATCATGGGTAAAGCTCGTGATGAGAGGGTCCGTGTATTGCCATCCACTACAAGAAAAGGTACGACACTTAGTACCTCTGCTGCTCTTGACTCACCATCTGTATTGAGTCAACTTGTTACACCACCACAATCTTCACGTGTTGGTACTACTGCTGAATCTGAAATTGCCTCTGATAATGTTGATGATGCTTCTACTGTGATTGATGAGATATTTCATTAGGTCCACTTTTAGATGCTGCTATTGCTAGTCTAAACAACTTGAAAATACTAGAACACCTAATGGAAGTCCTACTACTCCTGTTTATTCACCTGAGTTAAGGGATTATACTTGTGATGATGATCCTGATGAAACTTATGTGGAACTTGATGATGATTTTATTGATAAATGTAATGCTACTACTGGTGCAAGTAATATAGAAATTTTCTTGCACAACATGCTGTTAAATACAAGTTGTCACCTGATCCTAAGTTTGCCACTTCTCCTATAAACATTAAAGATAAGGATTATGATTTTTCTCTTGATTTATCTCATATATCTATTGTTGAGAAAACTCCTTTTTGTGGCACTAAGAGTGAAAGTGCTGTAGAGCACATGAATGAGCTCTCTACTTTGAGTGGCTTATTTTCTGATGATATTAAGAAGCGTAGCTATTTTGTTGCTAAGATTTTTCCTTTCTCATTAAAAGATGATGCTAAAGCTTGGTATAACAACTTGTCTCCTGGTTCTATTACTAGTCCTACTGGTTTGCTTGATGTTTTCTTTCAGAAATATTTCCCTGCTAGTGCTCAACATGATGCTTTGCAGAGAATTTATAACTTTGACCAGGAAGATGAAGAGAAACTTCCAGAGGCATGGACAAGGTTTTGCTCTCTTATCAGAGCTCGGCCTGGACATGATTTGGAAAAGCATGATCTACTTGATATATTTTACAGTGGACTAACTATTGAATCTAGAGCATATCTGGATAGTTGTGCTAGTTGTGTTTTCAGGAAAAGAACCCCTGAAGAAGCTGAAGAATTATTGGCTAAAATCAGCCAGAATTATGATGATTGGACTCTACCTGCGCCGACCCCCACACCTACACCGACACCAATATCAAAGAAGAGGGGAGGTATGATTGAATTGAATGATGAAACAATGAGGGAGGCCAAGAAGACTCTCATTGAGAAGGGTATTAAATCTGAAGATGTGAAGAACCTTCCACCTATTGAAGATTTGTGTAAGCCAATTCCTCATCCATCCATAATTGAGGTTCACTCTCTCCACAGGTTCGATGAAGGAGATATTCCCTACTCTAAACCACCTGATCAATGCTTAGATGAATTTGATAATTATGTTATTAAGCAAGATAATTTTAATATGAGAGTAGAGAATCATTTGCATGAAAACTCTCAAGCTATTAGTAAGTTGCATGATATTGTGGAGAGAACCTCCAATGATGTTAAGATGCTTATTAAACATTTCCATATGGTTCAAACTCAAATTGATCAACTCACTAAAGTGCAACAAGACATGTTAGCCAATGCTTCTAAAGAAAAATTAAAACCTGTCTATGTTAGCACTAGAAGTGGAGCTCATACTCAGGATCCTTTATATCCTGAGGGACACCTAAAAGAATTGAACAAGATTCTCAACTAGCTGAAAATCCAGTTTCTCCTTCTAAGAAAAAGAAGAAGAAGAAACATAAAAATGTTGTAGAATCCTCTGAAACTGTTAATGATCCTAATAGTATATCTATCTCTGATGCTGAAACTGAAAGTGGTAATGAACTTGATAGTGATAAGGATAAAAATGATGCTCTTGATAAAGAAGTTAGTGAAAAGGAACCTGAAAAGCATACTAAAAACACAAAGTACACTAAGGAAGACTTCATTGCTAAGAAACATGGTAATGAAAGGGAACCTTGGGTTCAAAAGCAAATGCCTTTTCCAACTAAGAAACTAAAATCAAAGGAAGAAGAACATTATAATAAATTTTGTGAATGGATGAAACCCTTGTTCTTGCAAATTCCTTTGACTGATGCTATTAAATTGCCTCCTTACTCAAAGTATATGAAAGATATTGTTTCTAACAAGAGGAAAATTCCTAATGAGGAAATTTCTACTATGCTTGCTAATTATTCTTTCAATGGCAAGGTTCCTAAGAAGCTTGGAGATCCAGGTATACCAACCATCCCTTGCTCCATCAAGAATAATTATGTTAGAACTGCTTTATGTGATTTGGGAGCAGGAGTTAGTGTTATGCCTTTTTCTCTCTATAAGAGACTCTATCTTGATAAATTGATACCTACTGATATATCTTTGCAAATGGCTGATAAATCTACTGCTGTTCCTGTTGGCATTTGTGAGGATGTCCCTGTTCAAGTGGCTAACAATTGTTTAATTTTGACTGATTTTGTTGTTCTTGAAATGCCTGAAGATGATAATATGTCTATTATTCTTGGAAGACCTTTTCTAAATACTGCAGGTGCTGTTATTGATTGCAATAAAGGAAAAGTAACTTTCAATGTTAATGATAAAGAACATACTGTTTATTTCCCCAAGAAAGTTGACAAGATTTATGGAGTCAATACCATCTCCAATTTTAAAACTATCAAAGTGGGAAGTATTGATTGCCCTATATATGATCATCAAGAAGGATATCAAAACATTATGATTGGATCCATATCAATACAATACAAGGTAACATGAGTGTTTCATGATGTTTAAATCATTTGTGTCATGTAAATTTATTTGGTGCCAAGACTTGATCAACCTTGTTATCAAATGTATTTGCATACATGAAAGAGCTAAACAGCATTTCTTTCTTCAACTTTGTTTTACCTCCTGTAGTGATAATTAGGTTGCAAAAGTTTAGTTGTTTTGAATTTTAAAAATAATTTTTCTGCCCAAGTTTTATTAATTTAAATATCCAGATTTCATGCAAATTGAAAGTTTTCAAAACTCTGTAAAAATTATACCATTGGTCCTATTTTTCAAAGAGCATCGTGGGAGTGCCTGGTGCTGACCAAGGGGACCCACCATGGGGTCAAACCACATGGTGGCGCGGCTGCCCCTTGGCCGCGCCAGCCACTGAGGTGGGGCACCCTTGGCCCTCCAGCAGTTCCCCCACCTACCACTTCTTCCTCTTGCATCACTCAGCTCGTTTTTCTCTCTCACACTCGAGTTTTTGCTGTTCTTCCTCGCGATTTCGATCTCTTTGTTCAGCCCATCTCAGCTGCTGAGATTTGGGGCAATTGCTCTCAGGTATGTGACTCCTCCATGTATCCAAGTAGAATTTTGTTTAGTAAGTATACCTTGAGTATTTTGCTGCTGTAGGTGACTTGTTAAGTGAGTATGCATGCTTGTTCTATGTTGATATAATCAGTTTTGATGCATGTTTAGTCCTCTAGCAAGTCCATATAGTAGTTCCCCTCATTTGTATGCTTCAAAGATAATTTTTATGATATGTGTCAAAAATTTCAGAGGATGGAGGGAAATGAACACCAACTAAATCAATATGAATTGGTGGTTCCTGAGGTCATGGGGATCCATCGTGAAGAAGGAGTGTTCCATCCTGCTATCCATGCTTGGAATTCATGAGAAGTTCGGGGATCTTGCGTGATTTTCGTACTCTTGTCTCTAATACAGGATTGAGTGATTTTGTAGAGGGAGAACCCTACCAATATGCAAAGCTAACTGTGTCTGTGGTGCAGGACTTTAGATTTGATTGGTCTTCACCTAACCCTATGGTTCACTATAAAATTTACAACAAAAGTGTCCACTTGCCTTTTGATGCTTTTTGTGCAGCAATTAGGGTGCCGCAATGGGGATCACGAGGGAAGATACATGGGCAACCCAAGCATTTGACGGACCTATACGAGGTAATATGTCAAGGAAGAACCTACTCAGATGAAAGTGGTAAAATTCGAAGTATTCAATTTCCATGCATTCGATATTTTGCTTACTTCATCACGAGGTGTGTACTTGCTAGGAAGACTGCAAATAAATTATCCATTCCTGATTTAGCTTTCCTAGCAGCAGCCTTGCAACATGATAAGAGTTATAATTTGGGTGCCTTGATAGCTTTCGCATTGCTGCCAATCGCGAGAAAGGTGGATTTTGTGGAGGACTCATTGCTTCTCGTTTATTAGCTATGCATGGTGTAGTAGCTCTCCCTAATGATTTGCAGCTTTCTTTAGAGAGGCTCGATTTTGCTTCCATGGGGAGGCATGGCTTTGTTACTAGTTGGTCTACTTTGAATAATCTATCTTATGAGGTGCCTTTTGCCAAGAAGGTGAGGTGGAAAATGGTTAAATCTGAGCGAATAGTCGCTTTGCCTGCACCACGTTTGTTTGATCTTGGTTTCAGGAATGTTTGGTCAGTCACCGAGGATGAATTCGATGCATACTTGAGGGAACATGCCCTGCACACAGAGGATGATGGAGACGAGGACTCCACTCAGTTTTCCGGGACTGGGGGCTCGCGCCCCTATCCTGGGGATGCTGGACCCTCTGCCTCATCTTCCTCAGCGGAGCCGGATGTTGAGCACGCCCAGTATGACCCGCCGGCTTGGAGTTCCTACCCGCGTTATTATTAGCCTCCACTTAGGCCAAAAGCCTAAGCTTGGGGGGAGGTATATCGACATCTCACTCATTTACATATCATATCTTGTCGATACTTTGTATATCCATGTTGCAGTTTTCTTTCTTTCTTTTTAATTGTTTACCTTTTATTGCTGCATTCCAAAACACAAAAAGACCAAAAATATTTCTGTTGTTTCTCTTCATTTGTTTCTTTAAGTTTCAGTATTAGTTTGCTTAGTTTTAAAATTCGGTTTGTTATTCAAAAATCTAAAAATATTTTGCTTTATTGTTTGTTTCTTTTTGCTCTTGTTTCAAAAACTCGAAAACCCAAAAATATTTGTTGTTTCTTTTTGGTTTTGTATAGTGTTTTCAGAGTTGGACAGCCATCCGTGACTCCGATGGAGCTTGGTTTTCATTCTTATCATTCGAAGCAACACAAGTGAAAAAGCAATAAGGATGATCTACAACAACTCGAGTTGGGGTGAGAGGCTGGTATGAACTCTATTTGTTTTCATTTTTGTACATATACTCATCTATGTGAGCATGCTTAGTTGGTTCATGTGAGGTATATGTCATTTAGTGGATGCTTAGTAGTTCTTGTTCTCTCATGATCGGTCCCAATTTATTAATAGTGGTAGCATGTTATGTTGATGTTTGCTTGCATTGTTCTATTCATAGAGGGTATGACATTGTGGTATCCTCCTCTGAATAATTCATTCGAATTGACTTGGCACATGCTCATGCATGCATATGACTGAAAAACAAAAGTCAATTAAGCCTTGATGATTTATTTTGACTCAGAGTTCTTGTATCACTTTTATGTCTCAATTAATTTCATTTTGTCGCAAGCATGATTATGACGGTTATTGCTCTCTTGATTGTCGCTTCCCAGTCTATTGCTAGCCTTCACTTGTACTGAGCGGGAATGCTGCTCGTGCTTCCAAAACCATGAAAACCAAGTTATTCCAAAGTGTCCACCATAAATACCTATGCATGGCATTTCGAACCATTCAAGTAAATTTTCATGTGCTACCTTTAAAACCTTCAAAGTACTTCTCAATTTGTGTCAATGTTTTATAGCTCATGAGGAAGTATGTGGTGTTTTATCTTTCAATCTTGTCATTCAGACTTTCACCAATGGACTAGTGGCATATACATCCGCTTATCCAATAATTTTGCAAAAAGAGCTGGCAACGGGGTGCCCAGTCCCAATTAATTATAACTTTCATCAATAATTCTCTTCACATGTTTTGCCCTGATTTATCAGTAAGCAACTTAATTTGCAAATAGACACTCCTCCATGGTATGTGAATGTTGGAAGGCACCCGAGGATTCGGTTAGCCATGGCTTGTGCAAGCAAAGGTTGGGGGGAGTGTCACCCATAATGAAACTAAAATACATGTGTAAACAAAAGAGAAGAGGGATGATCTACCTTGCTGGTAGAAATAACATCCTTCATGGGAGCCGCTCTTGAAAGTCTGGTTGACAAGGGGGTTAGAGTACCCACTACCATTCGTTGACAACAACAAACACTTCCCAAAACAATTTTGCTTCTGTTTTAAAAATAAAAAGCTCTAGCACATGATAATCCCTGCTTCCCTCTGCGAAGGGCCAATCTTTTACTTTCATGTTGAGTCACCATCCTTTCTTTGAGCACTTTCTCGAGAGCATAGTTGTCATTCTTAGTGTAATGTGCTTGTCCCAGAATGTGGTTAACTGTGATATAACTTTGATGCTTTTATCTTTGATATCTTTGATTCTAGTCTTCCCATGAACTTCAGAGGTGCCTGGGCATTTATGTTTTGCTGTACAAAAACGGGCAAGCGAGATACCATCTTATCATATCCTATTATGAGCATTACAATCTTGTGAATTAATATGTTTCATGTTTGTCGCTATTAGTATGTTGGTATCTTTTCATAGTTTACATGCCTATTGAGTGACATTATTTGCATTTGCCTCATCTTGAATTGCCTAAGCATTTGTTCATATAGTGAGAATATATGCATCATATGAAGCAAATGTGTTCGTGAAAGTCTTTTATCGCACTCAGTTGTTAACTGAATTGCTTGAGGACAAGCAATAAGCTAAGCTTGGGGGGAGTTGATACGTCCAAAACGTATCTACTTTCCCGAACACTTTTGCTATTGTTTTACCTCTAACTTGTGTGTTTTGAATACAACTAATGCGGACTAACGCTGTTTTCAGCAGAATTGCCCTGGTGTCTTGTTTTTGTGCAGAAAGTCAACTTTCGGGAAAAACACCAGAAAAGATCGCAAACCTCCTATTTTACCAGAAGACTCACGGAGCCAGAAGGGGAGGCGAGATGGGCCACGAGTGGCCCAAACCACAGGTGGCGCGGCCAAGGGGCCCACCGCGCCAGCCACTGAGGAGGGCGACTCGGCACCTCCCCGAGTCCCCCTTTCGACTACTTAACCCTCTCTGACCTAAAACGCGAGGGGGTCGTCCACTTCATCCAGAAACATCACCGTACGCCGCCGCCATCGCGAAACCTATTTCGGGGACCAGAAACTCCGTTCTGGCACTCCGCCGGGACGGGGAATTGGAGGAGATCATCGCCATCATCATCACCGACGCTTCTCCATCGACCATCCATGTTTCCCCCATCCATGTGTGAGTAATTCCCTGCTGTAGGCTGAGGGGGATGGTAGGGATTGGATGAGATTGTTCATGTAATAAGTTATAAGATCATTAGGGCATGGTGCCTAGTATCCGTTGTTAGTACTTATTGATGTTGTTGCAACTTGTTGAGCTTAATGCTTGTCACTAGGGCCCGAGTGCCATGATTTCAGATCTGAACATGTTATTGTTTCATAATGATATGCACTGTTTATTGATCATACCTGCAAGTTGTATACACATATTGTTGTCCGGAACCCGAGGTCCCAAAGTGACAATAATTGGGACAGCCGAGGGGAATGGCTGCGATGTGAGGATCACATGTGTTCACGGCGTGTTAATGCTTTGCTCCGGTACTTTATTAAAAGGAGTACCTTAATTACCAGTAGATTCCCTTGAGGCCCGGCTGCCACCGGCTGGTAGGACAGAAGATGTTGTACAAGTTTCTCATTGCGAGCACGTACGACTATATACGGAACACATGCCTATGTTTACTTAGTACTTGGATGCTTTATCATTATTATCTGCAATGCCTATGTCTTGATTATTATATGAGCTATCTTATCCATGCAGCGCCCGTTCATCCATCCCTATGCCTACAGTGTTTTAATCCTACTGTTTACTGCAATCACTACTGCTGTCTCTATTTACTGCTGCTATTATTTCACCGCTACTACTGCTATAAAACTGTTGCTACTGATAATCTGTGTCGAGCAAGACTATTCACAGGTGCAGCTGAATTGACAACTCCGCTGTTAAGGCTCTCAAGTATTCTTTGGCTCCCCTTGTGTCGAATCAATAAATTGGGTTTTACTTCCCTCGAAGACTGTTGCGATCCCCTATACTTGTGGGTCATCAAGCTCATTCGGAGTTACATAATAAGAATTAAAAATCATACCGTACACTGACTCGTGCAGGAATAAAATCTCCGAACGCTATAAGCAACTTTTTCAAACCAAAAAGTGTAAAACTTGGCACTTTATTGAAAACTCCAGAACCTAAACTATAAACAAAGTCTCTTGGTACAGCAACAGGACACAAAGAAAATCACACATAAAAATAACCGGGTTGCCTCCCGCAAAGCGCTTTCTTTATAGTCATATAGCTAGGCTTCTTACTTGTTGTTTTATTGTGGACGAAGCTCATGAGGGAGCTTGAACTTTGGTGGTTCCCTCTTCCTTGGAAAGTGTTCCATGCACTTCTTGTGTGGAAACTGAAACTTTACATTCCCTTGCTTTGAATCAATGATAGCACCTGTGGTACGAAGAAAAGGTCTTCCAAGAATAATAGGACTAGAGGTTTTACTCCCCATGTCCATGATTAGAAAATCCACAGGCACAAAAATCATACGTAACTCTACCATAACATCACTTACTTTTCCCAAAACATGTTTAATAGAGTCATCAGCAAGTGCTAGTTCAATAGAGTATTTTTCAAGATTTTTCAATTCAAGCACTTCATATAGTTCTTCAGATAAAACAGAGACACTAGATCCTAGATCAAGTATGGCATGGAGTGTCTCTTTTCCAATAGTTACTAGTACCTTAGGTATCCACATATCCCCAAGCTTAGGTGGTATCATAGCCTCTTGGTTGTACCTAGCAATCTTTTCTTTCAAGACATGATTAGCAATATAAGAACCAAAACCTGCTTGGTTAGTGTTGATGGAAGGATCACTTGCAAATTTTTGTAAGATAGATATTAATTCATCCAAGTTACAATTTTCTAAGTCAAGCAAAGGATCCTTGACTTCACTAAGCATTTTAACTTCCTCAACTTCAACCTCTTTCATTACCCCAATAGATTCTTTAGCAACTCTCTCTTGCTCATGAATGTGTTCCCAAAACTTATTGATAACCTCTTGGCAATATTTTATTATTTCCTCGTGTTTTTGGGCTGTAATGATGCTCTTTAATGATGAGATTTCCTTAGTAAGCTGATCTACCTTTTCAAACAAAGCATCTTGTTTTTCAAACTTAGAGATAAATTCCTTATTAAGCTCTCTTTGGGTAGATATAAAAGATCTAATGGTG
The DNA here is from genome assembly GCA_947311845.1 of Poa pratensis. NCBI lineage: Eukaryota > Viridiplantae > Streptophyta > Magnoliopsida > Poales > Poaceae > Poa > Poa pratensis. Next base: position 44,723,571 of record CAMZMU010000060.1, read on the forward strand.
TTTTCCAAGTCACTAGAAACATTACCACTAGAAGCATATTTATTTGGCACATATGGGGGTTTATTATAAGAGTTATAATTGTTGTTACCATGCCCATTATTACCATAGTTCCTAATGAAGTTGACATCAATATTTTCAGAATTGTTTCCAACTAGTTCTTGCAAAGGAACATTTTCAACACTAGGTTTATTAAGCAAAGCAAGAATAGTATCCATTTTAGATGACAAATCATTAGTTTCTTCAATAGAGTTCACTTTCTTAGAAGGATTAGGTGCCCTATCAGTATGCCATTGACTATAGTTTTGTAAAATGCTTTCCAATATATTTTTAGCTTCTACTATAGTCTTACTCATAAAAGCACCTCCAGCAGCAGAATCAAGTGTGTTTCTAGACATGTAGTTTAAACCATTGTAGAAAGAGTGTAATATGGTCCATTTACTAACTCCATGTGAGGGACAAGTTCTAAGCATAAGTTTTATCCTATCCCAAGCCATAGCAACATGTTCATTTTCATTTTGCCTAAAAGAAAGGATGTTGTTTCTATTTTGCAAAATTTTAACAGGGGATAATATTTCTTAATGAAAGCTTCTTTTAGATCATCCCAAGAATTAATACTACCAGATGGCAAGGAATGCAACCACTCTTTAGCTTTTCCTCTAAGTGAAAAAGGAAATAACTTCAGTTTTTGGATATCACTTTCCACATTTTTAAACTTTTGCATGTCACATATTTCAACAAAGTCATGAAGATGCATAGAGGCATCCTCCATAGCACTACCACCAAATTGTTCCCTAGTTATCAAATTCAACAAACTAGGACTTACTTCATAACTCTCAGCATTTATCTTAGGTGTGGCAATAGCTCTCGTGATAAATTGATCATTAGGAGTGTTTGTGTAGTCACACAGCTTAGTTCTTTCTCCCATTTAGCAAATTTTTTTTGTATTTTTAATTTTGTATGCAAAACTGAAATAAATATAATATGATATGCAATGACACTAACAAAACAAATAAATTTCTTTGTAAGTAAAGATGGATAAGATGGTGCTCACGTAGGTGCAACCTCCCCAAGCTTAGGTGTTAGCACAAGTTGGTGACGTTGACTTTGTTGTGAGATGAATGCGATGATGCACACCCTTGGATAAATCTCTCAGCTACGATTCCCCGGCAACGGCGCCAGAAAACGTCTTGATGGTCCCGAAGAGCAAGGCTTTGATACTTGCAAAAGTAAACGGGATTAGGTTGAGACTCCAAGTGCATAGTGTATAGTAAGTGGAAGACAGTTTTCCCCACGAGGGGTGACTCGAGGGTTTAATATCAAACTCTCGGGGAATCTAAAGTGGTAGATTTATCTTCTTATCCTTCTTTTGGTTACCTATAAAACAAGGTTAGATGTTTTGGTCCTCAACCTCACCTGTGGTTGTCAAGCACAAGGTGTAAGAATGATATCAGGATAGTTATGCAATGCAAACAAGAAATAAATATGCAATGATGGTGGATGCAATGACAAATGATATTTTTGGGTTTTTGAATGATGTATGCAAGATGAAAAGTATTTTTGTATTTTCGGATTTAATGATGGCTGAAAATAGAAAAGTGGTATATGGTGTTGGAAAGGTGTTTCTTATGATAAAAAATGGACTGGAGTTCATGGTTTCACAAATGCACTCTCTCTTTATAAAGTGGTAGACAATGGAACACACACAGTTAACATATGAGATTGCAACACAGAGTTTGATAACAAGTTACTTACATATATGGGCATCACGTCCTAACATAGAGATCTTTTGGTTATTAACCTCTCTTATACTCCACCAAGATGGAACTAAATCATAACACCTCAGTAATTAAGATAACTCAGAGTATAGCATTAAGTATCATGACATGAAGTGAAAATAAGAACATGCTAGATCTAGTCATGAGTAGTGGCAATGGTCACGCCCACATCCCTGGTAGCATGGTATTTTAGTTTATCCCTAGTGAGGTAACAAATTAAGGTAAAGATACCAAAGTGGATCGCAGAACTTTCTCTCACGTTCACTGCACTAGCCACCCCCCGTTACTCCAACCAATGGACACATTCCCCCACACACGCTCTCATAAACATGCTTGATCAATACAAGTAGACAAGAACGGGGTACATAATATGCATTTATACTCATAACTGAAACAAACATTGCAATCTCAAACATATATTAACTCATAAAGATCCACCACAAAGGTATTACAACGGTGACCGTAATCATGTTCAGCAGCTCATACGGTGCTAATTAGTGAAGCTCAAGAGAGGAGAGATACATAAGTTACTTCCACAAACCCATAGTCCAGAGGTGGACTACTCCCTCTTCATCATGGAGACGGTGGAGAAGTCGATGGAGAAGATGGATACCACGCCGGCAGCGCCCCGCCGGAGTTTCCCCCCTCCAATCTGCAGCTCCTGATCTCCGTTTCGGTGTTTCTGTGTTTTTGCGGCGCTCCTTCCAGAGAACGTCAGGGGACCTTTTTATAGGCGTTTTTAGGTCAAAACGATGTCGGTGGAGAAAAGATCGAAGGCAACGGAGCCACGAGGCCCAAATGGGTGGGTCCCACGCGGCTACAGTACCTGGCCGCGTGGGCCCCCCTCGTTTGGCCCTCGAGCCTCCGTTTGCTCGCTTCCTTCGCCCACAGGTCTTCTTCCTTCCAAATATTGACGCCCGTAAATTTCCAGGTGATTTCGTTGACGTTTGGGTCCCTGAAACATTAAAATAAGAAAATGAGGCTTTCTGCCTGTGCAGGGTTAATTCCATAAAAATAGGAAATAAATGAATATTCTCAAAAATCATTATAAAACATTGATATAACCCTTATATGATGCAAATATGATTGGAATATAAGCAATTAAAGTGCAAAGTTCATGTATGCATTTTACATGCATCAGTGAATCTTGAGATACTCCGCGCTAGTCCACCACGCTACCATCGCGAGGTGGCAGTCGGCGTTGTTACCGACGTACGGAGAAGGCACCTACGTGCACAGAACACACATATTAATGATATTACACGGCGGTCAACAAAATAGATAATATAGAAATGGCGCTACCTGCAGGTACTGCCATGGCTGCATCAAGATGTCCCGAGCACGCTTCTTTTCCAGCCCAATGTTCTTTTCGTTGTACCAATTGCGGACAGAGTTCACGCGAGCCTCGTAGTGCATGTCCGTCACCATCTTAGAGGCCATCGTCAAAAGGATGGCCTCGCACTTGTCCTCGTCCTCCTTCCGACAGGTGAAGAAGTTCTACAAGCATGCACACATAGGTAAAATAGGGTCAAACCCATTAGTGCAATCTCGGATTTATAGAATGATGAGAAGTCAAACAAACTTACCTAGAAATAGCCGAGTGTCTTAAGCGCCATGTTGCGGTACTCGCCATCGGGATCCGGCGCGAAACAGTAGTGCCTGAAAGTCCAAGCTACACTCTTGCCACCCTCTGGGAGGGTGACAATCCCTGGGAAGAACTTCCTGAGACAACATCCAAGGATGCTCGCGTTGGTGCGCTGTTTCTTCACTTTAGGAGGCTGGTACTCAAATGTTCTACACAATGAGAAAACCAAAATTAGTATAGTTAGCGGGTCAAAACACAATGAGAAGCTAAAACTGAACAAAAACTATAATAAGTACCTTTTTCCAACAGGCAGGAGAAGAGTGTTCTTGTAGGCGTAATATCGGGGATCGGGGAGTCCCGCCGACCCCCGCTGATAGGGCGGCCTAGTCCGTGGCTCAGGGATATCCTCCTCAGTCTCAACCCACTCCGTCGGTGGGTCCCACTACAGCGTCGGGTCAAGCACAAACCCGTCCTCCCCAGGTCCCTCCTCGCGCCCCTCCTCGTCGCTGTCCTCCTCCTCCCCCTCCACCTTGCCCTCCTCAGAAGCCTCCGGCAGCAGGTCCTCGTCAGAAACCAGCGACTCGCTCTCAGAGTCCGACTGCACCTCCTAATCGTAATCCGTGTCATCCTCGTCAGGCTGCTCGGCAGGAGAGGACTAGGAGTCTTGCTAGGCCTCCTTCTCGTCCTCGTACTCCTCGCACGTGGAGGTGAGGGAGGAGGTGGAGGTGGTCGTGGTGCCGAACTCGATCCCACCAGGATTTTCTTCACGTTGCCCACCTTTTTTGCCAAGGCCTTCTTCATGTTTCCTACATTGACAAAAAAATGGGTTTCATCAGTATACATGATCCAAAATTAAGGTAAATAGATGAAGCAACAACGAGTAAAGTAAAAATGAGTACAATTAGATGAAGCAATAATTAGAATAAAACAAAATACATGGATAAAACAAAATTAAGGTAAATCCCACCAAAACTTGCATGCGTCCCTAATATATGTATAAGAGTGTGTTGGTAGGTTGTGGGAACCAAGATACAGCTCTGAGGTGCGACCCCCTTCATCGACCCCTCTTACTCCGTAGTAAGCTCCGACACTTAGAGGTGAAAACTCCCATTTCGGGTGCCGGGCACGGAATCATGCGACGGAACACATGAAATGTTTGTTCTCCATGGTCCTATGTACCAACCTAACACAACCAAGCAAAAAAGTTCATGCGTCTACCCCCTCTCGGCGCCGGTCAAAGGGGTAGATCGACAGGTTTGACTTTTTTCCAACGGGCGTAGGGTTTCGCCGTAGCGGGGTCCGGAGCATCGGAATCCCACCAAAACTAGCATGGGTCCCTAATATATGTATAAGAGTGTGTTGGTAGGTTGTGGGAACCAAGATACAGCTCCGAGGTGCGACCCCCTTCATCGACCCCTCTTACTCCGTAGTAAGTTCCGACACTTAGAGGTCAAAACTCCCGTGTCGGGTGCCGGGCACGGAATCATGCGACGGAACACATGAAATGTTGGTTCCCCATGGTCCTATGTACCAACCTAACACAACCAAGCAAAAAAGTTCATGCGTGTACCCCCTCTCGGCGTCGGTCAAAGGGGTAGATCGATAGGTTTGACTTTTTTCCAGCGGGCGTAGGGTTTCGCCGTAGCGGGGTCCGGAGCGTCGGAATCCCACCAAAACTTGCATGGGTCCCTAATATGTATAAGAGTGTGTTGGTAGGTTGTGGGAACCAAGATACAGCTTGGAGGTGCGACCCCCTTCACTGACCCCTCTTACTCCGTAGTAAGTAACGATACTTAGAGGTGAAAACTCCCGTGTCGGGTGCCGGGCACGGAATCATGCGACGGAACACATGAAATCTTGGACATTTACAACACCAACACACTTGTACACACATGGTATGGCAAAACCTAGGTTTGGAAGTTTACGAGTGCCGATACTAGTTCCGATACGAGTTTACGATTTTACGAGTTTACGATACTAGTTCCGACCTATACGAGTTTACGAGTTTACGATACTAGTTCCGACCTATACGAGTTTACGAGTTTACGATACTAGTTCCAACCTATACGAGTTTACGAGTTTACGATACTAGTTCCGACCTAGTTTCGAGATCCTGCGGCGCACGGCAGAGACATGCCCGCACGGCAAATATAATTTTTCCGGTAGTGAACGTAGTAGAAGCCTTAACAAAGAAAATAAACAAAGGAAGCATGTCAAAATAAAACAACCAAAGCAGTAAGTGCAAACATGGTTTGCCGTGTGCCAGCATAAAAGGCACACGGCAAAGAGGTTCTGTGCCGTGCGGGGAACTTCAAGGCACACGGCAAAGAGTGTATGTGCCGTGTGCTTTTTCTCTGCACACGGCATAGCTTTTCCTGCCAATTTCTTTATAGCGCGGGAAATTTCTCCCGCAAAATATTGGGGAGGGCGGCAAACTTTCGGATCCTAGTCAACTATTTTTCCGTGATATTACGTAAAGGATCACGGCAAAGATATCTTTGCCGAGATGCCTTGATTTACCGTGTGTTTTGGTTCCATTTTGCCGTGTCATATTCTTTGCCGTGTGCTCGGGGGCTTCTGTGCCGTGCATCAATTATTTGCCGTGATCTTCCTGTTTCTTGCACGGCAAAGTTTTCTTTGCCGTGTTCCGAGAACCTGCGGCGCACGGCAAAGACTAGTCCGCACGGCAAATTCAATTTTTCCGGTAGTGTATATAGGCGGAGAAATGTCATAATACTAAGGAACGGTTCTAGAAATTTTGAATCTGGAAAATGTTGATATAGCTTTTCAGATTATCACAGAGCTTTTTAGATTATCATAGACCTTTGAAGTTAGTGTTTGTTTCCACTGCTTTTATCTGAACCTGTGTCATTATACAAATAATGGAATACCTTTTTTGACAACTACTCGAAAGGAGTAAGAAAGAAGTAGCTTCATTATTAGAGCGAACAAAATATTTTCACCAATATCTCGAGGAGTTATCTTCATTTGTCGCGAGCGAACAGTACTACCCCCATGGAGATAGGGCAGTTGTCATTAACAAACACGTGGTTAGTACGAACCTGATTCGACGACGACGCGACCCAGCTTTACGGACACTCGTACAAACACGAGTCGCCAAGCCGGCAACCGCCGCCGTCCCACGGCCACCCTCTGTCTGCGCCGGTCGCTGGCACCCAATGGAAGCCATGCTAGCAGCCGTGCGCGCCGCCGACCAGGCCACGCTGCACAGCTTGTACTTCCCGGACGGCGGGCGCGTGAACGCGGCGGCCGTGGCCGGCTGCGTCTGCCTCGACGACCTCACGTGCACCGAGTGCGAGCGCATCCTGGGCGTCTCCTTCCTCGCAATTGAGCTCGCCACCCGCAAGAAGCTGCGCACGGATGCTTCCGTCCTGGTGGCGCGCGTCGACGTCGGAACCGGGACAGGGCTCGGGCCGGGCTCGCAAGGGGCGGAGGGGTGCGACAAGGCGATCTCCTCTGGCATGGCGGACCAGCTTGGGCGGGGCTCGTGTCCACCGTCGGACGGGATCGAGGAGTCCGGCGAGGCTATCTCCAGCATGGCGGACCGCCCTGGAAGGGGATCGCGCCCGGCATCGGACGGGATCATGGGGCCCGACGCGGCAATCTCTAGCACGGCGGACCGTCGTCGGCTCGTGCCGGGCTCGCACCCACCGTCTGACGGAGCCGAGGGGTCTGATGCGGCAATCTCCGGCACGGTGGAGCCGGGCTCGCACCCGCCGTCGGACGGGATCGAGGGGTCTGACGCGACAATCTCCAGCATGGCGGACCGGCTCGGGCAAGGCTCGAACGGCGGGGTCGAGGGGTTCGAGGCGGGCATCGCCGGCATGGCGGCGCGGCTCGGGCTCCCTGCCGTCGTCGGGGAGCGGGCCAAGGAGGTGTTCAGGAAGATGGAGGATGCCAGGGCATGGCCGCACGGTCCTGGCCGGAACAATTTCCGGAGCGAATGCCCGCTGGCCTACGCGGCCTGCGTCTCGATCGCGTGCCGCACCAAGGGCTTGGCGCGGTCGCTGAGGGAGCTGGCCTGCGCGGCAGCGGTGGACGGCAGCGCGGCCGAGAGGAAGGATATCGCCAGGCTGATCGCGCACATCAGAACGCGGCTCGGGGTGGAGGAGGCCGGGCAGGCGACTGGCGTCGGCCTGGTGAGCGTCTCCAGCTACGTGCGCCGCTTCTGCGCGGTGGTCGGCCTGAAGGAAGCGGAGTCGACGGCGGCACTGGAGGCGGCGCGACGGCTCGAGGCGGGCGTCCTCGACGTGCGGCATAACGCGGACTCCCTCGCGGCCGGCGTCGTCTGCCGGACCATCGAGCGCACCGGCGCCGTGAGGCCCGGCTTCAAGGACGTGGCGGCGGCCACCGGCGTCTCCGATACGACCGTCTACATGGTGTGCAGGAAGCTGCGGGGCCACGACTATCTGCTCTTCGGCTGATGGACGGACGTGCCGCCATTGCCTCTTCCTGACAACTTGGTATTCATCCCGTCGTGTCCAAAACTACTACAGTCTTGGCAACTACTGTATTTGTAAGTCTTTGATGTCTGATTCCTATGTATTTATGCCTACCACTGATGAGAACATTCATTCGTCAGTTCAGTTTACGTACAACTGTAATTAGTTAATTTAGAGCTCCTTGGCAGAGATGATTTCTGTACTAAATTATCAGTGGACTCGTTGACGTGAATCTTCTGTTTCGATTCGTGTTGTTTTCTGCTCATTTCCTGATTGCGATAGTGTGCCATTGTCCAGCTGTGAGATAGCTAAGCACTGAAAGAAAGGCAAGCACAAATCTGTTTCAGAAGCACTGAATGAATATTGTCAGTTTCAGAAGCGAGTGAAGACAAGATAGCAACCCGAGAATCACTCTGGACAATACAAACTGGACGTGTTCGGCCAGGCCACTGGCCACCCTGAGATCCTTCGGGAGTCGATCGACGAACTTCACTTCCCGGTGAAAGAGTTCCAGATCATTCAAGCCTTCTTGTTCACGAAATTGGACGCCAACTGGCTAGTACCACCGGAAAACACGGGCCAAATGTAACCTGACATGACAAAGAAAAGGACACGTAAGACAAGGCATACAACCATCAGAGCTGCCAACTTAACGACTGGGTGAGAGCTGCTTAATAGTAGGAGGAATGGTAAAACTTGAGCAGATTCGGCCGAAATATCTTAGCCGTCAGCTGACGTAGACAGCTGGGAGCAATAAAATTAGCTTTGAAATTCCTCCAGGCCACGGTCAACAAATAAGATGGTGCTTCCAAATTCCAATCCCCGGTCAAAAAGATCTCAGATTCTAGTGGCAACCGTGGTAAATTTGGTCATGCTGACTTATCATAGTCGTCGTCTGTACGTTGTCCACACATCTTGTTGACTATTAGCCCCACCTCACACTATGGTTACTCTTGTGAATGCACTTGCCTGCTAAGTTGCACTACAGAAGCAGAGGCTACGCCCAACATAACGTACAGACCATAGGCAAACAGTTAGCCAAGTACTTGGTAAGGCAGAGCATGGGAGACACAGCCAGTGCAAGATGAAGTGAAGGGTGGCAAGGTGCCGTTCCATGAGCTTTTCAAGAACACGGACGCCATGGACGTGGTGCTGATGCTCATCGGCACAGCCGGCACACTTGCTAGCGGCATGTCACAGGTGGTCATGGCTATCATCTTTGAGCAGATGGTCGACGCCTTTGGGATCGCAACCCCGGGCACCATCCTTCCCCGAGTCAACAAGGTACCCTTCTGCTTCTGCATCAATCTGCAAGCCTGCAACACCACTGAAACTTGTTACAGATATGGCCGATAGCTTACTGAACAATGATATGAAATTTGACACTGGTAATAGACCCACAAAGATATTTTTTATTTGTCATGCCCATGATTTATAAACCTAAATATCATAGTTTTTATTTGGCAAAGAAGAAAAGTTAATCTGACAGGCATGTTTTCTCCGTAAGTACGACAGATGCACATGTATGGTATATTTGCATGGATTTTACCGTTATGTACATTCTTCCCAGAACTCTGTAAGTATGACCGATACACATGACCTTGATGGTTTATTTTGCATGGATTTTACCGTTATGTACATTCTTCCCAGAACTCTGTAAGGATTAGGATCTTTGTACCTCGAGTCCATTCTGAGACAGGACATGGCATTCTTTGACACGGAAATTAAAAGTGGACAAATAGTCTCTGGTATATCTGCTGACGCAATTCTAATTCAGGATGCTATTGGTGAGAAGGTAACAAACCCTGCAGCTTCCATTTTACTTTACCTACTAAAAATGATAAAATAAGTTGCATAGCTCCTTTTCTAGTGATGCTTCAACTTCTATTAGTGCATAGATATTCGGGGTTTGTGGAACATCTTCAAGAGACAATAAAAATGACAATATTTTTACTAGTAGTAAGACTTTGATTTGATTCTCCTGCAATCAAGCATAACAAATCCTGCACTAACCAGTATTCATATTATAACAGGTTGTTTCATTCAATGGCGAAAGTAAAGCCATGATCCTAATCCTATACAACAATCTCATAAACAAGGCATACTAGGGTACTCCCTCTGTTTTTTAATATAAGGTGTTTTACCATTTGTCCACATGCACATGTATACAAATGTATGTAGACACATTTTAGTGTGCATGTCCACTCATTTTAGTGTGCATGTAGACAATATGTAGAACACCTAAAACATCTTATATTAAAAAACGGAGGGAGTATGATAAAGGAAGGGACTATCCAAGGCTTTGGCATGGGTTTCATTTCCCTCATTAATTTCTCCAGTTTTGGATTAATTGTATGGTATGGCAGTAAATTAACCCTCAGCAGAGGATATAGTGGAGCAGATATCATGATTATATTTTTATTTGTCCTGATAGGTGCAAGGTTAGTATTAACGCCAAAAAGGCTCTTCCCCAGATTACTAACTAAATTCAACCAATAGATTAACATATTGTAGTATTCTACGTTAACTTACCAATACTAGCTAGTTTTGATGCATGTAATAATACTTCACAAATCAAATCTTAACATGTTGTCTGTGTTTAACATGCAACTTTTCAACTGTTTGGGGTAGGTCATTGGGTGATGCAACCCCCCGCATTGTTGCCTTTGAGGAAGGAAGTGGTGCAGCTTACAGATTGTTTAAAACAATCAACAGGAAACCAGAGATTGACTCTAATGATACTACCGGTGTTGTGTTAGAAGACCTCAAGGGTGACATAGAGCTGAGGGGTGTGTTTTTCAGGTATCCAAGCAGGCCAGAGCATTTAATGTTCACTGGACTTTCAATGCATGTATCAAGTGGCACCACTATGGCCATAGTTGGGGAGAGTGGGAGTGGCAAATCAAGTGTGATCAATCTGGTTGAGAGATTTTATGATCCAAAGGCTTGCGAAGAGCTTATCAATGGATTGAATATCAAGAGTTTTAAGCTAGACTGGATTAGAGAAAAGATTGGCCTTGTTAACCAGGAGCCACTGCTCTTCATGACATCCATCAAGGAAAACATAACCTACGGAAAAGAGGATGCAACACTGGAAGAGATAAAAAGAGCAGCTGAGCTTGCCAACACGGCAGGATTCATTGAGAATTTGCCTAATGTACACAATCTCGGAACTACAGTTGGACATCATGGTGCTCAGCTCTCAGGGGACAGAAGCAAAGGATTGCGGTCGCGAGAGCCATCCTTAAAAATCCAAAAATCCTTTTGCTCGATGAAGCAACCAGTGCATTGGATTCGGAGTCCGAGAGGGTAGTCCAAGAAGCACTAAACAAGAGGCAAACCAGGAAACTATCTACCAATCAAATGCTAGATTATCACGTCCATTATCGAAAAGAAGTCAATCACTCGAACGATCGATTAGTAGAAGTTCAGCTGGGAGCAGCCATCATTCGGTAATCTTCCCTGACAGCTTGCCTGGCCCCACTGCATTACTTGAATATGACGGTGCACCTCGTGAGAAACAGAACGAGAATACTGATGGCAATGTATCCAAGAAGTCCTCAATTGGCCGCCTAATTAACCTAACCAGACCAGAGACGACAGTTCTTCTATTTGGTTCTCTCGCAGCAGCAATTGACGGAACCGTCTATCCAATGATGGGTTTGGTATTTGGTAGTGCAGCAAAAACATTCTATGAATTACCACCAGACAAGCGAAAGAAAGATTCTGTATCTTGGGGATAGCTATGTGTTGGGCTGGGTGTGATCGGTTTGATATCAAAGCTTGCAAATAGTTTTCTATTTGCAATAGCTGGTGAGAAAATCACAAAACGCATTCGTGCTATGACATTTCAAACCATAATGTACCAAGAGGCTGCTTGGTTTGACCATCCTGCAAATTCCAGGTGAGCTTATTTGGATCAATTTTCGCAATGGAACATCAAAAATTCAAGATACTGACTGCTTCTTTCTTACAGTGGATCGAGCACTTGGTAGCAGGCTATGTATTGATGCTCTTAATGTGAGACGTCTTGTAGGGGATAACTTAAACTTAATGGTCCAATGTACTGCAACACTTCTTTGTGGAATAATAATAGCAATGAGCGCAGACTGGAAGCTTTCATTGGTCATCTTAATTGTGATTCCTTTAATGGGTCTCTAGGGTTATGCTCAAGTGAAGTTCTTACAGGGGTTTAGTCAAGATGCTACAGTGAGGCATGGATTAGTTTTATGCTGTGAACCTTTAATTTACTCCCGTTTCCCATTTTTTCCCTTTCAAAAGTGTAAACTCCGATAAGTAGACTCAGTACATACTTCATGCTGACAAAAGGTGGTTAAGTTAGCACATTTCAATAACAGTGGCATCTGCCTACAATGCTGTAAAAATAAAATATTAGTGAACATTGGTACCCTTTTAATTTATCTTTCCTCTTCATTCATTTTGGATTGATGTGTGATCGTAGGCCATGTATGAAGAAGCAAGTCAAATTGCAACTGAAGCAGTTGGTAGCATCAGAACAGTATCATCTTTTTGTGCCAAAAAGAGAGTAATGAGAAAATACATTCAGAAATGTCAAGGTTCTAAGAACCAGGGTATTAGAACCGGAATAGTTGGAGGCCTTGGTTCTGGCTTCTCAAATATGATGTTATATCTCACTGCTGCTCTTTGCTATTATGTTGATGCAAAGTTTGTCAGTCAGGGAAAATCCAATTTTGGCAATGTCTTCAAGGTAACCACTAAGAATTATATCAACAACAACAACAAAACATTCTCATGATTATCCTATCCTGATATCTGCTTAGAATGCAGGCTCTCTTTGCTTTAGTTTTGACCGTGGTTGGAGCAGCACAAACGAGTGCTATGGCTTCTGATTCAACCAAGGCAAAAGATTCTGCAACTTCCATATTCACAATCTTAGATAGAAAATCTCAAATCGATTCCAGCAGCGAAGAAGGTTCAACCATGGAGCATGTCAAGGGCGACATTGATCTTGTGCATATCAGCTTCAAATACCCATCCCGTCCAGACATTCAAATATTCAGTGACTTTAACTTGAGCATTGCCTCTAGAAAGGTCATACTGAAATTTCAAACTAGAAGTTTAACTTTTGTCATTTTCTCACAGTTATTGCGAGGATTCAATTTACTATTCTTCAGTATTTTTCTATAGACTTATTCAGTAACATGTTTATTGCAGGCTGTTGCGCTTGTTGGTCAAAGTGGCAGCGGGAAATCTACAGTAATTGCTTTACTGGAGCGTTTCTATGATCCTGATTCTGTCAGTAATCTTACTCGATGGAGTGGAAGTCAAAAATCTAAAACTCAGTTGGTTGAGAGAGCAGATGCGATTGGTAAGCCAAGAACCGACACTTTTCAATGACACAATACGAGCCAACATAGCATACGGAAAGCATGAAGAGCTAACCGAGGAAGAGATCGCTGCGGCCGCAAAGGCAGCCAATGCCCATGAATTCATATCAAGCATGCCACATGGGTACAACACGAGAGTTGGAGAGAGAGGAGCCCAACTATCAGGCGGGCAGAAACAGCGCATAGCTATTGCAAGGGCTATTCTAAAGGACCCAAGGATCCTGCTCCTCAACGAGGCAATGAGTGCGCTGGATGCCGAGTCAGAGCGCATCGTCCAAGATGCATTAGACCACACGAGGGTTGGCAGGACAACTGCCATCGTGGCACACCGCCTCTCAACGGTCCAAGGGGCTGATATAATTGCGGTTCTGAAGGACGGCGCGATTGTGGAGAAAGGAAGGCATGAGACGCTGATGGTAATCGCCGGTGGAGCCTACGCTTCGCTCGTAGAACTCCGCCCCAAGGCAACATAATGCAAATGTTTGGGCAACGCAATCAACTCGAGCAGCCACCATGTACAGTTGGTTTAGGCAATCAATATAATTACTACTGGAGATATACGGGCCTTGAGGAATACACAAGAAAATGTTCCATGCGTGATTTCTAAATAAAGTGTAGCGCACAGTGTATCTAAATTTGAGCTGGACTGCCAGCAACTTTGCATACAGCCGGTAGGCACATTGTTACTCTCTAAATAACTCCATACATCATGGTGGTACCTTGGGAGTCAACAAGTGCAATATCCATCACCAAATGAGCGTAACCAAGTGAAATGCTGTGCAGGAAGTGAATGACGCAATGTTTGACGAAATTGCCGATTTAAACTGACGGACCTAGTGTGAAAGGGTCCATTGTAGTTGTAGGGTTCAAGCGGTGCACCTGGCGCAGACGCCGGAGATGGACGGCGGCGGCGTGACGGGTATGCAAGCCATGGACGGATGGACCCGTCGGGCAGGCAGCGGCTCGGCCGGTTCAGCATCCGGCTAGCCAGAACATGTGCTACACCAGGCTCCAGCCGCATTCCTAGTACAGTTGGCTTCGGCAGTCGAGATACATTAATAGTGGAGATATAAGAGCCTTGACGAACATACAAGAGCAGCTCCATGGGTATTCTGTATAAATTGTAGCACAAGGTGTATGTAAACTTGAGCTGCATTGCCAGGAACCTTGCAAACAGCAGGTAGGGACATTGTTACTCTCTAAACAAGTCCATAAATCAAGTGATGATACATAGGATGATAGGATAGATTTGATGGGAGCCACATCCTAGGATATTCTCAGGAGGTGGTGGGCTGTCTCAGGGATCCTCTTCGGCGTTGAGCCAAATGAGGCAACAAGTGCATCCATCCATCACCACATGAGTGTGTAACCAAGTGAACGATTAGATGCTTGATATCAAGGACTGAAGGACATGGTGCGAAGGGGCCATTCAAGCAGTGTACCTGGTGCGGATGCCCGAGGTGGCTGCTGGATAGGTTAGATCAGCCATCAGCGGCCACCAAGCGCCGGCTGCAATTCCTCCGGGGCAGGTGAGGTCCTCCGTGCGCTGCACCAGCGCGCGCCATCCCGTGCGGCGACCTCCTCGGCGGCGAACTCGAACCGGAGGGCATAGACCTGCTCTGATGGGATAGATCGTACGCGGGGTCGGCGAAGTTGCGCCGGCGAGCTACGGTAGAGGTGGGCGCACGGCGGGGTACGCGGCACAGCGGCGGCGGCGGCGGGGTCGGGGAATTTTGGCTTCGACGATTTGGATGATCTGGTGCAGCCCAACCCTCTGGGCTCAACTGGGCCAGCCCAACTCTCACTCCTCTATACTTTTTTCCCGGGACAACTATCACTCCACTATCCAAACAAAATATTTCCCTAAAAAAAACTCCAAACACAATATAGTCACCACAACTCCACAAGCGCGCTGAGGTATAGCCCAACGGCTTTAACCCTAGAATCTTAATTTCACTACACAATGCAAAGTTTTATTAACACCAAGATACATGATGCTAACATAGCCAATTCAAAGTGGGAGAGGATGACAGCGAGCAGAAAGGCATTTTTAGTTGAACTTTTAAAAAGTAATCGATTTTGTTGATTCTCGCCTACCACAGAAGAGACTGAAACAAAAAATATATTTTTTTAAACCAAAAATTGATCTGTTAATACTTCCAATAAGACGTTTTTTCTCCATCGTATT
The DNA here is from genome assembly GCA_947311845.1 of Poa pratensis. Classification (NCBI taxonomy): domain Eukaryota; kingdom Viridiplantae; phylum Streptophyta; class Magnoliopsida; order Poales; family Poaceae; genus Poa; species Poa pratensis. The sequence goes on from CAMZMU010000060.1 coordinate 44,738,951, forward strand.
AGATGCATCTATTGGTCACACAAGTTTTCTAAATTATGTATACATATTTAGGCTTTCTTTCCATCTTATAAGAATAGCCAGGGCTCCTGCCGGGTTATCACAAAAAAAATCTGTATACAAACATTACATGTCTCTGACGAGGGTAAAATACTCCTTATCAGCCACTATACCTATCCTCGTCAAAAGCAGCATAATTTCGGGAGCTTTATTCAATCACGGTTCCGGTACAATCAGCCTGAAGACTGGTTACAAGAAAAGCTGGACTCTCATCAAGCCAGCTACTGGTCACCCCCAGCGTGCAAGCAAATCTTGCACACAGGTGGGCTGAATTATTTGCCGACCGTCTAACATGCTTAACAAAAAAACCAACTCCCCAACTTCGTCCAAGATAGGCGCCACCGCTGATCGATCAACATGACGCGAGTACCAGAGATTAACAATCTCTAAACAGTCAGTCTCCATCACCACATGTGAAAAGCCTCGCAGTTTTTGCGAAAATCACACCATCACGAAAGGCTAGCACTTCTGCCGTGAGTGGGTCTGTAACACCCATCATAGGCTTGCTCCATGCGCCGAGGAAAGAGAGGTGAGACCGAGCAACACCTCCACCTCCACCCTTTTGTTCTTCCGCATTGATAGCACCATCTGTATTAATCTTGATCCATCCCGGATCCGGGGGTCGCCAACACTGTCCAGGAGGGGTTTTTGAGTTCCCCCCTTTTTTTTTAAAGCAGCATAATCTACAGAAGCAGCATATGAACAAAAGAGGGCGAGACAGGCCATGCCATTTGATGAGGTTCTCACACACGTCAACCCGCAATACAGTCCAACAGAATTGATGCCCCAAGCATGCAAAGCGCGGATACTGAGCTCCTCCGTTTGGATTTACCCCGGCAGCCACGATATCGCAAATCGTGGGGCGACTAGTTCCAGATCTGGACGCAGAACATTTTCCTGCCAGGCAAAGACGACGAGAGATACTAATATTAGAAAATTGTTCAAAGAAACTCCTGCAACTCTCTGAGCACAAGTATCCAACTGTCCTAGTCATCTTCTGATGGAAACAGTTACCATTTTTACAGTGATGGAAACAGCTGGCCATAGTAAAATTAGCAGCTGCCAAGGAACAAGAGTTTCCTAACGAATGTCGCTTTCCTGACCAAGAAGATCTCAGATCGCAGTTGTTATTAACTTATTATCATGGATCTGGTCATAGCCCTGCCTTCACATGTCTGCTAAGCAACCAAAATCACTTTCAGTCGTCATGACAAAGATGGACATTAACAAAAGGTGCATTCACAAACATCATTAGAGTCGTCTACTATGGATTGGTACAGAAATAGACACTGGCAAGTTTGTGATTTTTTTTTAATTGTGTAGATTCAATCTGTCACTCACACCTTGTGGACACATTTATCAGTGTCATTTTTTTTGGTTACTCTTGTGAATGCAGTTACCTGCTAACTAACAAGACAGTGACACTATAAAAGCAGAAGCTACTCTCCACATGACAACCAGAGCAATAGACAGACAGCTACTCACGCATACCTGGAGGCGTAGCATGGGAGATGCAGCCAGTGCAAGAGCTGCTGATGCGGCGAAGGGTCGAGAGGAGGAGGAGGAAAACAGCGCGAAGAAGATGGCCAAGGGTGGCAAGGCGTCGTTCCATGACCTGTTCAAGAAAGCAGACGCCACGGACGTGATGCTGATGCTAATCGGTACGGTCACCGCGCTTGCGACCGGCATGTCACAGGTAGCCATGACGATCATCTTTGCGCGGATGGTCGATGCCTTTGGGGGTGCCACTCCTGACACCATCCTCCCGCGAGTCAACAAGGTACCCCTTTGCTTCAGTATGGATCTGCAAGCCTGCAACGCAACTGAAACTTGTTACAGCTCGGCTGATAGCTTACAGGACCAGGATATGTACACATCATATTCTTCTATTGACAATATCAGAAGAATAGGGATTTTAATATGGATGGTATATTTCTTTCAGGTGGTTCTACAGTTTGTCTACTTAGCCATTGGAATATGGCCTGCTTGTTTAATCCGTAAGTATGACCTCCGCACATGATCTTTATGGTATCTTCGCATGGACTTCCCCAGTACTTATATACTTCCCAGGCGCAAGTAGATCCTATTGAATGCTACTGATCCTAACAAAGCCACCCAAATATTATGGGATTGAGGTGGCATGTGCCTGGCATCCACATAAGTCAAAACCGCTTGAGGTTGAAGTGGACTGCTTCAATGCATTTAAACGGTTTTAGAGTTCAAGGTTGAAAAGTGAACTTCGGCCATAGTTCATGGTTGAAAAGTCTAACTTTTACTTCCAAATATGTATGATAGTGTACGTTGTCATACTTGATCGTGTGTAAATATAGCATATGAGTATGTATGATTATAGTTGAACTCGGTATTAGATTGGAGTATATTAATGCCTTTGAATATCATATGCTCAAAATCAAGTACTTTGAGCATACAACAGGCTCGTGCTCAATATCAGATAGCATATGAGTATGTATGATTATAGTTGAACTCGGTATTAGATTGGAGTATATTAATGCCTTTGAATATCATATGCTCAAAATCAAGTACTTTGAGCATACAACAGGCTCGTGCTCAATATCAGATCGTCTATTGATGCTTTCGCCGCATCATTTAAATTTCATTAATGTCACTGGAATCATTCTTAACCATAATACCTACACTTACCAGAGATATCATGCTGGACCATGACTGGGGAGAGGCAGGCAGCTCGTATTCGATCTTTGTATCTCAATTCAGTTTTGAAACAAGACATGGCATTCTTTGACACAGAAATGAAAAGTGGACAAGTAGTCTCCGGTATATCTACTGACACAATACTTATTCAAGATGCTATTGGTGAGAAGGTACAAAGCCGGCAGCTTCTACTTTTGATTTACCACCTATAAAAGAAAAATGTCTTGCTTAGTACTATACTACAAGTGATGCTTTTGTTTAGGGTAGTTTATATCGCCGTGTATTTTCCCGTTGTATAAAGGGGTTTATGCATATTCACCACACCTGTACATGCATGTATATAGATCGGCCCTTGGCCTCCAGGAAATACAAGTTGCATATTTCCTCACACGGTATCAGAGCCTAGGTTTTTTAGATTACCTTGAAGCAAAATTTTCTGGGACCCCCCACAACTCGTCATTCCTCGATCGATCTCTCAGTCTCGCTACTTCGTGTTATTTTCTCAATCTCTATCCATACCGGATCGGAGAACCACCAGTGTTTTCTTCAGTTAGGCCGAAGCCTGCTCCTTCGGCCTGTTCCTCCCGTCGCTCCCCTCCGCACGACTGCATCGTCCACTTGTGGGATCTCGTTTCCCTTACCCCCCCCCCCCCCCCCCCCCATTTTCGCCCCATCACTTGCAAGTGGGTCCAGTCCACAAGGTTAAGACTCACTCCGACGGTTCTCTTGAGTGCTACAAGGCGCACCTTGTTGCAAGTGGTTTGGCTTAAGCCCCAGTAAGCCCTACCAAACTTTTGGTGTGACCAATCTTTTGGCGAAGGATCTGGCCGCCCTCAACTCGCCCACGCATTGGCGGAAAACGCACTACCATGCATAGAATGGGCTGGTTAGCCAATTTGTTTGCACTCAAACAAACCGCGCCCAAAGGTTACACGCTTGCCAACTTTTTTGTGAAGGTTAAGCTCTGGGTCAAAACCAAACGTACCTAACTTCTGTTATAGCATAGCTCTTACTCTCTTTTCCATTCCTCTTTTTGGTGTTTGGTGGACAATGATTGAAAGCCAATAAACATGAAACTAAATTTACTAGTAGTAAGACTTCGATATAATTCAGCATTATTTAACAGTTTGCATTTAGTCATAATAATTTATTTATTTTTGCATTTCCTCATTCTTTTCTCCAGGTTGGGAAGTTTATGCAGCTTCTTACCACTTTCATTGGTGCGTTTATGGTGGTGTTCATCAAAGGCTGGCTCCTAACCCTTGTAATGCTTTCTACTATACCACCATTAATCATTGCAGCTGGAATCATCTCAAAGATGCTTTCCAAAGTATCTCACGAGGGCCTAGCATCATACGTCGATGCAGGAAATATTGTAGAACAGACAATTGGATCCATAAGAACGGTAGGCCTTATATTGATGATGCAATCAAGAACAACAAGTCCTCAGCTAATCAGTATCCATAATATAACAGGTGATTTCGTTCAATGGTGAGAAGAAAACCATGGACCTATACAACAATCTCATAAAGAAGGCATACAAGGGTACAGTCAAGGAAGGAGCTATTCAAGGCTTTGGCATGGGTTTCCTTTCGTTTGTCTATTTCTCCAGCTTTGGACTAATTGTGTGGTATGGCAGCAAGTTAACTCTCAGCAGAGGATATAGTGGAGCCGATATCATGAATATATTGTTCGCCGTCATTGTAGGAGCAAGGTTAGTCCTCAGATAACTAAATTCAACCAGTATAGATCGACATATTATAGTACTACTCCCTCTGTTCCAAAATATTTGATAAATACGGATGCATCTACACACTAAAGTACGTCTAGATACATCCTTATTTAGAAAAAAACTAAGTCAAGTATTTTAGAACGGAGTGAGTATTATGCAATACGTTCCTAAATACTTCATAAATCAAATCTTAAGAAGCTATGTTTGTTCTAATGTGCAATTATCAACTGTTCGGGGTAGATCATTGGGTGATGCAACCCCCTGTATTGCTGCCTTCGAAGAAGGGAGAGTTGCCGCATACAGATTATTTAAAACAATCAACAGAAAACCAGAGATTGACTATGATGATACTACCGGTGTTGTGTTAGAAGACATCAGAGGAGATGTAGAGCTGAGGGATGTGTGTTTCAGTTACCCAAGCAGGCCAGAGAAACTAATATTTGGTGGATTTTCAATGCATGTATCAAGTGGCACAATAATGGCCATAGTTGGGGAGAGTGGGAGTGGCAAATCAACGGTGATCAATCTGGTTGAGAGATTCTATGATCCTCAGGCTGGCGAAGTGTTGATCGATGGAATGAACATAAAGAGTTTTAAGCTAGAATGGATGAGAGGGAAGATTGGCCTTGTTAACCAGGAACCAATGCTCTTCATGACATCCATCAAGGAGAACATAACCTATGGAAAAGAGGACGCAACACTTGAAGAGATCAAGAGAGCAGCTGAGCTTGCCAACGCAGCAAGATTCATTGAGAATTTGCCCAATGTACTTAAATAAACACAATTTGTTCAATAATAGCCCAACCCCACATATACAACACAAACCTGATGTCTTCATATGATTTCAGGGTTATGACACAACAGTTGGACAACGTGGTGCTCAGCTTTCAGGAGGGCAGAGGCAAAGAATTGCGGTGGCTAGAGCCATCCTAAAAAATCCTAAAATCCTTTTGCTTGATGAAGCGTCTAGTGCATTGGACTTGGAGTCTGAGAGGGCAGTCCAAGAAGCACTAAACAAGATCCTGGTTGGGAGAACCACGATTGTCGTGGCGCACCGTTTGAGCACTGTTAGAAATGCTCACTGCATCTCAGTTGTTTCTGGAGGAAAAATTGTTGAACAAGGTTAGTAACTTAGTATCTCCCATGCTCAATCTTTAATTTCATCCTGTGCTAAAGGATGAATTAAATTGAATGTTAACTTAGGACATCATTTGACAAAGGATTCTGCTGGGGCATACTCTCAGCTTATTCGGCTACAAGAGGCATACCAAGAAACTGGCAAACAAATAGATGCTGGATTATCAGGTCCATTATGAAAAGAAGTCAATCACTCGAACTATCAATTGATAAAAGTTCAGATGGGACCAGCCATCATTTTGAAGTACTCCCAGTCGACTTGCCTGGTCCTGCTACATTACTTGAAAATGATGGCGCAGATGGCGAGAAACAAAACGGGAATTTCCGGAAAGGTATCTAAGAAGGATCCAATGAGCCGCCTAATTAGCCTAAACAAACCAGAAACAATACTTCTTCTATTTGGTTCTCTCGCGGCAGCAATTGATGGAACTATCTTCCCAGTAATGGGTTTGGTACTCGCTAGTGCTGCTAAAACATTCTATGAATTGCCAACAGACAAGCGGCACAAAGATTCTATATTTTGGGGATTACTGTGCATTGGGCTGGGTGCGATTGGGATGCTAGCAAGACTATCAAATAGCCTTCTATTTGCAATAGCCGGTGGGAAACTTATAGAACGCATTCGTGCTTTGACATTTCAAAGCATAGTATACCAAGAAGCTGCTTGGTTTGATCAGCCTGCAAATTCTAGGTGAGCTATCGTAATATTTTTTTGAATGGAACAATGAAGATACTGACAACCCTTTCGTCTCTTATTAGTGGGGCACTTGGTGAAAGGCTATGTGCTGATGCCCTTAATGTGAGGCGCCTTGTAGGGGGTAACCTAGCCTTAATGGTCCAGTGTACTGCAACACTTCTTTGTGGAATTGCAATAGCAATGAGCGCCGACTGGAAGCTTTCATTGGTCATCTTAATTGTAATTCCTTTAATAGGAATCCAGGGATACGCTCAAGTGAAGTTTCTAAAGGGGTTTAGTCAAGACGCTAAGGTGAGCCATGGATTAGCTTTAATGCTGTCAACAGTTCTTTCTTCCTTCCTTTATTCTTATGACATGGGTGCCGCTTGTTCCATTTCTGATTGATATGTGATCATAGACCATGTATGAAGAAGCAAGTCAAGTGGCAACTGATGCAGTTGGTAGCATCAGAACAGTAGCATCCTTTTGCGCTGAGAAAAGAGTGATGACAAAATACAATCAGAAATGCCAAGCTTCTAAAATTCAAGGAATTCGAACAGGAATAGTTGGAGGCCTTGGTTTTGGTTTCTCGTATATGATGCTATATGCCACATCTGCTCTATGTTACTACGTTGGTGCAAAGTTTATTAGTCAAGGCAACTCCAGTTTTGGTGACGTCTTCAAGGTAACCACTAGGAATTAAAATATTTTTTGGAATATACTATAATGATAGCTTCATGTAAATTATATAATGCAGGCTTACTTTGCTCTAGTTTTGGCCATGATTGGAGCATCACAAACTAGTGCTATGGCTTCTGATTCAACTAAGGCAAATGATTCTGCAACCTCCATATTCATGATCTTAGATAGAAAATCTCAAATCGATTCCAGCAGCGAGGAAGGTTCAACCATGGAGCTTGTCAAGGGTGACATTGATTTTATTCATATCAGCTTCAGATACCCATCTCGTCCAGATATTCAAATATTCAGTGACTTCAATTTGAGTATTCCCTCTAGAAAGGTCTTACTTAAACCAGAAGTTCAACTTTTGTCATTTTCTCACAGTTATTGTGAGTATTCTATTTACAATTTTTCAGTAGTTTTTTCCAGCGACTTACTTATAACATGTATACTGCAGACAGTTGCGCTTGTTGGTCAAAGTGGCAGCGGGAAATCCACAGTAATTGCTTTGCTAGAGCGTTTCTATGATCCTGATTCTGGTGTAATCTTACTGGACGGAGTGGAAATAAAAAACCTAAAGCTCAGTTGGTTGAGGGACCAGATGGGATTGGTAAGCCAAGAACCAGTACTTTTCAACGACACAATACGAGCCAACATAGCATATGGAAAGCATGAAATGGTGACCGAGGAAGAGATTGATGTGGCTGCTAAAGCAGCCAATGCCCACGAATTCATATCAAGCATGCCACACGGTTACAACACGATAGTTGGAGAGAGAGGGACCCAGCTATCCGGTGGACAAAAACAGCGCATGCCACACGAATTCATATCAAGCATGCCACAGGGTGCTCTGGTTGAGGGAGGGCGATGCCTGCACGAGGTTCTTTCACATGCACGCGAGCCATAGACGGCGTCAGAACTTCATTGGGCACCTCATGATCGACGGAGTCAGGAAGACCGAGCATGTGGATAAGGCTGAGGCCGTGGATACGTTCTTTGACGACCTCCTTGGGACGGAGGTGGATCGGCCTTTCTCCTTCGACCTAGACTACCTGCAGCTGCCCACGGTGGATCTCTCCCACCTGGAGATGGCCTTCTCTGAGGAGGAGGAGGTGTGGAACGCCATTAGGAGCATGCCTCTTGACAAATGCCCGGGGCCGGACGGGTTCTCCAACAGATTTTATGTGGCGTGTTGCGGAATCATAAAAGCGGATGTTATGGAGGCTTTCAACTCCTTATCTCGGCGTGATGCCCGTGGATTTAGTTCAGTCAACCAGGCTTTGATCACTTTGATTCCCAAGAAGGTGGGAGCGGAGGAAGTTCGAGACTTCCGCCCTATCAGCCTGATTCATGGGTTCGCCAAGCTGGTGGCAAAGGTGGTAGCCTGCAGAGTGGCCCCCTCCATCCCACAGCTAGTTGGGGTGCACCAGAGTGCCTTTGTGCGTGGACGGTGCCTGCACGATAACTTCATGCTGGTTCAGTGCATGGCACGCAAGCTTCATAGTTCGAACACGCCAGCAGTCCTCCTGAAGCTAGACATTACGAAGGCTTTTGATACCGTCAGTTGGGCCTTCCTCCTGGAGGTATTGAGAAAGATGGGTTTCGGGGAACTCCTGATTGCGACCATCTGTGCCCTTCTGTCGTCGACTTCTACTAGGGTGCTTCTCAATGGTCATCCCGGTGGAAAGATTTTCAACCGACGTGGACTGAGACAGGGAGATCCACTCTCGCCTCAATTGTTCATCTTGGTCATGGAGGTTCTACATCTGTTGATTGAGAGGGCTACGGCCTGTGGATTGTTGACACCTCTGTCTGATACGGGTCGTAGACACCGCACGTCGATCTATGCGGATGACGTGGTGACCTTCCTTCGCCCTCTGGAGGGGGACCTCAGGGTTTTTGCTCGGCTCCTTGACGACTTTGGTTTGGTGTCCGGGCTGAGGGTGAATCTTGAGAAATGCTCTGCGCATCTGATCTGTTGTGATGAGGCTGAGACGGCGTTGGTGGGCCAAGTGCTACACTGTCCGCTACTGCCGTTCCCGCTTCGTTATCTAGGGCTCCCGCTTTCCCTCAGGAGACTGACGGCGGGCCAGCTCCAGTACCCGGTGGATAGTATAGCCAACCACCTCCCTAGGTGGCGTGCAGGGCTGCTTAACCATGGAGGGCGCCTTGAGCTTGTGAAGACCACACTCTCTGCGGTGTCTATCTTCGCTATGATGTCTCTTGACTTATCAGTGGAGACCTTTGTGGCGATTGAGAAGATAATCCGTAGCTTTTTATGGGCTGGCCGCAAAGACGCCCGTGGAGGTCACTGCCTGGTGGCGTGGGAACGAGTCTGCATGCCCAAGCATCTGGGGGGTCTTGGAATTCCCAACTTGCGGTTTATGAACCGCGCTCTCAGGGCCAGATGGCTTTGGCTTAGCAGGACAGACGACTCAAAACCCTGGAGGGAGTTCAACATTCAAGTCCCCTGATTGGTTCGTCAGCTGTTCAAGGCAGCCACTATCTCAGTGGTGGGCGACGGAGCCTCCACTTTTTTCTGGACAGACAGGTGGCTGCCCGCCGGGCGTGTGGAGGACTTGGCCCCGCACCTCTACTTGAAAGTGCCCAAGGGCGCGATCTGTTCCCGCAGAGTTAGAGAGGGGCTCGCAGGTGGATGGCTAGACGACGTTCCGCCAGACCTGGACGCGCGTGAGTTACGCGAGTTGTTGTTCTTAGCGGACAGTGTGGCAGATTTCCCCCTGACTGAAGGGGTCGCAGATGAGTTCAGGTGGAACTGGGAGGGAAACCACAAGTACTCAGCGCGTTCGGCTTATAGAGCCCTCTTTGAGGGCATGATTGGGCTGGCGGGTGCGCAACAGGTCTGGTGCTCACGAGCGCCCAACAAGTGTAAGTTCTTCCTTTGGCTAGCATTGAAGAACAGATGCTGGACCGCAGACCGTTTAGGATGGAGAGGGCTACCTAGGCCGGCCGCCTGCCCGTTGTGCGATCAGGTGGAGGAAGATATTGACCACCTTCTTCTCGGGTGTGTCCTCTCCAGAGAGGTCTGGCACTCCTTCCTGAGCAGGTGGGGTAGGGTGGACTGGGTCCCTGCCCATGACGATCGTCTTGTGGATTGGCTTCCAGCCAAGGCTCCGGGAGGCCGAGATGAGAAGGACTTGTGGACGGCGGTCAACTTGATCTGCTGGACCTTGTGGAGACATAGGAACGGTGTGGTCTTCGAAGGTCACAGGCCTTCAGCACAGACAACCATTAGTATGGTGGAGGCCGAGGCTGACCTCTGGCGGGTAGCGAGGATGTTTAGGGGTAGCTTAGGACCCGTAGACAGGTGGAGGGTTGGCGAGTGATCCTCTTTCTTTTGTTGGTGGATTGGCGTTTTTGGTGCATGTGCCTAAACGCGTTGTAAAAGCCGCTTGGCCTCTCCTTCTTGAAACCGATGCGTTCGCTTGGACGTATCCTTAAAAAACAGCGCATAGCTATTGCAAGGGCCATTCTCAAAGACCCAAGGATACTGCTTCTGGATGAGGCAACTAGTGCGTTAGATGCTGAGTTGGAGCACGTTGTTCAAGATGCATTAGACCGAATGATGGTTGAAAGGACAACTGTCATTGTGGCACACCGCCTCTCGACGATCCAAGGAGCAGATATGATTGCAGTCCTGAAGGACGGCACAATTGTGGAGAAAGGATTGCATGAGACTCTGATGCGCATCGGAGGCGGGGCATATGCTTCACTTGTTGAGCTTCGCCCCGGTGCAGCATAATACAATATTTTGGCAACATGGTCAACTCAAACTACTACAATGTACGGTGGATTAGGTGATTGAGATATATTGCTAGTCGAAATGCAGGTGCCTAAGTGAAAACTACACAAGAAAAAGGGGAACACAAGCACGAGCCATTGCCAAGACCAGATTATGTATGATATAAAGTGTGTGGCATGTAATGTACCTAACCTTGAACTGCACATCAGCCTATAATACATATGATAATTTGTTGGGGGGTTGCAACCTATGGTATTAATTTGTTGGCTAGTTGGTTGTACCTTGGGAGGGAGGCTATCCGTTACGAGAACTGGATCAAATTTTGCAGGTAGTGAAAGAAGTGGTGCTTCCAGTTCCAGAATTGCGGTACTAAATTGAGAAACATACTGGAAATGGACCATTGTAGCGTTGAAGCAGTGTACCTAGCACGGACGCCGGAGTGGACTGCTGGATCAGCGGCGTCATGGACAGCGGATGGCCAAGTATCCAATGCCATGGGTCATGGGTAGGTCGACGGCAAGCGCGAACCTGAGGCCCCAGGCCTCCGATGCTGGGAAGGAGCATACGCAGGGCCAGAAGTCTCTGGCGCGCCGGATCAGTGAAGTTTCGCCGGCGGGACACGGTAGAGGTGACTGGTGAGCGCGCGGCGGCGGCACGCGGCTGAGGGGCGGCGGGGCTGGGGATTTTCGGCTTGGACGCTTGGCCCACTTTCTTCACTTCACTCGCGAGGGAGGACGTGATTACGCTAACGTGCTGCGTTTACGCATTCCACTCCATCAGAAGCTTCGCAAGTCGCGACGCTGGGGGCTCACCGGTGCTTCAGCCTTCAGGAACCCCGATGCCCGCCGCCGCCGCGACCCACCGCCGGGACCCGAGCAAGCTCTCTACAAGCCGCGTCCGCCGCCGGAGCCGCACCCGTTCCTGCTCCACCTCAAGTCGCTCCCGTCCCCGGTGGCCGCGGCCGCCGCGCTCCTCTCCGCGCCGCGCCGCCTCCACGACCACCCCTTCGCCTCCTGCGTCCTCTACCGCCTGGCCCGCGCGCGCCTCTTCCCGCTCTCCTCCCGCTCCTCTCCGCGCTCCGCGCCCGCCGCGCCCCGCTCCGGGCCACCGTCTTCGCGGCCCTCATCGACCGCCTCGGCGCCGCCTCCCGCCCGGACGCCGCGCTCCTCGTCTTCTTCCGCGCCGTCCCGGCCTTCTGCTCCCACTCCAACACCACCTTCCACGCGCTGCTACACTGCCTCGTCTGCAACGGCCGCGTGGACACCGCCCGATCCGTCCTCCCCCAGGCCGCCAAGCTCGGCGTCCGCCCCAACGCCGTGTCCTACAACATCATCCTCAAGGGCGTCTGCGCCAAGGACGGGTCCGTGGGTGCCCGCTTCGTGCTCGACGAAATGCTCGGCCGCGGCGTCCGGCCCACCGTGGTCACCTTCAACACGCTGGTGGGCGCGGCGTGCCAGGAAGGCGACTTGGACGCGGCGCAACGACTCAGAGACGAGATGGTGCGCCGGGGCGTGGCACCGAATGCCGTGACGTACGCCCTGCTGATGCGGGGCCTCTGCGACGCCGGGCGGCTCGACGACGCCAAGAAGATGATGTTCGACATGGAGTACCAGGGGTGCCACCGAGGTGGCCAACTACGGCGTGCTGATGAGCGCCTACGCGGGCAGGGCGACGTCGACGCCATCAGGGGCTTGCTCTCGACATGCGCAGGCGCAAGCTCAAGCCCGACGACGCGAGCTACAACGTGCTGATCAAGTGCCTTTGCGACGACGGCGGCGGGTGGCCGAGGCGCACAAGGCGCTGGTGGAGATGCAGCTGAAGGACGGCGCCGTGCCGAGCGCGGCGACGTACCGTGTCCTGGCCGACGGGTGCTGCAGAGCCGGCGACTTCGGGCTGGGTCTGCGGGTCCTCAACGCCATGCTGTCGAGCGGGCACCGCCCTCTGGCGCACACCTTCAGGCATCTGGCGAGAGGGCTAGGCGACGATGGCAAGGCGGAAGAGGCCTGCTTCGTGTTGGAGAAGATGGTGGAGAGTGGGCGTGGATGGATGCTGAAGGATGGCTGTCTCTCGCTATGTGCGTCTGCGGTGGCGGCAGCGCAAGTGAGCTGAAGCTCCTCGATGAGCTGGTGTTGTCATCCTGAAATTTTCAGTCCCTGTGAGGCTAGCTGTTCCATTGGCTTTCCTCTTTATGTTGCTTCATTTACAGAAGTATTTAGTACGAGTAGTTGTGAAAGGAAAAAAATGTATAATGCTCCCGGGTATGCAACAGTTTCTGTCATTTTTCTTCAAAATGGCAGATGAAAGATGTGCAATCTTACTTATGAAGTGATTGCTCACTCAGCTTCTGAACTGAAGCTCGGTTGGTTATTTCCAGTTAAAAAAACATGTGCAGTTTTTTAACACTCCATAGTACTTCCAGAACTGATGGTTTTGTTTTACACCCTAGTAGAGCAATGATTCCCTCCAGGGGTTCATCATCCGGTCTACAAGCACAAGATATGCTATAACTAGCAAAGAGAAATTCATGGTGACATGAACAGAGGCACGGTGACAAGGAAGAAACTTTGCACACACAGAAAGAGGTCCCTCATATAAGTAGTACTACAATCTGAGTATAAGGCAAATGCCAGCTATTTTTTATACAGATTGACCCATTAAATATGCTACAGTACAACCGACAAGCGCTCCAGCAAAAACCTGCAAAGAACAAAAAAAGGGTATAAATCAGCAGTCACAAAAGCACATGTATCATTGATAGATACATTACACTTAAAAGTAGTTGCAATGGAGCAAGTCAAGTGGCTAGTTTCTTAAATTAGCATGAAATATTCCAGTGTCTTATGGAATAATCAGAACCTTTGACAAAAGTTGGAAGTTCATATACATTATCTGGCACTTGAAGGTAACAAAATAATTTAACCTCCAACTATAGTTTAGCTGATTATTCCAATCTTCTTTTGTACCGATGACAATAACTTGAGGGAATGGAATATATTTACTGTCTCCACACAATAGAAGAAACATGAACATATATACCTGAAATGGACTGTGTCCGAGAGGTTCCCGGAGCGGCCTAAAGGTGGAGATGATTGGATGTTCAGGTGATAAATCAGAAACTATTAGATTCAACAACTGCAGAAAAAGTTGTAGACTACTTAGAGGATGGAAAGGAAATGGGCAACATTTGCAAATCGAAATATAAACTATAACGTAATAACAGATTGCAAAAATATTAGTATAAGACAGCCACTGATGTTCACAATGTGCATAGAAATCAAAAGCTTACCGCAGCTTGGCGACCTGTGTGAAACCTAACTCCTGATGCATCATACATCACCTGTAACAAGAACAATAAGCTTAGAAACCCATTCTAAGAAAAGAGTTTATGTGGAGATGAATACTCTCATAACTGATCTTGTAAAAATAAAATAATATTTGAGAAAGAATTTAAACTGAAAGGAGACTTTCTTAGGGTACAGTTGCAGACTTAACATGGCAACAAATAAAGTATACTAATTTACTAGACAGCTCGTGAGCTCACAAATACAATAGCGCCTATCACTTATCTTTTGAAATTAGCTCTTGTTACTTTGATATCGAGAGCTTAATATAAGTTGTTAAATAAATGGCATTAGGATGGACATGTGAACACCCCAGGATTTATGTACCAACAATACAAGTTCGCCACAAAGTGGTTAACAACCTCATGAAAGCATGAAAGCATTTATGGTTTATCACAGACTTGAACTACAGTCCATGTCCATCACTATATCAAGCTAATAGACAAGACAATTTGCCAGCAAGGTGTCTTTTGCCGGAAACCCCTATCCACACCCAGCAAAGCAAGAAGCAGTCAAATGCCTATTGAATCGGTATTGATAAGCATGTACATTTAAAAAACAACAAACAATACCAAAAAAGGGAAAAGAATACAACTAATGTTTATGGAGATGCAACTAGTCACGAGCATATCAAGTTCTGGAAGAAAAGGCACACTCTGGATTGCGACATTCACTTGCTTGAAAAAGAGGAACCTGATTGGATCAAGTACATACAACGGCAGCAAAAACCAATGCAAGGGCGAATACAGAGCTATCCCCGCCTTCTTGTTGGCCAACCGCCACGGCTAAACTTCCCACCGCCGCAGAAAGGGATGAAATGATCCCAGAAGACGTAAGAAACTTCCTTGCATCCCATCTCTTCTCCTTTAACCTGCATGTCTAGGATGAAACAAGTACAGATTAATGGAACAGCAGTGCAGGCTATCCAACTTCTGATTCAACTACAGTGATTCTGAATATACAGCAGTTTAGCAGTAATACACTCTCATTTGATCAGTCTTTTTTCATGCAGAAATCAGTAATTCAACACATACTATGGCTTCAATTTCGAAATGTGCGGTGGAAATAGCATGATGTAGATTTACTAAGTGTTCTGGAACTAGCAATCCTAGTAGACTCGAGTGTTGCGTTTTTGCTAGGAAGTAGTTAACTGATCGGCCGCGCATGGGTTTTCGAAGGAATAAAATTAAGGTTATGGATTTGCGATACAGATTGCATATCGCCAATCGAGTGAATCGACGCAACAGAAATCCTTCTCCACATACATCCTCCTATCCTACCGAAAGTCAAAAAAAAATCGTGGTTTCTGACAGGCGAAGCAAAATTCGTCGCTTGCATATCACAAAAGGACCAAGCGATTCCACCTTCCGCGAACCAAACCCGATCGCAACAACCGCCTGAAGGGATCACACCGACACCGCAACAGCTCGCACCGACCGGGACCGAATCTCCCGGGGCGTCAGATCAAGAGGGGCAGGAAGGGGAGGGAGGGGAAGGGCGCACCAGATGGAGAGGACGTTGACGAAGTTAGCGAAGGCGAAGGCGAGGAGGGCGGCGCCGAGGGGGAAGTTCCCGCCCGCGCCCGCGGCGGGAACTCCTGCGGCCAGGTCGACCACCGACGCGGTGGACGGTGTCGTCCCGGCGGCGGCGCCCCCCGCCGCGGTCAGCATCTCGGTGGCCCTCATGCCGCCGGTAGTTGGGGCGGTTCACTCTGGCTGGCTCTGGCTGGCTCCGCGTCTCCGTGTTCCTCCCTCTCGGGCTCGTCTCGCGTATTCTATTCTCGTATCGTGTGGGGGCTGAGGAGTTTGGGGAAAGGCGAGTGCTTCCTTTTGGCCTAGCTAGTTGGCCCTTGAACGGCACAGTTGCTTGGTTCGTGAGAAAATATTTGAGTAAAATCCATCAATGGTCCTTGTACTTGTGGGGAAAGCTCACCTTGGTCACTATACAAAAATTATGGTCAAAACGGTCACTATGTACGCATGTAGATGATTATACGGTCACTGGGAAATGGTATAGCCCCGTATGTGACTAAGCTGACCGGTCAACAGTCAAAACTGACGTGTGGGGCTCATCTGCAGTGGCACTATGTTGACCGAGCGGTGATATTTTTGCAAAAAAACCACTCTCAATCCTTTCTCGATGCACGCCTCGACGGCCTCGTTCCTTATCGAGTCGTCCCGGCGGCACGTCACGGTCACGGCAGCTGGACGCCCACCATCGGCGCGTGGCAAGGAGGCCCTACTGCTGCTGCTACGCTGCACCGAGGCCTTGGACACGGCGGTGAGCATGATGAGCCAGAGCACGACGTCGCGCATGCGCTCCAGCAGGCAGCAGCGACACCGACGCGGCCGGCTGCGCCGTGGACGCGCGGCAGCTGCCCCTCGTCAGCCGCGGCATGCACGCCTCCTCGCTGGAATCCTGCCACAGGAGGAAGACGACGAGGGGGGAATCCCGCTGCATGACTGATACATGCTTCCTCGCCGGAATCCTGCCGCTTGACTAGTACCGCCTACCACGCTTACTCGCCTCCTTGCCGGAATCCCGCTGCGTGACTTGTACCGTGCCTCCTCGCCGGCATCCCACGCCTCCGTGCTGGTTCCCTTCGCCGCGTGTATGCACGCCTCCACGCCGGGTCCCCTCGCTTCACGCCGCCCCGCCGGTTTTCCTCTTCGCAGTAGCACCCACGAGGTGTTTGCGTGAATGTCCAGAGGCCTCTCGTGCACGTCCCCGTGCTCCTCTGATCCCAGCTCAGATACGAGTCGCCCGCCCTACAGGTACAAGTCGCCGCGGTCGTCCGACGGCCACCGCCCCGCGCCAGCGCTGAGAGCCCTTACCGTACTCCGCGCCGAGGTTCTTGGACGAGTCTGAGATGTTCACCGGCATCGAGGCCGGCCCGCCAACGCCGCCCCCACCGGCGGCGGCGTCCCGTGGCGCCAAGGCGCACGGCTTAGAGGCCTTGGAGTTGGGCGTCGACGCGGAGAGAGCGCGCACACCATACGTGTCGACCGGCAAGGAGGACGCCACCATGCCACCCGCGCCCCAGATGATGTCGGCCTCGTCGAGCTCCAGGGCCGGGTCGTCCGCGTGCTGCATCTAGCGCGCTGGCGTGAAGAGCCGGTGGGCGGAGACCATGGAGAGGCTGCTGCTCCGGCCCGCCGTCGCCGTCGTGTTCCTCTTGCTCCGGCCCGCATGCTGCAGGATTAAGAGGGCCTTTTTACAAAAATAACATTGATATAGACTGGTCAACGTGATGCCACTGCCAGATAGGCCCCACACGTCAGTTTTTTGCTGTTGACCAGTCAGCTTAGTCACATACGGGGCTACACGATTTCCCAGTGACCTTATAATCATCTACATGTGTATATAGTGACCGTTTTGACAAAAAAAATTGTATAGTGACCATTGATGAATTTTACTCAAAATATTTTAGAGCACTCTGCAAACAAATCTACGCGCCAGCATGTCTAGTAGCATCACCAACCACGGTCTCTATTCCCCGTACCGAATTGCTTTGTTTGAGCTGTCCGACACGGCGACACAACTCAAACTCACCCTATACGTGGAAGTTTGGATAATACTAGTATTGGGATTATCAATACATGACATACTGGTTTGATTAAATACTAGCAAAAAGGCTCGTGCGTTGCAATGGGAGAAAAAGAAAGGATGAACCTCACTTTTCTTAGCGAGAGATTCATTCATGGTCATATTAATGTGTGTTTCGAGGCAGATGTTCGATTTTCATATTACCATACCTTCAAAAGCATGGTTTGAACCATAGCGTAAATTGTTTCAATTTTTTGCAAAAAGTAAATTGTTTCAGTTTAACAATTAACATTATAACATCAATACATCATTAGATATATATGAAAAAAAATCTGTATCGGAGAGGGCATAACAACAATCATGATTTTGTTTTCAGAAAACACCTTATGTTGAGGTAATTAGTTGTAAAAAAATATAAATGTTGTCCGTTAAGTTTTAAATGGAAAGAGGAATGTTTGGATCGTAGTTTTTTTCCAAGCCACCAGCCTAGTTCGTAGCCTACCTCTGTCAGATCAGTTCTTTCTAATGCTCTATATCAGACGATGATCATTCATCGCTGAAGTGTTCATCTAGCCTGCTTGTTCACGACAAGTAACTTGACTATTCATTGCTGAAGTGTTCATCTGGCGTGCTTGTTCACCACAAGTAACTTGACAATTCTCCAGGAGAGAGAAAATTGCAAAAAACCACCACAATTGGTGGTCAAGCTTCAAAAAACCACCGGCTTCAAAAGCTACGGGGACGTTGTGCCCCAGATCATGTGCAGTGAGGCTAGATCATATGCTACCATTTTTCGACTTCTTTACCAAAATAATTTGACCAGTGCGTCAACCGCGGCGTCGCCAAGTTCACCCAGCTTCTCGCCGACGGCCACTGCCTGTAATGCATCCATCTTCTACGTCCTTTTTCCCCTCCTACACTTTGACAACCTGTGTTAACGGAGAATGCAACTACTTGCCTTTTCTCATAGAAATTGGTAGCGGAACATTGTACTCTTGGGTGATGCATATTCAACAACAGCGCAACGTTGAACAGGTCTGGGGGGGGGGGGGGGGGGGGGGGTGTTCATGCCGGAGAAGAGGTGTCGCGCCGGATCCACGGGGGAGATGACTCGGGGTCTCGCCTCTCACGGCCGAGGCGATGCAATAACGAACCGTTTTTCCCACTTATCGGTGGCACGGTAAGTAATTTCCTGCAACCTTAGGGACAATTTTAATGACGTACCACAAGAAACATTAATGCCTTTATTATTAGGTATAGATTAGTGTCTCATACATAATTGGTACAAATTCATACTCTTTTTTGTACAATATTATACGTATTAGTCTAGCACCAGCAACATAAACTATATAATAGAAAAGTAACAACTTTGGATTTGTTAATCTCTGAACGAGGTGAGCCCAACAACAGGTGTCTAGAGGTGGAGGAGCCTCACAAGGCGGAGCTAGTCGAGGTGCAGCCGGAGGTAGAGCTGTTATGTGTCACTCGTGCTCCTATTGGCAGGGAAGGAGGAGGCACAGTTAAAAAGTGGAAGGGAGGAGGGCCGCTCGGGTGGCTCGTTTGCCGAAGCTACAAAGGGCATCACTGGTGGCCGTGCACGGGAGGAGAGCGAGGTCAACACTCGAGGCTGAATCCCTCCGATATGTGCTGCCCTTGAGAAGTGGTGGTGAATTCTCGATCGAATCGGCAGAGTTGTGGCGGAGCTGCCGGATTCGAGGCCGAATCGATTGGAGAAGAGCCGGCGGCGATCACTCTAGGAGAGGCGTGAGGGCAACATGAAATTCCTATTGGCAGTTGTCCTGCACGTGTTGGATTCTGTTATATAGCAGCGACCCAAATATTTAGTTTTACAACACTTGATTTTGTTTGACAAAAATAACTTGGAAATTTTACATCAAGTACAGCTGTTGGAGCAAGATTTTTGGTTCCAAATGACCTGATTCGGGCAAGAGTCGATGGTTGCCGCGTGCCGGGGGAAGAGCGATGGTTGGTATCCCTCGATGTCGAATCGCTCCCGATCTGCAGTGCCCCTTTACAGTGGTGCTGGATTGCAGCCGAGTTGGTGAGAGTTGTGGCGGAAGTGCCGGATTCGAGGCCAAATCGATGTGAGAAGAAGCGGTGGTGGTCACTGTAGGAGAGTTGTGAGGGCGACATGAAACTTGCGATTGATAGTTAGCGTGCGCGTGTTGCTTTTTGTTATATAACATCAGCCCAAGTGTTTTATATCTGTAACACTTGGTGTTTTTTATTTAACAAAAAATGATAAAATTTACATTAAGGGCGGCTATTGGAGCAAGATTTTGCCTTCAAATGATTTAAAAACTGTTATGACCTAAAATACGACAGCTATTGAGAATGCTCTAAAAATGGGAAAACACCATGAAAAAGGCATTTGTAGCCCGTGCTACATGTATCCCTATATTTTAATTTTTCAAAATAGTATTTTGAATTTAAAAAATTATAAAATAAATCTGGATGTAGCTTATACCTTATCCTACAATTGTGCAAATTTTCAATCCAAAATTCTTATTATTTGGGTTATGTAAAAAAACAAATTTTGACAAAATTTGGAGGTGCCCTGTTCACACACCTGATCTATATTTTTTCTTTTTTGTGTAGCATAGAATACAACGCATTTCGGATTAAGATTTTGCACCCTTGTATGATATATCCGTGGCTATATGCACATATTTTTTCAGATTTTTTTTACACTTCAAAACTTATATTTCGAATGTTCAAAATAAATGACTAAATTTAGACTGGTCTACAAAACACTGCACTCGGAAACACCGTAGTTATATATGCAGTAGATAGAAAATAAGCTTTCCATACAAATAATATTATTTTTAACCTTATATAAACCATGGAAGGTTGACATGTGGAGCAACAAGAGAGCTCTATTTTTAGAGAGCTTAGTACTTTGAAGGGAAATCATATTATTTTTACTTTTGTCTAAACGGTTGACACTTGGAGCAGCAAGAAAGCTCTATCTCTAGTGAGCTTAGTTCTTTTAAGGATTATCCTGTTCAATTGGACCACCTTTTTTCTTTCTTTTTTCTTTTTTCCTTTATTTATTCTTCTCTCTTCTTTTTCAGGTTATGCAAGTGACCCCACAATTTTAGGATGACATTTGGTGATAACCAATTTTGAGAAGCCGGTTTATTCTGGTCCACCGGCACAGATGTTCTTGTGCGCTTAAAGAACCAGCCGAGACTCTGATTCTAGTTTTTCTGGTTAAACTGGCAGTCAGGAATGGTGTTTTAAACTACGGGTCTAACTGTCCCGATACACCTCGCGGTATTTTGTTTTCCCAACAATATCTCAGATTAAACCATATTCTCCTGAAAATTAAAGAAAATAAATCGAGATTTATAGGAGACGGAACGACTTCTTCTTCCTGAATGAGCCACGTCGCGCCACCGCGGCCCCTCCATTGCTGGAGCCAGTATGTCGATGTAGATCACGGATGGGAAGTATTTAAGCCGATTAGCACCATGGATAAGAAACCGTCGAATTTGTTGATGGAAGATCCATCCAGACCTCAAAAGAAAACGAAACTCCATGCCTCACACCAACACTAGAGGCAGCACTAAAGTGGCAAGGCCGAAGGAGCAAACTGCAAAGGGAAGCCACCATCGCCATGCCCAAAAACCCTACAAACCCTAACCTCACCGGCCAGACATGCCAGCGGGCACATAGGCCAACGAGTCACCGACATCATCGAAACCAACATCGTCGAGATGGAGAGGTTCCAAAAGGATTATTCACCTGATCTGTCATCGCTAGCACCGGCAAAGCACTGCAAAATGAGGTGGCCAGACAATTTTGTTCCGCTGCATCCTTGAGGAAAGATGATTTCTCTGTCTAGCCGCTTGTCTAAAAGCTGCCACGAGGTGGCAAATGGTTGGTTGTAGGGGATTTTAACCAAATTAGAGAGACAGAAATAAAAATAAGAGGAATGTGAGATGGAAGTACATTTTCAATCTTTTCCAAATTCGAGGGTTTTCGAGTAATTATTTTGGGTGGGTTTCCGCTTAGCACCTCCTCCTCGAGGGTTCTTCTTAATGGTGTGGCTGGCCACCTCATCAAGCATGACCACATGCTCAAGAAAGGGGACCCCATGCTCATGTTTCTCCACACATCTTCTTCCTCGCCATCGACCCCCTTTATTTGATCTTAGACCTTGCCAGCATCCACGAGCTTCTTCGTAAGATCCGAGGCAGGGCATCACCTTTAGGACTATGTATGTGGACGACACAACTGTTCTTCTCGCCGCATTTAAAGAGCAAAACTTCATGCTCATCCTATTATGATTTAGCAAGGTGACATGCCTTGCCTCTAATTCTCATAAAAGCTCGATCGTTCTCATCGAAGGCGCCAAGGCAGGAACGTCAACCTTGATGACATTTTGCAAAACATGTCGGTCATTCATGCATCTTTCCCAATGAAATATCTTTGCCTACCCCTCTCAATGTGGTGTCTTAAGCGAGTGAATATTCGGCCTTCAAAGATAAATGGTGGGCAAACCGATCACTTTGGAGGGTACGGATATTGCTTTGGCCGGCAAGACCAGTCAAATCCGGTAACTTCACAAGTGGTGTACCTATTGGAAGACTATTTTCGGGCAATCTCTTGGATTAGAGCTAGCAAAATGGCAGAGGGAAATGCAATACCTATTGGAACACTATTTTCGGGCCCTCTCATCTTGGTGGCCTTGGCATCCTGCATCTTGGAAAATTCGTTAGGCCTTGTTTATTACTAGGGTATTTTAGGGGATTGGTGGGGATAATCCTCTAGTGTATTGGGTGAAACCCCAAACTTCACCCAATTCCCTAGGGGATAATCCACTAAGTAGGGTAGTGTATTGGATCCCCTAGGGGATTGAGAAAAATGAACTAGAGTTTGGGGATTTGTGGTGAAATGTGGAGATAAAACCTGTCCAATACACTAGAAACAAACGATGTTTTTAGATATGTGGGGATTTGATGGTTTGACCGAGATAATCTCCACCAATCCCTAAAAAAACTCTAAAAACAAACAAAGCCTTAGTGCTCTTTGTTTCAGGTGACCTTGGTTTGAGTGGAAGGACCCACTAAGATTTTTTTACCCTTCTACCACGATCATTACTGAAAATGGAGAGAAAACCCCTTTCTGGGATTCGGCTTGCCTGCATGGATAGAAGTCAAAGGCATTGCATCGCTCATCTATGAAGCTTCAAAAGGGAAGGATTGTGATGTGAAGCAAGCAAGCTACCCACAAGGATACTTGGATTAGGAAGATCAACATGGTCTCCCTTGTTCCGATGACACACATTCATGAATTCTCCAGCGTTTAGAGACCTCTCGTGCACCTTGAAAAACAATATTGTCCAGTATCCACAGTGTTTTTCTAAAATCAGTATTATTCTAACAAACACGACATTGCCTGCTGACTTCTTTTCTAGAAACTCAGTGCTCCTGGCTTTTTTTTTCTAGAAACTCAGTGCTCAAATTATGCAAGTTTAACGCAAGTGATTCGTTCTAATCACCCTTTAGACAAACATATTTTTATGACAAATTGACATCCAAGCTCTATGTATTAGACATTTTAGAAGCCTGGTAGTATTAGACATGCCAAAGTGACAAAATACGACATTTAATGGCCTTGTGGTTTTGCTTATTAGTGTTTGAATGAATGTCTAAATGATCTTCATGATGTGGAATAACATAATTAACAAAACTGACCTAGCTGAGATTGCATAAACAAACTCAAATCTCTCAACTGGTGGAAGGAGTCACTGATTCACATGTGTTACAAAACACCAGAAAACCGTAATAGAATCAAATAGATCTATTGCAATAATATTGCCAAATAAGGGCCCACAAATTTACACGATGAAGAAATGGAACCGTGTTTTACCTAAGCTATTGTTTACTATGACGAGGTTCGCCTTCATCTATCCACTAGAAATTTACAATTTGCAAAATGAAAAGAAGGCAGAATTAGAGGCACTCTTAAGGCTTCTTGGTAGGAGTCTGAGGAGTAACTATAGGACAGACACATTGCATGGATGGTTCAACGAGGGACCACATTCAAATATGTTGATCAAGATGATCTCCCCTAGCTTTCGAAAATTTTACTGGATCTTCAATGTAGCTTAATCCACAATGCTGGCATGAAATGTGAGGATCGGTCTTCACATCTGTTTCTGCGCCTTCCCATAGTATCTATTGATGTAATTAACCTGCAGAGCACAATAGATACTAAATTAAACCCAGAGCTAGTTTTATGGCCCATTCTGAAATACGAGTAACATTATTGCATACCTTCTTTATGCTTAAATCAGGAGCATCCTGGGCATTTACAGGATAAAATTTGTAGAATTGGATATTTTCAAATGCCTCCTTTAGGTTGGGGTCCATATTGTCAATAGCTTCCTGTCTGGCCTCTTTAGCCTGCATAAGTTTTAGAGCATTACAGTGCGCTAAAATCTCTGGCGAAGATACATAATATCTGGTAGATTGTGAACCTGTTTCAGCTCTTGCTTTCTTTCTTTAACCTTCTTCCTTAGGAATTCCTGTTGATGAAATGAGGCAGTAAAGTTTGGAAGAAAACTCAAAGAGGTAATAATCTATTGATCATTGACTATGCAAAGTATCCTTAATAATAGATCAATGAAAAAAATCACTGGAATGTGCACCTTAAACTTTTCTTTCTCATCCTCTGGCAACTCCTCAGTTTCAATGAGATGCTCAATAAAATCCTGCATTGCAGCCCAATAGTTGAACACAGATGCTCCTCCAAGGGTAGTGTCAGAACAAAAAACAAATATATATACACACACCTTATAACCATCTTTCCAGTCAAAGAGGCAAACTATCTGCAATAAGCAGCACAAAGGTATATAACAAAATCAACAGCTACTTGAAATTAAAACCCTAGGAATTGCATTACTAAAAGTGGAACTGGGTGAGATTCCTTTTTCTCTCAGTTAAGGTTAGGCAACAATAGCAAGCAATAACCTTTAGCCCTAGGTTAGGATAAATATTTTTTAGGGCTCATTTGCCCAAACTTTGAGTTGTCTATTATTCCCATATAAGTCCCAAAAGGCAGCTCATGTGGATTAATTTTAAATGCAGATTCCAGTGACAAAAGCAAAATGCTCTCTTGTGAGATTTTTTGTTTTTGTTTTTATCATATTATGACTCCTCAAGTAGCAATGAACAGCTTGCTTTATTAAGAAAAATATGAGGAAAGTAGTTATTTGGGCAATACTTCTACTAAACACTTACAGACCAACTAAAAGAAGCTTACCGGGGGTTCTAGAGGATATATGATATGGACAGTTGTATCATGGTCATCTTCAGGAGAAAGTGGCATATAGTCTGCAATATTATTATCAGAGCTGTTTCACGAGCAGATCCCATCAAAAACTTCAGACAAATATATATCTAACTCAAACCATCAAACGGTACTCATGGAACATTGTGAGGATATGCACAATTACTTTTATTTACCGCACTGTTTAATGGTTTGGGCGAATGTAATGTGCTCATGCTATTTCCGTGATCGATGACCTTGGGCATTGGCATGTTTTGACCCCATAAGACTTATCGCAGAATGTTTATGCTTGCATCACAATGTGGATTTGAATGTACAAACACTACCAACGATCAAATCAATGCACAATGCAATACACAATTGGAAAAAAAGACCTTACTAAAGTATGCCATTTTTTATTTTGTAAATGAAATATGGGCATCCAGGGTTCGTTGGGAGTCCAAAGGCCATTACACTTGTCAGTCGCATTTAACTTGACTGCCACTCAGTATTATCAGTAATCAATTAGGAAAGGGATACTAATCTCATATCATACTTTTGCACTGCGACCCTTTAACTACAGGTAGTCGCAGTCTTGCAGAACATTGTACGCACATTCAAATAGTGTGTATTAGACTGGACCAAGCCATGGATAGGTGCCGGAACATATCCTGTGAAAGGGGGTCCAAACACACTGACAACTATTTCCTTAGATACATAGCTATACAAGTCGACCCTATGAAAAATAATCGCAATGCAGCTTACATGGCATGCAGTAGTCAAACTTCTTGACTCGCTCAGTTTTCAGGTGCTTCAGAGCAGACCTGTAAAATATTAAATATACAAACTTAGGATGATATATCCAGTCACAAAACCGTAGAGGTTCAAGATGGTTACAGACCACATATCACTGGGTGACAACATTCCCAATAAACAAATAATAATACCAACATAAATGTATATTCCTTCAATCACAATTTTTGTCGAGGAATGAAAATAGCATCAATAAAACTGACCTTCGCTGGGTGCAACAGAGAGTGAATATTTTTGTTTCCAAACCCTCAATCCTGCTGAGCCTATAGACCAAGCAAGAGTAAAGTGAACAAAAAACACAAAACTGCGATAATGAGAGACTAATGTAAATATATAACCCAAAACATAAATATATAAATAAATGTGACTAGATATTAATAGCATGGAAATACCGGTCCTCTAATGGAACATAGGGCACCCAGGCCATCTTCATTGCCCTCATTGATACTATTTCTTCATTTTCCCTTTGGACAGATTTTATACCAACTTTATCGGATGGTGGGAAAGGACAGTCAACCTGCACCACAAACATAATTGCAAGAGCTAAATGAGATCCACCATCAGCCAAAATACCAACTTTCTAGTCTCGGTCGATGAAACAACCAGAAGCAACAAATATGCCCAGAAAGATTTCCCGCTGCAAACTTACTTTCAGCAGAAAAGGAAAAACACATTTGACACTATTGGTTAAAGTCAATAACTAATATCAATGCAATATTTTGGACTAAATAATGTGGCAAGAACATGAGGGTTACTCCTTTATGGATTATAGGAGACAAAAAGGGATCCAGGCCAGATAAACATAAAAGTGTACCAGGAAGTAAAGCTTTGAGACTGGCATCGTTACAGGATAACAGTGTTACAGATTAGTAAACGTTCTTACTAGAATCAAGACTACTAAAGATTTTACTCCCACAGTGCCATAGTCACAACAGCAAGATCACCGCCAAGAACAAGGGAGTTCCTGGCAAAACCCGATATGCAATTAAATATGTTCTTATAGTTTCTAACTGATTAAAACATCAACATAAACATTTCCTATCTTGTACAACAGGTCAAATTATCTTTACGTACAAATGGTGAAACGGGTGTGCATTTTCTGTAATGCGAGAGATAAACAGTATTAGTTTGCTAGCATAATCATGAGAAAGTGCAACTCAAGATATAATGTATTGAGGAACATTTTATGTAATGCATATTTATTATCAATGAACTACAGAAACTTAAGATAAGATAGTAAACATTCTTTTGCGGGAGAGATAAGATAGTAAACATTAGCATGGGATAATGTATAAATCAAGAGAATAGATGAGAACCCACCGCAACGACAACAGGAACAAATACCATCTTCTCATTCTTTTGTCCGCCTTTGGCAACATTCAGTCGCTGAGCTGCAGACCAACAGAAATGAGACAGTCAGACAAATTGCATGAAGTAAACCATTCAACATGCTGGTACAAATGGAACAGACAACAAACATAATCTTGTTTCTGCATCACAACCAGTTTTGGTATTCAATATATCTATGATGTGCAAGGTGAAAATAATCAATGTTAACATCTATAAACCCCAGAAATACTAATCAATTGGAAAACATACAAGCCTCCGACACTGAGATTTCTCATCACATGGAAGATGAACAAAATTAATTTTAATGTTGAAAAGGTATAACAATATTGTTTACTTGCTGGCTGTGTAGAGGGAATATTTCAGCATTGATAAGCTACGCAAAAAGTACCTCTGCAGCATCAGTAATACAATTTTGTAAACCACTAGCTGATTCTTCTTGTATTATTGCTATACAGCAAAATGTAACCCAGATGATTCAAACAAGAAACGATACCCTAAACGACACCAGTTTACTATCGGTTAGAAAAATATTAGGAAAGTTAATATGCAGATATGCATCAAATATTGGATGTTAACTTCGATTTCAACAGGGGGCATACTTACGTTCAGTGCTTCCAAATAAGTAAACCGTCCTGCCATAAAGCTCTCCCCCTTCTTCTAGAGCTTTCTGCTCACCAACAATAAACCATGTATGTATGTATGTATGTATGATACAGTGAAGAAGCGTAATATTCAAAGAGAAGCCTAGCAGATCATATGTCAGATATAAACCTCTAAATTTTGGAAGTTCCAGTTGAACTCCTGTATCTTGTCGATATTTTCCCACTGCAGGTCCAGATAACAGACAATCATGAAAAGTAAGGAGAAATGCGTAATAAATAGCTTTATGCAAGTCCAAACAAAAGTGCATCGGTAGATAGCGATGTGTGCAAACCTCGGTCCCAATAGGAAAGGCCGACAGCCAAAGGTCCTCCTGGACAGAGCAACACACCATTAGTCCATGATGCACGAAAGCAATATACTCCCTCCGTCCGAAATAATTGTTATTTGGGAACAGAGGGAGTAGCAAACAAGGGACAAGGCATACTCATGAGTAGTCAAACACTACACTACGTCAAATCATAACACGCAGCAAAAGGTGCTCATTCAGAGTAGACAACTGAAAGATGGTGGAACAACTTGTGAATTCTAACCACTGACTCTTTATTAAAACCATCAACACATTAACCTGCAACTTTGCAAGTGTTCCACTGCAAATTTCTAAAAGATGCGTACAAAATCACCATGCCGTGATCATAGTTAAACTTTTTACGGCATTAGGCTCGTAACAACATGCCAGTAAAGGTTATTTGTAATATATGCTGCAGTCCGGCCGACCGAATCTAATCCGTCATCGACAAGGAATCTCGTGTTTCAGCATCGCCCCATGCATCACCCCTTGTCCTAATCTAACCAATGGAAGCCTCGCAGCAAGATCACCAACCATTGAGGTCAACTAAGCTACAGAGCCTAGCAAACGGAGGGCCTCCTCACCAGATTCCGCTTCTCGGGGAAGTACTCGGCCTCGGGCCTGGGCGACGGTGCCCTGGCGCGCTTCCCCGGCCTTGTCGCCGCCGCCGTCTCGCTCGAGCCGTGGGCCTCCGCGGCCGCGCGCTTCCTACCCCTGGTACGCGCGCGCGCCATTGCTCTCGATTCTCGAACGTACACGCTGCAGGGAGGGTTAGGCGTCTCTTTTGATTTTGGATTTGGAGCCGCCGGCCGCGGCTGCTTTAAAACGGCGCGCGTCGCGTAGAATAGACGCGGTCCGCGGCGGTCGACCGATCGTGCGTGAAATCGACGCGCATCGATTCGCCTACTACGGCTATCGGAGCTTTTCCTCAACTTTCCACTTTCTCTTCTTCCTTTCGGATCCGAACCCGAGCCTAGTAGCCACAAAACGAAGAACGTTCGGCCATTACATTTTTCGTTCAATAAAAATTAGAACGATATATATCCCCACGAAACAGGCTTGCGTCCAGCTATATTAATATAGCAACCACCCAATACAACCGTGAGATCACTGCTGGGCAAACAGCACAATCAAACCCAAAAAGAAAAACAAAAGAAAGAGAAGAGAAACTAATGCTAGAAACGTCAGATCGACGAAAACGAAGATGAGCCGTCGGCGTTGCGCCCGCCGAAGAAATCCACCACAAGCCCATGTCGCCGAATTGCCTCGTATCAAGCAATACCTTCAAGAAGGAAAGCGACGATGACGACGCTGCTGCCCGGATGATCCTAGGATTTCTCCCGATACGCGAAGGGGAGCGGGGAAGGGGTACTCTCGACGCCCTTCAAGAAGGATGGTGGCGCCCGGAGTCGTCACCACGTCGAGGCCAGCAAGAGCCGGCAAGGATTTCTCCCGACCTCCTACAAACCACACCCCGGTCAAATCGTCGACTCCACCTAGCTCACAGCCCACGGACATGCGCCAATAGACTTGAGATCATCCACGTCGTCTCACCATGGCCAACGCAACGAGACCGACCGGGCCGAGAAGAACCGGCAACCAAGGGACGGCAATACCGCAGCTGCGTGGGAGGGAACAACCTCCACCACCAAAGGCAGTAGCAGACCGGATGCAGCAGTAGGAGCACACCGGGCCACACTGCCCGGCCGGGCCCAGATGGGCCCGTGAAGCTCCTGCCGCCGCACTGCAGCAGACGCAGCGCCGTAGTCACCATCCCCGTCACGAGCACCTCTGCAGCCCCAGCCGGAAGAGAAGGAGCGAAAACCGCGTCGGCCCGCCCAAACCCAGATCTGGGCCGGAGGGCGTCGGCGGCCATGCCCGCACCGTCTCCGCTGCCAAGCAGCAGCCTCTTCGCCCCGCCGCCATCCGGCCTGCACCGGAACGCCGCCAGCCGACCTGCACCACCGCCAGGAATCCCTCCTCCCGAGCCGGGCACCTGCATCGACGGGGAAAAGCAAGGCCGCCGCCGCCGGAACCGCACGGCACTGCACGGGCAACGCCCGGCAGCACTCGCCGGCGGCGGCGGCGAGGGAGAGGAGGCGGGGGCGGGAGTCGGGCGCGGCCGGAGGAAGGAGCCACCCGGTCGCCTCGCTCGGGGAGGCGACGCGGGGGCACGAGAAGGGAGGAAGGAGTTCTCAGTGGATCTAATTTCAGCCCCTGAACAATATATATATCTTGTGCGTTGTAATGGGATTATCATTAAAAACTCTACTGCATGAATAAAAACTATAGTTATATCAAGTATACTACGTATGAAACATGACGCATGTCTACAAAATATACAAGATCCAGTTGATAACAATAGTCGTGACTCTAAATTTGACCAATTAAATGCCCCTAAAGTTCACGAATGTATGATTGATGTATGCAGGCTGAAAAAACTGATGATATGGGTAGTTTGCATGAGGATATGCCATGTCCGTCCATCACTATGTAAACTTTAAGGAAAAAATTTCAGCAGTTACATTTAGAAAAAAAACGAGGGGATGCGAACTCTGGTTGCTAGGTTGAGCCACTGCTACCTTTGCCACTGGGCCTTTGCCCCGTTCTCAGCAGTTACATTTGGAAGAGTATGTATTCTTGAATGGTGGTTACATGATTTTCATCATTAAACATAATTGGTAAAAATTGGCTGAAACGATTGAGGACAAAACTGATTTTGATGTTGGAGGTGCACATTATCTAACTGTATTATTTTGTAGCAGGATGGTATAATTATATCATTACGGCTAAAAATGATGTGAACATTTGGATGGTTAAAATACTACATAATGTGGATGGTTTGCATGTAGAAATAGATTGTCATTAATACATCTTAGTAGGATGATATGGAAGTTGTTCCCCTCCATTAGTCCTCCAACAGAAGGGGACTTTTGGCTCTCGGGCACATTGCTCCCTGTTTTTTGAAAATTTTGAAAATCAAACTTTTTTTATTCAAAAAAATCTGCAATTTTGTACACACCAACATATACATATTGTTTATTTACGCAAGAAATTTCGTAAAATAACTTATTTTTTTGGCCGACAGAAAAAAGAGAAAATTCTGACAGGAAATTCATACTATTATCACTTTTTGCTGCATCCGAAATTTCTTATTTTTGTGTAGCTCGTAATATGATTTCTTTTTCACCCATAATCAGCAAATACGTAGAGGGCATGCATATGTATCACCTGGTTTTTTTTTGGGATTTTTTGAAACTCGTTCAGTTTTTTTCAAATTTTGTAAAAAATCGGGTGCACTGGCACCCGAGAGCCAAAAGGGATTTCCGTCCAACAGAGGCCTTTTGTCTCTCTGTTTTCTTTCTAACTCTCTCGGGTTGCATCCATCTAGTCTATCATGAAATAATTTCGAGTATATATAAAGGTTTTTAGATCAAAATTAAGGTGATGGTGGTGGAATCGTCAGCATATATCCAACGACGTGCCACTAGTAGCGATTAGCAGTGGCGCATAACCAGTGATGTGCGAAAAACGCGCCACTAAGGACCAAAATGGTACGCCACTTCAAGGTTTTTTCCTACTAGTGTGATGCAACGGGATAATGACTAGATCTAGAAACAAGACAAATATAATAAAGAGATAAAGATCTAGAGAGACGAAGACACCAGGTGTATCCCAAAGCTCAATCTGTTGGCAACAACTTTATGTCTTCATTAGAGAGGCTAGACACACGTGCCCTCTCGAGTCCTGAGACTCGAACTTCTCTTTCCTTGAGCTTAGGTTTATCGGAACTGGCTCAACTACTCAAGGTATATCTTGAGGTGATCTTCACAAACTGCTTCAGGCAAGATCCATAACTAGGATTCTCTCAAGGATTCCTACAATGCTTGAAGATAGCAAATTTCCAAGAGTAGCAAGTGAAGATATCCAAGGCTAGACGGTGCTCTGGCTTGATGCTCACCTAAGATCAACTTCTTTCCTCCCAAAGATTGCTCAAGGAATGGAAGATGGGACTTTGCAACCATAAAGGGAACATACCATGATCTAGAATTTTCTCAAGGTCGTCAACCCTATCCCGCAAGTAATATGTCCTTATACAACGCTTGCCAGGAACTAGCCGTCTGTACGGAAGATTCCCTTTTATGTTCATGTCTATTAATGTTTGTGCATGAGAAAAATATCACCAATAAGTTAAATATTAAAAATTGAACAAGCAATTAAAAGTTGAAGATACGGTTACTTAAAATTTAGAAAATGTAAAAAATAGACACTTAATGTTTGTAAAAGAATGTTATGATATCTTAAAGACATGAACTTCATGAATTATACTAAAGTTTTGGTAGTAAAAACCAAATCCTGAAAAGGATTTATATCAAATAGAATAAATGTGTTTTTAAATTTTTTATTAACAAATAATTATGATAAATTCTAAAAATAATCAGCATAAATATGAAACCTATATAATTATTATTCTAGGATTTTTTGTGATTTTAATGAATATTTCAAGTAATTCTTAGTAGTAAAATAAATCCAAGACTCAATAAAATATGATCACTAATTAAATTCTGTTTGATAATTATTATGTGGTTAAGTTAGATATCTTAACTATTTCATTTCACTTAAACTAGTAAACCTAAATTAGCATGTTGGATTCATCATAATAATATTACAAAAACAAATCTAACCCGGTAAATCCCTGTGCCCAGTCAATTGGCGACCTCCCACCTACGTCGCAGTCCGGCATCGCCGCATCGTAGGAGCGAGAGCAGTCGAGCCCAGCACCAGCGAGTAGACACCAGAAAAACGTATGTGCAACGATGACGTGAAATATTGTTCCTGCCGCTTCAAATAGGCCACCATGAAAGGTGCATAGGCCGTCTGGGGAGGCGATCGAACGGCTAAAAAGCCGAATCACGGAGGAGGCGGCTGAATGTCTCACGTTTTAAACTTTTAGATTAGTTACTCGAAATTTTTCAAATGTAGGGCCTCATTTTGCATTGCGCTCTGGGCCGAATTTTTTGGAGACAACCCTAGTAGGCATCTCAATTGACATCTTAATTTTCTTCTTATCTTGCACCATATAATGTGAAACATGTGAATAAAAAATATTGCAATCTTTAACAAGTTCAATCATGGGTCTTTCCAAACAGTACATTCCTATCAGAAAACAAGCACGCCAAAACAATAACAAAAAAATTAAGAGGCTGGGTGAGAGGCACCATCAGTTCAAACTCATGCCCATCTCCAAGTCTTATTACAATCCTAAGGAAATGCATTGTCGTGATCTGACTTCGACGAATAAGAAGAAATTGTTCGATAAAATAAGGTATCAGGAAGCAAATCGGTAGCTGGGAAAAACAGTATTACATCTGCATCTGTTGTGACATATGTAAGAGGCATCTTCCTCCAGTATTCCAGTGCAGTTCTGACCGCGTTGTTCCAATGGCAGAAACTGGGCTCCACTCCTTTCCTGAAAGCCAATATAGGGTGGTCAACAATTTTGTAGAAACTTAGACAGGCGTAGGAGTTCAGAACAAGCTACACAAGTCAATCTAGCAGTCCTGTGGCTATATAAAGAAGTCAGCTATACGCCGGACAAGCCAGAAGAAATGAACACAACGACGTAGCTCCACATGCAGAGATTATACGTATTATTACCATAAAAATGAATGTGTTATATATCTTTTGTAAAACTGAAAATGGACTCTTCCTTGTGAAAATGCGAACAAGCCTTGTGTTTAGCATTTGACCGATTGGAATGTGAACTTAATCATAGGCCTATTTCATGTCCATATAGGGGTGAAAATCCTAACAAGCTGGACTAATTCTCACAGAAATGGTAGCAGAAATCTGGCTGATGCAACAAATTGAGCACGTACAGTGTTGAAATGTGTGAATATGACACTTCAGAAAAGAATGGTATTTGCACGTACACCTTGGAAGAACAAGGGATAGTTATTACTCCCTCCGTTCACAAAAGGGTGTCTCAACCTATCTCAAATTTGTATGTATGTAGATATACTTTAGTGTGTAGATATATGCAAATTTGGGATAGGATGAGACATCCTTTTGTGGACGGAGGGAGTAGATAGGAAAGCAAATAATTGTATCATTACCAGCTAGAGGAATATTACACGTTGTGGCTGTATAAAACAAACAAATCAACATAGAGATGGAGACTAGAGAGACCGGGAGTGGATGGAGGTGGAGATGTTCATATACCAGCTGCTAGTTGGTGAGCGGAAGGATATATTGGCTGTCAATGAATGTAAAATTGGACTGCAACAGATTGATTCCAACACGTGGATTGCTGGGATGCATGTTGATAGCACTCCTGAAGGCGGACTCGATGCTTGTCTTATCAGATTCCTGAGCATCAGCGTAGCCGATTCCTGCAGACAGTTCCTCAAGTGCTAACAAATGCTCGATGCCTGCAGGTGCGGCCCCATTCTGCTCCAATCCGCTGGCATTGAACTTAAGTTTGAGCTTCTGGAGCTTGGGCATTGCACCAGTCTGGAAGGTCAGGTATGACGTGCTGCATAATAGGAGCTTAAAATACTTCAGAGCAGCGAACGCTCCTCTACCATATATCACAATCATTCCATCTGTGGGTTCTCGGATTTGTATATCGAGGGCAGTGAGGACGGGCATGTCTGCAAGGATATCGACACCATCATTTAGCAGCTGAGCAACTTGGCATTGTAACTCCCCGAGGTTACGGAGTCCCCCCATCCAACTAGGGACCTTGGAAAACCAACACTTTGGTGACACAATGAGTCTCTCAAGGTGGTAGGGAGCCGAGGGAGGAGGCAATAGCATCAAGCCATCTATGGAGCCCCACATATTGATATGCAGGTCCTCAAGGTTACTGAGGTTTCTTAAACAAGAACTTAGAGCATCCATGCGTCTATCCCTGTCTTCATCCGGGAAAAGGCCGCATTCCGAGTATAGACAATTAATATAGATAATCTCCAAGTGATCTGAAGGACGGCTACGTTCAACAGTTAGATATCTCAGATTGGTCAGCTCTCCAAGGTCCTTGATATTGTCCAGTGTGTTCACTCTTATATCAAATGCAGAAAGATGCTGTAGGAATTTCATGTTGTCAATCCCATCAAGTAGCCTTGATTCAACATTTAGATGCATCAAGCATGGTAGATGAACTATATCTGATGGAATATTGTCACACGTGGGCACATCAAGTGTTTCCAAGTGTTGGAGCAGTCTAATATGTGTTGGTAGCTGGTACCACGAAGAGCAAGTAACACATAAATACCTCAGCTGATGAAGTTTACACAATCCAGTGAGGTCAATTGTACTATGGCTGAGATCAATAAAAAGAACTCGGAGGAACTTGAACTGTGACATCGGAGGTGTATTTTGAAATATCCCAAAGAACATGACCGACCGAACATGTGACATACTAATGTTCCTCGGTAATATATTTTGACCATTAACTGAACCATCCAAGCGAACAGAAATCCGACGGGCCTTGTAATCCAGTCCTGTAATGGCATGTGGGTTGTCCACTATAGTGAAAAAATTATCTTCTGCAGACTTAATCAAGATAAGATTGAGCATCATATTGTGTACCGTGCATGTTATCACTGATCCTCTGTTGTCAAAATCTATTGGTTGAATAAGGCTCCTAGACACCAACTCATTGAAATAACTTCTTGCAACCTTCTCCACATCTTGTCCATTTTCCTTACTGATAAAACCTTCAGCCACCCATTGGCGTTCCAGATTAGATCTGTCTATCTTGTAACCCTCCGGATACATACCAAGATATAAAAAACATGTTTTGAGATGAATAGGAAGCTCTTTGTAGCTGAGGTTTATGATTTGCCTCATCATTTCCAATGTAAAGTTTGCTGCTAAACCCAGAGAGTCCCTTACATGTTCCCACCTTTCCTTTTGGTTGGAACATTCACTTGCTAGCATGCTAGATATACAAATAATTGCAAGAGGCAAACCCCCACATCTTCTGAGAATTTCAACCGATATATCTCTAATCTGGTGAGGGCAAGCTTCTTCCGAGCCAAATATTCTATCAAGAAACAATCTTCTCGAGTCTTCGTTGCTAAGAGGCTTCATTTCTAAAATGTGATCAACCTTATGAAAGCAACATGCCTTAGCCACATCCTTCATTCTAGTAGTTATTATTACTCTGCTGCCAAGACGATTATTTGGGAAAGCACGTTTAATAACATCCCATGATTGTATATCCCTTATATCATCTATTACAATCAAGTACCTGCCAAATATTTTAATCATTTTGTTAAGTATAATAGAGTATATATAGTCTAAAAAAGTGGAGGGACGGGGAAATTACTTTACTCGGTCAAATATCAGTAGTGATCAAAAAACAAAATAGCCACATTACTTAATTTTTATAGGGACATTTTAATCCATTTTTTCTAAAACGGTGTGCACGAATAAGGAATAGGTGGCGTGGAATCCATAATTTGAACGGACTATCCCTCCGTTCCTAAATATAAGATGGTTTAGCCTTTTGCCAAATTCATGTGTATCTACATGTATCTAGACACATTTTAGTATGTATGTTCACTTATTTGGGTCCGCACCTAGTCAACATGTGACACACCTAAAACATCTTATATTTACAAACGGAGGGAGTATATGTCTTTGGTTCAAGGGATATTGAGGCCGGATTAGATTGAAATTTACTTAGAGGCCAAGTAAGATAGAGGCCCTGAGGCAATGGTGAAAGAAAAAACAACTGAAGCCACGAAACACTCTTAAAGCTCTGGCCTCTGGCCATTATGGATTTTAGTCTATATCCACAACTGCCATTGCAATGAAAGAGATATTATAAGAAAGACATCATCGGAAGAAAGTAGTGTTTTTACCCCCATTGCGGGCATGCCCCTGGGTAAAATATCATGTCTGTCATCCTCTCAATCTCGTCCGAGGTAGTCTTCAGAATCCTTGTTTTGCCCTACCTCCCTTGTTCTCGACTATATACTGTCGTATACAAGAAAGATGCATATTGTGCATCGGCATCTGGTGCAAAGGGAATGGTATAAAAATGTGACATGATGAAACAATTTCAATACGTGTTTCTCTCTTGCCCTATGTTTGCCTGTTGTGGCGAATTGTGTTTGTGGCGTTCAATCTACCTACACTGTCTAGTATCTCGAATATGTTTTGGAACTGGCTTTCTGTGTGAATAGACAACTTAAAACCCATATCTAGGTGGGAGTGAGTGATTTATGTTGGTCTATGCATAACTGCAGCAATTAAATCATTTTTATAAAAAAAAGAGTTTCCAATGTATAGGCAATTAAATCACTAGAACCATACACTACGTGGTGCTCACTACAAAGTATGGAGGCACGGTATTTTCTTGTATCTGGTTGGAGCCACTTGAAGATGGTAGGTCGAGCTATTTTGTGTTAGGAAATATGCAACATGTATTTCCTGTTGGCCAATGATCAGTATATATAGATGTACATGTGTGATAAATATTTAGGAAGCACCCCTTATGCAATAAGGAAAATACATAGCAAGATATATAACTCTAACATGTTCAGCAATTAGACATGGTGGTCTAGCAGTACAATTTGTATGCATGATATGTGACATGTAGTCATGTTGTATGGATTTATCCGGAGATTTTTTTTATTATTCTTATATTGATCGGAATCGGTGCAGAGGCCCGCCACATTCACTCCTTTTACAAAGAAAGTTTGTTATGTTTATATTAGTCCATAGAAGGTCATCAGAGCAGCTTACGAACAGTCTGTGTTTCTTTCGCAAATTTATTTTATGGTTGTTCTTAAAGTATGGATCTTATCTTCATCCTAGCTAGTGTAAGTATGATCAGAATATACAGCGTGACGCAAAACAGCATGTGTATAGAAGAACACATATGGTTAAAAAAGGAAAAATTGTAAAAATTAAACAAACTGCTCTCTGGTAATACCAGTAAAGATCTAAGCATATGTTCTTACAGTAAATTACCAAAATTGATCTTAGAGCGATATTTGTAAAAAGTTGTAATGAAAACAACATCATAGCAGCACACATTAATCACTTTTATAGGATAGAATATTATCATACAATAGAGGACCAAGAAAATTATTACAATAGTAATCAGAGCACCCACTAGATGCATTATGTGGTTTGAGACATATCAAAGACATGCAAGCAAAAAAAAAGTTTAATAGGTACCTGCTACTATTTAGATGTTCCCTGAGTTGGTCGAGAAGAACATTTAACTCGCAGTCATGATAAGAT
Organism: Poa pratensis; assembly: GCA_947311845.1. Lineage (NCBI taxonomy): Eukaryota > Viridiplantae > Streptophyta > Magnoliopsida > Poales > Poaceae > Poa > Poa pratensis. The sequence continues at coordinate 44,777,228 of CAMZMU010000060.1, forward strand.
ATACTCCCGAGTTGAGACAGTAAACTATGTAGAAGTTTTGGGATGTCCGGCTTTTGAGACACCGACACAAACGCAGATAGGTTAAAATCGCCCTTTAGCCTACCATACACCACATTGGCAAGTGTTGTTTTTCCTAGACCTCCAAATCCAACAACTGATACCATCTTCAGCGTTTTGTCCTTGTCAGCTAGCAAGTTGACAAGCTCATTCGTTGGTGCTTCCACACCAACAAGATTAGCTGCATTTTCATACAGTGTGGTAACTCGTGGATCGATGGCCACATTTCTTGATGGTGGGATATCAAGCTTGTACCTGTGGCGTCTTGCACTTGAGTCAAGCACAAGTGCCTTGATCTCCTTGATTTGGCCAGCAATCTTGTGATGATCCCTCAAAGTTTTGAGGCGTTCAATAGTATTGCTGACAAACCCGGTAGTTTTATTACTCGCCCCAGTGTTCTGCATGAACTCATCGACAATGTCCTCAATGTCATAAGACATCTCCCTCACTATGTCTCTCCATCTCTTGGTCTGTGGATCTAGCTCGTCTAGATAAGAAAGACCCTCAAGAGCATCCTTCATGACAGTAAGCTCATCAAGGATGATCTTGACCTCTTTTTGCAAGTTCTTCAACTTAGCGAACTCCTCCCCCATGAGAGTAGCCAGTTTAACCAAGAGGGATTTCATCGCGCCGGTAGAAACACTGACCATTATCCCAGCCATCCCTTGATGTCCAACGCTTTATCTTGGCTCCTTGTTATATTTGCTCCTGCAGCATTGGACATTACATATATTACCATAGATAGATAGCATGCGTGTTCTTTTCGAGTGAATTATGGAAATAAGAAACCAATCAACCTTCCTACTGATAGATACTACTAGCTTGAACTAACGAAGTTTATATCGGTTTGAGAAGCACCCCCTTCTTGACAATTCAGTGCAGAGTCAAAGATAGCTAGAGTAGTTCTGGGAATAAACCTGAGCTTGGAGAGATCTAATTACCTGAAAGTTGCGATGTGTGCTTGCCTGCTTGGAATACGAACGAAGCAGCAGACAGCCCAGTTGAGTAATACGAACGGCCTGCCTGCCTGCCGCGAGTGGTTGAGAAGGAACAAGTTTACAGACGACTGTGTTGTACAAGCAATGTCTGTACCAATAGACCAATAGTTATCCAGAGAAATTTTTGCTTTCGTGCTTCATCTGTAAGATAGTAGTATATCAGATTATCAATACAGAGTCTTCCGAATACCAGGTCGTGTACAGTGACTACTATTGCAGAATATTGAAAGCTGACATTTCCATCAAATCCAGTTGCATATATATTGGTCACGATGCTCTATTATAACTTTGTAGTTTATATCCAGCTGCATACAGAGTCCGGGGGTTTGAACCTCCTTTTAGGAAGAAAAAATCCAGCTGCATATATATGGGCCAAATTTCTCTATTATAATTCTGTAGTTTATATCCTGCTGCATATATTGGTCATATAACTCTGTAGTATATATTCATGTTGATCACCGGTTCCACTTATTGTAAAGCAACTCTCATCTGAAAACAGAATGCTAGGTCAAACTATTTCTCAGTTGCAGTTTCTTACGTATTTTAGTAGTGATTATGTGCAGCGGACTCATTCTTGGCGCAACTAGTATGAAGTGTTATTTGAAATAGTTCAATCAATGTGCCGATTCTGACTTTTCTACCCCTTAACATATTCCTACTCCACCTGCCATTCGATAATGCATCTGGCCCCAAATATAAGTAGTTGTATTTTGATTTGACATGAATTATGTTCTGTTTCGTCATATCGGTAACCATTTTTGTAACCATTCTTAACTTATCTGCAGTACAGGTTGTTACTATTATTTTGGTAATTAACTGTTTGAGAGAAGGGCATACACGGGCTGTTTCTCTCTCGATGTTAGTTGCAAATATCGTACATAGGAATGAAGGAGAGAGATTCTCCACACAAACGAATGACTCGTCAGGTTCGAACTGACTTAGGTTGGACCAGGACCCACCTATCCTCTACCAATGAGGAGTCGCTTTTGTGACGCAGTTCAGTTGGCGAGAAAAGCCTTCCTACATCTGCCTGCGAGTAAGGCTTTTTGATCATGCACATATTGAGTTTCGTAAACCCGGACTTGGTCCAATATTTGAGACCCTTGAAATGCAACACTGGGTAACTACAACCTCCAAGTGCTAAAATAAAATGAATGCAAGAGCATGTCATATCAAACTTATGAATCTTCCTCACAGCAAACATGGACAGCCTTTGATCTTTATTTTAAGTTTGTGTTTATTATTATGCTAAGTTTTTGCAGGTTCTAGGAAAACATGGCTGAGTTTGAAAATCTGCACAAACGGGCCAAACCAAAGTTCTCAGGAGCGCTGCCAATGAATGCTTTTACAGCGATGATCTGGGGACCCAATGAAGATTGCTATTAAATTAATCCAAACCTATTAGATATGTTGCATTCCAAAACAATTCAAGTGAGTACGGAGGAAATAAAGGATGTGGGACTCGCAAAACTGAATGCTTTTACTTGTGATGAAATGAAATTAAACTCTTTGGTATGTCTTTGACTGAGAAACACTATCTTGATGGTAAGCTTATCCCTCAGGTAATTTTTACACATAATAAAAATTGTTTGTTGCATTTTTAACTTACTTTTATCCAGAAAAGAAATATTACGGAGACAGACGTATGATCTGTAACTACAAACAAAAACCAGGTGAAAGTTTCATTAAAGGCTAAACCCTAAGGCTATAGAAGCTACCGTACTTTACTTGATAATTGTACTCATCATAATTTGCCACCTTCACTAGTATTGCATATATTTTATGGAGGACAAGATGACCAGTGCAAGAGGGAGATTTTATGGAGTTTACTATTGCCAAAGCTTGGGGATTTCTAGTCTAGATAAAATCTATGTTAATCAGGAGGCTTGGGAATTAGATGAAGGGGGAGATGGAAGATCAGAAGTTGATTATGATTGTATTAAAAATTGCTATAAGGCCGGTAAAGTTGAGTGGATATTTCCACCTTTATTATGACATTTTTTGCAGATTATTATAACCTATACAGAGCATTTTCAGGTACCGAAAAAAGTGGGAATGCTATGATATCCCTACTCAAAAATAAACTATGGTATCAACCATAAATAATTCAGGTGACATGCCTAAATAAAGTAGACCCCCATATGTTCCACCATTGCCTTATCTAGACTTGAACTGGCTGTCAATCTTCATGCTCTGACCACTATTACAAAGGACCGATCTGATGGAAAGGGCTAGACAATCCACTTATACACTCAACACACCTCCTCACATGTGACGGGAAGAGAGAGGCCAACAACATGTGTAAACTCAGAGGTAGGCGCATGAAGAGAAAAGTGCCTCGTATGTGTACGGAGGGGACATCGACAATTTTTAGGAAAATAGCGCCACACAGGACTCGAACTCGAGACCTTGGATTCCTCCGGTTCTTCTATTAGTGTTATCCCACATCCACTTTGTAAAGAAATTCATGAAGATATTTTTCTCTCATAAATTCGGTCTACAGATATGACAATTAGACTTGCTAATAGATCTATTAAGACAACTTATGGTATTCTTCATAACTTCATATAATTGTCCGTCCCTTTATTTATCATATTGGCCTCGATGTTATTGATATGACATATGACTCCTTTTGTTCCATTATGTTTGGAAGACCATTCTTGAACACTAGATGAGCAAATATTTATTGCAAAAAGGATTCCACTCTCTTAAGTTTGGGGAGGGCAAGATGAAATTTCACTAAACGAAGTTTGGCAACCAGCCCTACAATAAAGAACTTGAAGAGAAAGAAGGAAAATGATGGGGGGATGCCCAACCGGGTAGGCCCAGGACCCCGAGTCGGCCGTCAAGGCCGGGTGGCCCAAAGCCCACCCGTGTACATCTTCCAGGATACCGGGTCCCCGAGGATCCCGGTATGACGGCTCGGGGAGGCGGGCAGATATCTCGAATCAGTCTGCGATTTGTATCCCGAAGAGTGCGCTCCACGAAGCCGCACTTGTAGGCAGGATAGCTAGCGCCGCCAGCAGAACCCGTCATTCCCTGTAAACCCTAGCCGGCTCCCTATATAAAGCCGGCAAGGAGCAACCCTAGAGGCGACTCATCTCATTCCATAGCCTCCGGAGCACCCGCAAGCTCTGGTGCGCACACCATTGTACACCCCATTCAGATCCAAATACATACAAGCAGGAGTAGGTCTTTACCTCATACAGAGGGGCCGAACCTGGGTAAACTCTGTGTGCAACCTCTCTGTGAATCCTACGTCGCCTGGCTCACACCCGAGTTAAGCCACCCCGTATGGCATCTGCCGTGATTACCCCACGACAGTTGGCGCCCACCGTGGGGCCAGCGATCGCTGGAATTTACTTCATGGAGAGTCCTGAACCCGGCACTGGCGTCTACTTCAGCCCTCAAGCCATGTCGGGTCGCGGTGACATCGTCACCGGCAGCTACTTCGAGCACGGAGGGATCGGCTACGTCGCCGATCCACACACTTGGGGCAGGCCCAACTACGCCCCGATCACTCGCGCGATGGCTATCCCGTTCGGGACCGCCGTCACCGCCTACGTCGGCTTCTGCGGCTCGGATGAGGAAGGAGTCGCCAACAACTACGATGGTACTTCCTCCCCCGTCGACCCGCTTGACGAAGCCGCTGTCGACACCGCGGCTGCAAACCACTTTGCACCCGCCCCATCCGCCGAGACCGTCCAGATCTCGAACGACGACGACACCGGGTCGATCTTGCCCGTTCTCGACTACGAGTCGGAGGGCTCGACCGATCTGGCCTCGGACGGCACGGCAACACCCGCCCACATCTACATGACGGGCGAGGCGGCAAACTCTGCTGCCGCCAAACCTGCGGCAACAAACGCCGCCACAGCAGAGGCCAACGCGCAGAAGCAGCGCGACCAGGCACGGCGCGAGCAGGAGGCTCGCGAAAAGCAGCAACGCGACGAATCTCTCGCCGCCCTGCGAGGACAAGCAGGTCGGGCGGCTGACCCGCTCAGCACCCCGATCACGCCGGCGAACGTCGTCGACCAGGCGACACAGCTCGAGCAGCTGCGCCGGAAGATGGCCCTCCAGCAGGAGGAGATCCGCCAGAAGGAGCTGGAGGTCGATGCTCAGTCGACCGCTCTCTCCGCGGTCACTCGGCATCACAAAAACCGCAAGTCGCGGCTTAATCCTGATGCACCAACTCGCGCGCTCGACAACGCCTTCGCGCGCGAGACAGAGCTGGAAAGGCAGCGCGACGAGTGCCGCAGGGCCCAGCCCGGCGGCTCGAGTCAAGTTCCGCCTCAACCTCGCCCGACGATGCCGCCTCCGGCGCCGCGGCCTCCTCCGAACCCGGCTCGTCCTCAACCCCAGCCGCGGAACGACGACGACGCCGACCTCGCGATTTTCGGCACCCCAGTCGATTGCATGACTGCAGCCGCCTCTCTCTTCAAGAGGATCCGGGTCAAGGACAACCCCTATTGGAGCAAGGGTGCAAGCTGGTGGACAAGGCGCTGGAGCTGCAGGAGAACATGTCGCAATCTGACGGCAAGCTCTACTCCAGATCGCCACCCAGCGAGAAAACGGCCTCGGCACCACACCGAAGCCAGGGAAACAAGGGTTCCCCCAGGCGTGACGCTGCCCCACAGCCGCCACGCAGTCGGCACGAGGAGCCGGCAGTGTCGAGCAACGCGAGGGCTGGAGGCAACCCGCCTCGGCTCGCCCGCAACGACGCCCGGCACACCATCAACAACAACCAGGCGCAGGCGCGCTCCAATCACTCCGCTCCGGATCTACGCCACCACCTCAACGACAAGCGCGCCGAGGCGACGCGCAACAACAACGACGACGACGACGACGTCGGCCCTAGATGCTTTGGACCCGCCATCAGAGGCGAGCGTTTCCCTAGCAGCTTCAAAGGACCGAGAGAGGCGCCCAAGTACAACGCTGCCATGAACCCGGAAACTTGGGTCCAGGACTACTTGGCCGCCATGAGCATCCAGAACGCGTCTTCGCTCTGTTGTGCGCGCTATTTTCCTCTCATGCTTGAGGGAACGGCTCGCACTTGGCTCAACAACCTCCCCAGGAACAGCGTCAACTCCTGGGGCGAGTTGAAGAGGCTCTTCATCACCAACTTCGAGGGGACCTGCAAGCGCCCGGCCACGGTCGAGGACCTCAAGCGCTGCGTCCAGAAGGAGGGCGAGTCCACTAGAAAGTGGTATCGCCGAGTCGCCGACCTCATCAACTCGGCAGAACACCTCAGCGTCGACACGGTGCACTCCCACCTGAGGACAACACCACCTTCGAGTCGCTCAAGCAGAAGCTGCGGCGCTCGCACAAGGGTGACATGACGATGGGCCAGCTACTCGCCATCGTGCACAAGTACGCCGAGTCCGACGTCACCAAGGACGACTCCGAGGAGGACGACGACGAGAAGAAAGGCGGCAAAAACAAGAGCAAGGCCAAGCACTCCAGCGCTCATAAACGCAAGGGTGACGGCGGCTCCGAGCTTGTAGCCGCCACGGCTGCGGGGGGCCGCGGCTTCAAGAGCCAACGCGGCAACTTCCCGCGAAAGAAGCTCACCGCCACGGAGATTCTGGCCATGCCGTGTAGGTATCATAGCCTACCCGGCAAGCCAGCCGGCCACACCACTGACGAGTGCAGCTGGACTGCAGAAATCGTCAAGGCCAAGACCGGTGCCAAGAAGCGGGCACCCGACGGAGACGACGACGGTGAGCAGCAGCAGGGCATGCCTCCCACTGCCGGCTTCATGGGCCACACCTTCGTCGGCCTCGATTCCAGGCGGGAGGAGAAGGTCATACGGCGCGCCGTCCACGCGACTCTGCCAGACGTGCCCCAGTGGCTCGACTGGTCAGAGCAGCCGATCACATGGAGCCGTCAAGACCACCCGCCCCGCGTCGATTACCCGGGCAAATTCGCTCTGGTGGTCGCGCCCAGGTCAAGGGCTACATCTTGACCAAGACATTGATGGACGGGGTTCGAGCATCAACATCCTCTACTACGAGACGTTCCAACGCATGAAATTGCGTGACGAACAGCTAGTACCCACCATCACCACCTTCCACGGCATCGTCCCAGGAAAGAAGGCCTACCCGCTAGGCAAAATCGCACTCGACGTCGTCGTGCGCCGGGCCTCAGCTTACGCCATCATCAACAGCGAGCTCTACAAACGCAGCACATCGGGAGTTTTCCTCCGTTGCGTCGAGCCGGAAGAGGGAAGGCGCATCCTTCATGAGATCCACACGGGAGATTGCGGCCACCACGTCGGCGCTCGCAACTTGGTCGCCAAGGCGTTCAGGCACGGTTTCTTCTGGCTCTCCGCTCATCAAGATGCAGTCGACATTGTCCGTCGGTGCATCGGGTGCCAGAAGTACGCCCGGCAGGACCACCTACCCGCCGCGGCTCTGAAGACCATCCCTCTGACATGGCCATTTGCAGTCTGGGGAATAGACATGGTGGGTAAGTTCAAGACAGCTCGCGGTGGCATGACACATCTGCTCGTCGCAGTCGACAAATTCACCAAATGGGTCGAAGTCGAACCTATCAAGAAACTCGACGGCAAGACCGCAACCAAGTTCCTCCAGAAGCTCATCTTCCGATTCGGCTACCCGCACAGCATCATCACTGACAACGGTACAAATTTTGCCGAAGGAGAGATGAAGGCCTTCTGCAAACAAAAAGGCATCCGACTCGACTTGGCGTCCGTTGCCCACCCGCAATCAAACGGGCAGGCGGAAAGAATGAACCAGACAGTGCTAGCCAGGATCAAGCCGCGACTTCAGGTTCCACTGGAGAGAACACCGGGTTGCTGGCTGGACGAGCTACCAGCCGTACTCTGGGGCATCAGAACGACTCCAAACCGTTCCACCGGCTACACGCCATTCTTCATGGTGTACGGGGCGGAAGCCGTCATGCCGACCGACCTCGAGCACGACTCGCCTCGGGTCGCCCTCTACAACGAGGAAGAAAATGAAGAAGCCCGCCTGGTCGGCGTCGACCTCCTGGAAGAAGCTCGCGAACTCGCACTCTCCAGGACGGCGATATATCAGCAAAGCCTGCGCCGCTACCACAGCCGCCGGGTTAGAAGTCGCTCTTTCCAGGAAGGCGACTTGGTTCTTCAGCTCATCCAAAAGTCGAAAGGGATGCACAAGCTCTCGGCACCATTGGAAGGACCATTCGTCGTTAGCAAAGCGATGGGCAACGGCTCCTACCACCTCGTCGACTTGCGTGAGCCAAACAAAAAGCTCCAAGTCAGAAGAGGAGACCAAGCGTCCATGGAACATCAGCCTGCTTCGCCCCCATTATACATAGTATCCATTGTAATACTGTGTAATCAATCAAGGAAATAAAGTCGATACACACCCGGCACGCTCGGGGGCTATCGTTTCGATTCAATTATGCTTTCGAATCTTTATTCTTCCTACTCACACGTTATATGATTGATGGGTTGTCAAAGAGAGCCGGATGCCACGATGTGCAGCTCACCACTGGACCCCCTACTCACGAAGCAAAATCACAAAAATTGTTGTTTTCTCCCAAGTCGTCAGCTACCCGCACAAAGTGAAGAAGTAGTGCAGCCGGTTCAAACCTAACTTGACAATGAAGCCGCACTCGGACTTTGTCACCATGGGTACCACGTGCGTCACGAAAAAATCACGCGAAGCACACTTGGCGAGGTCGCACGATCGACTAGCTTACAAAACAAGCGAAAAACAAACAAAGTGACGGAAAGCGCACAAAAAACAAGCATGGGGGTGCCAAAAACAAACATTAATAAGCCGCAGAGGCGCACGCTGAAACGCGACCCGGCACACATCATACTTGTTTCATTACATAATATTTTTTCGCCCGCAGGCGACAAACCCTAACTATTTCAAAATAACCCCTCTTTTGAAAGCAGGGGAGCAAACTTCAAGACGGAGGAGCCGCCCGAGCAGAAGACGTCAACGCCTCGTTCATCGCAGCCGGCGGTGGCAGAGCTGAAGCCCTTTCGAAAAGGTACTCCGACACCGGCTCCCTGTCCGCCACCTCGCCAAGGTCGTTGCCCTCAGGCACCACGTCGAAGACGAAGTCGTCGTGGTCGACCATCTTGGCAGCCCGGCAGGCGTAAGGGGTGCAGTACTGGAGCACCGGCTGCAGATCGATCTCCGGCCGCTGCTATCGGTGGGGATGCTGGCCGTGATCTTGTCCACGTTCGTCTGCCTATACCGGCCTCGCACAAGCCCGAGGGCAATGCACGTGTCGGCTCGGGCCGACGACTCCCGAACCCAGGTGATCACCTGGGGCATCAGCTCCAGAACCCGCAACACCTTGCAGACGGGTGCGGGGACGCCTTCCTTGGGCGACAGCATCTGGACGACCTTGCTGGCCCGGCCGTGAACGTCACGGGCGAAGACTCCGAGCCGGTGGACATGCTCCGAAGCCATCAGGCCAGCCGTCTCCTCGCCTGCTCAACAAAACAAAAATCAACAACAAGGCCACAAGTCAAGTAGGCACTAACTACACAGGGTCGCATGAAATCTTTACCCCAGATGCCAACGGCGAGGGTGGCGAGCCGCTTGGTCAGCTCCTTCATCTCGCGCTCAGCCTCGCCAGATTTGAGCTCGAGCTTCTCGAGGTCCTCTCCGTACCCTTGGTCGCCTGGGAGAGGGCGGCGTCCGCCTCCTCCTTCTGCTTGCTGACCCGCTCGCAGGATTCCTGCACCGCGGCAAACGCCTGCGTGTGCCGACTCTCCTGCGCGGCCAGCAGTTGCTGGTGCTCAGCAACGGAGATGAAGCCGTTGCGCACCCGACGAGGGCTCGCACCCGGGACGGAGCTCGGGGGCTGGGCAGTCAGCCCACCCGACGAGGAAGCCGTCACGGTGGCGCGGGTCGTCGTCACCACCAGCGCCATCTCCGGCTGAGGCGCGGCACCCATTGTGCCAGCCGGCGCGGCGTCATCAATAGTGGCCCCCTCGGGTAGAGGGGGCACAATAACTTCGTCGCCTCCGCCGGTGGAAGGCGGAGGACTCGGCGCTCTCGTGGTCGGCTCCGCGACGTGCGCAGCAGGCTCCGCCCGCTGGGAGTCGTTCCCCAGCGCGTCCTCCATGTCACTGAGGGACGCGTCCTCAGCCCTGCGACACTCGCACGGGTCAAACTCAAGATAACGTTTCCAGTGGAACCTTGGATGAGGATCAGCAGCAGACCTGTCACCCGCAGGTGGAAGGGTTGAGGTCCGAACTCCTCGGAAGCGAGGCGCAGGCGGCGATGCGGCGCGAGCCCTCGCGGGGATGTCCCGCAGGGCCTTCTGCCTGCGCTCGGCAATGACGGTGCGCTGCACGGCAGCCCCAGCCGATCGCTCCGGTGGCGGCGGCACCGGGTTCGCCGACTTGGAGCGCTTGGAGTTGGGCCCGGCGTCCTCAGCCGCAGGCCTACGCCTCCACCGGATGCGGAGCGGCTGATCATCTTCATCATCTTCTTCAGCAGGTGCCGGGTTCTTGGACCCGACGCGTTCTTCTCTTCCTTCTTCTCCTTCCTCCTCATCCTCAGACAGGATGGGGATCGGTTGGCGGGAGGAGAAGGCGGCTTCGTTGCCCATGGTGGCGCTGTCGGCTTCGTCGTCAGAGTCGCGCTCGACGACGTCGTTGGGGCCGGAAAGCACCGTAGGAGCGTCTCCGCGGATCGGAGGCAATCCAACAAGCGATCAAAACTCCTGGACTCGACAAAGCAGGAAGGATCGATATAAAAAGACCAAGAAAAGGAAAGTGTTTCGAATCGTCAAGCAAAGGGACTCACCTCTGGAGCCGGATGCTTGGCGGAGTAGGCCTCCAGGCCACCCACGATCCACTCGGGGGCCGGATGCACCGTGACACGCTTCATCCGCAGCGTGAATTGCTCTACCAACTCGAACAATGTCGGGTCATGGCGCTGCGGGTCCTTCGTCCCCCTGTACTCGCAGATCAGCGAGGGCCGGTGCTGCAGAGGTGCGATCTTCCTCTTCACCCAAGTGGCGATGAGGTTCAGACCCGTTAGCCCTCCGTTCTTCAGCTCCTGAAGCCGCGCCACCAGCCGACGCACCATGGGCAAGTCGGCGTCGCGCGGCAGCTCCTGGAGATTGCGAGGACGGCTCGGCGATGGCGAGAAGCAGGGGATCCCGATCTCGCCGTCAGGCGCCGGCTCCCGCATGTAGAAGCCCGACTTCCTCCAATACACTTTGGAGGGGAGGCCGAGGTCCAGGTAGTCGACGTCGCCGCGGACCTGGAAGTTGAGGCCGCCGCAGGGCGCCATGTCACCACCCTTCCCCAGTTTGCCGTGGAAGATCCAAAGCCACAGCGGGAAGAACGGGGCGCACCCGAAGTAGCCCTCGCACAGGGTGATGAAGCAGGCGAGATGGAGAATCGAGTTGGGCGTCAGGTCATGCACCTGAAGCCCGTAGAAGTCCAAGAATCGCCGGAAGAACTCCGACGTGGGGAAGCCCAGCCCGCGCTCGAGGAATGCGAGGAAGATGACGAACTCGCCCGGCGACGGCCGCGGGCGAGGATCCGTGGAGGCGATGCGCCACCGACACTCCGACGCCGGTGGCAACAAGCCCTCGTTGGCGGCTTGCTCCAACGCCTGCGCCGTCACCGACGACCTCTCCCACTTGTTCTTGGGCGCCACCATCTTGGCTGGAGAAGAGGCGGAGGAGCAAGAATGTCCAATGGCTGCGGCGGCGATGCGGCGAAGATCTCAGGCGCGAGCTGCTCGAGAAAGTGGCGGCGAGCGCGAAGAAGAAATGGAGGATGAACTCACCAGCCGCACTCCCCTGCCGTTTTAATAGGCACGGTGAGTGGAGCCGTTACCGCAGTAAATGGCGTCGCCCACGTCGTCCATGTCGCCCACTATGGCCACGTCGCACGATGCCTCGATTCCCACGCGACGCCTCGGTTTCCACGGGAGTGTGCCGAAAAATGCGGCTCAGATTCGGCCACGTCGCTCTGTCACGACGCTGTGGATCGATGGATTGGGCGCGTGCGGGTCAAGAAGCGTCATCATTGCCACTGCTCCATCCCGAGGTGGAGGCAGTCGATGCGCCGTCAAGTCCCATCAATCGACTCGGCGCCAGACGGACAAACACTACAGGACAAACGGTCAAAGATGTCGTGACGTCAGACGGAGAAGGCGAGGAGACAACCCGCACTGAGGCGAGTCGGAATGGCAAACGTCCCGACGGGCACAAGCCGGCATCAAACAAAAACTTGAGTTAGACCGGGCGTTAAAAGCCAAAATCCACCACTCCGAGCCGTTGTTTTCTTGTCTCTGTTTCAGGAGTTCGTTCAACGACACGACCCGGCAATTCGCAAGACGAAGACCAAGCCGGAAACGAGTCCCTGACGAACTCCGGGGCTAATGATGGGGGGATGCCCAACCGGGTAGGCCCAGGACCCCGAGTCGGCCGTCAAGGCCGGGTGGCCCAAAGCCCACCCGATGTACATCTTCCAGGATACCGGGTCCCCGAGGATCCCGGTATGACGGCTCGGGGAGGCGACAGCGGATATCTCCGAATCAGTCTGCGATTGCGTATCCCGAAGAGTGCGCTCCACGAAGCCGCACTTGTAGGCAGGATAGCTAGCGCCGCCGGCAGAACCCGTCATTCCCTGTAAACCCTAGCCGGCTCCCTATATAAAGCCGGCAAGGGGCAACCCTAGAGGCGGACTCATCTCATTCGATAGCCTCCGGAGCACCCGCAAGCTCTGGTGCGCACACCATTGTACACCCCATTCAAGTCCAAATACATCCAAGCAGGAGTAGGTCTTTACCTCATACAGAGGGGCCGAACCTGGGTAAACTCTGTGTGCAACCTCTCTGTGAATCCTACGTCGCCTGGCTCACACCCGAGTTAAGCCACCCCGTATGGCATCTGCCGTGATTACCCCACGACAGAAAAACTATTGCGAGCTTGCAACAATTTATTTTGGTGCTTCAAATGATGAGCTAGAAAGAACCTTGGTAAATTATGAATAAGGGTGTAAAGAACAAGAAAGGGAGGAATTTGACATTTACCTCTACACATGATAGAGGGTATCCTATGAACAAAACTAATGAAGTACCAGAGAGGAATGAAAACGAAGAACTTCCACCACTGTGATTAAAACCTTTACCAAAAGAATTAAGGTATGAGTGTTTTAGATGAAACAAATAAATTCTTTGTTATTACAATTTCTAACATTTGAGAGAAGGTGGAAAACAAACTTATGACGGTACTCAAAGTCCACCATAGAGCTTTATTGTTTGGATGATTTGAAAGGTATAAGTCTTTCCATAACCACTCATGAAATTTATGAAAAATGTGCCTAACCATTGTCGATCATCAAACAGGGGTTAATCCCTCGAATGAAAGAAGTGGTAAGATTAAACCCTCGGAGGGTCAGACTGCTCGCTAGACACATCTTTTTTTGTGCCTGATAATTTCGCCTTGTTCCGTCGCTTCTAGTGAGGTGCAGACATGCTCTGGTCTTCTATTTCTTCTTCGTCATCATTGTGGCGGTCCTTGTCACCTGAACAAGGGGGGGGGGGGAGGAGGAGGAGGAGGAGAGGCCACAACACTCTTTGCAAGTTCGGAAGAGAGACCGATGTGAAAGCCTTGCATGTTAGCAAAGAACGGGACGAAGGGTGGCATCTTGGCAGATACATGGGAATGGAATATCGTGTGGATAGGGCCATCTGAAAGTAGGGATTCTTCATCAACCTTCTTCGACCTTCATATCATCTTTGTGCCTTTCATCATAATATCCACCTTGCGAAGACATACATGGACATTGGAAAGGGAGATCCAGATCCTGGTCAACAATTGGTGAGGCGCCTTTGGGTCCACTCCTGCATTAGCAAACACCCCCGCTATCTTGCTGGCCGAAAGGGTTAGACGACATTTCTGCAAACCCAAAGGCTAGCCTTTGTGGGGAACAAGGTGAGATTGTTGTCGGTCCAACGTCGAGGAACTGCTCGCGTAGCCCTGCTCTAACAGTATCCACACGTACACCGCGCCAACCCACCGAGCATGTTTGCCGCCTAGAGCTACTAGCGCCGACGAAGAGAGACAGCCTTTCGGCGTAGTTTAGGTGGTAGATCTAATCAACCAGATTAGATCTATATGAGAGGATTAGAGACGTCTAATTCTCAACACATGAGATCTACTAGAAAGAGAGAGATTTGCACGAAGCAATTGTTATGTGTCTCAACCCATGGGATTGGGGTGTTTATATAGTAGGCCAAAGGGGAGGGGTGCTTGGGGAAGGGGCAAGCCCTCCCCTTGTGCCGCCGGCCAAGGAAGGGAGGGAGGAGTCCCTCCCCTTCTCCAACTCGGATTGGGAGGAGGAGTAAGACTCATCCCTCCCAAACTGCCTCCACCAAGAAGGGAAGGGGGGGAAGGAGTCCCTCCCCCACCCCAATTCGGATTGGGAGGTGGAGGAGGACTCCTCCTCCCAAACCGACTCCACCTAGTGGGCTTCGGCCCACTAGGGTTTCGGCCAGCGGGGGGAGTCCCCCCCACTCGGTTTGCCCCACCCGCCCCACATGGGGGTGCGGCTGCCCTGTGGGCCCCATGGGCAGCCCCCTGTTGGTGGGCTCCAAATAAATTTCTTTATTTAATATTTTCTATAATTATTTATTAAATAAATAAATTAATATTTAATTAACATATAATTAAATAATTTTTTGTCCAATTAATTCTTATTTGAATATTTCCTTTTACAGAATATTTCACTGAATTAATTACTTATCATATGAAACACTTTTCATATGATCCGGGACACCCAGTGTCCGCCGACAAAATACTCCGGATAAATATTTCCCTCTTATATAAACCTTTGGATTAAATCCGATGATGACAGAAACCATTCCTATCACCCCGGGACATTAGATGTCTGCCTTCTCTCTAATTCAAACCACTATCTCATTACCACTTATACTACAACTTTATTCTCTCAATAAAAGTTGACTCACAGATTAAGTGTGTGACCCGAAAGGTTCAGTAAACACAAAGACATGTCCAGGAGCTTACCAGACAATAACCAGCATTGGGACCTAGACGGCCGTACTGGCTCTCGTGTGTTTATGAGTGAACAACATAACATGTGTGTTACTCATTACGCTAATCCCCTTACGTACACGATACCAATGATATCTCAAGGTTGAGACAATGTGCTCTAGTGTGATCAAACCATTCGATCATAATACATATAATTCTCGTACCAATATCATTCTCTTTTCTCATTCCGTATTTATATTGTCCCGTGATAAATCACGTTGTGTCTGGCCAGACGATTGGGTGACAATAATAATACTGAGATGGCCTAGAGAATGTATCTCTCCATCGACTGGAGGAGTAAGTGTCATTCTTGAATAATCTCTGTTCCAATACATTATTCTATTTCACGCCCAAAAGCCACCGTTATGCTCCCCAGTTACGGCCGGACGTTGGGTAACAATCAAAGCATGAGTGTCGAATAAGCGGCCATCAGATATTCTCATAGAAAAGGAACCCAACTAATGATAACTAAACATATGATCAATTGCTAACTTCATCGTTGACGATTAGTCTCTTAGCAAGATCATACAATGGGTCGGTTCAGTACTATTATCATTCCGATAATAAACTCCTATAGTTGTGTGACTTATACAAAGTCCATGATCAGGAAAACATGATCATCAAACAACAAGATATGCTAGACTAGGAACACTTTTACTTGTTCGTATCTCTACACCTGTATTGGAGGTTTTCCTTTTGAATACGTTGTATTTGCTATCCAAGTACCCAATACAGTTATAGCATAAAGATATAAATATTAATAATAAACTTGGAGATAAATAATAACTAAATTATTATTATTTTTAGGGCATATCTCCAACACCAGTACCACTGGGCGCAGCCGGGCACATACCCGTGGTGTTACCATCCACACCACAGATGTTGCAGTGCGTGGGAAAGGTGAGGGGAAGGTGCACGCCGGCTAGAAATGGCCGACGACGCGGTCGCAGTTAAACCATTTTATGCTCCCTTCTTTGTTGATAATGCCGAAGTCACACCCATAGAATATAAAGACATACCCGTAGAGGGTAGGGCGCAGAGGACATCGGTGTTGGCTTATTGGCCTTGACCTTATGAATCGCACGCTTCCTACTCGGGCTTGTAGCTTGGTCACCAAATTGCTCCATGAGAGACCTTTGAGACAAGGGACCTGTAGAGAAACACGTGTCTTCGTCACGGAGCTGCCGTTTCTCCCGCTATCACTCTGGCGTGCAGTCACAGTTACGATCACGCCAGCGACAACCCTCGTCGCACATGAGATTCTTGGCGCGGATAGATCGCGCGTTGACAACCCTTGCCATCATGAAACTCCATGCAGGAGAAGACAAAGAGTAAGGGGAACAGCCCACAAAGCGACGCACGTCGGGCACTGGTCTAGGGAGGCGGACCAACTGGCACGTGTCCAGGATCCACGGGCACCCAGTACTGAGGCACTCACGATGGGCCTTGAAGGGACTAATTAACGGCCTGGCCCAAAGGGTCCAGGTCCACCCTGGAAAGGCTGTGGTCGGGGACGGGAGCACGAAGGCAGGGGCTGGCGGCGCCGCCACCGGCGACGGGCCGGCTGGACGTGGTGCTGGAGAGGAGAGGGCGCTGGAGAGGGAGCAGGCGGAGAGGGACTTACCACTGGACACACCCCTGGGGGCGGGGTCGCCGTCACCGGGTGAGCGGAAATACGCGAGGGGTCTTCCCGCGGCAACTGCCTCGACACCGGCGGTGACGACGTCCTCGTGGTCAGAGGACTCATTCGCCACTCGCCAGAGCCACGCACTCCACCGCACCTTAGCAGTGGGGAAGACAGGCTCGCCGGCAGGATTTCCCCGTGGGAACCGCCGTGTCCGTGTCGCCAGGGGCGTCGCGACAGCGAGCAGGGCTAACGGTCATATTCACCGAGGGAGGGAAGTGCGAGACTCGTCATCTTGCCATAGTTCAAAGCAAACCTTCCCACACATCACATCACATTACAAATTCACAAATAAGGCAGTACACATTTCTTACAAATCGGGCACCCAATCCGGCAACTGCAACAGCAATCACATTCACACCAACTCAGAAGGATCGACTGAGCAAGCACCGATTCTCTTATTTATTATGAACTGAAGCCGCACCGCTTCCGGATCATCGCGTCATGTGGCGTCGCTGACTCGCCGGCCAGATCACTTGGTCGCGATGAACAGCCCCCACTTCTGCTCGCCGGCGGAGCACCGCTTCAGCTTTGCACTCCAGCCCTTCACGATGTCGTCGTAGTCCTCCTGGTGGTAGATCATAGAAGAGTGGATGAGAAACCAGAGATGAAATGAAACAGGGTTCAGATAGTCGAACATGGCTCAGAGAGTCACCTGAGTGAAGTCTGCCAAGAAAGCCTCTTTGTTCTTCTCAGTTTCAGCCAGCTCCCTCTCCAGGACCCTCAGGAACTGAAAACAATGCAGCACAGGACAGTGATGATCATGTTAGCCTCTGAAGAAAATTAATTGTTACATTTGTCTAAACATTGTTGAGAAAAAAGACCAGGATTCAGGAAGTGCCATGGTTTTGGTTACCAGTCGGGAAATCCGGTTACCGGTCGGTAACCGGACATCCCGAGCACCCTCGGGAAATGGTCATAACAGACGAAAAATCCCGAAATTTTGAATTTTAACAAAAACTTTTGGTAAATGGTTAAAGTAGGAACCAAAAAATTGAATTTTTGAATTTCGGATTTCAAATTTGTCCGGTAACCGGTCGGGATTTTCCGGTAACCGCGGTAACCGGAAATCCCGACCACCCTCGGGAATTTTTTCTACCGGTAACCAAAACCTTGGGAAGTGCATGGCATTGGCCGTGGATACACAAGGGGAGATGACAACCTGGTCGGTGCGGTCTTCGGCGACGACATCGTGGAAACCGGCATCCTCAAGCATCTGCGTTGATGAGTAAACAGAGGTTACAATACTTCTCACTGTTGACCAACCAAGACGACTGGATTGGCTGATATGGATGGAAATTTTACTGTGGAAGCAAACCTTTCCGTAGGTCTTCACATCATGGAGGTCATAGCCCCTCTGCTTGATGTATGCACCAAAATCCTCTGATGGCTTCCCAGCGTTCCTACAGTAGTCACTGATCAGGACTTTGCCCCCAGGCTTCAGCCACTTGAAGAAGTTTCTGAACAAAGCAGGTTTGTCCTGTAAAACCAAGTGCACCACTTGTCAGGACTATTTGAGCTACATATGCAATGATTACCAGTTATCTGGATGCACCAAGTATCTAACCAAGTGCACCACTTGTCAGGACTATTTGAGCTACATATGCAATGATTACCAGTTATCTGGATGCACCAAGTATCTAATTACAATAGCACAATCTATACACTGAAACATACCTGAATATGGAGGATGGTGTCACGGCTGTAGATGACATCAAACGTGTTATCTGCGTATTCCTTCGTGGTGCAGTCAGCAACCTCAAACTCAACCGAGCACGAGCGCCCGATGGCACGCTCGATGGCGAACGAAACCATGTTAATGGAGAGATCGATGCCGAGGACATGGACGTCATAGGTTTCAGCCATGTAGAAGTCGCCTCCTCCGATGCCGCATCCGACATCGAGCACCTTCTGGCCTGGTTTCAGGTCCAGCTTGTCCACAAATTCCTTTGTGGTCTCTGTTATTTATGATACAAACATTGCGGTTAACAGCGGCATGGCGTAGTAAATGAACTGAATTTTAGTGTTTTAGCGAAGGAAAAAATCACTGAAATTTGGTGTGGTTGGACAAAGGAAGGTAGGCGGCTCACCAAATCCACCGGTGCTAACATAGCCCTCTCCAAACACACGCTCATAGCGCAAGATTCCACTGGATTTGTACTGCACATTGTCCAGGAATCTCTGAAAGCCTTTGTCTTCTGTTGACTTGATCTTCTCCCATAGCCAGCATATCTGTGATGCAGACACAAGGTTTTGTCAGTAATTTAGCACCCGATAGAAGAGTCTCTTTCGAGCATAAGTAAAGGGAAGTACCTGGTTTTGGTTTTTCTTGCTTTTGACATAAGCTCCAATGCACTTAGAAGTTACTAGGGAAAGCTCAAAAGAGTTCCCTTCTTGGTCATAGGAGTGACATTCCTTGAATATCTATATGCCATAAATGAAAAATAATTAGCTACTGCAGCCATAAATTATAATCAGTTACTCATTTGTTATCTGACGAAATAACAAATGGGTTCAGAAAGTTGCAGCACAACAGACTTCAAGTGGAAGTACAGAGGAAAAAAAGTTCAGAGTTGGACTGACAACCTTGGTGTAAAACCTTGGCTCCCGGTAGTGTGTCGGGTTTACTTTCCTCTTGGAATCTCCAGATTGGTGGAAACACGATTCCCTAATGAAAATATGCCCACCAACCTTCAACCACTTCACTATCCTGCCAATCAGCTTCGCAACCTACAGAAAAGTTAATAACAGTTACTACAAGTTAAAACCGTTGTAAAAAATCACAAGACGAGGTAACAACAAAGTTACATCTGTTTTGTTCTGAAGTAATAATGGTTGAGATTATGGCCTGATCTTACCTCCTCGTCGTTGAGGTACATGAGCAGCCAGTTGGAGAAGACGAGGTCGATGGAGTTGTCCTCGATCTTGAGCTCCGGCGACGTGACGTCGGCGCACATGAAGGTGATGTTCTTGTGGATGTGCCCATTGATCTCCTCATTCTGCAACAACAAGCGACAGATCGGAGGAGTGAGCATCACGCACCATGGACCAAACATGGATTGAGTTTCGTCAGACAAGAATGGTGAATGGTAGCTCAGCTCACCTTCTTGATCACGCTGTCGATGAAGTCCAGAGCCAGGACGTGGCCGGCCTCCTTGGCCAGCTCCCCGGTGAAGCGGCCGATGCCGGCGCCGAGCTCCAGCACCGACTTGCCCTCGTAGGACGGGAGTATGGACAGCACCTGCAGTTCAGATCAGCACTGTAAGTTGTACTGTTGAAAATGAGAGACAATTATGTGCCAGATTCTTAAGTAAATCATGGTGGATGGAATCAGTGTGTCCGTGCCCGGTCTTGGGGCTAGTCCCACTCCCACCCACCGCCTCATGATCCGTTTCGAGCTCGAGCTCTGCCAGTGTCTCCTCTCCATGCTCACTCTAACTATCTCTTCCCAACGGGATTGTACTGGTGATTGGTTTTAGTGTGTGACCAATGGAGAGAGCAAGGTCCTCCCTTTTATCCAGGGACAGTCATAGTTGCCAAGTTCCCGGAACGGTGGGGTCGACGGACGGGAACGCGGGACGAGAGTCGGAGTCTGGAAAAACTAGGGAACGGAAGGGGTATACATCTCTCGAACGATTATTTGGTTGAGGGAACGCGACCCCATCCGTTTCGGGACAATGAACCCGATACGATACAGTGGGTCGAGGAACGTAAACACTACGAGGAGGGAACAGCGAAATACATCCGCTAAAACTTTCACAGCAGGGCACAAAGTCTTGGTCCACTTCGTTCAGAAAATATAGGGTTATTAAGGGAAACCATGTTGTTTTCTTCCATAGATTCCACAACTCCTGATTTCTTCCTTCAGAAAAAAAAAAGTACACAGCAGAGAACGAGTCCTGGTCTCGTGGACTCCTGGTTTTCTTCTTTCAGCTGCGGACTGAAAGAGCAGAGAATCGTGGTGGGTAGAGGTAGAGAGAGAGGCTGCACAGGAGGGGGAAAGAGCTTGTGTGCTACTCCCTCCTTTTTTTAATATAAGATGTTTTAGTATTTGTCCACATGCACATGTATACAAATGTATGTAGACACATTTTAGTATGCATGTTCACTCATTTTAGTATATATGTAGACAACATGTACAACACGTTAAACATCTTATATTAAAAAATGGAGGGAGTAGTTTATAGATGAATCGTTTGTGTGCTTGTCTTTTTTAAGTAATCGTAGTTTATATAATCCACCGTATAATTATATGTTGCATCCATCCCAATGCGATTTTCTGCGAGATTCCAAAATAATCATGTTTGACACGTCCATTTTGCACCTCCACTCCTTTCATATGGGCCTCTTTTGGTTCACATGAATTGAAAAGTACAGAACAAGAAAATCGTATGAATGGAATGTCATGATATGTGAGAACTTGCCTGTGGCAAGATGGTTAGGTGGGTGGTTGTACCCCCAGCCCACCAGAGTTCAAACCCCAGGTTTGACGCTGGTGTTTCTCATTTAGGCGGAATATTCTTTCAGTGGGAGGCGACGTTCCCGTCGACAGCGAGGCGCCCGTGGTGACTTCGTCAATCTCAAGACCCAACCGCCGGCTCAGTCTTTCGGAGGTGCTCATAGGGGTAGGGTGTGCGTGTGTGCGTTCATAGGGGTGAGTGTATGCGCGTGTTTGTGAGCGTCTGCGTTGTACTGTGTTTCTCAAAAAAAAAAAAAAAAAAAAAAAAAAGGAATGTCATGATATGTGAAATCCTACAAAAATTGAAAACATAGGAACCTGTCACACTTGTTTGGTTCCAACAAAGGATAAACGCAGAATTTTTTTATGGAGTTGAGTACAAGTCATAGTTGTCATACACTAATAGGAATTTTTCCATGAGGTCCAACCTCTTGCTAGAATTCCTATGAAATTGTAGTGTAGGAAAGTTCATTCCTTTCAATCAAATGGAGTCTATAGAAAAAAAAAATCATATGGGTTGGAATCCTACAAATTTCTTTAAAAAAATTAAATCAAAGAGGCCCAAACTCCGGTGAGTGAATGAAGCTGGGGTCCTCGCTTGCACCGAGCTCCTCCTCCAAGCTACCGGAATCGGAGGCGCCATAGTTTTCCTATCAAGATCTTCCTATACCTCCCCATGCAACAAATACATAACGCCTTTCGAGACTCTTTCTTCGGCTCCGCCAAAACCAAGAGTTATCTCATACACACCCCATCAAATGAGGCCAATAATCTATTCTTCTCTGTGGTGGTTGCAACTTGTAAACCTAGTGGTCCTGTCAGGGTATTTTTTGCTTTCCCTAATTCCCTCGTGTATGAATATTAAACCGTCTGGTGCTTGATTGCTACTTTATCCTGAAATATTGGTCCGTTTAGGATGAAATTCAAACAGTACTGTCAGGGGTTTTCTTTTTGGTTCAAATTTTTCTGTACAATTTAAATTTTTGCCAAAATTTGAAAAAATATGAGATTTTCTGGGCAATATTGAAAAAACGTAATCCCTCTGATCAATATTGATTGTCGCAGATTTAGTACTACTAAATTTGTGACAATTAATATGGATTTGTAATAAATATGCGATAAGTAATATGGATTTGTACTGAATCTGCGACAATTAATATGGATTTGTACTAAATCTGCGATAATTAATATGGATCGCAGAGAGTATTCAAGAGTTTTTGGCCAACTTTTGAAAAAAAAAACTTATTTGAGAAGTGTTGGAAAGTTTTGAAATAAAAAAGCGTATGTGTGGATTTTTTGGCCAAATTTTATAGCGTCTGCTGCACATATCTAACCAATATGTGCTCCATAGTTTATTATGTAATACAGTTGAAGTTCAATAGCACTTTTGCCTATTTATCTTAAGACCAAAAATAGCAAGTTTTCCATTAGTACATCATAGCAGTCATGCATTATGCTTGAGATTGACACGGACGTACGGCTCACCAGACACAGCCCAATCCCCCATACCAGTATGCCATTGGCTACCTGTCAACATTTCTTCAGATGAAAGGCGATGTCTGCCGTGCTTTCAGAAATCCGACAGACAACTACTCTCTCCGTTCCAATTTAATTGACTTGCTATGCACCACATGTGAATGTATCAAGGTATGTAACATGTCTAGGTACATACACATTTGGTGCATGACAAGTCAATTAAATTGGAACGGAGTGAGTACGTGTGGAAGATCCTAAATCTCTTATGGAAAGTTGAGATCTGAAGCGAACCCAGGGGCTTTGAGAGAGTGTGTAGCAGGGATTTTTATTTTTTCTTTTGACATGCTACAAAAAAAAAAATCTAGCGTCACCGTCAGCCTCTGCTCCAGGAAAACCTGACGCTAACAGTGATCGTTTTTTTTTTTGGCAGACAGGGTCTGCTCGCCGGAGACGAATTGCCACCAGTGCCGTCTCTGTCGGGCAGTCGCGGTCTCAGCCTTTACGGTGGCACAAAAGGCCATAGGGCAACTAGCTCTGGGCGCGTACCTCTGGGCGTTCTTGCTTGTCGAGGTCCTTGGCGCGGGAGTCGAGCATCATGGACTCGACGGTGAGGTCCCTGGAGTGCTCCTCCCAGTAGCTCTTCTGCACCTTCCGCTCCACCTCCACGAACCCTGCGACAACAACAATGGCACGCGCGCGCGTGCGACCACCATCACGATTCGGCGGGACAACAACAGAAAAGAAGAAGAGAAGAAACGGCATGCATGGATCGGCTTGATTACCATTCTCCACGACGGTTATGGTCTCCATCTTCTGTCGAGGTTTTTACAGGAAGAAGCGGAGGATTGTTTGATTACTGCGAGTTCTTGTTGGCTCGTTAAGGTTCTGTTTTGGAGTGGTGTTGTTGGTTTAGGCTCCCTCGACGGCGAGGCGGGATCGGGAGAAGCCGCGTGAGCGGCGGTTGTTGGAGAGGCCCCTCTGTTGCATATATCGGCCCCGAGAACGAGTCCCCCGACGCCGGCGCGCGCGCGTGGACTAGGCACAAAGAACCTCGCGCCTAAACCTCCTGAAACCAAGGCTGCAATGGAGGATCGGAGTGTCAAGAGTGTGTGTTGTTTGTGTGGTGGATCTGCGGCGAACTGGTCGCGGGCTTTATAGCCGCGGGAACGGGAACGGCCGAGCGCCGCGGCCGGCGGGGGTGCCACGGTGGCCGAAACGAATCCCGGGGTGGATCTGGGTGGGCCCGGCGTTCGCTTCATTTTCTTTTGGACAAGCGATTAGATCGGGTGGTTTTGGTTTTCTTTCTAGGCGTACTCGCGGGGCCGGGTGGCACCGTGCGAGTGCGCAACTTGTCGCCCCGTCTTTTCTTCTTTGTTAGCGCCGGTCTCCGTCGATGAATCGGGGGCGGCCGCGGCGAGCAGGGAGGAGCCGAACCGGGAATCTCTTCGGCGCGCCAATGGCCGCACCCGGACGGACGCGGGCCACTGCTGGGTGACACCATGACAGTGAGCTATAGTGCTCTATGCCGGGCCAGGATGAGGGAGACGATTCCCGCACTGCATGCTTCGCTTTCATCTCGCTCTCGCTGCATCTCTCACGGTACAGGGTGGGTGAAAGCTCTATCTTCACCGCTGCGTCGATCACAAGCTTTACCGTCTGTTGTCGCCGCCAGTTCGAAAACTCGAGTCAGCGAGACCCACAGAGTGTGAAACTTGAGACACACCGTCGTACACTGCTCGTACTAACCATAGGAGATATGAGAAACCGTCGTCGTCCTACTGTAAAACAACTCGATCATCTCTTTGCAAGTGGCACACGACCACTTCACTGCTGCCTTTCTAAGTTTCCAGTGCTCACCTGGTGAAGGTTTTCTGGACAGATCATGAGATTCCACCATGGCCTACCACTATATATTGATGGCATTGTCCGTTAAAAAACAAAACATTGTTGACGGATGGCATTGTTGCTGCAGATGCAAGGCAGAGCTATTCTACGTACGCACGGGGAGCCGATGCCGCAGGCAGGCTTTGTTGTCTAGCTCTAGCAAGTAGAGGCAAGGAGATATTATGTTGCGTGGAGCTAAATAATTGGGGCAGTGGATCCCCTAGGCCCTACGTGATTGATACCTTTGCTTGATCCATGATTGTACTAGCATGGTACTACAATACTCGCCAAGTTTAATTATTAGATCGAATCTTTGCTACACTCAGACAGATAATTGCCATCTACTCAAGTAGATAAGCATATCATCAATACCATAATTAGTATTGCTTTCAGGGAAAGAGTGAGCAACACCGTTGATGGTGCAGCCACAGTTTAAGCAGATACAGCGACCTTATCAGTAGTGGGATTGCCGCCACTCGCTCCATTTCCAGGAAGACCATGACGGAAGAGACTATGGTTCCTGAATTTTTTTAGAATCAGGCGATGCAGCCAACTCGATAATGCTGCTTCTGGATCCATCTCTGAAGGAATTACCAGCTGTTGCAGCGAGAAGTTTCACTGCGAACTGTTCATGGATCTACCTTCCTACTGCTCTAGGGATCAGAAACTTTAGGGCAGTTGGTAAAGCAACTACTTCAACCTAAACTACTGGGCATTCGTGCATGTAGCCACGTAGGTGGGGCAGTGACTACTACTACAACGAGGGGTCTCCTCCCGATGCGAAACGCCGGATCACTGATTAAGATTCTTCTGTCTGTTAATCTTCTTTAACACAATAGACGACAACTATGTCCAGTCCAGTATAGGAGTAATGAAATTTGCAGAGCAGCGTCATTGTCATTACCTTGCCTTATTGTTCTGCCGAAAGAAGGCAATTAGCTCCGATCGATCCATGCAAAATCGAGGATGACAATGATCGCATAGCAGGCAAACACTAGTCCGTACGTGGTCCTCACAAATGAATCTGCGTGATGACTCTGTGAGTCTTGCCCACTTTCTTCTGACATCTTACCTACCCTAAATTTTAAGAAGCACCATTAGCACAACTCAAGTAGATGAACCTGGACATTTCACCTCTCATAGATCAGACACAGAAAATTATAATACACATCGAGGCATGGAGAATAGCATTCAGAAAAATAATGTGCAAGAACTACAGAAGGCGAACTGTTCAACCATCCAACACATTTCATCACTGTTACATATTAACCACGTCCTACTATTTATTGACATATAGCTGATGTTACACAGGTTGTTAACTACTCTCTTTACAACAAGGGTCACTCGGCAGCCGTGTGGTGAAGCCAATACACATCATTACACGAGTGAAATACAAGGGTATGGCACAACTCGTATTACAATCACGCGAAAATCGCATTTGCTCCGGATACTACTAGCTCATGTTCTACGGATGCAGCCTATAGAAGGCTGCCGCCAAATGGGTTGGCTTGGTGTTGTGAGTTGTTTGCCGCTGGGAACTGCCCGAAGCCGTTATCCATGAAAGGGTTAAACGCAGGGGCAGCGCCTGCGTGCTGCTGCGGCTGAATTGCCGGTCCGAAGGGATTCTGATGGATCATCGGTGGCATCTGCTGCTGATGCTGATGTTGAGACATGGCAGCCATTTGAACTGAAGGCGGGGCAGCCACATGGTTTGACATCGCGAAAGGATCATTTGTCATGAATGGGTTGGGAGCTGATGAACCATACAACTGCTGTTGTTGCGTCTGCCTGTAGGCCCCCTCGTCATAAAGGCTGTCCAAGATGAGCTTGTCAAGTCCACCGCCCTGCATATAGAGTGATGAATTTAACTATTTTTGGAGAGGTGGAAAGAGCTTCGTCAATGAAGTAGAAATTCAATTTACTACAAAGTCCAAAGCAACTGTTAGTAAAAGCTTTAAAAAATCAACAGATAATAACTCAACTTGTCACCCAAAAAGAAGGGTTTGAGCAGGAAAAAACACCGATCACATAGAACTCGATCAACACCCAATGTACCACACAGCATCTTTCAGTCAAGAATCGAAATAAACAGTTGATGTTATAACATCTGGTTTAAAATTCTTTGCTGGGAATATTATGTGGAAGACTGTCAAGACATATTAACACCAATAGGTACAAACCTAATAGTAGACACTTTCAACTACAAGGCAGTAAGCCCTGAATCTAATTCAGACCCCCTTATGAGATTACAAGGTGGAAAAATCAAATGATGCCATCAAACAGTGCAGATGACTATTTGTTTGACGGTGCATGAGACAAATCAGAACGACTATACATGAGCGAAAAAACAAAAGGGAAGGTGCACATATCATACTACCATGCTCATGCCTTTTCTTAATTTTTGGGACAAGTTCCAGTAAGAAGGTATCGAAGGTTACACAACATGACAACAATGTGTACTCTTAGTGTCACTCGGCCCATGTGGCCATGTGCCATGCACATGTGGATATGGACTATGAATCTACTGGAGTTCTCCAACACTTTGACGTTGAAGATGTGGGATGAGAACAAGATCACAGGAAATAGATGCTTAACACTATGATCAACGAGTAGAGTTTAATCCAGTCGCCAAATAGCTTCTACCTTAGGATCAAACGAAGTACACAAGAACAAGATTAACTCCACGTCTTGATTGAGAAGAGCCATTAGCCTAAATTATCCGTACAACGCAGGCACTGTAAAGTTATGCATTATCATGTTTCTAATTCAGTTTAAATGGCCATATTTTTACGGTAACTCAAAACGGCAACAATTACAGAGAAAAGCATCAACATAAATAACTGATCCAAAAGCAATTATCCAAAGCTACCTTTTGCAGCGTTGACTGTCTCCGACGGTGTTGTAAACTTTGCCATTTCGGCACCCCTTCTATGATATGAGATGCACCTTCCAGGGTGTATTCTAGAAAAAATAAGCTATCTTTTGCCATCTGTGATTAATTAACCTAACCTAGTTCATGTCTTGTGCATCGCAAATATAGTGTACTGGCCAACTGCACAACCTAACAATCCTACGTCACTACATGAGAAGATCAAGCAGAATATATGTATATATGCCTGCTGCTCAGTGATAACTTGCAACGGTTATTTAACTTGTTATACTTATATTAAGTAACAGGAGTTGGTTGTCATACTAACAAACAGAAATACCGTATCAATTATATGGGTGTCATGTCAGAGTATCAGTACAAATGGAACATTTCTTCTCCCACAAACATGGTTGAAAAATTGGGTGGGTTCTCTAAATGTGATTCAAATTTTGCACAAACTTAGAACTCCAAATACGGAATAACAATTATGGACTAATACTGCACAAACCAATGCAAAATCACCTCAAAACAGCATATGGGATTACGGATATCCACAAGGACTTTTAACCCTTGCAACGAGCAACGATGGTCAACAGCCCAACAATATTGTTAATCTCAGACAGGGAGATGACAGGGTGTCGTGGAGGTTAGGGCAGAAAGGATTTACTGTTAAATCCTTGTAAATATGCTCTGCAAACCAAAACTCCTGTCAAAGTTTTTTAGGCAGCTTTGGTGTCTGGAACTTCCTGCTAAAATTAAAATTTCCCTATGGCTGGTTATATGGGCTAGAACTTTGACAAAAGATAACTTGAGGAAAAAAGGCTTGAGATGGAGTTGCACGATGCATTTTGTGCTTCAGATGAAAGCATAGATCATCTAGTTTTTTAGTTGTCCTGTTGCTCGTTACATCCGGAGTGTTTCCCAGTGTGCTTTCAATACTCCAGCGCAACCAACTTCTATTGAAGAGCTGGGGGAATGGGTACTCAAATTTCAGGGATAAAAAAGGGTGGCAGTTAACATTTGCTTTGGCATCTATTTTCTGGTCTTTATGGAAAACTAGGAACAGAGCATGCTTTGATCATATTATGCCCAATGATCCGTGTGATATCATTTATGTCATCGGAGTGAATTGCAGAAATCAAAGGTGCAAAGGGTGCTGCGGCAAGGAATTGAGCTGCTGAAGATGGTGGTCCACGACGTCTTCAATCGATCGACAGGCTGGGCGCCAGCATGTCGAAGGCTAGATAGTGGATATAATTTGTGAGAAACGGTTCTGTTTGGGCCTTGCTTAGATTAGGAAGGAGTAGCTGTTCTGGACATTTCAATTGTGCCATATTTCCTGTTTTTCGATACATCGCGATGTGTATGTGATGCATAGCTTTCAACCTTGTAGTACCTTTAAGTTTCGTTAATGAAGCTGTGTGGGAGGAGGGGGGGCACCCCTTCAGTAATAAAAAAAGAACAGCCTGACAATATCAACGAGATAAAAATCCTCAGAGAGAAAAGAATGGCAAGAGTGGAGAAACCAACCAATTGACTATCTGCAGCAGACGAATTTGTGTTACTTGGAGCAGTAACAAGGGCGAGTTCCCATCCTGTTGGATCAAATCCTTTGTCTTGCCATCCAGCGGTGCTAGTTGTTGAAGTACTCGCATCTAATACATAAAGGCGCAAAATATCTATCACTTAACTGATTAAGCAACATCCTTGAAAGTCACTAAGAAGTAAGAATTCAACATGACTCGTTACCTGATGAAACAATGGCCAAGGCAAGAGCATTGCTCTCCTCTATTGCTGATACACCAGGACTCGGATCATTTAAGCCCTATCGACAAAGGATATTTAGATTGCCAAAATCAAAGCGGCATTAAATATAGGTGTTCTTTACTTACCAGTAGATCACCAGTATCGGCCACAACCGTGTTGGAAGGAGGTGAAACAACTTCTGCAACGGGCTGTTCTGGAACAGGTTCTTCAACTGGTGGTCTTTCCTCTTCAACAGGATCAGGTACATAAACTTCCTCTGATTCTTCAGGTTTATATGTAAGAAGAAGCCTCTCAGGAAATTCCTGAAGGAAGGACAATGCAAATTTTATCAATTGATTTCATGTCAATAACCAATTAAATGCCTAGCTAGGGAAAAATGCATGTTATTTTAAGCACAAAAGGTATGGCTCAAGGATGCAAACTACCATAAATAACATAATGAGGTTAAGGCTAAGGCTCCGGTTGGCATTGTGGCAGATTATGATAATCTTGTTTCGTTGAGCCGGTTTTAGATACTAGGGTGATTGGCTAGCCTTTTTGATATAGTAGCTAACGAATATTAGGGGTGTTAAACAACGTTTTCCCAAACAGTGCAAAATCTGCCGCTGTTCCGTATTCCTTTTTTCGAACTAGCTAAACAGCTCAACTGGACTAGATACTTATTGTACTAGCATCTGGAGCTGCCGGGTTTGACGGATTTGTTCCAACCCTTCTTCTAAATCCCTGATGGATATTATTGCGTTCAACATACATGATAAAATATGTGAAAACGAGCATTGGATAACAGAGTCAAGACATTGCAACAATTTGTTCAAAGCATATAAAAATAATCAACCACAAACAGAACCTAAGAAAATTTGCATGCTGACATTATAGTAGCCATTTCCTGTACATCCACTAAAAGTATAATAAAAATGAGGACCAATAGTGCACTTTCTTCGTTCAAACACATGAGAACATGCTATATTTTATGTAATATTTTGGAGATCAACTAAGTATCACCTTTTCCCCGCTTGCATTCGTATCACACCTATGCTATGATATCAACTGCATCTAACATCTCAAGGAAACAGGCTCATCCCTTAAAAACGAACAATAACAAATGCAATGCTCCTTGCCACTTTTCCAAGTGACCAACAATATACAATATATCTCTAATTACAAGATGCAAATAACACAATCGGTAGGACAAAAACATGCAAATACACCAACAACAGAAACAGTAAGTTCAAATGTATCATCGAAGTACTGACCAGAGGCTCTCCTCGAACTGGAACCATACGCGGAGCGTCCCTCACGTACTCCTCCATAGTCACGAGAAATGTTTGCGGTGGCTGCAGAAATGACTTAAATGAGATGTTTTGCCAAAAGAAGAACTGCTATAAATAGTTAAAATTATTAAATTAGACAGCTAGCACAAACCCTCACCTCCCTCAGAGTGGGAAACTGAAAATTCCTTGCAAGTTCTAGACCCCTGCAATTTTCATAGAAGTCCGATAGACTCCCTGCCTGCATCAAAAGCAGACCAGGTAAGAATCGGAAGATGGACTATAATTTTGACCTTTCAGAATCCAGATACACTCCACCATATCATCTTCTAGGCACAGAAGTTACCTGTTGGCCAGCCCTTCTGTAAATTTCGAGGGCCTTAAGTGCTTCATGTCTTGCCATCTCAAAAAACTACACCCGTGAACAGGAAATTAATATATCGTTCATACGGATTGTTGATCACACCACAGTGGTAAATTTTCACTTTGAAGAGGTCTTTTACCTTATCGACAAGGTTAATAATTCCATCATTTATCGCGCAATAAATTTTGAAACTCTCTTTTAGCACCTGTGGAAAACAGAATTAGTCATTCACTCAATCAGCCGAATCAACATATTAGAAGTGGTTCTCAAGTTGAGAACATGACATCATTTTATTTGATTATCTGGCAACACAAAATAGAATGGTAAAGAAAATATAACGTAATTTTTAATTTAAATCACAACAGAGACATAAAACAGGTGCACAACTGAATAATTCTACACTAGGTGTCTTACGTTCAACACAGCTATGGTTAAGAATATGTAGCATTAGCAATATGGAGCACTGGAGAAATATTTTTCAACGGCAATTGATTATTTGTATGAATTGTATACAGAGAAGAAAGAATCAACATATGTTCCCTAGACTTGTTATGAGACAAGGAGCAGATAACTATCTTCTACAGCTTCTTATGAGGCAAGGGCAAAACGCAAACTACAGAGTTATTAAATCTGTTCCCCAGACTTGCCAAAAGTTCCACGCGGAGCTTATTATGAGACAGTTCCGTTGGTTGCAGCTTCTCCAAGGTCAAACCAACTTTATCCATAACAAATAACAGAGGAGTGGTTTTTCCCTTCCACCATATCAGTCAGATTAGGTTGAAGAGCAGAGACTAACAAATAGTTTATGATGGATATCCATCAGGTCAAATCATATATTGTTTTCAAGTAGTATGCTTAGAACAAAAATGCAGTAGGGGCTAGAACGCAAGCAATTAGACCTTACCAAAGCTAGAGCATACTGCACCAAGTAGTTGTTATTCGCAGCTCCTTCTGGCTGCAACACCAAAATGCAAATTTGTGTTATGTTACATACACATACAGAGATAAAATTGATAAATTCTCGCATCCAAGATTGTTTAGCATATAGTAAAAGAGATAATCACCCGGCATCCAACAAGTCGATACAGTAACTGCTGCAAAGCTGGCAACTGCTCTAACAGATCCTGGGACTCCAGTTCACGGGTTCTACTGTGCCCCTGATAGCATCAGTTAAAGCAGTGATTAGTAAGCGATAATTTATACTCAGTTTTAGTATGTGTGATCCTCAAAACTACTGAACTGTGGTGCCAAAAAGAAACATGATTCTTCAAACCTTTTCAGGACCTTGACCTTGTTTGGATAAACGCTCAGCCTCAACATCATATTTCAAGATCCTGAAGCATTCCAATCTTTCCTCCAAAAACTGACCATATGTGCGAACCCATGCAGAACAGTCCCAAGCTGGAAAGAACTCAATCTTAGTACATAGGGAAATCAAAGATAATAAGCGGATCAACAATATTTTCTACCAAACGACAAACTAACCAACTGGGCTGGAGTCATCCTTGAAGTTTGAGAGCTGCAGAATCCGCCCCCTTTGTGTAAAATTAAGAAGCTCTTCCCGAAACGTAGGATCCCCCTCTCGTAGAAGTCTATGAACCACTACAAGTGCCTTCAGTGCTACCTGTATGGTACAAAAAAGACATGGAGTAAATAAATTGGCTGCTTACCAGATTCTGAAAGAAGTTTGGATTTTATCGTTTTTCAGGTGTAAACTGTAATTAATATTTCTAACCTAACTATGTAGGAACAACAGTCACAATCATCACCCAAGGTTTTATGAGAATACAGCACTGCTGAACTAAATGATGGAGTTGAAAGCAACCAGGAAAACAGAAAATTATTGGATGCACAATCAACAGCTCTGGCATTTTAACGTAGCAACTAGCAAATTTGCACATTTGACTCCAGCATTTGGTATGTTTTTCATCCGTTTTGATTTAATTAACAGTACTAACATTTTCACAGTCTATATCAATAAGACGCTCGCCAAGGACATCAACACACCAGAATCCAATGTCTCACAAGAAATTACAGCAACCAATATAGGTATTATCTTATAAGCGAAGTTACATACTATAGTAGCAGCATAATACAGCAATCACAGCTTCCTACTAAAGCCTCCTAAGAGGCCACTAGAGCCAGTCTCGTTATGCAGGATAGAGAGATACCACTCGAGAGTCCGAATGGCATGTAATCAAGCTATCGTCCAAGGCAACATCAGAAAATACCGTAAAAGGACAGGAATGGAGCTTACAATCCAATTGCGGGTCTTGGAGAGACGGCGGGAGAGCGCGTGTATGCAGTAGGCGATGTCGGCCCGGGGCCTCGCGATGGACGTCGCCGCAGCAATCTCTGCACCACCACACACACACACGCACACAGGCAGACAACCAATCAAACAAACACCGAACCAAAATAAAAGCACACACACCTTATCCCCTCCCTTCCCATTTGAGCCTCAGCACAAACTAATTATGAACCCCAGGGAACTCTAAATTAGGCGAAGCAAAACCCCGTAGATATAGGGGCGCGTGGGAAGGAATCAGACGACGTACTGCGCAGGTGGCGCTCCTTGGGCGGGCACTCCACGTGGTTAGTCGCCTTCACGATCGCCACATCCAGATCCTACAAAACACAAAAATCCCCGATCAAACCAGCGCAGATCCGGGGCTCCTCGCGCGCCGCCAGCCAACCCTCTCGCCCGAAGAACAAACCAGGGCTCCGGTGGATTGGGCGCAAACTTAGGTCAGAAAAATCAAGGATCCGGCGTGCGTACGGACCTTGAAGTCGGAGTTGATGTTGGCGAGGCTGACGGTGGTGGTGTCCTTGATGGCGCCGTAGGCCTTGCGCCAGCCCTGCGCCATTCCCGCCGGCCGCCGGCCGCGATGTTCCTGGGGCGCTGCTGGCGGCGACGGTTTCCTTCCTCGCCGGCTTTTTTTTTTCTCGCTCCGCGTTGGCGTTGGCGTTGGCGTGTCCAGGTTTCGCGAAGACGCGGCGGGTGTGTGACGACAGTGTGTGTGGGTGTGGGAGTTGGGGGTTGTGAAGCGTGTGTGTGATTGTGGACAAGCGGAGGGTGGTTTTTGTGAAAGTTGGCGGTGGCTCTCTCGTGGTCGACGCCGGCGCGCGGAAGGTTCCAGACTTGCGGTTCCTTTTCCGTCGGAGCCCCTGGTAACTCGTAAAATTGATGGAGTGGACTGTTCTTCGCTTCATCTGTTCGCCGGCCACGACCGTCACTCTTCTAGACAGTCAACAATTATACTAACGTAGAAGACGTCAACAATTATTATATAACGTAGCATATTCCCGATTTTGTTTTGCACAATTACATTAACCCATGTTTTGGCTCCCAAGAACCGAATTTCACATATCCAAATAGATTTCAAATCTAAGTTTGATAACATTTGAAATTTTGATTCTAAAAGTTCCAATTGCAATATTTAGGCCCGGATGTCACGTAGAACTATAAGTTATTCATTATATGGAAGTTTGCTGTATTAAATTTGAACCTTGTGTTTACATACACATAAGAATTTGCTCAAAACCAACTGAAATTTAACTACCGTCGTCCACGTGTCCATATGCTACATGCTCAAATCATACAAGTATGTACCCCAAACGCTTTTGTAGAACTGGCAGTTAACTTTTCAACCTCGGTTACACTATGAAAAACTATGAAATTATTTGAAAATTGATGGATAGCATACATATGTTGAGGAACAACTTTGAGGCGGTGAACGCATCTATCTGTGCATATGGGTCCTACATATTTTGTATAGGTAATTTTCGTAAAACTGTAGTTGAATTTTTTAACCTGCCGCTCCCTCCAAGCCGTACATACGACTTCGATCGAATACGGCTTTCAACAGAATTCTATAGGGATCTATGAGATCGTGTATGGAATTCTGTTTACTCACTTTAAATTAAGTATATGTTTCCCTCCTATTCCCGCTAGGATCGGAAATCATGTATTTTCCATATCCATATGATCGACTCCTTAGGTTTCCGAAATAGTGTAATGGAAAAAGAAGTGTTTCGATCATTGCTATTTGACTCGAACCTGTTCTAAAAAAGTCGTCGCGCTACAAAATTTTCCAAGAGTTATTTGAAATCAGATGGGAGTGGTGTCAAGGGACCACTTGGAATGACTTGATCCAAAGAGGAGACTTTGTGCGTTTAGTGGGGCCATTTGTGCCTGAGTGTGGGGTCCAAGAATTTGAATGTGATTCTTGTTGATAGCAAATAATTAGTACTAGTTTAGTCATATTATAATTCTGAGCAATTGAATTTGGAGTTTATGATTCCGGTTCTTATGGCGGACTTGATCCAAAGAGGAGACTTTGTGCGTTTCCGTGGGGCCATTTGTGCCTGAGTGTGGGGTTCAAGAATTTGAATGTGATTCTTGTTGATAGCAAATAATTAGTACTAGTTTAGTCATATTGTAATTCTCAGCAATTGAATTTGGAGTTTATGATTCCGGTTCCTATGGCGGCCAGACCCTTATATTTCTGGAATCCAGCAATTTCAGAATTCTAAGCCCAATTCCTGGCAGGCAAACGATGAACTGATTTTCTCTCGCGAGAATACGTTGTGCTTTGATTTTAACCGAGGGGTGAGTAGGAATTTACTAGTACACAAAGGACTTATCTGCGATATACCACGAATGTCCCGACCGATTCGCTGTCTGAATCTTCTTTTCAAAGTTAGCCGTCAGGCATAAACAGCGATTGTCACCTGAACTGAAGAATAATAATAGTATGGGCAAACAAAAGGTATGCAGTGACCTCTCCGCCTTTCGGTTGTTCCCTTTGAAAAGGAGCCGACAGCGGCCGATCACAAGAGGTTTGCTGGTACCACACGCATTAAAAAACACTTCCCCTCTGTCAAACAAATCGAAAACATTTCCTAACTTTTTTGAAATGAAGTCTAGAAACTGGTTGTCCGTCCAAATATATTAGAGCACATTATTAATTAATCGTTTTCCCAGTACCATATCCAGGTTTCTACGCAACCACTGAGCCACTATACTGTTTAGTTGCCTTTTTTTGTTTTGAGATGTTAGTTGGCATTTCCATTTGCTGCAGAAATGATTGTCTACGAAAACTTCAACCAAGCCAACTTGCACGCGCATTTCGCAAAAGAAAAGAAAAGAAAAACTTGCACGCGTTGACGTTCGGTGGACCAAGTCCAGCCTGGTCCAGTAGCACATTCCGACAGTGCCGAGAGGGCCGTGTGCTCTCCTGGCCAAGGCTTTCGCTGTCCATGCCGCATTCTTTGTGAGCTTTCACTTGGTACTCGACAGGATCTTCTACGCACTCCAGACTCTATATCGCACTCGCTTCCGCGTAATGGGAAAATTGCGAGCTCACTTATCAAACAAATTGCCAGTTTGCCACAGCCACAGGCCAATCACTAGGTCCAGCGGTTGCCGGTAGATAGGCAAGATCACAGTATTCTAGACACTCTTTAACTAACTAATCCTGGCATTAGAGTGGCTAGTAGTTGACTAGTTGGCACCAGGCAGTTGAGACTTGACAATTTGTCACATGGAGCAGAGTGGCCAAGGACTGAACCATGGGGACACTGATAAATGCAACAAAAGAGAGGGACCAAATGGCATAAACTTCACTCATTGCTTCGTCACTCATTAGTCAGACAGTAACCACAAAGGCGCGGTCGACCGACATATGGTTGCGATGCCAATGATAGTACCAAAGGGCACAACTGACCTGTCATGGAATCTTGCACAGCATGAAAGGGATACCTCCAGATCAACAAGCCATCAAACATCGGAGTAGTCATGAACCTATGATGATCATATGGGTCTGTACATCTATCTTTGGACCGGTATATATGTATATATTTATCGTAGTGTTTCCCATGGACAAATCTGTACTCACCGGCGGCAGAGACTAAGCATGATATACCATTACCATATCTACAAGGTGAAGTTTTATACAGAAGAGCTGAAACAATGTACAGAGCTGTCCCTGCCTACTCCTCCTTGGGGATCCACCGGCTCCACCAGATACTCTTGCTCTGGCTGCTAAGCTCG
The DNA here is from genome assembly GCA_947311845.1 of Poa pratensis. Taxonomy (NCBI): domain Eukaryota; kingdom Viridiplantae; phylum Streptophyta; class Magnoliopsida; order Poales; family Poaceae; genus Poa; species Poa pratensis. The sequence goes on from CAMZMU010000060.1 coordinate 44,814,161, forward strand.
CCCACGCTCTCGCTGATCGTCCTCAGGATCTTCCTCTGCACGCACAGCATCGACGCCAGCACGTCGCGCTGGGCGCTGTCTTTCTTCGGCTTGATCTCCTGCACAAGGAAAAAAGAATAACACAGGTGGTCAGTGTTCTCCTACCAAATCATCACATGTTTATCCCACTGTGGCCCAAGGCCGGCACTCTGAAAACGAAATGAAATATTTGATGGCACACTGCTCCAACAACTCCTATTACGAATCACCAGCATGTTCTTGTCACGATGTCATGCATACATACCCTGAGCTCCTGAAGCTGTGCTCCGTGAACCCTTCTGCTGCCTCCGTTCCTGATCTCGCCATAAGGCCGACGACCCATCGAGCCGCCTCGCTGTAGTCCTTCTGGGTCGCGCGGAACAGCTGCAGCCTCAGGTTCTGCATCACCGAGAGGCCGAGGAGCCCCTTGCTGTTGAAATACGGATGCGCCAACGCGGCCTTGGCGCTGGTCCTTTGCCGCGCCTTGTACCGGACCATCGACGTCAGGAGTTCCCATCCGATGCCACCGTCTAGATCCAGGATGTCGAACCCCCTCCGGAGGTCTGGGGCGACTCGTGGCTCTACCAAATTCCTCCAAGCTTCCAGGTCATAGACTCGTAGTTGCATCTTTTCAGTTGGCGGTTAAACTGTATCAGGCTGCTGTCGGTTCTCAATGCTGGAAATGCCTGCAAAAGAATGATTTGTTTGTTTAAGGTAATTAAAAACTAAAAGAATTCTTACTCTGATTCTATTTGGAACTAAGATGCAGTCATGCGATGTTTTGAAAACAAAAGTCGCTGTGCTATCTTCTCGATGAACTTTTCTGTTGTTTATTGCAATGCCACACAATCGGGATTGAAAATGATAGTTCGAACATGTTAAATCTGGCGTCCCTGTAGTGTGGAGATGCATAAATGGGTTACTGGAGCAAAGTGTGGAGATGCAGCTAACACTAACAGTACAACATGTTTTATATACTCAACATGCATATAAGTCTATAACAGTACTATTTCTCAGGTTATGCAAGTACAGATCAACTCGCGCGCCGCCAGCCAGCCTGCTCGGGCCGAAGAGCAAACCAGGTCTCCGGTGGATTCGGCGTGAAGTTAGGTCAGAAAATTCAGGGGGTTGTGGGGGTGAGGGGATCCAGCGTACGGACCTTGAAGTCGGAGTTGATGTTGGCGAGGCTGACGGTGGTGGGTCCTTGATGGCGCTGTAGGCCTTGCGCCAGCTCTGCATCGACGCCATTTCCGCCGGCTTCCCCCTGCCGCCGTCTCGCTCGCGCGCGATGTTCCTGGGCCGCTGCTGGCGGCGACGGTTTCCTCCTCGTCGGATTTTCTGCTCGGATTTTTTGCTGCAAGCGTCATGTCAAAGCTCCAAAGCAGGCATCAAGACAAAAGCCATAAGGGCAACTCTAAATCTAGAACTGGCCCTACGCGTACACAGAGAGGCGGCGACCTGGCCACCTTTCCCATATCGATTCCGGCCGGCAAGGCCACCAGAGGGAAAGCCAGGGAGAGGAGAACGACTCTCAAAACCTGGAAGAGGAGAGAGAGAAAAGGAAGAGAAGAAATGAGCCGTCTTTGATTGACTGAAAGAAATTCATCAAGTGATCCAGTAAACCAACAATATAATGAACAAGCAACAGTTGTGACAGTCTAACAAATTAACAGCTATTTTGTATGAGGTACCGCATACACCTTGGCTTCAACTGCTCGGTTGGATATGCCCTATGTTGACCATCTATCGGGATGTCAACGGTATAAGGGGAATGCATATTTACCGGTACCGCTACCTACCGGAGTCTCCTTAGCCAGTTAGGAGCAGCCACCTGCCTCCATCCGCGCGTACAGCCTTCGGGTAGTCCTCCTGTATAAGCCACAAGACTGAATACCCCCCCCCCCCCCGGCGTATTGCTAAGGGTGGGTCCCAGCATCAAATTTTATCCTCTCTTCCCTTCTCCACCCAGGGAGAAAATATCCCCCAACGCATCTCACAGTTCTCACTCGAGCAACTCGCGCCGCCTCTCTCCCCTTCCCTGCCCACCGCCGGGGTCCCCGATTAGTGCCGCCGCTCGCTACCCCACGTCAATCCGTCGTGCCGTCGTCATTTCCAGGTGTGCCTTCCTCCTCCGACCAGGGCGCTGCGGCCATTGGTGCCTCGGTGGCAGCTGCTCCGTGTACTCGACCTCGCCAGCGAGCGGCGCTTAGATCTGCGCGGCGAGCTCCCAGCAGGCGCCACCACTGCATCGTCGCCCTTATTCACCACGCACAAGGCCTCTTCTTCGAGCAACCTTCTTCCTCGCCGCGGCGATCTACTCCTGGCAAAGGCAAGTACACCCCGGCTGCGGGGGAGCACATTCTGCTCCAATCTTTTTTTGTTCTGGCATTGGGGAAATTTATTCTATGTTTTTGGCATGGTAGTTCGGTGGAGGGGCAGTAGTACTTTCCATGAAATTCTTGAGCTCGTGCCGATCTGAGATGGAGAAGTTCATAACCCTTACCTATTTATCTGATTTTTGTGCATAAGGAAATATGTGTGTTGTGTAGTTCTATTCGAGATCTGAGATTGCAACTCATTGCATCTGCTTTGATTTTACCACGCTTGAACAGCTACGAATCTTTGTATAATTAATTGTATCTGCTACGGTGGTGTTTTATACCATTAGAATTTGAACTAGAAACTCGTGTTACCCCTTTAAAGAACGAGTGCTGAATTTGCTCAGGATATTTATTGAATTTGTTCCTTTTGAGCTGCAATTTTTTTCATTGGTGAAATTGTGATGTATAATAGTGTGTCTGAATATTCACAGAATTAACTTTCATTTGCTGCCATTGCATTTTGGTAGGCCTTCTTTATTAGGATGGAAAATGCATCTTTGCCGGAATCATTCCTAGATTTAATATCTTCGGTTGAAAATCCAGATAGATGGATTCATTCACAAGACAGGTACGAACTGTGCAACTTTAAATGTTCAATAATATACACTATTTATTTCAATTGCTTTGGATTTCACCGTCAATTTCTTTCCAGCTTTCCGGAATTTGCATTTGGTTCTCCCAATCTATCTTCTACAAAGGAGGTCATCGATCAATATGAAGAGGACATTGATGACGACTTGCATCCTCTATTTTTCTCTGACAAGTAATGTATCCAAATTGATTCCTAAAATATGATAGAATTCCTAAGTGGAGGCGTTTATATGATGTTTCGGTGTTATTGTAGGGAATATGAACAAGATTCACAAGAGGATGATTTTGCATCTGATGATGAAGCTATATGGACAAAAGAAGTTGCACCTGGGGATGGATACTATGCAGATTCTTCAGAATCAGAGATGATAGCTGGCAAAGCAAAATCAACTGACAAAAGAAGTCGTTATTGCTATCGGTATGTCTGGTTTATCATACTTTAGAATGTTCATTTCTCAATTGTCAATATTAACAAATCATTTTAACAATATATTTTTATCTTGTTTCTGTACTAAAGGAAGCAAAGACCAGAAGCATTTTCCATGAGTGTTTCAGCAAAGGAGGTCTCTAATCCTATTGAAATTGCAATGAGATCATTCTGTTCAAACAGATCAGTCCCTATGTTCAAACCTGAGTTAGGAATGACTTTCAGTTCAGCAGCAGAAGGATATCAATTCTATAATCTTTATTCATGGGTTCTGGGATTCAGCATCAGGAATGGCGATGCTTACCAAAAAAAGAGTGGGGAAAGAACGATGCAAGAATTTTGCTGCCAGCGCGGGGTAAACTCTCCGTTAATTTGAAATATGTTCTGTTTTGTTGGAGAAGTATTTTATTTGAGACAATACAATTTATATTTGGGCAGGGACAAACGAAGAACGCAAAGAAATCCACAACAAGATGTGGCTGTAAAGCAATGTTGAGAATTGCTGTTTCTCCGGGTGGAGAATGGTTTGTGAGGACCTTTTTTGAGGCCCACAATCATGACTTGGTTGAGAGTTGTGCCGAGAAGAAGCATTTGTTTTCACACAAGCACATAGATCCCGAGACTAGGTCACTTGTCAAACATCTCCGGGAAAACAATGTCAGTTTAACAAAAGTGAACACAATATTATCTAGCTTATTCTCTTCAACTGAAAACTCTTATTTCACAAGAAAATCTTTGCGAACTGTTTGTTCAGAGATTGCAAATGAAACTCTTAAGTGTGATGCCACGAAGACAATGGAGACCCTTAGGGACATGATTGTAAGGGATTCTAGATTTGTTTTTGCATGTCAGCTTGATGATGACAATCGTATAAATGCTCTTATGTGGTCTAGTGGGCGAAGTAGAAGTCTTTATGACCACTTTGGAGATGCAATCACATTTGACACAACCTTTGGAACAAATATATACAAGATGCCTTTTGGTATGTTTGTTGGAGTGAACAATCACTTCCAGAGTGTCGTATTTGCTGGTGTGTTGCTTACAAATGAAGCGCCCTTAATTTCAATTGGGCTTTCACAGAATTTGCCAAAATGATGGGAGGAAAAGTGCCTATCACCATTCTTACAGGTAATTTTGTACTCTTCTATTTGATATTCTAATACATTAACGGCTATCTTATATGATCTCCAACTTGCAGACCAGTGCAAGGCTATGACAATTGCAATAAGGGAGACATGGCGTAACACGAAGCATAGATGGTGCAAATGGCATATTCTTCGTAAAGCACAGGAGGTTTTGGGTCACGTGTACAGGACGTACAAAGATTTCGGCGATGATTTCAATAAGGTTCTCCATCACATGCTAACTATTGATGAATTTGAGTTAGCATGGTCTGTTATAATCTCAAAGTATGATCTAGGTGAAAATCCATTTTTGACGAGAGTATACCAGTGTAGGAAGAAATGGGCAAAACCTTTTTTCAAGACTGTTTTTTGTGCTAGAATGACCAGTACTCAACGAAGTGAGAGTGCAAATCATGTATTGAAATTATATGTTCCCCCAAAATCATCAATTCATCAATTTATCAAACAGTACACAAAAATGGTTGATGAACAAGAGAATAATGACAGCGAAGCAGAGAAGAATAATAAGCAGGTAATAAAATCATTTTTTGTTGATTACTTTGCTGTCTTGATATGTAATTTGTTATATTTTGTTGCTTGAACAGAAAAAAATCAAGCTAACATTTCACTATCCGATTGAGAGACATGCTTCAGAGATATACACACACGCTGTGTACTCTCATTTTCTGAAGGAACTCGTGAAAGCATCCTCTTATGTGGTGACAAAATATATTCCTGGACAAATGTTTGAAGTTACCCATGTTGATGCTGAAAAGCGTGAGGCCTGGTCCAGAGTTGTGTATATAATAACTATAGATGAGGTTCAAAAGTCGTTTCTCTGCCAGTGCGGCTTGTTTGAACATTTTGGCATTCTTTGTTGCCATGCTTTGAAGGTTAGTTTATATTAAATTTATAATATACATGTGGATCCTGTATTTGAATGTCCATCTCACTTCATCCATTTTGGTACACAGGCCCTTATCCATATTGGAGTATGTAAGATTCCAGATGCCCACATTATGAAAAGATGGACTAAGAATGCTCGTTCTTCGACCCGGGGTAAAGAATCTAGAGGTTATGCTGATGAGGACCTATCATATAGTAGATCTCTGCGTAGCAAGAGGTTGTACATGGCTGCACTTGAAATGGCGGGCGAAGAAGATGATTCCATGGCTGAGATTGCCTTTAAAAATATAGAGAAAGGAAACAAAGAAATGAGGGCATTCAAGAAGATGAAAACAACAACATGTCAGGTTGGATACGGATCATGCCGATCTGATGATAATGATGATATTTTTCATCCTTTCATTGCTGATTCATCAGACACCGATGGTGGAGAACTTCACATCCAGGACCCAAAGAAGAAGACTATGATCCCTGTCAGTTCAATTAAACCCCCTATTATACCCATTTCTGCTGGCCGAACAAAAGTGAAACGTTATAAAAGTCGTTTCCATGGCAATGTAATCAAAGATAAAGTCCCAGAAGCAACGAAGTCATTAGAGCCTGGGGGACGTACAGGTGTACATCAAACAAGATTTTGCAGCGGGTGCAAGTCCCCTTATCATGACATCAGGACATGCACTCAAAACGCACAGTTTCAGGCTCCCCAGGCCAGCTCTGATGATGACTTTAGTGCATTATAAGGTTCATTATTTTAATCTCAGTCCATTTATGTAGGGTTGAACAGAAGAACACCCTCTCCCTTCAATTAGTGTAATATGGCAGAATTTCTCAAACTGTTGATTCTGGGAAGACTTTAATTGTATTGGAAGACAACATTCCTTTTTATGTGTCCAATCCTTTAATATGTTAGAATTTTTGAATTGTTGATTCATATTATGATTCATAATGGTATCATTAGACATACAAACTACGCAGGGGATATTTGTTTCAGATGTTTGTTTCTTAACCCATGTTCTTTGCTACTTGCTGAGATGTTCCGAGTTATTCACCAAGAAAATACTTGATTGCTACTGGATCAAATGCATGTCATATCAGTTCTTTCGGGATGATCAGAATCTTCCTGCCTCATCTCAGTTTTTAGACACTTCAATTGTTGTTGTTGCTTTTTGTGTTTCCATTAGTATAGTAAAACGCCTCATTCCCTCTCAAAGAAATTGGAAAACAATACCAATGTGGGTATATTAGGTGTTCGGTTTAGTGTAAAAAAAAGGACAGACTGGATTTGTTTGCCCTCCTATGTTGAATGTACTGAATATGTGTGCAAACTGTTAGGACACAAATGCTCCAGCTTCATGATTTGTAGTTGTCACGTATAGTATAGTCTACTGAGGTGAGATATTGGCTCATGTTCATTTCAATGCCTTTAATTTGTATGCTCCTGCTGACTACTGGTCATTTTCATAATTTTCGTCTTGCACTCGAACCTAGGGCAAAGATGATAATGCAAACAATGAAGAGTACAATTCACCATGTTGCATTCCTGAATATTTGTGTCGGCTGTTGTTATAACCTTTCACATTGTTTTCGTATTTATCTAGAGTTTCAGCCGAGGTTATAGCCAAGTCATATGGGGTACATTTTTTGTTTCATTAAAGTCAACTGTTACTTTCCCTAGGGTTTCACATGGGAGCCGCAAAGTTCTATAAACGCTAAGAATAGCACATGGACAAACGTCTCGACTAATTCCTAGCTTGGTACATCTAGTCCAAATTATGATTGTCATTCTTCTTTCATGGAATAATTATTTCATGATTTCGATGGTACTATCTACGTAATTTCTTGGCGATGATCGGTATTTCTACTTAATTTTTGTTGGCGATTGATTGTTATTTTTGTCTAATAAATATATTTTAGAATTTTCATACGTGTTTCATGAATGTTTCACTCACTTTTGTATGTGTTTGACGGATGTTTCACTCAATTTCGCAAGATCTACTTTTGGCAACGACAAGTACATCCCGGCTGCGGGGTAGCATGTACTCTCCTCCAATTTATTTATTTTTCACCGATAGGTTCTGTGCATTTGGGAATTTATTCTATGTGATATTGTAGTTCAATGGAGCGGTAGTAGTTTTTTTTGTTCAGTACACTAAATTCTTTGTAGCTCTTTTGGATATGAGGTGGATAAGTGCATTAGCGTTGCTTATTGCTCTAATTTTTGTGCATACGGAAACATTGTTCATTTAACGGTTATGAATTGTAGCACGTATTCCTCTATGGTTTGCAACTCTTTGTACCTGCTCTGATTTAACCACGCTTGAAATAGTTATCTATCTTGTTATAATTAATTGTATATGATGCAGTTCTTTAAGCCATTAGTAGTTGAACTGCACATTTCATAGAGGGTTCACAAGCCATTGTATATTAATAGTTCTTTAATAAACCAGTGGTAAAAGGTGGTTGACCACTGTGTAGTCGTGTCCTTATTCTATATATTTCATAGAGGTTTCACAAGGGTTTCACATAGGAGTCACATTGTTCCATGTGGCGAAAATCAGCACATGGGAGAGCGACTAGGCTAAGTCTTAGCTCAGTACATCTAATAAACCATTGATGTTTTCCGACGGCGAAAAATCTGTGGTAGAATTCATTTGTTTCTCTTAGAAATCTAAAACTAATTGGTCATCACGTTGGGGAATTCAGGGTTGGGTATCACGTTATTTCCTGCATGTTTCAGTCGCAAATGAAGAACCACTAGGCTTATATAATTTCTCTCTCGTACACCCCCTCGCTTATTCCGACATAGCACTTCCTAATAGAAACAAAAAAATTATTGTTGTTGATTTAGTAGGTTCTTTTTGTTCGACACATATTTCAGTAATTTCACATGGCTTTCAATATGCGCCATCCACACTAGGCGCCATCACAAAAGTTTGATTGTTACTGATCTTGTCCGCTTTTTTTAATCAAATTTCAGAATTTTCACCTAGGTTTCAGAAATGTTTCGTCAATGATTCACAATATCCGAAATTCACACTATAGGACAACAAAGTGCGACAAGTACGCATTTTTGGGTGAACTATGAACCATTCCTAAAATATGAATCATGCATGAATAAGTTGTGACAATCAAGAACCAGAAGTGCATTATAAGAGAATTATATTGATAAACTATGGAGCACACTGTTTCGTGCGGCGAAAATTGGTACATGGGCGAGCGACTAGGCTAAGTCTTAGCTCAGTACATTTAATAAACCATTGACGTTTTTCGACGGCCAAAAATCTGTGGTACAATTCATTGGTTTCACTTAGAGATCTAAAACTAATTGGTCATCACATTGGGTAATTCAGGGTTGGGTATCACGTTGTTTCCTGGATGTTTCAGTTGCAATTGAAGAACCACTAGTCTTAAACAATTTCTCTCTTCATACACTCCCTCGCTTATTTCGACATAGCACTTCCTAATAGAAACAAAATTTTGATTGTTGTTGATTTAGTTGGTTATTTTTGTTCGACACATATTTCAGAAATTTCACATGGTTTTCAATATGCGCCACTCACACTACGCGCCATCACAAAAGTTTGATTGTTACTGATCTTGTCCACTTTTTAAATCAAAATTTCACAATTTTCAGCCAGGTTTCAGCAAAGTTTTGTCAAGGATTCACAATATCCGAATTTCACACTAGGGACAACAGAGTGTGACAAGTACGCATTTTTGGGTGAACTATGAACCATTCCTAAAATATGAATCAAGTGCATTATAAAAGAATTATATTGATAAAATATGGAGCAATATCAATAAGTTGTGATAGATCGTCGAATGACTCATTGAGCAATCCGAATTTAATTGGCCTCATCAAATCAACGTGGTAATGGAAATGTGCAGTAATACCAAATATGTTGTTTCGTTGAACACATAATTTCTAGATGGAACCTGTCAAGGCCAAAATATTGATTCATATCTAGTGCATGGACTGCCAATATTTCCTATTTGACAAGGTGTGTGCATACGGCAGTGTTCTCGACTCCCCCACCCAGCATGTAGAAATCGAATGAAAAAGGAATGAACTTATCCAAAAGCCACAAAATAAAGCTTAATCTAGCTCGCATCTCAGATTTGATATTGAATTATCCATCTCACAAATGAGCTGCAAAAAAAAATCTAGCTCAATTTTGGAATGAAAAACACAATTTCCGTACATAAGAACCAATGTCCCAGTCTAGCAATCTGGTCATCAACTGGACACTTTAGATGGTGATGTGCCCGTCCTGAGGAATTAGGAGTGGCGCTGTGATCGATATCCGAGGGTACACGAGTAGTTGGCCATTAAGAGCGAGACACTTGAAATGGTGTCATGTTCATCAATAGGCTACTTCGATTGTTGTTGTGCCAACCATTGCAGACGTAGAGGGTTAGATGCAACATCAATAATACTGTAAGAAAAGAGTTGGGGATTAGTCTAAATAATGATATAACCTGAACTAGATAAGAATATGACTTCGAATTTGAAGAAAAGTAAGAGAAGAATCTTTTAATAATACATGGCAATCATTGGGGATCAAAGTGAAGACATTAATACAGTTCATATAGTTTATGTAGACTGAATTACGAAAGATAAGTTTTGCAAAATCAGCATTGGAAACTTGAAGCCACTTGGATTATTAGAACTTGATTATGTTCAGATGGCTTTGCCTTTTTGCATCATGTATAGTCAAACATTCCAATAGATACGCTGTAGTAGACATATAACTATCTGAATCTAGAACTGTACAAGTGATGAACTAGAAAAAGACAGGAATCCAATCAAGTTACACGGTGGGTTCTAATTCACATTGGAATGCACAAACCTAAAGCAGGAAAGGAGAAACAGGGAACTCTGTTATTCCTCAGAAGACTGAAAACTTGCCTGATGCAAATCCCCAAAATTATATCAATGAAAGATCACCTGGAATTATTGCATTGAGTAGAGCTGCGGGTGGACGCCAATCGAGGATGCGGCGTGGGCTGCGGCTATTTGCGCAGGGCTGACGACGAGCAGCGGCAGGAGTGCCGCCGGTGCCGGAAGGAAGCGCCGGGATGGAGGTGGACCTCGCCACGACGACGGTCTTCGCCATGGGCCGCATGCTGCTCCGCCAGTACACCTTCTTCCTCGCACAATTTGCCATGTTTGGATTGACCTCCTCGCTCAGTTTGCCACGGGCGGCCGAGAGATCTGAACCGAGGAGAGAGATGGTGGGGGCTAGGTACTGGCAGTACGTCCTGGATCCGCCGGAATCCTGACCACCACCAGCCCATGCCTTAGGATCCAGTGGCCGAAGCGGCCGGAGTTCGTCGGGTCTGGAGTGGGGCGGCGCAGAAATCTGAAAAGAGAGAGGGGAATACGGGAGAGAGATAGAGGAGAGAGAGAGGGGTAGGTGAAAGAAGCGCCGTATCTACGTTTCGTACAGGCTGCGCAGGAAATACCCCCAGAGATACAAAGAGTTTCCACGGTCGATGAGCTGGAAATGTGGAAGTTGGACGCGGATCTAAGGGCATTCATCGACGGCAACCAGCGCACCGGTAGGTAGCGGCACCGGTAAAATTTCCGCGTCGAACGGTATAAGGTATATGCCCTATAACTATATGCCTTTTCATGGCACTGTAAAGAACGTTAATGATCAACTTATTTTATTAGATCTACAATTTAAGTATAAGCTGAAACCAGCCAAGCAAGAGCAGAAATGGGAGAATACATAACAGTTGTTTGAAAGGAGAAGACAGTTAACAAAATGCTCGCAGACAGAAAATGAACAGTCAATGCTTTAGTTCTGCTAATGTGCTTGCTAAGAGAAAAACACTCCATAAAGAACATACAATTAGAGGCTTCCCATGTTTTACCTAATTAAATGTTCAACACAAACAATGCCCAACAATGTTACAGTAGTGAATGTCCAACATAACAATAAAATTAGCTGAAGCTACTATACATTTGCAAAGCCTAAGTTTACTGTAACAGCCCGAAGTTTGAGAACCTAAAAACCGGTGTAAATTTTCCACTTTTGTGTTCATTGCATCATGGCATCATGCATCATGTTGTTGTTGCTAGGGAATTGTGCTAGGGAATTGTGGTTGTTGCTAGGGAATTGTTGTGGTTTGGCACCACTTCAAACAAAATGCTAAATTTGCTTCAACCAATTCCAAAACCACTAAGGCACTCAATCTTGCAAACTAAAATTACTTTGACCTCTCATATTTGTCAAGAAAGTTCCAAGAGATCCAAAAACAATATTTTGCACTTGCTCCAAATTGTTAAAGGAGCAACACTTGTGATATTAGTAAAATGTCATTTTCCACCCTCTCTAAACAAATGTTGTCCAAAACATTTTATTTGGGGGCGCCAATTTTTGTGGAGCTTCCTCATGGTATAAAAAGGCCACCCAAATTATTTCGTTATTTTTGAAAATGTTTTGGTGCCTCAATTAAATCAGAGAAACGCTACTGGTTTTAAAAGAAACAGAAAAGGGCTTCTTTGTAATTTGAGGAGGACCTATCTGTGATGGTAAAAAGGTTCGCGAGGGGGTTTTCACAAAAACCCTTTCTTCTTCGTGCTGTAGCGACCGCAGCCGCAGCTGCCGCCGGACCAACTTGCCGCCGAGTTCGCCGTGGGGCCTCCCGCGCCCTCCTGCCACACGTGAGGAGAAGAGGAGCACCCCGAGGCCCACTGCCCCTGCCCTACCCACTTGTTCCCCTGCTCCTCGCTCCCCATTTCTCCCCCGACCTAGCGTCATGGACGCCGAACTCCGCCGCCGTCTCGCCGCCGATTGAAGAGCTCCCGGGTAAATCGAAGTGGGCCACTAGCTCCGTCGTGCCGTGGTGCTCCTCCACGCCGAAGGAATCGACCGGAAGCGCCACCATTCCACCGCGCCGTCCACGACTTCGCCGCCTCCGTTCACGGGCCGCCGGGAGCGATTTGCTGCCGTCGCCACTTCCTCAACCTCGCCGTCGTCTCCCAGTTGCTCCAGGGTGAGCTACTGCTCCTCCCCATGCCCTCCGTTCCTCCCCTAAACCCCTGTGTCGCCGGCGCCCGCAGGTCGCCGTGCTCGCCGCCGTCCGTTTCCGCCGCTCGGAAAATCCGAGTTCTTACCGAATCGGAATATCCGAGTTTAACCAGTACAGAAATGGTTTAGGTCCTTAGCCAATTCTTCAAGCATCTGGGATGATCGGATAATCCGATTCTTGCTTAGCTCGGAATTTCCGATTTTCATCAGTACCGCTTCTGCTCAGTCCTTAGCGATTTTTTTTTTGGAGACCTCTGCTTCGATCGGATTTTCCGATTCAAATAAATTCGGATAATCCGATTATGCACAGTACCAAAATATTCCTTCTTCTATTTTGGTTCTAAATAATTGTTTTGGGTTGGATTTAAACCTATAACTAGGACATACTTAGAAGAGGAAACAAAATAATTAAAAGAACATATTTAATTTGTTAAGTTATAACATTAATAACTTTTGTTTGGATAATCAGAAATGTGTGTTTGCTATACCAAAATGCCCGGAAGGTTGTGAACTATCTAAAATCAGCATCGTCATGCATATGTGATCACAAATAAAATACTGCACTTCTAGTAATATTAGAATCATTAAGTTAGATATGGGGTGTCTTCCTATCCCATCGAAGTATTTACTCCCGCACCCCATTTAAATTGCTAGAGAGCTATTAATAATAAGTCGGTGCATTAAAATGTCATATCATCATTTCTGTATGCGTTGCACAATTGCCATGTGTTGATTGTTGTTTCTGCTTTCCGGTGTTATTTGCTCTCCGGTAGATCACGAGTTCGGAGTTGAGCCTCATTACTTCGACGAGCAGTTTGACTACTCCGCTCAACAAGGCAAGCGTAATCCCCCCTCTGAGCATATCTTATCCTATTTTCTGCAAATATTTTCTCCACTATAATATTGCATGCGGTTCCAAATGTCAATTTGCTTGGATTAGAGTATCCTATAGTTGCATTAAGATTCCGATGCCAATTACCTGTTTCCCCTCCTATTATCCATAGGATTGTACTGTTGGCCTGAAATAATTAACTATGCAGTGTTGATGCTTAGCCATGCTTAGTTAAAATGATTAGCAGTCCGGTGGATGTTTCATGGTTGGAAACAGGTGATGAGATGTACAGATGATGGTGGAGAATTTGCGGTGACAGGTAATAAGATGTTTAGAGGTGGGGATGAGAGGCCACTTCGGTATGGTGGTGTTTTGTCTCAGTCTCGCCGCCTAGGTGCGAGTTCTTTACCTCTTGAACCAAGAATGAGCGCGCTTCCATTCGGTGGGGTATATGGAGCCCTCGTCGACCGACTAACTTGAGCGGGACTAGCCAGGGTCCTCTAGTTTGAGCTTCCATTTGCGTGTGCGTGATGATGGTGGTATGAACTGGGATGAGGATGGTGGTGTCTAGGAAAATGAGTGGCCACGGGGCAGGGTGTTGATGATCGCTGCTCCGTCCTCACTGATGATCCTGGGTTAGTCTTTAATAAGGTAAATGTTGTAACCGTTCCCACTCAGCCGGCTTTCCCCGGAAGAGAGCTACGTGTAGGCAATGAGCCGGGCGGTACCGAAGGTAAACACAGTGCACCCCTGCAGGGTTAAATCTTTTCGAAAAGCCGTGTCCACGGTTACGGACAACTTGGGAAAGGACGATAAGACCATAGAATAAATTTAACGGAATGATTAAAAACTGGGTACTAGAGGTACCACTTCAAGATTGCAAGGTGAGCTTCCTCGAGGGTGATTCGGGGAGGTGCCTTTGATGAACAGGTACAGTGGTTGATGATGAGTAAGGTGATGAAAGAAAGAGTTACTCCTTATCTCTTTTGAAAATATTCTGATTAGTCGATGCCATTGAGTTATGTTTTCATAAATAAAATCAGCTTTATGCAAAACAACCATATAACTTTGAAAGCCTCATCGAGCTAAACCTCTATATATAATCTTGCGAGTTCATCGAACTCAACGTCGTTTGTTTTATTTCAGAGGAGGACTTCACCGACCTCGAAGGTGGGTTATTTGTGTACGTCGACGAGTAGTCTGGGGTTCCCAGGTGGCAGCTTGGGACATCCCGGAACAGCTGGCGCTGGATGTTTATTTGTAGGCCTCTTAGGCCATAATCTGGATCTTGTTGTTTAGAACAACTTATTTTGCTTCCGCTTGTTGTAATGTTGGGTCTGTGACCTCTGGTTGTCATTTGCTATCTTTCTCTATTATAAGAGTTGAACTATATGATTTGTGTCGTAGAGTCTGTGATGCGCCAGTTGTTCCAGAAGTCTTGATCTCTCTATTATGCTTTGATAGTGTGTCTGGTGGTATCGGATAACCGGGGACACAGTATCACTGTATAACAGTCGGGTCGGAGCACCACATTTACTAACAGAGAGACATGCATTATGGACCATTTTGATTATCCTAATCCAGAAAAGCAAGCCATTAATAATGTCAAAGTAGTGAATGTTATCCATTAAACTAAGCAAACGAGGAACTAAACGCAAAATTGAGACCAGCAAATCAAGCACTTAGATGTTCACTTCTAGACACCACACTAGCCTCATACTACAATCATTCTACCACAGGCATGGTTATACGGTTTTCAGCCTGGCCCTGAATAGCCATCTCATTCATGGAATGCAGATATATCAAAAAAGTTAACACAATCTATTGTGGTTTTGTACCTATTAAGTTCAATAACAGTGCAAACTTGTTGCATTCTGTTTACCAGTAGTCTTTGCAAGAGCAGACACCATTTTCGAAATGGTGGAACCTCTTTGCATCCCTTGCAACGATCTGACGGCCAACAAGTTTAGAGATTATCTTCAAAGCCGTGTGACAATCTCCACAGGAGCGAAGATTCTTTATAACCCGAATAGGTGAACGGACAGCACTGGTTATAAGACCGTAACTAACAGCTAGTCTCTCACTATGAGCTAGCAAGGCATCCTCTTTAGTTTCTGGATCAACATCGTGGAGCACAAATCGAGTATCCGCCACATAGCCTGCCTCCTTCATATGAGCCGCCAAGTACCTCAGCTCTTCATAGATCTTAAAGGTTTCAGGATGGGATCGATCCCCTGCTCTGTATTCATGAACTTTGCTTCTATTTTCAACAGAATTAGCCTTTTTCCTTTCTTTCTCTTTTGCGAGGTCTGAAGCATTTACAGGGAAAAGACCCATTTTAGACTGCTCATTCAGCCTAGACGGATCCAGGCGTTCTATAATCTGAGCACAACGATCCCCCAGCTCCAAAGATCCATTAAGTCGACCCATATTCATCAAACATTCCCACACATCAATGCTCGGTTCCACTGGCATCCATTCAACAAATTCACGAGCTTCATCAAGATAGCCAGACTGGCCAAGCATATTAACAATGCTGGCATAATGATCCATGGCAGGAGTTATACCAAAATCCTTCTGCATTGATTCAAAATGCAACATGCCCTCATCGACAGATCCTAAAATTCCACAAGCCAAGAAAACATATGTGAACATGCCAGGATCTGGTTTATCTCCTGTCTGCTTAAACTGATCAAAAAATTCAGTTGCTTCTTCACCAAGACCATTGTGCACAAACCCTGAGATTATAGTACTCCAAGATGTCAAATCACGCTGGGCCATAGTACTGAACAGTTTCTTTGCATCTTCCATCGAGGCACATTTAGCATACATGTCCAAAATTTTGTTGTTAACATCTGTGTCAGCAGCTAGTTCTGAATGAGATATTTGCTGATGTATTTCTCTTGCTTCTGCAAGAGCAGATGCATCAACACATGCTCGCATCAATTTGAAGTATTCAGGAGCACCCAGTATAATGCCTTTTTCTTGCAGCACTGGTATAGCTTCCAGAGCTTCTTTTACTTTCGCGTCTTCACATAACTTACCCAGTTCTTCAATAGTGCCTTTGGGTATGCCACTGGCTTCATCAGATACTTCAGAAGGTGGTCCATTGTTTGGAAGGCTGCCAGGTAGTGAATGCTGGTACATGCTATCTTGATATGGTGCACCGCTCAAGTTGTTCTCAGCTGATGTGATAGGTTGATTATCCAAACGGTTTTCTTGATAAATTCCATTACGGTTGCTCTGTACATATGCGTTTACATTCATGAAATGCCCTGAATGATTTCTATGTATGTCAACTTTGTTAGTGGTATAAGGACTCCGATAGGCTTGTGAAGCATGGCTTTGCTGAACTCCTGCAACATGCTCCCCATGGAAACTGCTAGGATTTGTATACTGTGAGGTAGAATTTCCAGGCCTATTTGTGTAATGACCACTTGAGCTGCACACAACAGCACATACATACAATTCATTACTCAACAAGCAAAAGGGGAAGACTGACATAGACACACCAGCTAGCGTTGACAATTATCCACATACGGAATAAGATTGTAACTGCAGTTACCTGAAAGCACGAGTCACTGCTCCAAACCCCGAGAGCAGAGGAGATGCGGGGTGCCAGGCCTTGGTAGCCTGGTCAGATCACAAAGTATAACATACAGAAAATTTTAGATAAACATCGGAACACGAACAACCAGCACTCAGGAAGATTAGTATTTGACCAAGAGATATAGGCATGGCACTGACTTATCATTTCCAACTATACAGCTTGTCTCTTTCTGTATTTAACTACGCTAAGACAAAAAAAATGCTGTGTCGATTACTACAGCCTTAACCAATATGAACAATGAGATTCTTACACCAAGCTAGTGGTTCCTAATGTTTCAGGGCATATATAATATAACTTATGTAGGAAGTAATGGGAATAGATCAACTTCTCAAGGCATCACGAAAATAATAAGATTTTCAGTGAAGTAGTGCATGTGTTTCACTTCGATGAAAAGAATGAGAAAACTGCAGGCACCAAGAATCTAAATCCCAATAAAACCACAAACCCATAACATTTTGTGCATTAAATAAAGACCTGATAGACCTTGTAACAACCCAGATATCAACCCTAGCGGGAACTGCTACCACATACTTTTAACACTACCAAGCCGGGAAAAACTATAAATTTTGGCAATCTCCTTTGTTTATGGGGACATCCATGATAAGCGAATAAGAATATATCAAGTTATATAACCATATACATGGCCATAAGACTCAACAAGACCTAAGTTAAAGTTAATATCCAAAACG
The DNA here is from genome assembly GCA_947311845.1 of Poa pratensis. NCBI lineage: Eukaryota > Viridiplantae > Streptophyta > Magnoliopsida > Poales > Poaceae > Poa > Poa pratensis. The sequence goes on from CAMZMU010000060.1 coordinate 44,831,779, forward strand.
TACCATATCAACCAACCAGGGAGCTCACTAACATAAGCTAAACCTCAACAACAAAGAATAACTCGAGAACAACGTTTAAGGAGCATATTTAAGCTAATCTAAAGTAAGGTTGTTATGTGTGAAAGTAGTGTGTATCCAAGGATGTCGATGCATTACTCCCAATCCCATTCATGCCGTCCTCAATAGTTTCTAAAAACATAGAAGCCACGAGGACGAGTACACCAACTCAGCAAGAGGCAGTAAGAAAAATAAACTATCCAAAAATCAAAACACAAAGGCATTATGAATAGCACTCTGTCATCAGCAGTTCAGTACACGTGATGCCCTAGCTTCCTACATGCTCATCTCTTCCAATTGTGTATATCAGTACCGCTTGTGCCGACGTCCACTCACTCCAACTTGTGGAGGGTGCCACCAAAGTGGGTGACAACTCATCACAGAAGGTATCAATGAGCGTACCGAAGTAGGTTTCATTAGCTTTCATTTTCATTATGATGATATGCAAAAATGCAACTGAATTATTTGCCAGACACACTTCTAGATTAGCACGTCAATACGTCGTCATCATCATAGAACATATTATTGGTATAAGGGAAAGTAGTACAATAAAAACTGAGCAAAGAGAAAATGCAAGGTCAATATTCCGTTATGGACTTGCCTTAACCGTGACGATTGACCGAAGAATTGTCCTTGGCCCCATAATCCCACTAAACCTGTAGAACAAACAAATCTTCAAGATTATACACTACGACAAGCATGCTAAGATATATTAATCGTCCCAATGCCTCACAACAAAACTCTCCCCAAAACCAAACATTGCTTCTCAATCTTTTCTATTGCAAGATGCAATGGATTTTTTTAATTCCATGAGTTGTATTAGTCAATGGGAAGGGATTTAATTGTCAAATATTTCTCGTTCACATTCTCCTCTTTCAAAGGTGGTTATCTTTTCATGCATTCCCACACAGAAACATAAGGTAGCACTAGCATAAAAGAAATCACACTATTACCGTGACAATGAACCATTGAGGCCAGAAACACCATTAGGGATACAGTTGGCGAGTGTTCCTCTGCAGGTGGAGCTTCCATTTAGGCCTCCTACTGACACCTGAAAATACAAAACGTCAAATTAGAATATCAGGGCAAGCTGCTAGGAATTTCAATTAAGGAGCACATTTTACAAGGACATAACCTTGCAGGTCTCAAGGTTATTCCCAGGTTGCTTGTACAGAGTAGATGCAGTGCCTCCAATAATTTTTTCAACACCTGACGAAATAAATCAGAAGCACTGAATTATATCATCATGACACATACTTCTCTATGCCAAGGTAAAGTCTAAGAGAAATAAGAGGAGCTACCTCCTGCACTAAACAGTAGGGGCACATCTAAAAGTAGATAGATGAAAAATCACACCTTAATATAAAATGAGAGGGTGAACTTACAACTTAGTAAGCAGAAACATGTTTTGGGGGAGCAGGAACAGTGAAGAGGGTGATATGACTGGAAACGAAAATGACACATTTAAAATAATCTACATCGTCACCTTCCATTTTTTTTAAATATAAGCATATCAACACAGTGTGTGTCCATGTTTAGATGTATATGTACTAGACGCCTGTAAATTTTCATTTACTGGTTTTTATACCCGCAAAAAAAACCAAGCTGACTGAGAAAAAAAAAGCGGATGGTCTTGCACACAGCACAATTGCATCATTAAGCACAGCAATAGTATGTGTTGGACAGGGCAATTCTAAAATGGATCAGAGATGCACAATAATAATCACATGAAGAAATAATCAACAAAATAAAATAGCCAAAGGCAAGCATACGATTTTCTTTCACGGCGAAGGATCCAGGACCAGTAGAGAAGTAGCGTGCTATGCCAGGGCGTTCACAATCGACAATGTTCCGCAAGCTCTGCAGCTGTAATAGCAAAAGGCAGGCAGTAGAGCCATGGAAAGTCAGTCACGGGGTATTCATAACTCAATCAAACGTAGCTGTTAGGGACTAGTAGTGGTATGTATTAGGGATATCTAGTGCTATGTAACAGTGGGTTGGTAGCCTAAGGGCATATTGGGTATTCTACCTATGTTGGCATCTAGTAGTTGGCTTAGTCTTTATATAGCCATCCTTGTATCATGTCTATCTCAACCAAGAAATGAAACCCTAGTTTTTATCCTTAATTTCCTGCAATTTACTTTATTTTAGTTCAGCAATTTATCCAATTTATCTACTGATCTTCCCCAAATTCCTCTTCTTCGTGAGCCAATCCCGTCAGGATCCATTATATCAGCACCTCCTGCTCATGTTGCCCCCCAGGTGTTTGGTGAAATGCCCACACCAAGGTACTGTCCCAGAACATACGGTTCAACTCTGAACTACTATCATGGACAGGGAACTCCAACTCAGAGTTCATGTGTGCAAGATGGTACTCAGCATAGCTACTATGCACTACCAGAAGATTATCACTTAGAGCGAGCAGTTCCTGACCAGGTGTTCTCTGTCTATGATGACGAGTCAGATGGCTGTTCAAATGAATTTGTTCAAGTGTTTCCGGGTACTCCTGAACAAATGTCCGCTGTCGATGGTGAAAAATCAGAGGGCAACTCGACTGAGTTTGTCGATGTGTTCGTCAATACTCCGGGGCAGCAGAAAAATGAAGAATCCCAGTGTGATGAAAATATTTTGTGGGGGAAATCTGTTGGCCAATCTGCTGCAGGGCATCCCATATCATTCTTTCCATGGGATCCAGGAGCTGCAGCAATTCCAGTGACACCACTGAATCCAGCATCTGTAGCAGCACAAGTAGCACATTTGACTCCAGTTCTCTCCCCCAAGGTCGACATCACGGCTGGTCCTGAGTCACTGCTTGTTCCCAACCTGAAACTGTCATCGAATGTGCAGGATGCTGCCCAGGTGTTCAAGGAAACGGCTGTATATGATACAGATGAAAATGATGCAAGTACTGGCAGGCATTGCTTATATCGTTCAGTTGACATCATTGAAGCAGTAACCGAAGAAGTTGAGGTCAAAGTAGATAGTGATAGGCCAAAATTTTCTCATGAGAGACCTCTTGATGTTGTAGTCAGTTCGGCAAAACAAAAGACACCTGATAATGACCAGTTTGCTGCGTGTGTCAACAAGGTGACAGATGATGCATTTTGCGATGATGCTACAGCTATACATGTTCCTCAATTCTCTGTAGGAGATGCACCCATTCTTGCTTCTGTCGTCATGTGTTGCCTTGCTTCTGAACGGAGATGGACAGAACTGAATGCATCAGCTTTGCTTTCCCTAATTGGTCCATGTTCTACAGGCAAGTCTTGCTCCTTACCTTCCTTTGAAAACTGGACTAAACTGCAATGGGACCCTGGCATTGCAATTTCCTCATGCATGTATATCTGTCCGGAGATGAGAACAACAGATCAATGGGACCCTGGCATTGCAATTTCCCATCTACACCAGATTACCAACCGAACTCGTATAGCACCCAATGTCATCAGGTCATTTGAATATGGCTATACCATGGATTGTCTTAGTGGACAATGGGAGTTTCTACTTCAGCAAGGTTTCCAGAATAATTACAAGGCAAATAATCTGCTATCTTCAATAAACTATCTTCAGCTCTCGGGAATGGATATTATATTCACGACATTTCTACCTCCTTGATACGGTGAATGAATTAATATGGATAATTGACAATGATAAAAGTTTCTGTAGAAACTTGTTCCATTGGTGACCAATGGTCTCAAGGGGAAGGAATGTTAGGGACTAGTAGTGGTATGTATTAGGGATATCTAGTGCTATGTAACAGTGGGTTGGTAGCCTAAGGGCATATTGGGTATTCTACCTATGTTGGCATCTAGTAGTTGGCTTAGTCTTTATATAGCCATCCTTGTATCATGTCTATCTCAACCAAGAAATGAAACCCTAGTTTTTATCCTTAATTTTCTGCAATTTACTTTATTTTAGTTCAGCAATTTATCCAATTTATCTACTGATCTTCCCCAAATTCCTCTTCTTCGTGAGCCAATCCCGTCAGGATCCATCGGGGTCCTGACAATAGCGACAAACAGTTAGATGCAAGGAATGAATGATGTAACACGCCGTTATTACGATTGGGATACATACTACTACCAGCTAATGTTGAGGTGACCGAGGCATTGACCAACCGAGGGGTGCGCGGAAGCAGCAGCCGACTGAGGCAATGGATCGGGGAGAGGAGGGAGGGAGGGAGGAACGGACCTTGCGGGAGTGGCGGAGGAGGTGCGCGGCGGACATGGTGGGGAGGCGGGATCGGAGAGGGAAACGGTGGCGCCGCCTAGGCTTTCGCCGCGCCGTTGGGGAGGAAGAAGACGGGAGATGGAGATGGGCGTCGCTGTTCTGTTAGTCCAGCCTAGCCCAGGAAGAGTCACGGGCTCACAGACTCACAGTCACAGCCTAGGTTTGGATCGCCGACTGGCCGTAGCCCGTAGGAAAAGCCTTCTAATCCACTGATCATTGTAGCAATTTTTCTGTGCTGCCGAAGAAGCCGACGTGCTACTGCCAGTAGCCGGATTTGCTAGACAGTGGCGTTGCTACCGACAGTAGCCGAAGTTGCTACAAAGTATCCGACGAGCCGACGATGGTACCTAGACGGTAGCAACGATGTGCCGGCAATGCTACCGACAGCTCACCGGCGCGTTGCTACCGACGACGCGTGACATTGCTACTGATGAGCCGACGATGTTATAGGCGCGTGGTGTTGCTACCGACAGCACTCGGCGATGCTACCAATGACACGACATTGCTACCGACGAGCGACGATGTTATAGGCGCGTGGTGTTGCTACCGACGCACGCGACGATGCTACTGATGGTATCCGGCAATGGTACGAGCGGATGCTACCGATGTCTCGCGACGTTTCTAACGACGAGCAGCCGATGCTACCGACGGTGCATGGCATTGGTACCGACGAGCCGGTGATACTACCAGGGGCGCTCGACGTTGCTATCGACGGCACGCAATGATGTTACCGACGGCGCGTCGTTTGCTCCGTAAAAGTATCTAGGATAGTGTGAGTTGGCGATGCTACGAATAAAACTTTTTTTGCATAGAAGCATTTGCTACGAGCAAAACAAAAAAAAAATGCTACGAATGAAACTTTTTTGCTTTATAGAAGCATTTTTGTGTGATTTGAGAGAAAATTAAACTTTTGGTACAATAGTACAAAATTCTTATTACGTGTGAACCGTTTTTTCTTCAATGAAGCAAAAGCGGGATTGGAGGAATTTGGAGGTCAGACAGGGGACACGTGTCAGCACGGGGACCCGGATGATTTTTTCCTCAGATCCCCGGGGGCCGCCTAGTACTCTCATTTTTCAAAACTTTGTAGCACAAATTTTTCTCTTATGATGCAAATCCACAAATCATTTATAGCAATTTTCTTTTTTGATACTTTTTTTTCTTGATTTTGATGCAAATGTTTAGAAGTTTTGTAGCAATTTTTTTCATTTTTGATGCAAATTCGTAGGGTGTTCGTAGCAATTTTCTTTGCGCTGCCGAAGAAGCGTGATGTTGCTACCGACAGTAGCCGGCGATGTTGCTATCAACGATGCATAGCAATGCTACCGACAGTTCGGCGATGCTCCCAACGGAGCGTGCGCTACTACCGACGTCTTCTCCACTGACATCTTCTCCATCGACTGTGGTGCTGTTGCATGGTGTTGCTGCATTGGCGACACCGCGGTGGGGTGTTCTCTAATGTTGTCAGCGATAGTGAAGTCTTGTCGGATTTTGCTACAAATGAAACTTTTTGCTCCATACAAGCATTTGCTACGAGTAGCAAAAAAAATTGTTACGAGTGATTTTTTGCTTCGTAGAATCATTTTGTGAGATATGAGAGAAATTTGTACATTCGATACAACGTTACAAAATTCTTATTACAAACGAACCGTTTTTGCTTCATAAAAACATTTGCGGGATTTTTGTGGGAATTGGACATTTGCTCGAGCAACGCCGCGAGCAGCTCAAGCAACGCCGCGAGCAGCTCGAGCAACGCCGGCGCAACAAGGAGGCGGAGATGGCCAAGATGTGGCAACGAGAGATGTGGCGCGAGGAGGAAGCCAACGCGCCTCCACACATGATCTCGGAAGAGAACGCGCAGATGTACAACCGCCACAACATCCCAGTGGCGGACAACACCACCTTGCCGGAGGGGTGGGTGAGGAACGTCGTCGACGTGCCGTTGGCGCCGCGGCTCCGCGGCCAGGCGCGCACCGACTACATCATCCGACAATGTTGGGAGATGCCGTGTGAGCGGAAGGTGGACCCCAAGTACTCCATCACGTCGCCGTACTGGCACGCCGTGGTGGACGCGGAGTACGAGGCGCGCTGCACCTCCGCCTTCCCCACCGCCGACATGCGGGAGGCTTCCGACGACGAGCGTGCCCGCTCTGACGGTGAGGATGACGAGCTGCCCGATTTCCCCTTACATGCGCCGCGGCACTTCCCCGGCAGTGTCACCCTAACCGGAGAAAGTGGGCGCAAGCCGGCGAGGCTTCCCATCAAAAGGGGGGCCGCGACATGCAACAGTGGTAGATTAAATCCCACCACACGCGCCGGCTGCGAAACCAGAAGCCTCAGCCGAGGCCATTAGTTTTCCTCAAGGCCACAGCCGGCGACACTGGCAGACCATAAGGCATGCAAGTTCTTGGGCTGCCGTGTAGTGGTTGGCAAGGCACCGAATAGGCTTCCTTGTCTGGTATAGGATTAGTTTAGTTTGTTAAATCTCGTTTACGGTCGCACGAATTTCGTTCAAATATGTGTAATATGCAATGAAATATGAATGAAATTTGGAAAGTTTTTTATTTTCTTTAAATTAGTTTTAAGTTTTGTTTTTTGATTTGGGGGCGCCGCTATAGGCTGCACCCCTATTGTGCCGGACATGTCAATTGGGGGTGTCGGACACGTATTTACAGGGCGCCACTAAAGATGCTCTAAGCTCATAGACATGGTTCGCCTTTTGCTGAGAATAGATCCGCGTGACCGCACAGAGACGAAGCTCGCAGCTGCGGCACGCGACCAAGCGGCGGCAGTACTCTGACGACTGCGCCCGCCGCCCCTATGGAATCCTCATCGCTGATGCCAATGATAGTATAGTACCAAGGGCACAGGCATAGCTGACCTGTCATGAATCTCGCACAGAATGAAAGGGATACCACCAGATCAGCAAGCCATCAAACATCAGAGCTGCCATGAACCTGTGATGATCACAAGGGCCTCGAAAACTTTCATTTCCATGTGAAACATATATGTACATCTATCCTTGGACCCGTATATATGTATATATTTATCGTAGTGTTTCCCATGGACAAATCTGTACTCACCGGCGGTAGAGAGTAAGTAGGACATACCATTTACCATATATCTACAAGGTGACGTTTTTACAGAAGAGCTGAACAATGTACAATACAAAGCTATCCCTGCCTACTCCTTGGGGATCCACCGGCTCCACCAGATGCTCTTGCTCTGGCTGCTAAGCTCGCCCATGCTCTCGCTGATCGTCCTCACGATCTTCCTCTGCACGCGCAGCATCGACGCCAGCATGTTGCGCTGGGCGCTGTCTTTCTTCGGTTTGATCTCCTGCACAAGGAAAGTAAACACAAGTGGTCAGTGTTCTCCTACCAAATCACCATAGATATGTTCCACTGTACATCAGCCAGCGATTCTTAAAACGAAATGAAATGTTTGGCGGCAAACTTCTCCAACAACTCCAGTTTTTAATCTCCAGGCCAGCTATGGTCCTTGTCATGCTGGGGCACACATACATACCCTGAGCTCTTGAAGCTGTGCTTCAGTGAACCCTCCTGCTGCTTCTGTTCCCGATCTCGCCATGAGGCCGACGACCCATCGAGCCGCCTCGCTGTAGTCCTTCTGGGTCGCGCGGAACAGCTGCAGCCTCAGGTTCTGCATTACCGAGAGGCCGAGGAGGCCCTCGCTGTTGAAATACGGATGCGCCAACGCGGCCTTGGCGCTGGTCCTTTGCCGCGCCTTGTACCGGACCATCGACGTCAGGAGCTCCCATCCGATACCACCGTCTAAATCCAAGATGTCAAACCCTCTCCGGAGATCTGGGGCAGCTCGTGGTTCTACCAAATTCCTCCAGGCTTCCAAGTCGTAGTTGCACCTCTTCAGTTGGCGGTTAAACTGTATCAGGCTGCTGTCAGTTCTCAATGCTGGAAATGCCTGCAAAAGAATGATTTGTTTAAGGTAATTAAAGGCTACTAGAATTCTTACTCTGATTCTATTGGAACTAAGATCATGTCATGAGATGTTTTGAAAACAAAAGTTGCTGTACTATCTTGTCAATGAACTTTTCTGTTCCACAGAATAATCCTGAATTTAAAACGAAAGTTCAAACATGTTACATTTGGCACCGTTGTCGTGTGGAGATGCATCGATGCTGCCTGGAGCAAAGTGTAAAGATGCAGCTAACTGTGTAATATTTATGCTACGAAGAAACTTGCAATTGCAGAGGCTGGGTGTAATTGGTATCTTCGTGATATTAATATATTCCCTTTTTCAAAAAAAAATTGCAAGTAATAAAACAGTACTATTTCTCAAGTTATGCAAATCAATACGTACTCAAACATGTTATAACATGTTGATGATTATGTAGGTAACACACTCGCTAAATAATGCATGTCATACGTCAGTCGCAAAAATCGGATAGGCAAACTAGTTCCCCTTGAAAGTTAGGAAAGCAACAATTACAAGCTTCCAGCAAGAAATAGGAAGATGTTTTGACAAGACGTGAACAGAGTGGAAGAGTCTGTCGATAGCAATACAGTGCAGAAGGGAGATTAGTAATATGGCTTTCAAACCAACGGATAAGTTTCATGCAGGAAAGTTCGACATCTTCCAGTGCAATAGAAGTTTGGAGATCCATAGCACTCTGTTCTAAACTTAGGACCCGTGGGTTTTCACATGAGGCAGTTCAATTCTTGCGGAAAGAAGGAAAAAGCCCATATTAGAATTCAGGAATTTTAAAGAACTGTCTATTCAATCATGAAATCGGGGAAAATCCACCTTAATAGTTTGGAAGCTACTTTTATATGCATAGAGTTACCCCTACCCTCTGGGTTCACTAAAACAGAAGGACATAAACCTTGAAAACACGTAAATATAGACATACCATCTGCAAGTATATGAGGCCCAAGCTGTATATGTCAAATCTGTCAGGAAGGTTCAGCTGCGAGAGAAAATTATTGCATCAGCCGAAGCAATTATCTTGATTGGAACAATACTTTTGATCTGAGGAAAATAAACATAGTTTCTTCACAGATTCAAGCTTTTAAAGAATACCTGCCACAGAACTGGAGATAGAGCAGTTGCAACTGGAGCAGAGGGAGCAGATGGTGTTTGCGTGCTCATGATATATTGCTCTGGAGCAGCATACCTGCAAATAATTTGTAAAGCTTCAAGCAAATCACAGTTATGTTGGTAGAAATACAGTTCATAATCATGCAGGTAGCTTGGTGACCTTGGATCCAAAAGGAACTCCTTAGGAATATAGTTGATGCCCACTCGTAAATCAGCTGCTGCTCCAAGATCAATAATTTTGAAGGTACGAGATTCTTCCAGTGGATGAAAAAGGTGAAAAGATCAGTACAGGAGAGAGGAGACTTTAGCATGAAATCGCAAGGAAAACATGTGTTTGTTATTACCTTCTGAAAATATCACATTTTGGGGTTTTATGTCCCTGTGAACAATCCCAGTCGAATGAAGTCCATCAAGAGCAAACAAGAGTTGTCTCATCACCGTTTGAATAATCTTATTCTCTCTCGCTATCCCCTTTGGCAAGTTTTGAACATTTCCGAGAATCTTTGTCTCAACCTGATCAACCGCGAACATATTGGAACTATCAAAAATGCACCAAGGCACAGTTTTTTTTTTGTTATGGAACTATCAAGCTAACAATGCATTACATTGATTAATCTGTCCCCTTACAAACATATGAGACGAAGAAATGGTTGTCATGCAATGAAAAGATGGCATTCACGAAAGGAACCTATCAAACTGTTCTTACTAACAGCAGTCTTCTGTTCCTATAATCTATCCAGCTAAGTACTTCATCATAAACTAGAGGCCTAGAGCTAATCACCCATATAAGCTCAAAAGCTTCACTACACAAGTATACACCAGTAAGGTAGCACATCTCCAGACAAATATAACAGCTTATTTACCACACACGCGAGAGGTGGCGAAAACTGGTGAGATAACTGCAAGTTTCTAGTGCAGCTCAGTAGGTTAACCCAGTTGACAAATATAACTGAGGTCTAACCATGAGTTGCTGGAATCAGTTAACTGCCGGCAGTTTATGCCAATAACAAAATAGCATGCTAAAGCTAAGAACTGGTTAACTGAAGTCAATGGGAGCAAGCAACTTGACTGATTACAAGCTACACTTCAAGTCTGACCCACTTACATTGTAAGGGAACTCCTTGCTTTGCATGAGAGCAGAAAGCGTGTCCTCGCCTTCATAGCGCCAAATAAGCCAGTATTCATCAGCTCCCTTACCTTTGGCTTTGCTCTAGGAAACAAAGCGCATCGTGAGTTCAGGAATCAATCAAATACTAGCAAAACAAAACAAGCTCCAGCACTGAACCGAGAGTATATATACCTCACGAAAGCCGTAAAGAAAATCCGCGCAGCTACTACCGCATGCCCTCCTGACACGCTCATTCATCCATATCTCTACCGCGCCATACTCTGTTGCCTTCTTCACGACCACGGCACCTTGCTTGAAGATAGACAAAACAAGTTGTCTGCATTAGTATGTCTGGTTTAGAGTCCACTTAACTGACACATAAAGTGAATAAGCTGTACTACTACTTCAGAAGCTTTGTTTTGCAAAATTTTGACAGGGTTTTAGACATTTTTAGCTATCCACCTGGTACCTTTGAATTCTGCTTCAGCAACAACTACGCAATCGATTAACAGACCAGGACAACATATACTGAATGAGGGTGTCACAATGCGCACACAGACACATTTTCACTTTTGTCATGAGAAACTTCAGTTTATCCAAGTCCATACTCCATACCACTTCAATACTATATCTGGTTGCTCCCTGTTCTCCAGTAATGCAAGGAGCAGCCGCCGGCTACCCAAATTCTACAAAAATTGAAGGCCAAACATGCATATGCAACAAGTAGGAGACATTGGTGTTCACCTTCTCCGCGGCTTTAGGGTCAGACAGCGACGCTTTGTACACGACCCCGAACGCGCCCTCGCCAAGCTTCTTCCCGGGCACGAAATCGTCCTGCCAAAAACAAACGATACTACCAAGAATCAATCGAAGAAGCACAAACTAGTTAGGGCTCGGAGCTCGTGGAGTCTGCGGCACCTTGCGGAAAGTGGGGCGGTAGAGGCGCTCGGCGAAGGCGAGGACGAACATGTCGAAGAAGCCCGGGGCCACCCCCGGGGTGGCCCAGAGGTAGGATGCGCGGCGAGCGCGAGCGCGACCCCCGGGGTGGTGATGGTGAGCCCGTCGTTGTGGGGCAGCGTGCTGCGGTAGATGACGTCGCCGCAGGCCATCACGGTGCAGGGAGGCCCACGCCCACCGCCTCCACCAGCTGCGCCCCACCTCGGCCCCGAGCTCCGCCACCGGCCGGAACGACGCCGCGCGGATCCCCGCCGGCCGGCGGCGGAGGCGGGTGTCGTGGCCGGGGAGGAAGGAGGTGGAGAGGCCGAGGCTGCTGCTCGTCGCCATTTTCCTTTTCTTATTTTTTATCTTTTTCCGTGGTTCGAAAATGCGGTTACACTACTTATTCGTGCGCCATTTTTGTTTTTCGAGTTATCGTCACGAGGTTGTGGGAGCAGATTATGTGCCACGTGGCCGATGGCCCACCTGTCACTCGCTGAAGATAGGAGTGGCGCCGCGGCGCGGGCTCCCACACTGTGCGAATTTGATTTGTTTCTCCAGAAATACGAGTTAAATTTCTCAAGCGTGATTAATCCCACATGTCAGTGACCGTAGAAGTAGAGTTTCTTTCGTGATGTATATCCCGTCAAGAATTTGGGGTTAAATCTATTTTGAGCGCTCTGTTAGATTTTGTTTGATGGAAAAAATACACAAGGAAATGGGGTGATAATTAATTGTGGTGTGGGAAGATGGACGAGGAGAGAAGCATCACCTTGAGCGAGCTGGTGGCTAGGATTGGTCCTCACTCCTCAGGTTGGTGCAAAGCCAGGCCGGTAAGCCATGGTGCGATTGACTCGGGACTATTGGATGAGTTTGTGCCCTGATAAAAAAATATATCTGGGATGCAAACTACACGCCACTATTCGCTGAAGTACTGAGTAAGGAAATTACAATGGCCAGGGAAGTTTTAAAAAACGGTTTTGCTAATTCTCATTTGAGAGTGAGAGTTTAATTAAAACTCATTCATCTCTAGAACCGTTAGAGTGACCTCGTGGTTCGTGTGGTGTATGTGTTGCATATAGATTGCAAATGAGATTTTCTCGGTTGAGAATAGGTTGCAACCGTAAAAAAAATCCAGTTACGTATGGGTTGCACATGAGTTTAAATTGATTTTTGCAGTCGGTTGCATATAAGTTGTAACTGAAAAATTTCAGTTACACATGAGTTTATGTGGATAAATGTTTGACATATCTTTATGCAATCTATCTACATCATCGGTTTTTTCAACATGTTAATTTCATCTTATCTACGACTTTAACTGATTGTATGCAACATCAAACTAATTGGTCAAATACACAATCATTTCAGATGGACTGAATTTAGCCTCTCATGTAGCCTCCAATATAATCTTGCATGTTCACGTAGACAACTTCATGTATATGCATCTTGTCCCTTTCGGTCACAGATAGAAGCTATTAGAAAGATGCATGCTGCATCGCGCAGAGTATCCTTCTAGTTACCTTGAAAAAACACCTAGACATATTATGTGTGCTTTTGGCACTTGGACACACGGCTGAACGTCTGAACCCCCACAGTTACATGTAAGACTCATTTGATCCCAACAAAGACAACAACCTGTCAGCGATTTTGTTACAAGATCGCTTAAACACCATATAACACTCTAGAGTTTTCTATTTTAGTATGCCTAATCATAAACTAAAAGACCCTTATCAAGATATTCTTATATCATATAGTTTCCATCAAAAACACAAAAACTCTCCTAGTTTCCATATCTATATCAAGATGGGTAAGGATACACACACAAACATGCACACTATATTCATGCAAGCGAACACAAATTAATCTGAAAAGACACGTGATTTTTTACTTTTCATGTTTTCTCACATTTGATAGCATTTTGTTTAAATATATTTTTAGGGCACAATATATTAATATTATAACTTATATTACAAAAAAGGGCTTACATTTAGCCGAACATACTAGCTATGAATAATAATTCACAAATAACAGGTTGTCAACAAGTGTGAAAGTTTAGTATAAAACATGGCCACCAAAATTGAGACATTTCTAACATAAGCTCAATTCGTCGAGATTTTTTTTGCAAAAGTCATAGGTGGTATCCACGAAAACTAAGCATCACAAGAAACAGTTGTGAAAGTCACATGAAGTACTCACGCAAACTTAAGATGAAGCCACATGGAACAAGAAACATATTCAGAAAGAAACTGTTTTTTAACGACTTCAGCAAGACATTTGGATTAAAAACCCTCATCAATGTAGGACTTGTAAACAATCCTACATGACTTCAGACAACATGTATTGACAGAAAGGCAACTGACCTAATACTCAAGCGAGTTGGCACCAAACGAGCCATATACTAAGAATCTAGGTCCATCAAGGGTACCAACCTAGCGACCACTGCTTGGTCTTACGCAACGTCCCTGCCTTGGGGAGCCACGAGAGCTTAATATCACAAACAACCATTAACAATCACACACCAGATTGAGGGGGAGCTAATAAATAGAATACCCCTGGAGTTGTAAAGTTATACTTGCAGCTTGCCTACGACACACTCAAGTAAAGTTCCAAAGTATTTTATCATTTGAATTTAGCTCACCTGTGACTTATTTTATTACATCATTGCATACAATCAAGATATTCCAAGCATCCTTATAAATTAATTATACTACGAAGATATTAGCCCTAAAATGTTCGATGTAAGTAAATGCAGGTGCAACATTTAGGAATTAGGATCACATGAAAGAAAACGCCTTGCAAAGGTTGGTACCAGGAGTTAGACAATATTGACCATTTTCCATGACATCCATCAAGTTCTCAAGCAGTGGTAGGCACTATCATATACAACATCAAGGCAACTGAACCAACCTTACATTACAATACAATTTAAAAAAACATGTACATTAACTAAGCAACAAAAAGAATCACCAAAACATTCTAGAAGGTTAGAGTGGCAACATAGAGAAGATATGGGATCATTGATCGGTGTACACACGTAGGATGTAACAGCCAAATAACAACACTCCTTTCCATTTTCCACGCATCGCTTGTTACAACAACAATTACCAATATTAGTGGGAAAGTGCGCTAAATTAACCAAATACATTGAACAATATCTAATTCTAGTACCAATTATTCAAGCAAACTCATCCATGTTTGTAGCCCCAAAAATTAAGAGTCTGCTACAATCACACCTAGCAGACTTACATTATCAGATCAAGTTTTGTTCAACCTCCATCTGATTTGGAAAATTCAACATATTGAGCTTCAAATTTTAAAATCAAGTGCCACATCATAAGATAACTAAAACATATAGTGTTGCAGTGATGAAGCCACAACCTCAGATCTCTCAACAACCAATGGATGGTGCCAACATGCCATGCATGCCCCTCAAACCATGCAAGCACAAGGTATATACCAAGTCAATGAAATGGCCCGACTAGCCTAGGGAGACCCATGTGAAGTACAAGGATAGCACTCGGACGAAGACCAAATCTTCCACCCGGCTTGCGTAGGTTGGCTCCCCTAAGCGTCATCCGCAAAGAACAGTTCACGAAGAGTCACCCGGGTGTCAACTCCTCCAATGGTCGCCATCAAACAAAGCGTTACTTAGCATTCAGGACAGAGTTACGGGTCACCTCCACTCAAGTACAAAACAACCCTATGGATAGGGTAAAAAAATCCCATCAGTAACGGAGAAAAGGTACGTGTCCCAAGTCTGGTCACTAATGTGAAGCCTCAATGGTGACATTTTTTTGCCGTTGCCCATCTCACACGGGCAACGATTAATATATTTGTATGTTACCAAAAGTTTATACATTAGCTACAAAGATTACTAGTAACCATTTCTAATAAGGGCTAGAGGAAACAAAAAAAAACATTGTGAGGTGGGCTGCACCGTTGAAACAAAAAAGCACGGTGAGGCGGACTAGACGGCCGGCGGTTTGTCACCGTATTCTTATTCGTCATCCTGTACAAAAGTTCATCTGACGACATCGGCTTTAGTGCGCATGGATGGAACCCCACTCCTATGTATTCACGGCCGCCGGAAAATCGTCTACTCTATCTTCTACATCAGCCCTACAGCATAATAAGAAACAAAAAAAGGTTTTCAGTGTAAGCAACATTTGACAATAATGCGCCATAGAAGAAGACAAAGGTAGATGGTCTCTCACTTCTTCGGGTGTGTTTAGTGTGCATTATTTATATGTAGCTTTGAAATTGAGGCACTTCTTGTCCATTTTAAAAAATTGTGGGCTTTGAAGATTAAGAGTAAAAGTGTTCTTATGGCTGACATTTAGGAAAAATATCTAGACGAAAGATGTTATTCTGATAGAGGTTGGTTTGGTGATGCTGGTTGTATGTTCTGTAAAAGCGGCGATGTATTGAAATTTATTCTTTTCTTGTTCAGTTGCTCATTATGTATGGAATATTGTTAAGTGTGTTTTTGTCTTAAAGATAGCCCAGTTAGTTTTGATGGCATTTTGTCTTGGATTACTAAATATCCACTGGTTAGAGATATTATTTCCGTTGGTGTGGCTGCCTTGATATGGGTTCTTTGAAAAGTTAGAAATAAGACATGCTTCCAAGAAATCTATCCCGAGAATCCCTACCAGTGTTGTATTTTTGACAGCTCAATATATCTCCTACTGGTTTGGTTTGAAGACGGCAACTTCGAAAAATGCAAGTCAGAGGGGGCAAGGTTGCTAATATTGGTGGCTGCTCAAGTTTTTTACAGGAAGAGGGCCTGAGGTCTTATGGTCTTGTGCTGTGAGGTTGAAAAAAGTACAAGCCTGTTAAAAAAGTTTAGTTGTATTGCTTTGTCTTCTGATGGCGGTTTGCAGTAAGTCCCGTTTTGAGTAGAGGGAAACATTGGATGTTATTCTTGTGTGGTTTTCGAGGTGCCTGATAGAGGTGTTAAGTAAGCTGCGTGGGACACATTAACTTAAAAACTGGAGTTTGTATTATCAGTTTGAGTAATATGAAGCTGGGAGTAGAGCTCCTTTCCTCGGAAAAAAATGCGCCATAGGAATCAGTACTTATGTGGACAGATTAACAACTGTCATTTTCTCTTTCAAGAGTCTTAAAATAAGAATTTTGTTTTTCTTGGAGAGGAGAAAGGATGGGTGTTTGTTTAGTGTAAGAATTTGTTTGTTTTCGGTTGAGGATAAGAGAACTGTTTTTTGTTTCCTTGGAACAGAGGAGAAAAGTTGCTGATGGCACCACCGCTGACCCAATTTCCCGGGCTAGAACCAAATGGGCCTGAAAATGAGACAGTGAGAAAGCATTTTGTGATTCTAACCCGGAAAGTGGATTGTGATCCCAGGCACCAGTGCACCCTCTTATTTAAAAAATTCGAAAACCATATTTATAAGTTTCAAAAAATTCTGAAAAAAATTCTAGATGTAGCCCATGGTGTATCCTACAAACATGTAAAATTTTAATCTGAGATACCTTATATTATGGGCTACACAAAAATAACAAATCTATTAAAGATTAGAGATTTGAAAATATACATTCTCAGATCTACACATTTGTCATTTTTGTGTAGCTCAAAATACAACGTTTTTTAATTTGAATTTTTTCACGTTAGTGCGATATATTATTGGCTATATGAGGATTTTTTTTCAGAATTTTTTGAAACTTATAAATATGATTTTCGAATTTTTTTAACAGAAGGGTGCACTGGTGCCCGGGAGCAAAAAGTCTCCACTGTGTAACATTCTAACCGGGCTTGTTTCTAGCCCTTGAATGGGCAGGCCTCTTCCACCTTAAGCCAAGCCTCGGCCTTGTACCGGCTAAAAATGATTTATTATCCTGTCTGAAAATTTCCGTGTTTTTCAAAATTCAAAGTATAATCTTTGCTAAATTTTAGAAAACGCAGCCAGCCATGCCAACTGGTACGAACAGGGTACCGTCAAGGGATTTTGTTTTTGCCAGTGCACATGCTCGACCCCTTTCATCAATTTGGTGCCGTCCATGTCCTACAAAAACAAAAGGTGCAGCCCATGTGTCCTATCATCAACCGGTAAATAGTCCGCTGCGTCAGGATAAACTAGTTTTTGCCGTACATACGTGCAGGTCGGTCGAATGGAAACCCGGCCGTTAGTCATAATGTTTTTTTTTGGTGAGTATGCCAAATTGGCATACCTTATTTTTATAGAAGAGAGCAACACACAAATACAAGTCTGGCACCGGCTGCAAACAACCCGGCCAAGACTGAACTCCACACACACTCCAGCAAAACTAAAACCTACTCTCTCCCTCTATCTCTACTCCCTCCAACTCTTGCTGCTTCCCACATCATGAACTCTTCCTTAATCAGGTTTACCAGCTGCATGACACTGCACTGCTCTCTCACCTTGCCGAAAACGCGCGCATTTCTCTGTTTCCACAGCCTCCACGCCACTAGGATCACCAACGAGTCAAACTTCCTCCTGTCAACAGTATGCACTCGACTCCTCGCGTCCAACCACCAATCTGACAGCGTGCTGTCCTGCCGTGGTATCTCCAGGATAATGTCCAACGACTCCTCGCGTGCCGTTAGTCATAATGTCAAGCTAACAACATGCATGCCAGAACATGGTCGCACGCATGTGATTGTTTATCGTGGTCGAACGTCAGAGAATTCGCCTAAAAAAACGTCAGTGGGTTTTTCGTGCAATCGGGCATGAGCTGAAACGAAATCACGACTGCACTATTAACTAGCCACATGGCATACATATTTACCACCCGTTCTCTCTAATGTAAAAAACACAACATATACTTTGAATCACATATGCATCGATTTGATGCAGAGGCCGGAGCCGGCCCCCATTTCGGAAAAATAGTTGAAATGAGATCTTGATTTTCTCTACTCGAACAGTTCAACATCATATATGCGATCACCAGGTATATATGCTGATCGCGTTATCTCTCTCGATCGAGAAGCACTTGCTTCTCTTATTATTCAACTTTTCTTGGTGTTTCGGCGATTAATTAGTGCATGTTCTCTCAAACCCGGGTGCCGACGTGGCAAAGTGCAGATACACGTAGGCTTGGAAAAGCGCGCCGACAGCCTGGTAAGAATTAAGTATTGCTCTCCGGTCTCCTAGATATGATTTCTTGTCTGCAGGATGATCGACTAGGATTAGATAGCATTCATCACCAATCACACATATCTTACACCTAATCAAAGCCATCACGTAGTTAGTTCAGCTGTTCAGGTGTTATACAAAGATATCCTCTCCCGTAGAGACTCTGGAACACAAGGGGAGCTGTCCTTGAGCCCCTGTGTATGATTAAGCTATAGCTAACCAACGATGAGACTAGCTTATATTATGATCATATGAGCCAGTGCATGCCTAGTAGGCTAGTACCACTACAGCTTTGTTCAGAAGCAACGAAGCATCCCTTGCAGTGGCATGCATGTGATAACTTGTGATTTTCCAAGATCGTCATTACCGTGGCTGACCCGTGAATTAACAATGGCAATAATGCACGCGGTAGGTTAATGTGTCCTCTCCGTCGTACGAAAACACAAGTTAAGGAGAGAATATTTGCATGTGCATGTTGCTACGTGTATCCTCGCATGTATCCGACGTGGTGGTCAACCTGACCCCCTCTTAGCGCACTTTCCACGGCGGGGCCTGCCATGTCAAGTCAGAGTGGTGAACTATCAACTAGAAGAAGGTAAGATTGCTCACAGTGAGAAGTAACATGCAGTAGTATCACGCATGATACTAATCTATGTTTAAGCGGGCAGTAACGTATCATGTAATATTGCATTTATTAGATTTCTTGACTCATTTGGTACTGTAATATGTTACGTTACAGTATCTACGTATGATACCACTATCCCCTCTCATCATTAATTACAGTGACGTCAGGTTTTTACATGCATGAAATGCATGAAATTATCTATTATACCCCACTGTGGTTAGTCTAAAAGGAGAAACGGAAAATCAAATTGGGCAGTCTTTGACACTTCGTAAACCAACCGGAAACAATGCGATTTTTACTCAACAGGAAGGTCGTCCGCAAATAATTATTTCGTTTAAAATTTTCCTTCTATCTTCATACCTACCTGCAAGGCTCCGAGTATATTGGAAGTTATTTTCCTGTGTGCAATGCTTGCATGTACGGGTTTCATACAAGCTTGGCCCCACTGAACACTATTATCATGAGAGATCATGCATTATAAAACTCAAAAGTGCAATTGCAAAACTAAAAAGCGCCATTATAGAACTGAAAAAATGTCATTATAATACTCAAAAGTACCAGCTAAGCTTGGATCTCCCAGTTAACAACATTATCGCCATAAGATGATTGATTATAAAATGATGATCACCTAGACCAACTTGGTGAGATCGAGATATAAACAGCCAAACAGAAGCTAGCAACTAGCACACATGATGTCAGGATACATGCATCCGAGATCCGACCGGGAGGAGGATCCCAAACTCATGTGTTCCTCAACGGGAGTCCCGCCTGGCATCCAGCTGCGCTTTTCCATCTACCGGCTGCACTTTTCCATCCACCAGCTGCGCTTTTTCATCCATATCGTTCTCCTCCACATACATAATCCATTCCAAGATAACACGTCGAGTTCCAGGTAGCATGTGAGATTATCTTGAATGAATCCCGATCATGGAGCCGATTTGCTTATGGTCAAGAGGGACCTGGTGTTGGGCGAGCTCAGAGGCGATTTGTCCCCTGGAGCGTGGAACCCGCACAAATTGAGAATTTGACAGATTGGTGCCGCTGCTCTGCTGTGTGTGTTGCATCGTGCATCCTGCATGCTTGTGCATGTGCCCGTGGAGGTGGAGTGGCAATGCTTGAAGTCATGAGAGATTTTTTTTGAAGTCATGAGAGATTTTAGCATCTATATACCATTTAATGTGTAGCTTCATTAACAATAAGTAATTTGTGCGTTTTATTATATTAGGTGTTATTACTTGTTTGTAAGGACCTTGGAATGCGACAGTTGAAAACCACAAATGCATTGTGCTCCATGACTCCTCACGTGAAACCAAAGTTTTAAGGGATTTTATACATTCAACTATAAAATAAATATTATGCATAATCTATGCTTGTCTTGGTCGAATATTCTGACTCATTGAGCTGTTTATATATGAAGAAGTGCTAAAACATGTCCCCTCATCTCAATGTAGCTATGCAGTTGCAGAAGGAACTGATGAAATACACACCACATATTGCTCTATTTTGCTAGTAACTCGCCAGCGTGTTTTATATTTTTTGCCAACATTGGAATAGTTATTTTGTGTCGTGGATATTTTTTTGCTATTTGAAAAAAATTCAACACAACTTTTTTTGGCCAAAGAAAGAGCTTTGTTGATATCAGTTATAGGAAAAGGAGTTGTCAGTTAATAAGAAAAACTGTGCTAAAACACCAGACCACAATGGCACATAAAAATCTGAACTCAAACACAGTTACGAGAAGCTACACGTCGACATCACCGTAGCACCATCGTCGTCATCCAACAAGCCGACGACTCCGACTCTGCCGTAGCCGGCCAAACAAAGCAGACCACCATAGCGGCACCAAGCCCCACCGTCCAAACCGTCGTGGACACGAAACACAAAGACAAAAGGAAGCTCCGAAGCTGTCAAGAGAGCACAACTCACCACTCAGCACCTGCTATGTTGCCACATAGGCATCTCGAGAGGAGTGGCATGTAAGTGAATGGGTCCTTTGGATGTACGCAAAATTTCAAGGGAAATGACATTTTGGCTCTTTGTGTAAAAACAAAACAAAAATTAGGATGAATGACATATTTTTGCCTCAATTCGAGCACAATATATCTTTTTATGAAAATAATTTGCTCCTTTTTTTTTCTATTTTAAAGATAGATTTATTGTCTTCAACTGTTTATGAAGATATGCAAGCACATAGTAGAATGAATACTTGTATTTGTAAATGTGAGGAACCAAGAGAAGAGAGGTTCCCTTTCCCAGCCCACCTGGCTCTCTGGCCCTCGAGTTCAGCTCGGATGAACGATGTGAGGAACCAAGAGAAGCAAAAGGGAAGAGGCGGTGGGGGAGGAAGAGGAGGAGGAGAAGATGAAGGAGGAGGAGGAAGAGGAAGAGGTTGGCGCCTGAGCCGAATGCTCCGTGAGCACAAGGCCAGACTCTACATCATCCGCCGATGCGTCGTCATGCTGCTCTGCCACCATGACTGAAGCTCGGCGTCTCCGCGACTCTGCCCCTGCTACATCACCGCTGCTCTTCTGTCCGGCCACATGTATCTAGGTTTTGTGTTTCGATCTTGTTGTTGTTTGTTCATAGGATGTGCAGGCTTGACAGATAATCTCTTTGGTATACATATAGGCAGGGGTAATTAGTTGCTGACAGTTACTTTGGGTTCGAGTTTGGCAGTGTGGTGTGGTGCTCCTAAGCCCTGCAATGGCAAGGATGCGCATGTATCGATCTGTGCTGGGTACGGTGTTGGCATCTTGGTTGTGTTTTTGCTCCATGGGAAACGAAATGCCTCAAAAAAGAGAAAGAGAAATATGAAAGATCTCAAAAAAAGGTTGTCTAGCTCTTGCTGTTCCATTTTGTGACTTTTGCTGTTGATCGATTGAGGCATGATTAAGGATTGGGAATCGGTTCATACGGTTCGATTAGTTGTTTGAACGGTTGTGCGCATTTGGCGATATCAGAGAACTGCATTCATGCTTGGTAATATTCAGATGGAAAGATTACCATATAAAGGCAGCCACACTGTGCCACTGTACCAATGATGTTCCTAGACGATGGGAATGCTTATGTTTTTCTATTTGGAAAGGCTACGGCCAGGGGCCAAAAGGCCCACTTGACGAGTATATTAAACAGAGAGATTTGCTAATTCTCAGTTGCTTAACAATCAGGTAAATCTCAGATCGGCAGATTATGAGATCCATGCAACATTTCATTCTTTTAACAATAACTATAACATTTTACACTTGTGCTGAACAAATTATCACATCAGGGTGATTTTCAGATCTGCATGAAAATATTACCTTTTTTGGTACTAGATGAACAAATATACATAAGATGGTGAATATTTAATAGATTTGATTTGATTTTTTGCAAAATAAGGGAGAATTAGCTAATTCTCAGAGGCATAGACGAGTCCTAAATATATGTGGGCCACACGGAAGTGTGACAATATTACAGAGCAGTTTCAGATTAAAGGATATGGAATAATGGATTTGTCAACAAAAGAACTAACAGAATCTTGGAGAATGATCTCATAAATGACTAGAGGAGCGCCATCTCCAGATCATATGGAATCAGTCATGGTACTACTGGCTTTCTGGGGAACTGAATAAATGTGCACCCTTAAATTTTTAATCAAGAATATTCTTTTCTTGTTTTTGAGATACATGAACATCTATTTTTACACACATGAACGGATTATTTTTATATGATGTACGGTTAATATATTATTCT
This sequence comes from Poa pratensis, assembly GCA_947311845.1. NCBI lineage: Eukaryota > Viridiplantae > Streptophyta > Magnoliopsida > Poales > Poaceae > Poa > Poa pratensis. The sequence continues at coordinate 44,854,658 of CAMZMU010000060.1, forward strand.
GATTTTTTTTTTGACGCAAAGAGCAGTGGGGAAAACCCCTACTGCGTCATTTTAATGTTATAGGGGAAAATATGTACATACATGAATCAACAAAATAAATTAAAAGGTATCAATCCATCCTCCTAGAGACTAGGTTTTTCCCTGGGCAAATGATATAACCATTTTATTTTCCATTATTTGGCGCTAACACGTTCATATTTTTCAAGATACAAAACATTACTTTTAAAGCGATGGACATTGACTCTGAAACACATGAATATTTTTTCAGTCGACATTTCTTCTCAAAGTCATGAACATTTATTATGAAATAGAAGAAATACAGTCAAGGATATTAATATACAAATAGTTTTACGTATGTCAACGATTATTTTTGTGACTCCATGTAAATACCTCTCTTGAAGTGTGAATTTATTTAGTGAAGTTGATAAATATCACATAATCCATGGAAAAGTAAAACAAAAATAAAAAGAAAAAAGGAACAAAAGGGACTAAATAAAATATCAAAGAAAATAGAAACTGTAAAACAATATACGTGGCCGAGCTGGGTCTGGGAGGCTAATGTCTAAGTTGAGCCTATATTTGGTCGAGCATGAAACATACATTTTGAGACAGAGTCATGGGAAAAACAAAAAACCGCACAAAATATTAGTTCTTACACCAACACAAATATTCCTTGTATTTTTTTATCCGTTTCCATTGCCAGACAACCGACGCCGGTGATGGGGCTTCGGGAGGTTTCATGACGCTTTGCATGCCGTGGCGACATGAGGTTGGGAGTCGCTGAAAGGGAATTTCCCTCCCTAATATTTTTTTGCTACTTTTGATGTTAATGAATATGATTAGAGGACCGCTATGTGCTTGAGCATAATAGGCATATTCAAATATGGCACAAGATGGATGGAGATCCCTCGAGGTGATACTAGAAAGGAGACGATGTCTGGTATTTCAGTTGTATTTGAGTCATACGTAAACTGTATTATCAACAGGGTATCCGCTTCAGAATGTATGTTGGAAATTAAATCACGTACACATCCACACATGCAACATAGCCTTCCTATGGTAGAGAGAGTTCATCCTTGACCCATATGTCGAAGTTTTGCTGCTCCAAACCCTGTTCTACCGAGGTTCTACACATACGACCATTCCGTCGCTCATGTTCCGGGCACCCCGGATGGTGGCACCAAGTTTGTACCTCCCTGGAATACCTCGACACTTGGCCCGACTCTTGGTACCGAAAGTAACGACACTCGGAACTTGTCCCGGATGTTCCGCCCCCTACGCACCTCTTGTTCTGAGCACGCCAAGGGGTGGCACAAAATGTGCCATGAATCGCGGAATTTATCAACATTGACAACCTTGCACCGATGTACTTCGGGCTAGAGAGGCCACCCCGCGCTCTGGTTTCTTCATTGCTCTTCCTCCTAGCGATGTTGTCTTTGTGGAGGATCTTTGGCCTCGGTGTGAGATTCATCGACGACAGCGCCCCAAGTGGCCATGTTCCCGGCAGCGTTGCTAAAGCACGAATGTCAAGGTCATGCAGACGCGGCGGCGAAGACGAAGGACTTTATCGTGTTTTTGATTTTCTTGCTATGGTTCGGTTTGCAAAGTTTGAGGACTTGGTTGTAATTTATTCCTTTCTATAGGGTGCTCTATGTAAAATTGTATGCACCACTTCATTGCTGCAGTTTCAAGGCCCGTCAAATTCATTCCTTGTAAAAAAGTAACTTGCACTCAAAACCGGCTTAGAGCAAGTGCAGTAGTAGAGCCATCAGCTGGCTATAAGCTATTGCCACGTTATATATAGCCAATCCTATAACCAACTTGTACAATAGTTAGCTATAAGAATGTGTTAATTTATTAAGACATGGCTCACCTTTCACTCTCACAAACTACCCAGGAGCACGTGTTGTAGCTGGCTCTTGCATGAGAGCCCGCTTCCATTCTCTCTCCTCCATGTAAGCACAAATATACTATTTAATTTCTTATAGCCTGCTGACTGTACCTTATTGTACTTACTGTTAGGGCAAAATGTCCTTTAAATATATTACGCTTTATAGAAAAGTTATTTGTGAAATGCTTTCATTTTCATACTTATGACGCACAACGGCACAAGCGAGTACATTACTGCCTCTGGTTAATAGCCACGCACAATGAATATCAGTAAAGTGTTATGATTATTGGATGAATCGGTTTGACTCGTGAGCAAAGTTGGCCAGCTCAGGAGCCAGTTTTGATATTCCTTCATTCAAACGGCTTCTGACTTGGCTCACTAAATAATACTGCCTGGCAAAATAAATAAATATCATCACAGAGTTTGTTTGATAGTGATGATACTTTTCAACTATTTGACTTTACATTGCATAAAGTGCGGTGCGGTTATACCTTGTTCTGCTCTCTTCCTTATCCCCTCTCTACAGTGTTCCCCGGGCGATAAGAAAGGCGACCGCGCTCCTCTGCCTCGCCGCCGGCCAGGCCGGCGGTTCCCTCCCTCTCCGCCTGCCGCTGTGGCGGCGGGAGAGTGGGGGAACCCCGGTCCTGCGTTTCCGGCCTGTAGATAGTAGGGGTAGGGTTCCGGGCGGCGCCGTTGAGGAGGGGTTGATGGCGTTGTTTTGGAATAAGGTAGCCGGCGCTCGATCCCCTTCCCGACGAGGCCTCTGGCGGAGTCGGCGGGCGGCTGGAGTTGGGTTCCCTCGGATCTGTCGATCCAGGGAGTGTGGGTGCTCGCGGCGTGCTCGCCGTTGCGGAGATGGCGTTCTGCGCTTGGAGCTTTTGTCCCCTGGTCCTCTCTTCGTCATGGCAGGGTGGGCTCTGGCCCTGCTGTGGAGGATCTGGGGGTCTGCGGTGGGGGGCGGTTGCCTGGCGTTGGCTGCCTCCACCGCCTGTACAGGAGCGGTCTCTGGATCTTGGAGCTCTTCGTCACCTTTTAGCGCGTTTGCTCAGGCTTCTTTGCTCGACCATGGTGGCGGGCGGAGGAGTGGTGCTGACGGCGTGCTCTGCTTCGACGTGCCTGTGTTTCTTCTTTCCCCGGCCGGCCGTGGTGGCGAGGGGGGATGGTGGAGGTCTAGGCGTGCTGCGGCGGTGGTTCCGGCAAGCCGAGCTTGGGCTCAGTGCAGGGCTGGTGTGGAAGAGGGGTTGTTGCGGAGGGGAAGCACTATGGCCGTGCGTGTTCGGCGGCTTCGGTCCCGTCGCATGCGGCGGGCGGCTTCTGCGGTCTACTACAAGAGTGGAGGTGCTTCCTTCTCTGGGCCTGTGGCGTTCTGCTGTCTTCGTCCCCGGCGGCTTCTCTGGCGGTGGAGTTCGACAGTAGCAGGTGCGGTGGTTCAGCGTTCCTTCGGGCGCTGTTGTACTGAGGCTTTCGGTTTGTTCTTCTGCGTGCGTTGGTTCTTTCTTTGTGTTTCGTGTTGAATGTACGCAGGGTTGATCCAGTTCAAAAAAAAAAGTGCGGTGCGGTTGGGTGCTATATATATGATGCTTGGTCCAAGATGTTTCTACTGTCAAATGGTATCAATACAGAGCCATGTACATCAAGTACAACAGCATATCCTCACCATATCGTGCAAACATGTCATTTCACCCCGATCAGAGAGCATCTCCTGCAAATCTCAGACAAGAGGCCGTAGCCCAACGTTAAATTAATGACACCAATGACGGAAGATACAAAGTGCCGAACCAGCTTACAAACACCTCCACACACACAAACAGAGGATCAAGCCAAAGGCGTGTACAAAGAAACTAGTGAAAGCAGAGCTACTAGTAGGCTCGGACAAAAGCAACATGAAGCCGCAACAAACAACATTTGAAGACACGAAGACGCCGCCGCGGTGAACCACATCCACATCGGCAAAGACAGCGCCACCCGGTCCAATCTCTGTCACCAAAGGGATCCTTATCCCGGCTCGACAGGAGACACGGGTGTCGATGGACTGAGCTCCCCCTAAAGCTCGAGCCAACACATCAACGGACGCTGCACCCCGCCGCGATGGGCCGAGCCACATAAGCAAACTCTGTCTCCGACAAACTCACCATTGCCGCCACCATGCTACCACCGAAGAGTGACAAACCGTGAACTCCAAGGCGATGCCTTCAGGAAGGGAGCAGCACCCAAGTACCGCCGCTGCCCGATCCAAAGGATCTAGGGTTTTCACCCAGAGCATCGGGGAGGGAGAGGGGAAAACGTCACGACGGCGCCTTCAAGAAGGTAATGGCGCCCAAGGGCGTCGCCGTCTCCGGCCATGGCAGCGCCATACAGGTTTTCACCTCGACAAGGAATCCCAACTCCAGAAGCCCCGAGTGTGGCCAGCTGCCGAGGTGGCTACCGAACCAGATCCACCGTTGCCGCTCGCCAGACGACACGCCGTCCTCACGGCCATGAACGCCAGCCAGGACCAAAGCCACGACCCCGCCGCGGCGCCGTGACTTCCACTGCCCGGGCCGCCGCCCCGACATCCAAAATCCACGCACATCCCGGCCAGTCCAGAGGTGACGCACACAGAACCATAACCGGAGGCCAACGCGACCATCGCCAGTGCGAAACGACACGGCGGCACACAGGCCTGGCGGAAGCATCAGCCACCAGATCCAGCCCGGATCCAGCGGCCAGCCCTTGCGGTGGAGCATCAAGCTCCAGATCCGGCAAGAGCAGGGCAGCCGCGGCCATGGCCAGCCCGAGCCGGACAGGGCCCCAACCCTGGCCTCTAGCTCGTCTGCGCACGCCCGACGCCCAAGCTCAGGAGGAGCTGCCGCCGGAGGCCCGACGAGGTCGGCGACCAGCAGCACATCTTGGCCGCGCTCGCCCCCGCGGCGCTGCGAGGTCCCCATCTGGACGGAGCCGGGCACGAGGAGACGCCCCGCCGCCGCCGCGCGGGCTGAGCCCGGCAGCAGCCACCGGCGACGGCGAGGGAGAGGCTCGGAGGGGGAGGGGAAGAAGGCGGCGCTAGGGTTTGCCCCCCCCGAGTCGCCCGAGACGGGCTACGCGAGGGAGAGAGGGGTCTTCTCAATATCCAAGCTGTTGTTCTGAACAAGTTGCTCTCCTGCAAATCTCTCTACAGCTAACTACCATGCCCATCTTATGCCTGTGGATTCTGAAGCCAATGTTATGAAGGAAGTGTGTCAGGTTTCAGATATGTTCTCTGCAGAAACAGCCCAAACTTCTGGTTGAAGTACAACACCTAGTACAAGGATTACGTACCACTTCTGGCCGCCTAGGTATAGATTACAACGATGGCCTGAACTAAGGCGACCCATAGGAGGCATGCATCCATCAAGGCCATCCTGTGCTGTCGAGTCTGGTGTTGTCTTTTCTGAAAATGCAATATGTCTTAGTTATTTCAGTACGGACATCGTCCTTCTGTTCTGCATAAGTATAACTGAATATATCCTTACGTTATTGGTTGAATCGGTTTGACTCACGAGCTAAAGTCAACCAGCTCCAGCTCAGGAGTCGCATGCCCCGACCGACCAAACGCTTCGGTGTTCCTCAATGCAAGCAATGGCTTCTGCCTCACCTCACCAAACAATACTGTTTGAATTATTTTTCTTATCACTCAACTTGTGTTGTATTTATTTTGAGGGCACTGAACTTGTCTTGTAGTGATGCTTCTTTTAAACTATTTGACTTGTACATTGCATGAACTGTGGTGCGGTGAAGTGCTATGTGTGAGCTTTAGTCAAAGGTTTTGATACTGTGAAATGTAATCAGTGCACATTATGTCCATCATCTATAGCATCAAATCCTCATCTTATCTCGTAAAATAAGTCATTTCACCCGGATCTTACAGCATTTATTGCAAGCCTCTCGGGCATCGTTACAGCTAATTAACCATGTTCATCTTGTGCTACTGTGGTAAGTGGTAATGGTCTGGAATCTGGAGACCAGAAAGCTAACACAATAGTAGATTGACATTTGACAGGCTTGCATATTTCATGCAGATTATACATAGTTGCATATTTCTGCTCAAACGTCAGAGCTACCGGCCGAAGTACATCATCTAGCACTGCACCGTGATTAGCAGTAGTTTAGCTCTTCCAAGCTATAGTTTACATGAATGGCCTGAACTTGGACGTGAATCCGGAAGAACGTCCAGCAAGTGGTTGCAGGATAAGCGTTTCTTATGCCGTCTCCAATGGCAGATTAAACGGGGTTTCTTGAAACGAGGCAAAAACTTTGTCTTTATATTGATATAGGAGAAGCAAAGATAACAAAAGGCCGAAGCCCCAAAGTACCGATTACAAAGTCTCCCTCGTTTAAAAAAAAAGTGACAATCACCCGATGATTTCGGCCAACTTCTTGGCACCAGCTAGGATCCAGTTCCTACTTTCAGTCTTGATGCGTTGGAAAAGGACGGAGGGTATCGTGAATTTGTTGTTGAAAACCCTTGCGTTCCGCTCCTTCCAAATCTCCCATGTGATCAAAATGATCGCCGTCTGCATGCCCTTGCGAGAGGGAGATGGCGCCGTGGCTAGCCCCTTCCAGTAGTCTAAAATGGTGGGCTTGGTAACAGCGAGGCTGCTAGTGATGGCGGGGTAGTGAAGCCAAGGGGAAGCCTCTGCCCAGATTCTTCTGGAGTAGCGACACTCGAAAAGCATGTGCCTGCCAGTCTCAGGTTGACATCTGCAAAGCTGACACACGGCCTGGTGTGGCCACCCTCTGATGGCAAGACGATCCGACGTCCACAACCGGTTCAGGACGGCGAGCCAAGCGAAGATTAAACGGGGTTTCGTCGACCCTTGGACGGACTGAAGTGACTAAACGGCTAAACCGAGCCAATTTGCACTAAACTGAAGTGACTCACCTAGCCAAAGAATCACGTAAGCACGGACTCTATTTACAGTGAGCTGTGCGTCTCAGAAAGCAAGACCAAGAATCATAAACATCATGTGAATTGGTGGAGCGACGAAATCTTCGAAAAACCCCCCTCCTCCACCCCGCGTTGCCCGCGCCTGGCGACACGGGGAACCCTAGCCGCCGCCGGCGAGGACCTCCAGCCTCCTTCCTCCGCTCCGTCCCCGCCGGAGGAAACGACGGCAGAGCCGAGCGCGACCAAGGATGGCGGCGGCGGGGCTCTTTTTCTGCTTTTTTTCGCTCGGGATCCAGCCACGCAGGCGCGGCGTGTGCTGGTGGGCACTGCGAGCTGCCGGCGGGGCGAGCTTGCTGACGCCATGGTGGGCGGTGCGCGGGGCAAGGCGGCGGCGCGCGGACGTGCTTCGACGGGGCACGGCGTGCTTGCGGGTGGCGCCGGCCCGGGCCCGATCAGGGCCGGGGGCGGGCCCTGCGGGCCGCGGTCGTGCATGGCAGGGAGAAGACCGGCGTGGCGTCCTGGAGCTCGTCTCCGGCGAGGTTGCTGCACTTGAAGCAGAGAGATGACGGGGGCAGCCAGTGGCGTTGAGGTCCTGCGGAGATGTGGAGTGTGGCGATGGAGGTTCCAGCGCGGCAACAAGAGGTGGCATCTCGTGTTGCTGTTCTCCGGCACCCGGGCAGCGAGGAAGCCGGGGCAGCGACCCCGGACCAGTGGCCGCCTCGGCGGCAGGCAGCGTGGTTGTCGCGGCTTGAGGTGTCGCGACCGTCACGGCTACAGAGGAGCTCGTGGGGGGTCCGGCACGGTAGGTGGCCTCCGGCTGCCGTGCTCTGGCACCTGGGCGACGTGAAGGCCGGGGCGGCGGCCCCGGATCGATGCGGGCATGCCGGCTGCCGTGGAGGGAGGTGTCGCGGCGGCAGCGGCATGCGGTGGAGCTCGGCGGTTGACGACACGACCAGGACGCCGTCCTGCGGCTCCAGAAGCTTTGTGGTCGGGTTGAACTCCGGGCGAAAGCTCGCACGGACTTCGGTCGGTGCCGATGACGGCGGCGCCCTCGGGCGTCGTACTCCTTCCTGTTGGCGTTGTTGTGGAGCTTTTTGACCTCGACTAACGCGTGTGGTTCCAAGAGCTCCGGGTGAAAATCTAGCTCCTCGGGAGCGGGCGGCGGTGACGATCTCGTCACTACCTTGTTGGAGGCGCCGCTTTGGAGCTCTTGGCCTGCGTGGTGCGACGGTTTCGTGACGGATGTGCAGAACGGTGCGTGTGGTCGTGGGTGGTGGACGTCGGGGCAGCGGCCCCGGAGGGTGGTGGACGTCGAGGCGGCGGCCTCGGTCTCCCACGCTACGGCGGTTCTATGAGGCAGAGCCGCTGTCTAGCGGGGGTCTGGGTGGCGACCTGGATGGAGACTGCGCGGGCAGAGTGTTCGTCGACCTAACTGGATCATCTTCGGGCAATGCGAAGGTCGATCTGGTTGCTACTCCGGGGCGGCGGCCCCGGAACAGGTGGTTTTGATGGCAACCTGGATGAAAACTGCGTGGACAGAAGGTTCGTCGACCATGACTGGATCACTTTCGGGCAATGCGAAAGTCGATTTGGTTGTTTCGCCGGGGCGGCGGCCCCGGAGCAGGTGGTGTGTGTTTGTGGCGTTTGTCGACTTGAGTCGTGTGAGCGGCGGGTCGCTTCGTTTGTGTCATTCTTTTGTACAGATGATATGGTTTTTGGACCCGGTTTCCCTTATAAACTGGGTCAACTCTTTCTATCTATTCGGGCGGTGGATACGACCACTTTGTCCTAAAAAAAAAGCAAGACCAAGAGGCAGGTCATCTGAACTTCTGAAGCAACGGTTCTCAATGTGTGCATGTACCTTGAAGCTTCTCATTTCTGTTGTCCAGTGCTGTTAGAAAGCCAGTAGCATCATGGGCAAGGAGTTATATGTATAGTCCCATAATGTGACTGAAATTGTGACAAAAGATTGAATGCAGCTTTCAATTTCTAAGATGCCACGTGGAGGAAAATCATCATTCAAACTGACTGATGCAACCGAATGAAGCAAGAACATGAATCTGGAGAAAGTACGGCAATCTACAATAATAGATTGACAGGTTTGCACATTTCATGCAGATAACCCCTCATTGCATATCTCCGTTTGGTCAAATTTGTAAACTTAAACTTCCATTCGGGTTTTGGAGGCAGCGCTTAGCCTATCGTACGTGATGCCTGCCACTGACGAGCTGTGAAGGTGGTGCCGCGGTTTCAGATAAGTGGTTTCCAAACTTTAGTGTTACTGGTCGAAGTACAGAATCTAGCACCATGATTAGCACTAGTTAAGCTGTTCCAAGCTATAGTTTACATGAATGGTCTGAACTTGGACATGAATCCTGAAGTGGCTCCTTAATACAGCAAGCGGCCGCAAGATAAGCGTTTCTTACGCGGCCTACAATGGTGCGTTAAACAGGGTGTGTTTTGGCGACCTTTGGAATACTAAAAGAACAGCGTGTTTGGAACCAAACCAATCTGCACTAAAGTAATTAAAGTGGCTCCTTAATTAGACTATGCTTCATGTAAGATTTGTTTCTAGTTCAGTTCAAGAGGAACTGGAATTCCAAACTAATGGTCGCAACTGTCTTTATCATCGGCAAGGAAATCCATCAAACGTCATTTGCATGTATCCATCATTGGGAGCAACATTAAGTTCATTGGGAGCAACATTAAGTTGGTAACCAAAATTTTGCTGGGAGGCATGTGGGTAAGGTTTCTGAAACGCTTAGATGGCAATGCACAATCCTGCGTGTTTAATGATAATTTTATAGTTGTCAGTTTGCTTGGTCATTATGAGAAATTCTGAAGATAACGATATATAGTAAGTAGCACCAGATGGGATCTGCAAGGACTGTTCACACTGAACTGTGCTTCTAAAAAATAAAGACCAAGAGGCAGGCCGTAGGTCGATCATCTGCAGCTTGCTCATGTATGCATGCACCTTGAAGCTTCTCATTTCTGTCGTCAAGTGCTGCTGGTCATACCAAAAATTTGTGTGATACTTTTTTAATGACTAATAGTTCTTTTTTTATAACTGAAAACTGGTTATATCTTAGACAAACTGATCCATTCAATGCTGCTACAAAACCAGTAGCCCTATGAGCAAGGTGTAGCATGTATAGTCGCCCAAGTGACTGCAAATTTGATAAGAGATTGAGTTAACCTTTCCAAATATGAGGTTGATACCAGATAAAATTGAACTAACAAAAATGCAAGTAAACTTAATTTATGATCTTATTGAATGAGAGAGAGCATTCCCAAAGGATGAATACTGACATTAGCAACTACTCCCTCTGTTTTTCTCTACTATATAATATTGCTTGAGATGGTGATGGTATGTTCCGTTTTTTGAAATTCCAATTTTACCCCTGCGTTAATAAGTCGAATCAGAACATATTACACTCATGCCACCGCCAAGTAATAATATGATCGGTTTGGTAAGTTTGTTTCCTCAAACTGCCTCGCGTGGTCTCTTATGCGCGGCCTGCACGCCGGTCGCCGGTCTCCTCTCCCCACCACGCGACCAGCAGTAGCACGCAAATCATCCGTTTCGAACCGCGGGAATACCCGCACCGCTCGCAGACGAACTACAGGGCGCCGCGGCTGGTCCTCGTCGGCACCGGAATAAGCTCGTGGAGCACGCCGTCGTACCCTGCTGCCCCCGCCACCGGCCGCCGGAACGCTAAGACGTCGCGGGAGGTGTTCGCACTCAGCCTGTAGCGACCAGAGCACGCCATACCCGCCGCCGGCTTCCGGCCACCGGAACGTCGTGACGCTGCAGGCGGTTCTCAGCTTATGGAGCGCCCAGAGCTCGCCATCCCCGCCGCCGGAACGCCGCGGGAGGGGCTCGCATCTCTGCCAGGAGCGCTCGTAGCTCGCCGAGCACGCCATCCCCCGCCGCCGACTGTCGGCCGCCGGAACGCCGCTACGCTGCATCCTCAGACTTGTCGTGGTGGGATCACGGCAGATGCCATGGGTATGGCTTAGTTGGGGCCGAATGGTCGTTGGGGGAATCCGGGGAGGGTTTATGCACTCAAGATGTGCACAAGCAAGAACATGCAAGAAACCACAAGAACATGAACAAGAAGCCAAGAAAGCCAAGAACACAAAGACACCACGATGTACCCAGGTTCGGGGCCTTCGTGAGGAAGTAAAACCCCTACTCCTGCCTTTCCTCTCTCAATATATCAGTGTAGTTCTCGGGTACAAGGTGCTCCTCGAGCTGTATGATGCTGCTCAAGTGAGAGCTCTAGATGGAAGATGAAACTATGAAGGGGGAAATGAGCTAGGGTTTCGCCGTCCTCCTCCCTGGAGGTAGAGATGCCGCATATATACACAGGCCGAAGTACATTTTTACCCCTGCCTACAACTGACAATGGCATGGCCAAAAGGTAGAAGACAAGCCTCTGCCTCCTGCCAGCTCAACGGCCGAACTGTCAGGCCAGCCAGGCCTAGCTTTCCTCTTCCGGTCATACTTCAGTAGCCTGCCGAGGTCTAGCCTGTAGACCTTTCCCGAAATAGCCGAGTCAGCTCCTAGGCCCCCGAGCTTCCGGGAAACCCGTGGACGGACCTCGCCGTCCTCTGACGTTTGGGGCTACGGGCTCTGCGGCGCCCGTGACTCCTCTGACATGCCTCGATACTTGCTGCTAACCTCGGCTGGCCGGTCACTTATACGTCGGGCCACGCTTCATCTTGGCTCGGGATACTCCGGATCCTATACCTCGGTAGATAACACCTTGTCCTTGTGGTAACTAGTTGACTGCCCCAAGGTTCATACCTCGGAGGCTATACCTCGGATGATTCCTCCGACGTTCACCTTACGTCGGATGACGCCTCCTGCGTCTTTGCTTAATTGCTACCTCGGACGGCTTACAGCCTTAACCTTACATGTCTTTACCTCATCTTTAGCCTACCCGGGGGTAACCCCCCGACAGTAGTCCCCGAAGCTGATGTGGTCTTGCAGCCTCGGATGAAAGGCCGCATCAGGTTCAACCCGAAACCACATGCGCTACATGTTTGCAGGTTACCGAACCAATACTCCGAGAAATCCATCGGTCTGTTCCTCGGCCATACTGCTTTTCCGAAGTATCCGCCGAGATCTCGGACGTCAACCCCTCGATTTCTGCATCCTTACTGACTTCGGTCAGAGAACACTGTTCACGTGTCCCATCCGTCACTTCCTGGTCCACGATAGTCAAAGCACTCGAGTGCTTTCCACCACGCGGCCCACGTCAGCGGAGGTTTCCCGCTTGCGCCGCTTCACGCTCCAGTAACCGCGCCGCACGACGGTTTGCCTCCTGCAACCGATCCTGTGGCCTGCTTGTCCACCGCTATCTTCGTGCCACGTGGGCATTTGTGCACAAACGATCCCACTCGCCGCTCCGATAACCGCGCGGTAGTGCGCAGTTACCGCCCGCGGTTATAAATACGGGCCCAGGGCAGTGCTTCCCTCTTCTTCCTCATTCACTCGCCGTCTCGCCTCCATCGCAACCAGCGCCGCCGCTTCCCGTTGAGAAGAAACGCGTTCCCGCCGCCGCCGACGAGCAGTTCCTTCCTCGCCGCTGCGACCGCGTCACCGGCGCCGCTCCTCAGCACCTCGTTTTCACGGTATGTACTCCCTTTCTTGATACCCTAGGCATTGCTCTAGGTTTCTTCCTCTTCGCGCTTTGGTTCTTCATATGTTCTTGAATAAAACTCTATTTACCCCTCCGGCAGATCTTACTCGCATACTCTTTTGGGTAGAAATGGTTTCATGCCTCGGATAGATGTTCGCCTAGCATAGATATGCCTCTATGCACATAAGATAGCCACCAAACTCCTCCTGAGTTAGCCAAATATTGTACTAGATTCCAGATTCCCTTTTTCCTTTGCTAAACTTCTGCGCATTCTCTGCAGATTGACTCTGCCGAGATGTCTCCTCCTGAGACTTCGGAACAAACCGAGGTTCCAGACCTCGAACTGGAGGTCGGAGAACGAGCCGGCTGGGAAGGTTCGGATGTAACTCCGGACGAAATCCAGTGGCTCAGGGCGACTCGGCGGATTCCCGCCGGGGTAGAGTGTCGCCTGCCAGAGGGCGAACTCGAGCCTCAAGTCAGCAAGGGGAACGGGTGGTCTTCGTCGCGCACTTCAGCGCGGCTTCGGACTGCCCGTTAGTAACTTCTTCCGGAGCTTCTCGACAAGTTCGGACTCCAGGTTCATCACCTCCCCGCCAACGCCATCACCCCTCTCTTGCATTGTTTCCTTCTCTGAGGGATACCTCGGCCTCGAAGCCACGGTAGACCTCTTTTCTCGCTACTTCCAACTCAAGCGGCAAGTGATCCCGGATCCAAAGAACAAGGATCTGCCCAAGCAATTAACCGCCTGCGGAGCTGCCACCATAGCTCCTCGCCGAAACTCCATCTTCCCACGTATCACTACTCCGGACACCGTTCGCAAGTGGCTCCGGACGTGGTTTTACGTGAAGAACTCCGGCGAAGAGGACCTCCTCAACCTGCCGGTGTTTAACCTCAGCCCTCCTACAGAACAGCTCAACTGGGACTACACTCCCCCTCACACCGGCGAACTCAAGGCCATCCATGGGTATATTGCAAAATGGCAGGACCCGGAGGACCCCGGGAACGACGGGAAAGTCCTGACGGCCGACGACCTGGCCTGCACATTCGTGAAGCGCAGGGTCTCCCCTCTTCAGGCGAGGTCTCACAAGATCTGCCACATGAGCGGTCTTTATGACCCCACCCGTCATACGCACGTTGCACTGGACAACGCCGCGGTAGCTCGGCGAGTCCGAGCTATCACCAAGTCCAAGATCTCCGACGCTTGGACATGGGGAAGGGAACCCCACTACCGGACCAATCCAGCGAAACAGGTACGCTATTCCGACGTTTTCTTCGATACTTCTTTACCACCGAGGTCTTGCTACCGACGTTCACCTTGACAATTTTTCTTCCTAACTCCTTTTCATATGTCTGCCATACAGCTGTTCGCCCGCCAGACCGCCGAGGATGGAGTCCATCCTGCGGACCACTTCGGCAAGGATCTCCCTGTCGAGGACCCACCATCCAACGTGGACCCTGACGACGAGGATTATATGCCCATTGCCTCGGCCCGCATCACCACCGCGGGTAAGCCTCAAGCACAAGCTTCAGTTCAAGAGATTTCGGATGACGAGGAGGGGTTCCTCGTCATGGAACCAATAAACGCGGTACCTCTCTCCCGCCTTCCTCACCTTCCGAACTTTACTCCAGCAACCAGCCGGAAACGCGCTGGTGCCGCAACTTCGGCCGCCGAACCATCCGCCACTGGAGCCTCCGGACCCACTGAGGCTCCGGTCAAGAGACGCCGGCTGAAGAAGTCCGGACTTCCTCCTCATGCCCGGGGGGGCAAGAGGTTTCCTACCTCGGATGGGTAATGCTTTGCTTCTATAGCCAACAATGTTTGTTGTTTAAACATATTATCTCGGTATTAACACTTGACCTTCCTCTTTTCGTTGCAGTGCCCCCATAGACGTGGATCAGGAGGTATCCTCCATGACTGCACCCGTTGGTGCCTCTGAAGCCACGACCACCCCGACGAACTCTCGCCCAGGATCTCCACCGAGGTCTGGCCCGGCCTTGGGGAAATCTGCCCCCACCCGGGGTCAGACTTCTCCGCGTCCTCAAACGGATGCCAATCGCGCCAGAACTCCGGCTACCGCCTTGCCGGAGCCTCGACTCTCCCCCCGCAGCCAGACTGCCCGCAACCAACAGCAGCAACAGCAGAAGCATCAGCAGAAGCAACAGCCCAAGCAGCAGCCCCAAAAACCAGTTCGCCAGACTACCTTGCCGTTGGAGAAGGGCAAGGAGAAAGAAAAAGAGACGGTGAAGTCTAAGGTCACCCCCAAACCAACATCTGGGTCTGGCACCCTGACTATCTCTTCTCCCTCAAGGATGCAACCGAGGTCTCCTCCCCCGGCGACACGCCGAATTCCTCCATTCGCCGCACCCATTGATGAGACTGCCCCTCCGGCCGAAGAATATGCTCGGAGGGCATCTCTTATATTGGATAACCGGCCTGCTTCAAGCTCCGAGGCTACTTTGGCCTTGGAGGCCTCGGTTAGGGGCATCGAGCAGGGCGGACCGTGGGGATTTCCTCCTCTGCGCACTGATAGTGACCAGAGCCTCGGCTCCTTGGAACACTACAATGCAGACTGGAATTCTGCAGACATGGACGAGGTCTCTTCTGCCTCCTTGACCCAAGGGGACGAGCATCCTGCGGGGAGCAGCCTGCGCCCGACGCATGCTTGAAATGCAAACTTCTGCTTTGCTTGCTACTCGAGCTGTCAACGTAAGTTCCACTTTCTTTACTTTCATGCAGTATCTCCTCTAATATCCACCATCTCCAGTCCCCGAGATTCGAGGTAAACTATTGACGCTCCGCCGGAGTTAAAATTGTTTGGCTTGAATCTTAACTCTCCATTTTCATCCGACGTATCCAATCCATTTTTATCTCACTTTAGCATGCACCTCGGGTACGAGTCCCCGAGACTCCTGTCGAGGCATACCCCGGCAACATTTTCCCAAAGAGTTGACTCCGAGTCCCCGAGACTCTTGTCGAGGTATAGCCTTTCTAACCGAGCTATATTTTTCTTCCTTGCAGAATGCTATGAACGTTCGCACGGATATCTTCCATACCCTCCTGTTTGACCACAAGAAACTCCACGACGAGCACAAGGCCGTCCTTGCAGCGAAGAAAACTTCGGATGACCAGCTAGCGCAAGAGAAAGCCGAGGTAGCTCGTCTGGTAAAGGAACTGAAGCGCATCACTGAGCTGCGGACGTCTGAAAAGAGCAGCTGCAGGCGGAAAAGGCCAGTGTTGTTGAAACAGAGAAGAAACTTCGGGAGGATGCCGCCAAGGAACATGAGAATGCGCTCCAGTTAGCCGAGGCCCGCGCCACCTCGGCCACCGAGGCTTATGAAGCCCTTCAAGCTTCGGTTAACCAGCTCCTCCCGACGCTGGAACGCATCAACCAAGAAATGGACAGTAAGCTTCTTGCCCCCCTTATCCTTGCTTTGTCCTCAACGTTACTGGCTCTTTGCCGAACTGTTTCTTTCATTATTAACAGGCTATCCTTCTGCAGAGCACTTCACCTACACCCAAATCTCGGCCCGCAATATCACTGCTCAGCACAGGAAGAGGCGTAACGAGACGAACCCCGACTGGACCGTTGAGGACCACATCGTGGCCATCAAAGCTCGGATCCATCCCTTGCAAACCATTGGGTCCGAACTCCTCGACGCAGGTCTGTCTGCTTTCCGAGCCTTATGGCCTCTTGCCGATGCTCCCAATACTACACCCGAGCTCGCCGCCAAGCTTCGTGAAGCCGAACAAAGACTCCGAGAGTGGCGTTCATCTTCAGCTCGCGCTGGAGCTGATGCCGCTCTCAAATTCATCATGACTTGGTGCGAGAAGATCGACCTCGAAAAGATGGACACTCTTCGCCGAGGCTCGCCCTGGTCCTCGGACCCAATTCTCATCAAGCGCCGCGAAAAGATGGCTGCCTTCTTCGCTGGATATGCCAACACAAGAACTTGAGCGAAGGAGACACCTACTCCGACGCCGAGGATTACGAGCCAGAAGACGAGGAATACGAAACAGAATCCGACGTCGAGGCCGAGCAAGGTGACGACGGTGAAACCCGCGAAGCAGAAACCGAGGCTTCTCCACAACCTGACGCCGAGGTTACTGCCGACGTTGCCAGCACTTCCCAGGCTACCTCGGCTCCGGACGAAATCCCTGCTGCCTCGGCTGTTGCCGACGTAATTCCTGATGCCTCGACCTGAACTTATGCTTGGCCAAAAAACTTCATTAAATCCCCGGTATGCCGGGACGCAGATGTAATCAAACTTAAGTAGTTCCTTTGCTACCTCTATTACTATTATGCTCATCCGAACCATGCTTTTCTAAGCTTTATGTCGAATCCTTTTGAATGATTGCTCGAGTTTACTTTCGTGTTTACTATATTTGGCATTCTTTGCTCTTGTCTGCCATTCTGGCGTTCGACAGTCGAGTCACAAGATTGTTGTTCATAGCATACAGTACTTGGTAAATTCCGAGGTATGTTTCAAAGTCATCCGACATAAAAAAGAAGTAAAAACAGGGGTTAGTAAACGACATATGCCGAACTGTCTTTTTGGACCGAGTCCCCGAGTTCATTTTCATGTTTCCCATGTTCTTTCGTCTTTGCTCTTGACTGCCATGCTGGCGTTCGTCAGTCGAGTCACAAGATTAGTTACATAGCATACAGTACTTGAAGTTTGAGACGAGGTTCAAAATAGCTCGGCATACGAACGAAGAAAGAGTACAAAAAAGAAACATGCAATCATAAGAGCGAGGCAGTCCCCGAGCTCACTCTCGAGGTGCCGAAGTTTTATTTAAAGATCAGCCGAGGTACATACATTACTTCCTTCAACAGTAGAAGGGTCGGAGTAGAGCTACATTCCATGGACGCTGAAGCTCCAAATCGGGTCTGTCCAGCCCATCTCCCCTTGGTTCCTGTGCATCTATAAGATAGTATGAATCATTGTGCAGAGCTCGGCTCACAATGTATGGTCCCTCCCATGGAGGTGACAACTTGTGCCGACCTTTGCTGCGCTGACAAGCCTCAGCACTAGGTCTCCTTCATTAAACTTTCGGGGTTTTACATGCCGGCTTTGATAGCGTCGGAGACCCTGCTGATATATTGCTGACCGAGATAAGGCCAATTCTCTTGCTTCCTCAAGCAAATCTACAGCATCTTCCCGAGCTTCTTTAGCCTCGGCTTCTGTGTACATTGCCACTCTGGGCGCATCATATTCAATGTCGGTTGGCAGCATTGCCTCGGCCCCATAGACCATGAAAAATGGCGTATAGCCAGTTGATCTGTTCGGTGTGGTCCTTAGACCCCACAGAACTGCTGGTATCTCATCGATCCAACACCCCGGTGTTTTCAACAGTGGTTCTATTAGCCGAGCTTTGATTCCGGCCAATACCAATGCATTTGACCTTTCTACTTGCCCATTAGCCTGTGGATGAGCCACCGAGGCTACATCAAGTCGAATTCCCTTACTCATGCAGAACCGAGCAAACTCTCCGACAGCAAAGTTCGTGCCGTTGTCTGTAATGATACTATGAGGATATCCATATCTCAGGATTATTTCCTTCAAAAAGGTCACTGCCGTATGACCATCCACCTTTCGGATTGGCTTCACCTCGATCCACTTAGTGAATTTGTCCACCATCACCAGTATGTGAGTCATATTGCCTCGGGCTGGCTTGAATTCTCCCACCATGTCCAGACACCAAACTGCAAAGGGCCACGTGATAGGAATGGTTTTGAGCGCCGAAGCTGGCATGTGCTGCTGCTTGGCGAACCTTTGGCACCCTTCACATTTCCGAACTATATCTTCTGCATCGGCATTGGCGGTGGGCCAATAGAACCCGTGCCGGAACACCTTGGCCACCAGAGCTCTTGTGCTGCAATGATGTCCACATTCTCCTTGGTGGATCTCTAAAAGCATCTCCTTGCCTTCAGCTGGTTCGACACACCTTTGCAACACCTCGGTCACACTTCTCTTGTATAGCTCCTTGTTGATGATGGTGTATCCCTTAGCTCTCCTCTGGATTCTCCTTGCCTCGGTTGTATCACTTGGCAAACTTCCATCGGCTATGAAGTTCATGATCTGCTCCGCCCACTCCGGCACTGGATGCAGAGGAAAAAGCCTCTCATCTATCTCCATTGGTTCGGTCGCCATGATCTCCTTCATGATTTCCTCCACCATTGCTCGGCCAGTCCCCGAGTGTTGGTGCGAAGTCCCCGGGTCAGACCCGAAGTTCCCACCATCTATCTCCATAGGAAAGGCTCTATCATTCCTCGGATACTGCGAAGCAGTCCCCGAGTCCGGCCAAACGCATCCGACGTCTACCTCCATAGGAATGGGCTCAGACTCCGAACTTGGCGGTAAGAAAATTGACTCAGAGTCAGGCGAGGGCTTGATTGAAGGAGTTCTCAAATGGTTCAGTGCTATCCCCGGTGGCACCGGTTCTTTGGATGAACCGAGCTTAGACAATACGTCGGCGGCTTCATTCTCTCCCCGAGGTATGTGCTTGTACTCACATCCTTCGAAGAACCCAGACACCTTTTGCACATGAAACCGATACAACTCCATGTTCGCATCCAATGCATCCCAAGTGCCGTGGATTGATGCACCACCAAAGCTGAATCGCCGAAGCATTCTATACGCCGGACACCTATCTCCTTTGCCACCTTGAGCCCATGGATCAGGGCCTCATACTCCGCCACGTTGTTCGACGCCGAGAAATGGATTTGCAGCACATACTTCAACTGGTCTTGCTTCGGCGAGGTTAGGACTATGCCAGCACCTAATCCGACCTTGGTCTTGGACCCATCAAAGTGCATCTTCCAATAATTATAGTCCGGCAAGGGCGGCTCATATTGCATCTCGGCCCAATCGCATAAAAAGTCCGGTAGCGCCTGCGACTTGATTGCATCTCGCCTTTCATAATGCGGAGTATATGGAGATACCTCGATCGCCCATTTGGCAACTCGCCCAGTTGCGTCCTTGCATCCGATGATCTCCGAGATTGGAGCATCACATACCACCGTCATGGGATGCTCTTGGAAATAATGCTTCAGTTTCTTAACCGCCAGGTATACTCCGTACGTCATCTTCTGGTAGTGGGGTAGTTTTGCTTCGACGTGGATATCACCTCGCTCAGGTAGTAGATTGGTCTCTGCACCGATTTGCCTCCTTCGTCTCGCTCCACCACCACTGCAACACTTACGACCCGGTTTGTAGCCGCAATGTATATCAACATCGGTTCATTCTGCAAAGGGGACGCCAACACCGGAGCAGTGGACAACATCTTCTTCAGCTCATTGAACGCCGCGTCCGCCTGCGGGGTCCAAGTGAAACTGGTACTTTTCTTCATAAGTTGATACAATGGTAAGGCTTTTTCTCCTAGCCGACTTACAAACCGACTTAAAGATGCAAGGCATCCCGTGAACTTCTGCACATCTTTTAAACAGTTCGGCAACTTCATTCTTTCGATAGCTCGGATCTTAGCCGGGTTAACCTCTATACCTCGGCTTGATACGAGGAAACCGAGCAATTTTCCAGCCGGGACACCAAAGGTGCACTTGTCCGGGTTAAGTTTCAACCGATACTTTCTTAAGTTTGCAAATGTCTCTTCGAGGTCTTCGATGAGAGTATGCTTCTTTTTAGTTTTGATAACAATGTCATCGACATACACTTGCACATTCTTGCCCATTTGAGAGTGTAAGCACTTCTGCATACACCTTTGATAAGTTGCCCCGGCATTTCTCAAACCGAAACACATGACACGATAGCAATACGCCCCATACGGGGTAATAAAGGCAGTCTTTATTTGATCATCAGTGTTCAGTGGATCTGGTGAAAACCAGAATATGCATCAATAAAAGACAACAGCTCACATCCAGCCGTAGAATCGATCACTTGATCAATCCGAGGTAAAGGAAAGGGATCCTTCGGGCACGCCTTGTTCAGGTTGGTGAAGTCAATGCACATGCGCCACACCTTGACTATCGCCGGTTCGTCCTTCTTTTTCTCCACGAGGACTGGATTAGATATCCAGTCCGGATGCAGCACTTCCATGATGAAGCCTGCAGCCAGTAACTTCGCCAATTCTTCGAGTACCACCTTTCTTCGGTCATCTGAGAGCCGCCGCGTCGGTTGACGCACTGGTTTCACCTCTGGCCGAACAAACAAAGAGTGCTCTGCCAACTCCCTCGGAACACCTGGCAGGTCTTTAGCCGACCATGCAAAAATGTCCCGATTCTCACGGAGGAAGTGACAGAGCGCGCTTTCCTATTTCTCGTCCATGCCAGCACCAATGATGGCGAAACGCTCCGGGTTCTCCGAGTCCAGCGGGATTTTCTTGGTCTCCTTGGGCACCTCGAATGAAGCGCTCATGTCCGGAGTAATTAGTCCGGACATGCCGAGCTGAGTAGACTGCGCCATTGCCACCACCTTCTGAAGTTGCTTCTTCTCCGCCGCGATCACCAAGGACTCGGCTAAACTAGATCCCGCCGAGGCACATTGCATAGCCTTCTTGTAGTCACCTGAAATGGTTATTATTCCCTTGGGCCCCGGCATTTTCATCTTCAGGTAGGCCACATGAGTGGAGATCATGAACTTGGCCAAGGCTGGCCTTCCCAGCAAGGCATGGTAAGGGCTCTGCAAGTCCACAACCTCGAACTCAAGACTTTCAACTCGGCTGTTATCTCGGGTACCAAAACCCACGTCGACCCAAATCTTTCCCATAGGTGCACAAGAGACCCCGGGCACAATACCGTGAAACGTACAGCTGCTAGGCTGCAACTGGTTCGGTGAGTATCCCAGCTTGACCATGGTGTCTCGGTACATGATATTTATGGCACTCCCATTGTCCACCAAGACTCGGGTGAATCTCACATTGTTGGTCGGCCCACAGAACGTCGGATCCACCACCAGTGCATAGTTTCCAGGGCTCGGCATGATCCGAGGTGTATCTTGCCTGCTCCAAGTGATCTCTTGCTCGGACCAATTCATGTATTTCACCACTGCTGGAGTTACTGCATTCACCTCCTTGGCACGCCTCAGCATACTCTTCTTATCAGTTGACTCAGTCACAAACACCACGTAACTCTGATGTACTTCCCTATAATCATTACCGGGGTTCTCATACCTCTGATTCTCAAAGGACCACGTTTGGCTTTGGCCGGCACCACCGTTGTTGTTGTTGCCCTGGGCACTCACTGCATTCACCGGTTTCGCCTGCACCATCTTCTGGTTTTGGGCCGCATGCACCGGGGTTGAATTTGCTCCGGTTAAGCTCTGATTCTGCGCCGCTATGGTCGGCTTATGCTGCTGCTGCGCGTTCGGATATTGAGGTCTACGCCATTGGTTCGGTGGCCCACTCCGGTTTGTCCCAGCTTTCGCCCCTTCTGCAGCGGTTCGGTGATGAAAACTACACTGCAGAGTGGTATGGTTGGGTGTTTTGCCATTCCTGCCATGATAGATACATGGCCCATTCACCAATGACTCGTAAGTCACAGGTGGTCCGGCCTCCTGCCACTGCTTCGCACCACCGCCCTGACTCTGGTTCTGGTTCGGAGTCCATGCCTGACCCTCAGTCTTCGGTTTCTGGGCGCCTCCAGGTCCGGACTGACTTGGGTTTACAGCATTGACTTGGAAATCTGGTTCTCTCCTCTTTTGCCCGAACTCTTGACGGTTATCAAACCTCGGTCCGTTGTTGCGATTGTTCATCGGATTCCTCCTGTTCCGGGCATTCCCATCCATCAGAGGCTGCATCGGATCGCCAAGGGCATAGGAATCAGCTATCCGAATCGTCTCGGCCAGAGTCTTTGGCATATCTCTCTGGAGCCTCTGCCACAACATGCTACCATACCGACATCCATCAGCGAACCACGCTATAGCCTGTGCTTCGATAACTCCTTCACAGGAGTTCCGAACATTGCTCCACCGAGTCAAGAATTCTCGGTCAGTCTCATTGTCCTCCTGCTTGCACGCCTGCAAAAGCTGAGGTCGGTTTGGCCTCTTGTAAGTGCTGGCGAAGTTGCTATTGAATGCCTCCTCTAAATCCAGCCAGCAATTGATGCTATTCTCCGGCAAATTGTTCAGCCAGATCCGAGCAGGACCTTCCAACATGTGCGGGAGATACCGGACCGCCCATCGGCGATTGCCCCCCGCAATGTATACTGCTGAAACATAATCAGCTAGCCAATCTTGCGGCTTGGTGCTCCCATTGTACGGCCTGGTACTCCGACCCAACTGAAACTGAGACACTGGTGGAGGTGGTTCCTTCATGATCCGAGGTCCAAAACACGCCGGACCAGGAGGACCTTCCTCTTCCAACCTCTCGGACTTGTAAATCCGATCTAGCTTGTATCGCGCGTCACCTGTAGGCAACGTCCGAGCTCCGATACGCTCTCCCAATGCACCATCCACTCTATAGAATCCAGCCCGCTCCATGGCTGAATTTCCATCATCATATCGGTCGCCACCTCGACCGACGCTCTTCGGCTGCGGAACATACTCCGGCTCTTGCTGATACTGCTCCTGCGGCCGGGGTTGCTGCTGATGCCTCGGGGGCTGAGGTGGTTTACCTCGGCCAGCCGACGCTGCTTGCCCACCGTTCTGATTTCCCTGAGCTGAACGGCCTTTAGCTCGGCTTGCATCACCTGGGCCGGGGTCTCCATTGGCTCGGCTAGCGTCACCGACCTTTTGCTTTCCAGCTAACACCGGATCGTACACTTGCAGCTGCATCTCCTTGTTCCGACCTGAAGTGACACTCCGGGCACGTTCGGCTCCTCCGACGTGTGGAGACGAGGCTTGCCCCTTGGACCCCTGGCTAACTGGCCTAATCGAATGGACCGCCTGCGAACCGCCAAGCCCGGCCTTGCGGAGGGCTTCATTTTGCTTGCTGGCCACATGCACTAACTCATTGAGCCGCTTCTGCTGCTCACGCCATGCATCTCCGGTCAACTCCGATAGCCCGGCCCTTACTGCTTCGGCTGCTCTAAGGTTCTTGGCTGGTGAACTATACACCGGCCTACCAGTAGCCGACCTGCTACTTGTTGCCTTAGTCGAGCTCGAGACTGCAGCCCTAACCATCTCCTCATAGAGGTCCTTGCCTCGGTTGAACAGAGCAGCTTTCTTACGCCGCACAACCGGAGTAAAACCATCCTCTATACCATGTGCAGCATTGTACTCCTTCTGCTCCATATCAAACTGCTGCCTAGCCTCGGCCAGCAACCGAGCTTCTCTCATCACTCTCTGGCGCTCTGCCTCTAACCCGGCCACGTATGCTCCACACTTGCCTCTACTGCGAGTGGCCGAGCTAACCTATCAACGATAGATTCT